>JARDYH010000006.1:63055000-64255000 GCA_029215795.1 Anniella stebbinsi | reverse complement strand
AGAATTCTAAAGAATTCTGACTTATTGTGATGTCTAAATGTGGCCTGCTTTATGCAGGGCTAGGGGCAGCTAATCCATTTTGGTTCCTATTATAGTATATTTTGCCAGGTCGGGCACATGTATCTTGCACTTAGTAGATGTGTAGGGGTACAAAATAAAATAAAACATTTTTATTTGTGTTGAGGAAGAGGAATTTTGTTCAATTAAATTTTCACTTTATTGTTATTGTAATAGCCCCCGTAGAGATAACCAGCTTACTAAATGTTGTTCTCCCTCCATTACCTTAGCTAGAAAGGCTTAGGTTGTGTTGGTTTCACTCTTTCAGATGTTTTCATGGAGATTTAAAAAGTGTGGCCTAGGGCACTCTGTCCAAAAGAGACCTGTAGCTGAATATTGTATATAATCCTCTTATCCTTCTAACTTTTTTGTGCTTAAGTATATACACAGTGTAAAACCCTTGCAAGATTGCTGTCCAGATATTGATCTGGAAATTAATGAAAACCTGTTATGTCTGTCTTCAGAGAGTATATTTAAATCAAGTTTTAAATCTTTAAAATGTAGCATCCAAGCAAAATTGCTTGGGAAAGAAATGAATGATTTCTAAAAGATTCCAGTATGTTGTTGTCTTAAAAAGTTGAAACTGTTCCTTGTATGTTCTATCCTGGCAGGAACCTTATGAAGATGGTCCATATACAGTAATTTCAAATAAGAATTCCGATCACTTTATACCAGTGGATGGGTTAGATAATGATTCCAAAGGTATATTTCTTTTTATAACAATTTACTTAAAAAACAATAACCAGTGATTATCAGAATCCCACAGATCTCAGTTAATCATGCCTGAACTCACCCTGCCTTTATCAAGCTATAATAGTGTTACTGTCGTTTAAAAGTTTGTACAATGAGCTGAAATTCTTGGGTTCAAATCTTGGGTTCTGCGTTGAGCTCATAAAATGGTCTTCTGCAATCCGCTATATCTTGGCCTTAGCCCCCATTTGAAACATGAAAACAAAACTAGTCTACTGTGATGGTTTTTGTAAGGAATACTTAGAGCTTTCAGAAGAGTATCGAGTGCTGTGTAGGAATGCTGCTGGTTCCCTAATGAATTATTCAAGAGCTTCTGCTGGAACATTGGTGATCATTTAACAGAGGGATCCATTATACCACAGAACAGCTGATCATTGCTTTTCCCAGAAGTGCTAGAACTGCTCAGATCAGACCTTCTAGTATGAATCTGGCCTTTTGTCATGATTGCCCTCTTACAAGTGAGGTCCAAAATGGGGTTGTGTGTCTTAAAAAGAAACTTGCTGGAGTAGTTGAGCAAATAGTGAGCAATTAATTCATATTGCTTTCCAAGGGCTTCTGAAGTTCAGTGCCACCCCACTGGGTATGGCCTCTGCCCTTCTGAACTGCACTCATCAGATTAAAAGATAGTTTCTTCTGGTGACCTGGTGAGTGCATTTGTGGACTTCTCAGCAGAAATGTAACCAAAGCATAAGATAATATAGTTGTGGTTTATTGTAAACCATTCATAGAAGTCAACAAGAAAGTACTGGCACTTTGAGAAATTGCTCGTGCAGTTAGAGAAACTTCAGTTATAATTGCATTTTTAAATTAATCTATATAGTGAATGAACTTTGATATTTACCACTATGTATTATCAGCCTTTCAATTTTTTTATACAACCTCAAACATGCTTTTCTGCTAAATGTGTTGACATCTGTATAAATAATAACTTATCGTAGGCATGTATGCTACTTGTTTGCTTCTGCTTATTTTGTAGGACTGAACATGTTTTTATCTACTTACATAGTGACTGGTTTAAATATTAGATTTCCGGTTTTTCTTCTTGGAGAGGCAAAATCTGATCTCATATGAATTTCCTCATATTGGAGAGGAAATGTAACTGCCCTACTTAAATGGTGGTATTACTTTTGTAGGCTGTTATAACATTGGTAACTGTCTGCTGAGTTTGGCCTAATTTCTCTGAAATAGCTCGCTAGCTGATTGGAATAACAGTAGCAGTATAGTATACTGGTTTCAATCTAAACCTATGTATCTGTTGATTCTGAGAAAACCAGAATCCATTGTAGACTCCCTGCTGGAGGTGGGGGATAGGATGACAATTTTCATCAATTCCTCTTTCCTCCTGCAGCCCTCAGTGCCACTTCCTATGCTGTTCTGGAGGTCCACCAACCCTCTGGAGTAGATTTTCAAAGGCTGAAGCAGGGGATAGGGCATCAGCAAGAATCACCTCTCCCACCCATGGGAGATCAAGTTCATTGAATGCTGCTCCATACAACTCTGGATGCAACTCGTTCAATATAGAGAATTGAGCATTTGAATATAATAACTTTCAATACTTTGTAGAAAGGTATATCAATTAATACACAATACCCTATTAAAGTCTTGGTATAAATAGGAATTCCTGTAATCAGAGTTCAGTTTAATGAGTAATTGCTTACATAATTTGTTTTTCACTAGATGGTTTATCAAATAACTTTAAGATTCATCCACTCCAATTGGATCACACTAACGACAGTTGTTTTGATGGCACTGATTATGTAAAACCAAATGCATCCATGCTTGAATCGAAGAAGTCAAATACATGGACACCTCATGGCACCTGTTTGACACTCACAGATCATGATCGAATTCGGCAGTTCATACAGGAATTCACTTTTAGAGGACTTTTGCCACACATCGAGAAAACTATCAGGCAACTTAATGACCAGGTAAGCCATTCTTCTTCTAAAATAGCTTTTTTGCCTACTTGCTAAACTCAAAATAGATTCAGGTGCATACCTTTTTACCTGAATTATCTGTAACAGGCTCAGCAAATTCCTGTTGTAAATTGGGTGTAAATCCTGCTAAACTCATGAGGTTTATTTCCAAGTAAGTGTGCACAGCATTACAACTTATTAATACATGTAGAATTTAGTATGAATGCCTTGTCCAAATATGTGGCTAATCTAATGGATGACCCATATAGCATTAAAACCTATGATACTGATGTTGGCATAATTGGCTGGGGTTGTCAGGGCTATGCAAAATGTGCACTGGGACTGCCCTCTTCTTTGTGCCCTCAGCTGTTTCTGAAGGTCAGAACAGCATTCAACGTGGCAAGTGATTGCAGCTAGAAAGGAAATGGAAACACCATTTGTTTAAGTATTTCATTTATATCCTTCCTTCCTTCCTTCCTTCCTTCCTTCCTTCCTTCCTTCCTTCCAAGGAGCTCAAGGTAGTATACATAGTCCTCTCCCAATTTATCCTCACAACAAGCCTGTTAGTGGTCTAAGGTCATTCAGAGACCATTATGGCCAAGTGGGGATTTGAACTTCCATCCAAGTCCAACACCATACTGGCTTTCATAGTATGAGTTTATTGGCTTCTTTGGGAACCCAGCCATTGTCTGTGTTTGCCCCTTCACTGAAGAGAAGAGAGCCCTGTTAATCCTTCTTATACAAGCCATGATCAAACAATACTGAACATTCCTTGTTTAAAATTCTTTGTTTAAAATAGCCTTCTGGTATTGAAATGCCACATACACAGTTAATTTTCTGTTTTTTTTTCATTTTAAGTGAAATTGCATTGTCCTTTAATTACAAAGAAAAGGGGTTTAAATAAGTTTATGTGCCTCACAGCATTCATGAAGCGCCTTGAAATTACAAGGGAAACTCCAACACATATTAGTCAAGAAGAATAGACATTGTGAATAGTGATTACAAAAAATGGCTGCTTACAATATCTCTGCATTTTTCAGAATAATGCATGCTATTAATTTTTCTTCAGTTATCATGGCAGAAACTAATTAGGTTCTCTGTTGTACAATGAAGCAAGCTCCCATTTAATTTTAACAACTTGAGTTGTTCAGTGTGATATGAATGAATACAGTTTTCCTGGTAGAGGGTAGTATGCAATGCTAGCTCTACATAGAGTACACCCACTGAAATTAATGGGATTTAAGTTGTGACTTACAAGTCTTATTCATTTCAGTGGATCTGCTTTGCATACGACAACCATTGGATACTGCCCAGAGCCTCTGGCAGTTATGTCATTCCCAATAATATTTTAAATTCTGTTGTTGTGACGAGCTAATTATATCAGAGGTTCTTGGCTTAAGGTTCTGTTGGTGAACAAATAAACTCGTTGTGTTGGATCCAATCATGGCCTTTGATCCAGAGGGAGGGTCGGGAAATGCCCAGTTTCCCAACATGTGAATAGAGTGCATTCTTGACAATAAATGTACATTCTTGCAAGTTTGGGTTTTGTTTTATAGAGACCTGTATTTTTGATGCTGTAGCAGTCACTTAATTTAGTTCTAATCTATTCAGACAATAATTACAGATTTACGGAGTTTAATTTTAAAAGTTTATTTTAAAGTTTAATTTAATTTTATAAGCAAACTAAGTTATACATAAAATAACTTTAGGAACAGAAAGGCTGTTTTATGTTCCTAAAGCAGCCCTCCCTAACTTGATGCCCTCTGGATGTTTTGCACTACAGTACCCACCATTGACCATGCTGCCTGAAATTGATGGAAGCTGAAGTCCAAATTATCTGGAGGGCCCCAGTTTGGGGAAGGCTGTCTTAAAGCAACAAAGTGATTTTAAAAATAAGTATTGCTTATTTTTTCAATTTTCTTTGCCAAAAAACAGTGTTTTTTTGTTTTGTTTTGTAAGAAAAAAGTTTTTTAATGGCCTCAAAATTTCTGGAAATTTTGTATCTCTAATCCTGAATAGTTTTATATCAATCTTAGAGAAAACAAATATAGAAGTACTTAAGAATTGTGGTGGTGATTTTCCTTGGTCCATTCTCTCTGGTCCCTTTTGGAATGGGATGGAGGATGGGTTTTGGGTTGGGGGTTGGAGGAAGGGTTGCACAGATCTAGTTTTGATAGATTCTGGTATTCTGTTGCTGAATTAAGAATGAGGATTGGGGTATACAAATGGAGTCTGCCCCACACTCTTTCCTAATCTAGTTGCTGCTAGTTTGTTCCATTTAGACAAATTCAAGTAGTTTGTAATTGTTGTGCTGTTAACTGTTTATCCACTAATTACTTCTGAACCTAAATTCTGCAGCGTTATAGGTTTTTGTAGTGTCACTGCACAATGTCCCTCTTCTGGTAGGACAGAAGAAAAGTTCCTGTATCTTGCTGCAAGCATAGATGGCCTCTGATCATCTCAGCTTTTCTCTAGGAATTATGTTATTTTAGATAAAGACCTGCTTGGCTTAAAAAGTATGACACTTTGTGCAGTATCCAATGCAGTTGGATTCAATGCATTATCCAATTCTGCTAAATTACATTGCGCTAGCGTAAGGGACCTCTAATGCAATGTCAATAGTGTTAGTTTGCACAATGCGTTTTTGAGGGAATCCCATTGTACAAGCTAACACTATTGGTGTTGTGCTAGAGGTGGTCCCTTATCATAGCGCAACATAATTTGTGTTAATGGAATGATATTGTGTTCCCAGTGATAGATATTGCTCTGAACATACTTTACTCACACCTTCATGAAATTTAAACACTCTGTAGTATAAGAGCTAACTGTGCAAAACCTGATTTCTTTTTACAATTGACCATCAATGACTTCTAAATAGCACTGGGATCATGAAACTATCAGCCAGTGCATACAGCTTTTAAAAATGGCAAGAAACACAGCTTTATTAGATCTATATCCATTTCAACATTTTTATATTCAAGGGGAAATGTTCATTAATCTTACAAATTCAAAAGAAAAATCACCATCTTGTTTCCTTGGAGGAAAGGTAAGACACAGATAAATATAAAATGTTTGATCCAGCATTGTGTGTGTTTACTTTCTCATGTTGGGTTTTTTTAAAAAATTCTTTGAATCAGTTGGGTTGTCCATTTCAAAAATAACATTTGGTTGTGCCACTAAAGCTTCATTGCAGTGCATGTGCAAAATGTGTTCAGAGTTGTGTTCACAGTTGCAGACTTATCCTTAACCATAGAATAGAGTATGACATTCCAAGCTAATCTATAACGCTTCATTTTCTGGTCTCTTAACCTAGGTTAAGAGATCAGTAGAATCTCATATAAGCTCACCACTCCCTTCCCCCAGCCCTCCCATCTCCTCTGCAAATTCTTCCTACTCTTCTCCTGACAGTCTGAACCGTAGTTAAGGGTTACATCTGCATAGGCTATAACCATAGTGAGTACTAATATGTGCCCCCTTATATATGGTTTACAAACCAACTTCAAAGCTTAGATTCAGGTCCTGCTTATTATGGTAATCATGAATAGAGTTAACCATGATTAAGGCTGGTGCAGGTGTAACCTCTAAGGCTCTCAAAGGAAGGTTGGGAAGAATTTGCATGTGAGAGGGAAGAGGCTATGGGATCCTTTGGCACACTCCTGATATTTTCTCTGTAGTTAGAGATTATGCTTGCACCAGTCTTTCGTATAGAACTACACATAATTTTTAAAGCTGTATTAAGAACATGAGATGAGCCCTTCTGGATCAGATGAAAGGTCTATCTAATCTAGCATTCTTTTCCCACTGTGACCAGTCGGGTGCTTATGTAACGTTCACAAGTAGGACATGAGCACAATAGTGCTCGTTTACTAGTGTTACTCAACCACTGGGATTCAGAGGCATACCGCCTCTGAAACTGAAGGTAACATGTAACTATAGTATCTAATAGCCATTGACCTAGTTTGCACATGGAGTTAATGATTGAACCCACGATTTGTTGCCAATAAGTGTGAATGGGCCCGTTAATAGCCTTATCCTCCATGAATTTGTCTAATTCCTCCTAAAGCCTTCCAAGTTGGGTTGCCATCACTACATCTTGTGGAGGTGAATTCTGCCTTGAATCTCCAACCGGTTAACTTTTTGGATGATCCCAGGTTCTACTATTGTATGAGAGAGAAGAAAATTCTTCTTGTCCATTTTCTCCACATCACAAATAATCGTATACACCTCTTTTATGTCCCCCTTTACTTGCCTTTTTTCTAAGCTAAAAAGCTCCAAACATTATAACCTTTCTCTATGGGGACATTGCTCCAGTCCCTTGATCATTTTGTTTGCCTTTTCCTGTACCTTCTCTAACTCTGCTATGTACTTTTTGAGGTGTGTCAACCAGAATTGTGCATAGTATTCCAAATGTGGTTATATCATAGATTTATATTATAACGTTATGCTATTGGCAGCTTTATTTTCAATAACTTTCCTATTCTGAAGGCTACATGACAGCATTTCAGTTCTTGATCTTGCAAGGGTAGTCTTTATAAATGGATATGAATCTCCATGAGAATGTTTCTTTACTCTTAGCATTAAATAATACACTGTGCTTACAAGTAATTGATAGTTTAATATTTCCATCTTATTTTCAGTTGATATCCAGGAAAGGCTTGAGTCGATCACTATTTTCTGCAACCAAAAAATGGTTTAGTGGCAGTAAAGTTCCAGAGAAAAGTGTAAATGAGCTGAAAAGCACTTCTGGTTTGTTGTGAGTAGATCTACTCATCATAAAAATGCAGTGTATTTGGCTTTTATTAGGTTTTGCTTGGCTGATTTCCATATGTTTCATTGTTTCTCTTGACATTGACAAACAGATTGCCGAATATAGCCAATGCCTTTTGCTCATACCCCCAGCCTCTTCCGTCCTTGCTTTTCAGTTCACTACAATTAAACAGGAAGTCTTCAGTTAGGCATAGTTTCCCATTGTGTCTAAACCTGGAAGCTGCGCTTACCAGGTACAGAATAAGCCAAAATCTTAAAGCACGAGGTTGAGGTTAGTTTAAGATATTGACTTTTTCCAAACCTGGTAATCCTAGCCTCCAGGCTTGGACGTAATGGGAAATTATGATTAATCAAAAACTTCCTGATTTAATTGTTGTGCACTGAGAAAGGGGGAGAGAAGGGTCTGAAAAAGGCTCAGACACATTCCAACTTACTAATTCTATATGGGACCCTCTGAACCAGGCCACTGAATGTGCATGCTAGTTTGTTTAAAGAATCACTACAGCAACCCTTGTCTTAAATGGTAGTAATCATACACTAGTTAAATAGAATCCTTGGCACTATATGTGGTTCAGTTGCATGAATTTATTGATTCAGCTTTTACAACTGGTTAAGAAATGGAGTTGAAAAAAAATCCTGCTATTTTTATCCATGTTGGCAATGGCTCCATTGTGGTTGTAATGGGAATGGATATACATTGAAAGAAAACCTTCCTTCAGGGTATAATTGAAATTAGAAGTGGTGATCAGTTTTTTTCTTAAAGTGATGCTATTTGCATTTAGTCAGTGGAATGGATCCAAAGTTTTTCTCCATGAATGGAAGAAACGTCTGCTCATGGAAACACCTCTTCCACAAATGGAACTCTGCTTTTGTTCATGGACTGAAAAGTTTAGATATATGCTAATGTTTGTTAGAAAACCAGTCTTAAGCTGAATCGAGAAGAGATCTATCAGTGACTGTTAGCCATGATATAGAAGTATGTAGAGATTAATATCTGATTAATAGATACTTGGGACAAACCAGGGATGGCTGTCACTGTTAAACTCTTCTTTTGAGCATCCATAGACCATAGGTTAATAATGTTGGGAAGCAGAATATTGGAATAGTTGCACTTTTGTTTGATTCTTGTGTTCTTATGAATGTGGTATGTGTTGTTTCCCTCAAATTATGTTTTTCACATTGTTTTTATTTTTAGGTACCCTCCAGAAGCACCAGAGCTCCAGATTAGGAAAATGGCAGATTTATGTTTCTTGGTGCAACACTATGAGCTAGCATACAGTTGTTATCATACGGCAAAGAAAGACTTTTTGAATGATCAAGCAATGCTTTATGCAGCAGGAGCACTGGTTGGTGCATTAGTATGACTGTTTTGAAAAATGTATACAATTGCCTTTTTTCCTTCTAAATATCTTGTTTGGAGGAGTCGGTCTTTAGCTGAACATTAGTTATATGAGCCTCCTAATCAATTCATATTGTTTATTTCATGTAATCCATGTCAGCATACCCCTATTCTGAGCACCTAGGAATAAACTAATTATTATTCCAAAATGTTGGAAGTTGCTGCCACAAGATATGGTGATGGCTGCTTGCATAAAGGGCATTATGCAGTTGTATACATCTATCAGTGGCTATTAACCATGATTGATAAATGGAGCCTTCCTGTTTAGTGGCAGTATGCCTCTGAATGCTAAATGCTGGACATCAGTAGTAGGGAAGGGCTGTTAACTTCATGTCCTGCTTGTGGGCTTCTTGGACAATACTTTTTTTAAAAAACCTAGGTCAGGAGTGGGCAACTTGTGTCTCTCCAGATGTTTTGGCCAACAACTCCCATCATTGGCTGTGCTGGCTAGGACTGATGGGAGTTGTAGGCCAAAATATCTGGAGAGACAAAAGTTGCCCACTCTTGGACTTAGATGGACCTTTGGTCTTTATGCTTTTGTGCAATAAGTGTCCAATGCTGCCTGTGTGCCTGTGAGACTGACTATGGACACAATCTGGAGCTAGTGTTCCTGAAGCAATCAGAAACAAGCTGAAACGCTAGTTTCTGGAATGGCAGAAGTCAACAAAGCATTTTGGAAACAAGCATTTTAGTGCATTTCTGAGGTTGCCTTAGGGAGTGCTAGCTTCCCGTTGTGCCAGCACTGGGTCTCACTGGTGAAACATCAGCAGAAATGCACAAGTAGCAGTGGATAATGTCCCTGGATTTTAGATATATTTAATGATTATGATGAGTCCTTACATTAAAAATGTAAGGAATGTTCTGAGAGGAGAAATTGTTCATTTTTTCATGTTAGAGTTTTAACCTAACAACCTAAAAGTAAACTAAAAACTTTGTTTTTGAAATTGATAGTAAGCTTCTGGACTAATTTTAAATGAGGCAAAAACAATCTTGAATGGTTAAATTTCACTGATCTCAATGAGAGATTTAAAAGCACTTAGCTTTCCTTACATTGCTCAGTGTATTTTTAAAAGTATTTTTAATGTGCAATCCTATACATATTTAGACTGAAAAATGTCCTATAGCTCCCAGCATTCCCCAACCAGCTTGGCTGGTCTCTATCTAAATGTGCATATGATAGCACCTTTAAAATGTTTAAATTGATTGAAATTAGTCTAGGTTTGAGCAAAAATTCTAGAACAGAAAAGGATATATAAATATTAATGAGATATAAATATTCATTTCAAAACAGTGTGAATACCTTATAATGAAAATGAATGTTTGTATTAGAACAATAGGTGAAGTAAAAACTGTAAAGGAATTGCCAGCTATTCGTTGTGCCTAAATGTACTAAATTCTTGAATTTTAATTTGTTAATCATAAGTGATACCAAAGCCAGCTAGTGCTTGATCCAACTTTTTTCGTGTGCGGAGACTACTTCCCTAGCGCTCACCACAGATGTGGCTCCAGAAAAAAAGAAATGGAACAGAACAATTAGATTCAGGGACAGTAGGAAGTTTTGTCTCACATATAATATTCTCAAACAGGAACAAGTCAGACAACACGATAGTCAACAGTGGGGTAATAATCAACCCAACAGTTGTTTATCTAGGGGGTACTCCCCACATTTTAATAATCCAGTGTGGTGGGTATTAAGATCAGTGTTGAGTTGACTGTTAGTCCACACTAAGTTGACTCGTTCATCCCCTGCCCTCTCTTCCCACCTCAGTCCTCCTCCCGCTAGTATCCCATCAGCCATTGCTGCCAAATATCTATCCTGCTGGCTGGACTAGAGTAGCAGCTGCCATTGTGACCACCCTTGCCTTGCGACTCTCTGGCTGATGAAATAATCATCAGTGGCCAAGGAAATAACCAACAGTGCTCTCCACACAACATGATAACCAACGGAGTTTCTAATGGCCAACTCTGCATAGCATTGATCGTTTATGTTGGTTATTTCAGCCAAATAACCAACTGTTGGTTAAAAAACTCTCCACACAACACAACAACCCATGGTGGGTTAAATAACCAACAGTCGACTATTTAAATCACCATTAGTTACCATGTTGTCTGAACACAGTTACTGTTTCACACCATATATTTTTTATTTCGAGAAAAAATCCTATTTCTTGCAGGTGACTATTGCCAACCCAAGTTAAAATAAATCCATGTTAGCTTGTTTTTAATCAAATAAGATTCAATTTTGTCAAAAGTGTAAGGGTGAATCATTTCAGCCCTGTGCCATCTGAAACACAAATCCCCTTCCCTAAATATAATGTAGTTGACCCATAATTGTGTGTGTGAAATGTATTTGCACATAGCTTATCTTGTGATTTAAATTTTGTAGCAAAACACTTGATTATAACTATTTGTATTTCATAGGAAATGGCAGCAGTATCTGCTTTTCTTCAGCCAGGAGCACCAAGGCCATACCCTGCTCATTACATGGATACTGCAATTCAAACCTACAGGGATATCTGCAAGTAGGTGGTTATTTATCTTCAGTTCTTCCCAATAGAAGTTAAACTATTAGAGTTTTACTGAGTCTTTTTCATTGCTCAATAATGTGACATCAGAAGAATAGGATATCAGGAGATGTAGTTTTAACTTTTAAATACAATTATTTTGGTTGGTTAGGCAAAGTCCAGCATCAGTGTTACTTCTGGCCTATCCAAGGGCAAAGGCAAATATATACTTGACTGTTTAGAATATTAAATCATACAACAACTTTGAATGTTATAACTGTTTTAGCAAAGATGAAACCAAGTTAAAATCTGTGCAAATATTCCATATAGCAAGAGAACAGGTTAACTTGTATATAACATTGCTGGTTAGCTTGGTTTACAATCTTGTACTCAAACCATGAGATTACTTTTAATAAAAGTACTGTAACTATTCTGTTTAATTAAAATGTGACAAATTCATATACTAATCTGTCAGATGTCACTTATGAAACAAGCATTGCAAGACATACGTAACTGGATTTACATTTCTTGTTTTTTTAGGAATATGATGCTGGCGGAGAGATGTGTGCTGCTTAGTGCTGAAATACTAAAAAGCCAAAGCAAATATTCAGAGGCAGCTGCTCTCCTGATACGTTTAACCAGTGAGGTATAGAAGAATATTATTAGCTGTTCTTGTGTATTGAAATGAAATGGGCTTTTTATAAAAACAAAATGCTTTTTTTTTTAAGAATGCAATTTTCTAGGCAGATAGAATAGCCTGGGAAAAAATGTTTATAGCATATCAAGTAATGCTTCTATTCTGTATTTATTAATTTATGGGAAAACCATGAAATCCATCACAGCCACAAAATAAGCTCTTGTACTTATTAATTAACCACATTTAGAGCATCCTTTTAGCCTTCCTTGAAATAATTTTATCAGGAAGTTAAAAGTGTAGTTAGTAAGCTACAATACTATGTTTATGCATTTTCTTATCTGGGAAGGGGAAAAGACATGCATTCAATCTGTGAAATGGGATAACGATATAGGTGCTGAGGAAACCTTAAGATGAAGGTTTGAATTCTTCATAGATTCCCAATGCCTCTTAAAATGCAACCAGTTCAAGTAGTAGCACAGTGGTCCAAAATGAAGTGCAAAAAAACAAGGAGCAGTATAAAGATACTTCGTATGTCTAGCAGGCGTAAGGTTAGAAGGAGAAATAGTGATTGCATTGATTTCAAAGCTTTTAGAATTCTGTAAGCTTGCTTTGTATAGGTAACAAGATCAGAAGGAAGTAGTTGTTCTGTGTCATCCAGGAAAAATGGTTAACATCAAGGTTATACGATTGATGCTTCAGCTGTATATCAGTTAGGTAATGTAGATGATGTTGATCACATTTTCTTGAGTGTTTCAGGACTTACAGCTCAGAGATAGTTTATAATATTCAGTACTTATTCCCTATCTCTTTTGCTTTTTGTTTAATTGAAACATATTAAAGCTTACATTCTTGTTTTTTAATTTTTTTGTGGAAAAATGGCAGCAGAGCGTGTGGATGGGAATGGTGAGTGTTAGAAATGTCAGCTGGAGTAGCTAGAGGGTGAGGCAATGTGTTAAAGATGTTGTCACTCATCTCTGTTCCCAATCTATTGCAATATCTGACTATTGCTCAAAATATCAGTGTAAAAGTATTCATGTTGGTGAATTTGTGTGGTTCTGGACATGAGCATCTGTATCAAAGCATTACTGTGCTGAACTATTGGTGAATAACACTCAGAAGGAACAGTAAACTTTGTGACCGTTAAGAATATATGCTAATATCTAAATACAGGAGAAGAACGTCTCTATGGAAGGCAGTTTCTTATCATTTTTGCCTTGAATTAGGTTTATATTCTATAAGCATTTTGTAGAGGATGTATCCATTGCTGTTGCATGCTGTCACCAGTCCTGAACCAAAGACAAGGGACATAATATGTTTCTTTTTCAATCTACAATATTACTTTGATTTTTAAATTCATCAGAAATGCAGGTGATTCTAGCCTGCTCACTCTGATTTGTCAAATGCAGTACTGAATATTTTTGTGTGATTCTTGAGAAATCTGTATAATTTTAAAAACAAATTGGATAAAATATTTTTAAAAACACACAAACAAAGCTGAACAATATAAAAATAAACTATAAAGATAGGAGGTGTGCACACCATTACATTTTAACACTAAAACCTAAGCAAAATGTTCAATATCTACATTGATATCATAGGAAAGCTTCTATGATTTAGCAGACCTAAATTATATCAATTCCTTCTAAACTTGGTAAAAAGAGTTTACTTTATGCAAAAGCCTCAACTGTATTTGTCCCTCTCTGATGTGTAGTTCTGATCAGGCACAGAAATGATATGTCCATGTGTAGTGGGTTAGGGTGCTTCCAGGCGGAAGGGCCCTAGCACTAACAGTCCAAGGCATTGTGAAGTTCTGTCTTTTTTTCTGTAGTGGATTTTCTGCAGTAAGAAAAAATACAGAAGAAATAGTGGGAAAACACGGGAGGGTTATGTCTGGAAGATGTTATCGTCTGGACCTTCTGTGAACGAGGCAGGATGATGGTGTGACAAAAGTCTCATCTGGAAACATCCTTAGAGTGTGGATATGAGTTCATTATAGATATTTGCAGTGGAAGTTGGATATAATTTATTCAGCCAATGAAGATGTATAGAATAGGCGCACTTTCACTGCATCAGTAATATGGTTGGTCCTTCCATAGTTTGGACTTCTGATGATATTTTTAGGTTTATGCTTTACTGGTTAATCGTAACTTTTGTCTTATCGCTTACTGTTTTCAATAGAATTCAGATCTTCAAAGTGCACTGTTGCTGGAGCAAGCTGCACACTGTTTTATAAACATGAAAAATTCTATGGTTAGAAAATTTGCCTTTCATATGATACTGGCTGGCCATAGATATAGTAAAGCAGGACAGGTAAGATTTTGATAGTAAGAAAGAAATATTGATTCTATAATTTTCCAAGTGGCTAGATTGTTTCAGCACCTTTTAATATTTGATGAATATTATGCCGAATGCTGTTCCAGTTGAATGAAATTTAGTATTCCCATATTTTGAAGGAGATGTTAAATTGTTTAATCTACAGAAAGAAAAATAAGTATTTGTTTCTTAAAATGATATGGCTACTTGGCATTGAGCAGTGAACTGGATTGGGACCAAGATGACTTGCTATTTTAGAGAATGCTTTTATTCATTTAAGGCATATAAAAAATCTAGTGTAAAAATTAAATTAAAGCTTAAAATATTACCAATTTAAAAAGAAGTATAGCAAAAACATTAATTAAAACAGCAGACTGAGATCTAAAATCTCTAAAAGGCCTAGGAGAATAAGAAGATTTTTGCATGACACGTAAGGCAGAGTGGACACCAGGCAAGTCTGTTGGGAGGGAGTTCCATCAGTGGGGTACCAATGCAATAAACTCCTTCTCCCTGCTTGGAGGGACCTGAACTAGGGCATTGGCAGATGACTGTAAGATCCAGGCATGTTAATACAGACTTTAAGATCCATGCATGTTAACATTACCATTAATTGTAAAACCCTTATTCTGGCAGTGGGTTGAATCTTCACACTTCAGGTTCAGATGTTTTGGAGTGTAATTTTATTGCAATGTTTAAGTTGCCATCAAAGTAGTGTGTCTGGTACTGGTGTAAGATTTTTGCGGGCTAGGGAAGGAAGGGGCACACATTATAGTTAGTCTGAGCTATGGTTGCATCTTGCTCACAAAACTGTTGCTGCCAGTATTACTATTACATATTTATTTAAAGTCTGATTCAAGTAATTATCAGTCAAAATGTATATCTGATTACTGAGGTGGTTGTTTATTTTTAGAGAGGGCTCACGGAAACAAGTGACGTGTTCTGCCAGTTTTGGCACAATTCTGCTGCTTGCAGAGCCATTTCTGAGCATAATTCAAAGTACTAGTATTTACCTTTTAAAACTCTGCAGCTTGGGATCAGAGTTCCTGAAGAATAATGTTTTCCCACGTGTGCCTACCAATGGATTAAGATAATCAAAGACTCTTGTGCAGGTGCTCCCACCTTCTAAAATTAGGCAGGTAGCGATTAGGAAGAGAGTCTTTTCTGTTCTGGTTTCTGCCTTTGGAATTCTAACACTGACTTGTATGTCTTAAGCATCAGGCAAATATCTTTTTATTTTTCAGGCCTTTTTAAAAACATCAGCTGAATTGAATATTGACACTGTGCATGCTTGTTTATCATCACCCATCCTGTTTTTAATTTGTAGTTATTTATTGTATTTTTTGTGTGTATTGATTTTGAGAGTATTTTGCTGAAGGGATTCGTTATAATTTTTTCATAAATAAAGAAATATTTAAGTGTGTCCCACAAGCGGTACTACGAATCTCCACAATTCTTTATCTGGACAAATGTTAAATGGACTGGAAAACCTTTTGTGGATCATTTTAGGGCATGAGCTGTATTTTCTTTGCCCTAAATTACTTTCTCTTGAAAACTAAAGATTTACTTTATTTGTTGTAGTAATAGGGACTCTTTTGGGTATACACAGTGGGACTATTCGCTGTTATTTAACCAATGGTGAATTTAACCATTTAAATTTAACCATTTTGAATATGACCCCTCCCCCCTTGAAAGTTGTTATGTCGTTTTGTCAGCGAATTTGCATGACACAACAATTTGGGAGTGGGGCTTGCCTATGCAAGTTGTTGCCCATGGTCTTTGCTGCTTGCTGTGGTTTAAATAGCCCACGACAAGCCGTGGTGTGTTGTCTGAATCAGGTTATTATCTCAACTTTCATTTGTGATGATTAAGCTATCATGAATGAAAAATAAATGAAGAAAACCATACAGTTAATTGCCTCATGCTGTTTAACCTAACTGCAAAACATTCTTTAAACTTTGCCTCTGGATATTTGATTTATATAAATATTTATTTCTACCACCTGCTTGTTTCTGGTTCATTAGCATAAGCTGTTTCACGTATTGCAATCACAACTACAAATATTGTTGTATAACATAGTAGAAAAAACAAATCTTTAGATTAAAACTATTGTGCTGTTAGCTTCTGCTGATTTCCCCTTTTATCCCCAGTATTTAATAATTTCTGAAACCTGATTAATTAATGGTGTCACATTAACATAAAATATATTTTTGTACTTAATGCCTTTTTTAGTCATAAACTCTAAACACTTTCGGATGTAGAATTGTATTTGGTGTATTTAAATTTTATTTTGCAGAAGAAACATGCATTACGATGTTACTGTCAAGCCATGCAAGTTTATAAAGGGAAAGGATGGTCGCTTGCCGAAGATCATATAAATTTCACTATTGGCCGCCAATCTTTTACGCTTCGACAACTTGACAATGCTGTATCTGCCTTCAGGCATATTTTGATTAATGACAGCAAGCAAACTGCTGCTCAGCAAGGGGCCTTCCTCCGAGAATATCTTTATGTTTATAAGGTAAAATGCCAGATTTTATCCTCAGTGAAATTTTAACTTGTAAATTAATTTACAAGTATTCTGCAATAGTATTTGAAGTTTTTCTTGCTTGATACAAATAGTACATTTCCCTTTGCATCATGCATCTCATGCCTAGAGCACTTGTTGAAAATGATATATTCTGGTCCAGCTCAAGGCTTTTTGGTGTCTGAGATAGAAAATCCAAAATGGCACCTCCTTGTACTTATTAATATGGAGCATTATCCGCAGGCAAGTTCTTTTGTGCAAGCCTGATTTATTTCAGTGAGGCTTGTACAGGAAAAGGTGTAGGTGGATTATTCTTCATGGCTCAGACCTGTCTGTCTCTTACTCTGCTTAGGGCACCAAAGTGTACTGCTTAAGTGGAACAAATAGTGCTACCTCATGTCACCTCTAACTATATTGCATGTAACTAGTACTTCCCTGATACCCATTAGGTACGTTTTCTATCATGCTGTATGTTTCTAACAGTAACAGTGGCCATGATACTATGATCCCAATGTGAAGCTTTAACTTCCACACTATTGCTCAAAATTTGGAGAATCCATGTTTGCAAATTGTTTTTAACTCTGAACCCAAAGAGCCGCATGACCAATTATATGGTCCGAGGGGATTTTGGTTCTTCAAATAGCTTCCTGTGTCATTTGGCAAACATTTTTGAAACTGGGGGAATTTCAAATTACATTGTACTAGGGAGGATGCTTGTATGTTCAAAGGAAAATATCCTGCCAGGCATAGTCAAATTCTTGGATTGATCAAAGACAACTTTTTGGATCCTTGTCTTCATGAAGAGATTTTTTTGTGGCATTGAACAACTCATACTGCTCCTTAGAGAAACAGTTTTGGTGGCTTTCTTACCTAGTTGTATTGAAGCCTAGAATCTTTATTTTGCTTAAGCCATGCCTATCCAACCTTGATTTCTCCTTTCTGTTCAAAACAATTGCTAAAGTTAAACTAATTAAATTAAAAGTACAGTAGATTGTTCAGTTGTTTTTATAATCCCTGATGTTGACTATCTAGATATTTATGTTAAATGAAATATTAGCGGAATGCAGTAAAAGTGTGCTTTGTTTTTCTAGTGGCATTGTTGAAAATTGTATGTTTGTTTTATCCCCACATCACACCCCCCACAAAAAAAACCCCAGACTGTTGGGTGAAAGCTGTGATTATAGTTATATAATGAAGCACAGATTAATAAATTATGTGTGTTGATTATTTTTTACATTATACGCTGGGGGCATTTCAAGTTATTCTTTTGTGTGTTTCTAAGAGTTCTGTGTTTTATCCAGTTTCTTATACCCTTTTCCCAAGACAAGTTTTTCATTTACTTGCCAAATGTTGCTCAGTTTCTGTTTTCGTTTCTTGCAGAATGTGAGTCAACTATCACCTGATGGACCTTTACCTCAGCTTCCTTTACCTTATATTAATAGCTCTGCAACACGAGTGTTCTTTGGACATGACAGACAGCCAGCAAAAGGTTAACACATCTGGATTTTTTTCTTAAGCTTTATGAGCACATGTGATAAGCATAATATATGGTTGGATCTACACATGCAGCAGAATGAGATGATAGAATGGAGAACTTTTGAACACACCTCTTTGTCAAAAACTTCCTACAAACAGAAAACAAGCACATTAGGGTAAACAGTTCGTATCCATCCCTTTCGTGCTGGTTTTCTGTTTTCAGGGATTTAAAAATATTTTTAACTTAAAGGGCGTTAAAATGTTATTTCCCCACCTGCAGTTTGAAATAGTGCCGTCCACTCTACTATGTCAACATCATACCATCTCATTCTTGCAATATGTGTAGACTTTGTCTAATTCTGTATCATAGAAACAGTATACTTTAGAATGTCTCCTCCACAGAAGAGTGCTCCTGTGACTCTTTTTTAAATCGGTTAAAAAGAGTCACAGGAGCACTCTTCTAACAGTCATGAGTTCAAGAAAGCTGAATGTTCTTTAGCCACGGTCAGTTAGGATTCGGCTGACCATATGAAAAGGAGGACAAGGCACATGTAACTTTAACAGTTAACGAGAAAAGGGAATTTCAGCCAGCATCATTTGTATGCAATTAGTACCTGGTGAAATCACCTCTTCATCAAAGCAATTAAAGTTGCAGGCACTATACTAGAGTGACCAGATACAAGAGGGCAGGGCCCCTGCAGCTTTAACTGTTGTAATGAAGAGGGGATTTCACCAGGTATGAATTGCATACAAATGACACCGGCCGAAATTCCCTTTTCTCTACAACTGTTAAAGTTACATGAGCCCTGTCCTCCTTTTCATATGGTCAGCCTAGTTAGGATGTTTTTGGATGTAAGCTGCTTTAGCAATGGTATCACCAAACAAGACATAGTGACTCGGCATTTTGTTCTCCCATGCCAGTATTGCTGTCCTGGCCATGCCCATCCCCTTGGAGTGTTTAGACTAGAAACAGTCAGCACAAAAATTAAAGTAGCTCCTTTGTCATGTACAAGTATCAGGCAGCCTGATCCAGTACACCTGTAGCTTGTATTATTGGCACCGGGATTTGCAGTTATATGGAATAAGCTTGAGACTGTGTCTGCATCAAAGTTCTGGCAATTCATTCTTGCTAAACTTGCAAAGAATTGGGCACAATCAGTGGGCACAATGGAAGATCTATCCTCTTTGGTAGATATACTATCCTGTGGTTTTAAATACCAATAGTTTATTTCTTTTTAAAATAAAATTTCTTAATAATGTAGGAAGCATATTTTACTCATACATCTCCAAAGATCTTTGAATGCCTCTTAAGGGTGTGATCCTATTGGATCCGCCTATGATACTCATAAGCCTTTGAGGCTTTTCATAGCAATTAGCTAGATGGGGACGCAGAGAGATGGTTCCAGTCAGGGCCTTGTAAATGCTGCCAACCCCTCTGGGCCCTGGTCGCAATGTAGCACTTCCGGCGGGAAGCCCTGAAATGAGCACAAATGCCAGCAGGGCTGGGCGTATACAGACTGGGGTCAGGATGGCCAGCCACACATGCAAGGATTGAATTGGATCAAACCCTTTAGTACAGCATTCTGAGACATGAGGGACTTCCATTTGAAGGATAAATAAGTCACATGCATCTGTGTTTGTGTATTTACATGCTTCTCTGATTCCCAGTCATCGTTTTTAAACATATTGGTAGCTGCTTTGGAGAGCAGCAATTTGAAAAGCAGTATATAAATTGAAAAATGAATTCATAACTAGAGGTCAAAACAAATTCATGACTAATGTTTTGGCTGGCTAGTTTAATGGCTCATTGGCCTCCATGCCCACCTAATTCTCTCATTCCCAATTTCACTGTCTCCCAAACTCCTTTGGATTTCTGCTGCTTTCCTGCCAACATGCATATCCTCTCTTGAAAAGAGCATGTACAAAATATGCATCTGAGAAACTTGTATGATCTTCCAATTAAACATCACATTACCATTTATAATGATAGCATAAAAAGTTGGGTTGTTTTTTATTTTGTATTATCTGACATTCTGAAATGATTGTCATTTTTTTAATGTATTACGACTAGGTGAAAAACAGGCAGCAACACACATCAGCCTTGATCAGGAATATGAATTTGAATTTTCACATCAATGGAGGGAGCTTGAAGAGCAAGTTGTGTTTAATGTTAACAAAGGTGCAACACTTCCTAACTTCCAACCAACGCAGTATTGTCTGAACAGATTTTCGGATAATTCTAGGTTTCCACTTGGTGTAGTAGAAGGTAAAATACATGTGCACATCTGGAAAAACAATATATGGCATAAACTTAACATTTATTTGAACAAAGTTGTTTGTAATACAGTTGCAGTCATAAAGTTTTAAATTGTGAGAATAAGCTAAGTCATTCATGTCTTGTAAGAATGGCCTTCCTAAAATACGTAAAATGACTTTTCTTTTTAATAGAACCAATAACTGTGGAAGTAGCTTTTAGAAATCCATTGAAAGTGCCACTATTGTTAACTGACTTGTCGCTACTTTGGAAATTCCAGTCAAAGGATTTCAATTCAAAGAATAATGGAGAAGCGAAGGAATTAGTAAGTAATTAACAAATGTTGTAGAACTTTGTAAAGTTCTAGTAATAAATATGCATGAAACTAGTGAACAACAAATCAGTACACAGCTTCACATGTTGATTTCCTTTCTAATTATTAGAGATAATGACTGCGTTCAGACATAAAGCTAAACCATAGTTTAGTTTTACAAGACCAAGCCTAGCTTACCCCCAGACAGACACACTCCCCCTTGTCTTTTCTGTCTCCAGTGTAGCCATTAACTCTTGTCAAACATGTTATATTTAAACCCGGAACCCTTATCTTAACTATAGTTAGTGGAAACATGTTGACTGCATAGACTGTGGTTTGAAGTTGGGAAGTTGGCTTATTTCGACTAAGTCTAGTTAAAATTAACCTACAGTTTATCTGTGTTTGGATGACATGGCAAGCTGTCATTAATCTAAAACAGAAGAAAAGCTTTCAGACTGCTCCTTGTGGGTATGTTGGAGAGGGAAGGGAATTATGATTTAGCATTACCTTCAAACCAGCCTAACAGGTGGGGCACCTAATAGCTATGTCCAGGTTTCTATTTGCACAAATGTCAAGTCTGGAATATATTGAAGTCCAGTGTTTTGAGAGGTGCTACTGGCAACAATTTAATGCTGAGAAACATTTGTATGTTTAATGGAAATGATTTTTCAAATCACTTTTACTTTTTAGGAAACATGTGGAAAAGATATGATTGGAGCTGAAGTGATATCAGAATTTTTGATTAACAGTGAAGAAACTAAAATGGTAAATAGTTTAACTTATTTTTATCCCACTTCAAAAATACAAATTTTCCAAGTTGCTTCACAAAACGAGTTAAACATAGCAATACACTAATATATTGGACGAATCATAGATTGTGAAAAGTTTAATTTCTGTACCATACTTTCTATAGATAATTTACTTCAGATCATTTTTAAATAATTTACTAGAATTAAATACTTTATTCAAGGTAGTACTTGGTATTAGAGGTTGAGTGTACTCAAAGAATTACTGCAAACAAGTCTTTCTTTTTTTGTTGTGAACCTCATCTGGGCAACCAATTTATTGTACATGGAAAAAGTCTAGCCTTTAGAATTGTAAAAGCACAACTTCAAAGCCTGAGTTACAAGGAAAGCAATGGCAACATGGTTGCCTATGCTGTAAGCTAAATGTTGCCATTATTTTCTGAAATGCCCTCATATGAATATAGAAGTTTTATTTAAATCATAGGTAGCTTCTTACAATGGTAAATGTAGATGCTTGCTGTTTTGTAACTCAAATGGTGCATACATGTAAAATAACTCTACACTAGCAACAACAAAAATTTAACGTATCTCCACAGGCAAGACTAAAGCTCTTTCCCCATCAAACAGGGGAGCTACATATTCTGGGAGTCCTTTACAATCTTGGCACTATTCAGGGCACTACAGTGCTAGATGGGATAGACCCTTCTGGTGGATTGCAAACAGGTAAGCCTGTTGTGTATTTACCACAACACTGTCAGAGGTTTTGTTACAAGAGTGTAGCATGTTGCTAGATTCTGATAGGTAAGCTGTTGGACTTGAAGGTACAGCTGCCAGTGGAATAAGAAAGAGGGACATGGGTGTCTGATGCAGGGGTTACTAATACACGGCATGTGATTCATAGACCTGGTTCTTGCAGCTTAGTGTACTCTCCTAATACTTATATGTATTGTAGCTCATGAACATTTCTTATGAAGAGATTGTGACATTTGTCATGTATCTTACACACTTTTAATTTAAATATATCCTGCCTTTCCACTATAATAGCATTGAAAAAGGAACAACAATGAAAAGACAATAAAATTAAAGTAAGAAAAACAAATGTACTAGCATAAAACCAGCAGTATAAAATGCATACATAGTGGCTACATTTGGATGATCCATGGTTTGAAGCTCACTTGTTCCAAAGCCATGAAGAATAGTTTCCCAGTTTGGACAAAATGGTAAACTGTCATTAATGGGAAGCGTCCTGTTTTGCTCACTGGTTCATGCATAGGGAGGAGTGAAGGGTATGTGGCCAAAAAGGTTTATTAATCTGAGATATGATAGTCCAAACATGGCAAGTAACTTCTCCTGTTTGGGAGGAAGATTTTTTTTTCTACATTCAAGGAAAAAACGTTTAAATTTCTGCTATTTCTGTGGTTCATACTTTGCCAAGGATCTTTGTGTGCTGTTTCATTATCCTCAGTTTCCTTGTGTGCTGTTTCCTTATCCCCAGATGATAAAGTCAAATTATGGCTCTGGGCTCTGGCTTAGTTTCCTCTTAACGTTAAGCCAGGGGTCCCAGTGCATTACCTGCAGGTGCCATGGCGCCCATGTTCACTTCCAGTGGTGTCCACAACATTGCGAAAACATAAGTTTAAAAGAAGCATTAGCAGTATTGCCCCGCCAGCAATTAGCTGAATTAAACAATCTGCTATGAAAGAAACATTGCGGGATCCAATAGATAATGAGACAAATGTTTTTGCTGAATAAGACACAGCTTAAGTTCCATAGATGTAACAGGTAGATGCCAAAGTGGCGATCTACTGATCAGGCATTTTATGGTTTTGCCCACAGTGGTTTCTCAAATTCCCGAATGTGCCAATGGGTCCAAAAATGTTGAGGCCACCTGCATTAAACCATTGCTTACCATTATGTGCATTGAAGTTGTGTGCTTCCCTCTCCTGTGGCATTTGCTTCCATTTTCAACTATCTGCAGTTTGTTACATCAAAATTTAGACAAACTGAGTTCTGTGTTAACTATGGTTTACTGAAACAAGCTTGGATAATTAATTATGCTTTGCAGTTGGCTTGTTTCAATAAACCATAGTGGATACTAAACAATATGTATAGGATTTGAGATAACAACAGACCATGGTGGTTTGAAAGTGGAAGCAAATGCTTCCAATCCTCCTCTTCATGGCTGAACTAGAGGAGCAGAGAGGAAGCGGAACGCACGAACCCAAGGCTCATGATGACACTAAACTGGAATTTAATGTTGTGTATAAACGTTGCCAGTATGGCAATAAACACTAGCTAAATATTGGAGCTAAAATCACCAGATGGTTACATCACATGAAATAACCTGTTTTCTTGCAACAGTGTTGTCTCAGTTCCCACATTTGGATGTCAAACATAGTTCAGTAAGAAAACAATATTTAGCTTAGAAAAAATGTGGTTACTTCAGTTGCTTTGTACACCAATTGCTGGGGAACGTATGCTATTCCACTCATGTCCTGTATTTTCCTTGGACAGTTGGTTGACCATTGCATAGCTCTTCTTATGTTCTTATGGCTTGAATCCAGACTTCCATGAGCAGCCTTCTGCTCATGCATTGGGGCTTTCCTCTTCCCCATTGCAGCCACCAGGGCCCCTTGGAAACCTTCTCCTGACCCTTCAGAGCAGCGTGGAATGGGGTGTGGAGTTCTGCAGCATTGGGAAGGGAGTGGTAAGGCCTTCTTGAGCAAGCTACCTTCCAGTTGCATAAATTTGAATCCAAGCCAATATGTTGGTCATATTGTGAAATGTTGAGATTTTAATAGTAAGCCTATAATTTTAGCAGTCACATATGCAGACATTTATAAATGGGCAGTAGCACAATTTCATTAAGATTGCAAAACATGTTTTGTGTGTGTTTAGATGATTACCAACATGGCCAGGGATGGAGCAATGGAAGCTTGCTTCACTTCTCCCTGTTAGAAGGAACACACAGCTCCAACTGATAGTCCTCTGGAACTGCAGACTCTGGCCTTGTCCATCGGCCAAAAAAACAAGGGTCATTGGGAGGCTGAACCCCCTGCCTCACAGGAAGAACATCATGGCAAGGGGGAGACCAACCTAGCCTATACGTTGGCCAGAGAAGGAACAGTTGCAGGGAGCTTTTTAATTTTTTTACCCTTTCCTGACAGAAGTAGTGCTTTATTTTTGCTTTTTTCCTCCTCCCTCCCAGTCCCTTTTCTTTTGGGCCGTATCTCTTAGATTGTAAGCCTGAGGGGCAGAATTGTCTTAATATCAATCTGCTCTGGGAACCTTTTTCGGCTGAAGAGCAGGATAAAAATGATGTAAATAATTTTTTGTTCTCCCTTACAGTGTTAAATACACCTTACCAATTATTAGCCCAATTTCAGTGGCATCTTAAAACTGCATTTACAGTTTTGATTATCAACTGATTTGTCATATTTCAAGATTTTGTTTGTTTCATTTCAGGAAAATATAACTCTAATGTAGTATCAGTACGAGGGCGACAAGATTTGGAAATCCAGGGCCCTCGCTTGAATACTACAAAAGAAGAGAAAACATCTATTAAATATGGTCCTGACAGACGTTTAGATCCCCTTATTACAGAGGAAATGCCTTTGCTAGAGGTACAGCTAATCGTTGACAAATATTTTAATTGTTCCTTTTGAAATATGATTGTTTCATTTTTGGTTTTCTTATCTATGCTATTGCACTTCAAAAAGTTTAGTTATACCTGAGTGCAGTGTAGAAGTTTTGAATCATTTTTGTGAAATGTGTCAAATAGCATGAATCACTCCATCCAGTGTGGGGTGGGTGGGTGGATTTGTTGCTAATGTTGGCTGAAAATAGAGCTTACTGAAATCCAGAATGTCTTCTATTTTAATTTCTTGTCATTTACTGTGCATTTATTTTTTATGAAATGGTACCCTTTCTATACTGTTTTTATTAAAGATAGTAAAAGTGAACATGCAATTTGGAAAACCATCTTTACTTGAACTTAATTTGTTGAAGTTTAAATTGATAAATATGGACAAATTGGAGAGAGCTGCCTTCATCAACTTTGGCAGACCGTCAGATATATATATTTATGTATTTCTCTTCCAATGCAGGTATTCTTTATAAATTTTCCTACCGAGCTGCTTTGTGGAGAAATCCGAAAGACTTACGTAGAATTTATGAACGTAAGCAAGTGTCCTCTGACTGGAGTAAAAGTTGTCTCTAAACGGCCAGAATTTTTTACCTTTGGTGGCAGCAATGCCATTCTCACACCACTAAGCCCATCAGCATCTGAACACTGCAGTGCTTACAAGACTGTTGTAACCCATTCTACCTCTGTGTGTTCACTGATGTCCTCTGCTGCTGCTTCAGACTTTGGGGTTGGAATAGGAAGTCAACCTGAAGTCATAGATGTCCCACTTCCTGACTCTGTTCTTCTCCCTGGAGCTTCAGTACAGCTTCCCATGTGGTTACGTGGACCAGATGAAGAAGGTGTTCATGAAATAAAATTTTTGTTTTACTATGAAAATATTAGAAAACACTCAAAAATGTGGTAAGTTTTGTTTTTAACTGTCTTGTGTAGTTCTATGAGTTAAACAAATTTGGATGTCAGCCAAACGATCTTTGAGGATGGGTGTCCTGTTTAGCTTAAAAGAAAATGAAACCATGTTTAATTAGCTATATTTTAATCCATTTTAATTAGCTGTGTTTGAACATTTCTACGTGGGAAATAGCATACATTTCTTAAGTTGTTAAATTGTTTTGGGGAAGAACAGAGAGATGATTTCTTATTGATAAGTCAAACGATTCAACACTTCACAACTATACTCATCAAATTTTGAATGTACCTAAACATTAGAGTTTAGGTTATAATAGCTTTCATTCTAAGAACACAGATGGATGTGTGGTGCTGCAGCTAATTAAAATGCTGTGCATTTCTCTTATGCGAATATCTTAATTAAAAATATGAAATGCTAGATTTAATAGTAAATATTTCAGCTAACTGCTCTTGGAAAAAAGGAATCCCCATGTGGTGATGTGTATTCACTGTTGAACTTGAACCAGAAAACCTCTTTTAAATTTCTGTTCAGTCATGAAGCTTACTAAGTGTTGTTGAACAGGGAAGGAAAGATTTAACATTTTCAGGATCTACTTTGTTTTTATTAGAATCCCAAGTCCAGATGCAAAATAGTGGCTGGGGTCGGGGAGTTTAGGAACAAGCCTGCATTTTAGCACATCCTCAACCCAGGAATTTATTTTCAGGACTAGAACTGAGGTCACAGCAATATCCACTCCTGCTTCCTACCCCCCCCCCCCCCAAATGCTTGTCTATCTCAATAATCTAATTTCGAGGGGGGTGCTTTTTGTTGCTGCTACCAGTCTATCCTGATCTACCTTCTACCCATCTCTGCTGTAGAGTATATAATGCTGTCAGGCTGACTTTCTGCTCTGTTAATAGGGCTACTAAAGTCCTCTCATGTAGAATTATTGTTAGGACAGCTGAGAATTTCTATAAAGCAGGCCTGCACAACTTGACATCCTCTCTCCCAGCAAACACGGTCAACAGCCAGAACTTTTGGCCTGCCATGTGCTTGTCATTCCTCCCTGTTCTTTTAGTCCCAGACAGATTGCCAAAGCCAGGAGGGTTACTTATTTTATGTATCTATGTATTTAAGTATACACTGCTTTTCTGTTAAAATATCAAAAGTGATTTGAGCTTTCAGTTCCTGGTGGATTGTGTTTGCTGTGGGCTACAGGTTTTTGTAGCTTGCTTATGTGCCCTAAAAATGCAGTAGAAAATGAATAATGTGTATCCTGCCATAGCTGTTTGCCCTACTCTGCAGTAGATGCAGGTATTGGAAAGTATTCTGTGAATGTAGTTTTGGACCCCAAATACACAATCAGCAATACTGTAAACCTTTTAATTTCTGTTGGCAAAACTGTATGTTGGGGCAATGGAATTGAAGTGTTTGATGTAAGGTCCAAATGGCATGTATGCCTGATGTGATCTAACTTTCCTCACAGAAATATGACTTAGAGTGGGGAGGACTGCATGATCTTGGTTGTACATCTATAGATTCTTCTTCATGGTCTCTGTGCATCACACATATGGGCTCTGCGCCTGCACGGGCCCTCGAATCAGGATTTTTTTTTCCAAGCTGAGGCGTTTTGGGTGGGAACCCCTCCCCCACACCGTACTGAGTATGCGCTTGGGTTCCCGCCCAACCTTCAGTTCTCTTTCATCTGCCATTGTAGCTACCTCGTTGGGATTATCCTCTCTAGAGAATTTTAGAATTGAGGCGTTTCTTCTTCGTTATTTCTTCGCTATTTCTTTTATTATTCATTATGTTTTCTTCTTTGGTTTGCTTTTAGTTATTTGTTCGTATGGCCCTACGGGGAACTTTTCATAAATGTTTGGCATGTGGGAGTAAACTTCCACAAACGGACGGCCATTCCCTGTGTCTCATATACCTTGGGGAAAGACATGTGGTAGAGTTGTACCTGTTTTATAATTTTTTTTCTAAACAGACACGTAGACACAGGTCGGACAGGCTCAAAGCTTTACTTTGGAGCAAGGCTTTGCAGGTGGTTGATCAAACGACTACCACACCGCACGCCGTGACCATGGGCGACACAGATCCGAAGTCTCCGTGCAATGAGGTAATAGGACCTCTGCGACAGTAGCTACTATCTCTTTGGCAAAGAAAATGTCTAAAAAGGCAAAATCTAACCCCTCCAAAACACAGTCTTTGGAGAAAGGGAAGAATAAAAAGTCTAAGAAGACTCCCCATATGGAGTCCGTGGCCGTGAAGCGCCCTAGACTGACGCTGACACCACCAGTCGATTCTCCCTCGTCAGTGTCTCCCGATGATCTCCAGATCATTATTTCTCCATCTCGGGATCCATCGACACCTGGCCAAACTGCCTTATCCATTTTGGTTTCATTGTCACCTTTGACATCAAGGCGATTGCCTCCATTGCCACCACTTCTTCAATCTCCCATACCGACGTTTAGCTCTGTACCGCTCCAAGACGAACGACTACCAACGTCAATCTCTGAAGGGGAGATTACCGATTCTTCTCGTGTGCTCCCCCGAGAACTACAGCGACTCAGATCTCTCCACGTACTTCATGAAGGGCCAATTCACCCACTTCCAATGTCTCTTACACCTTGCAAAGGGAGTACTATACTCAACGATACCCTCCTCGATATCCACTTCGATCACCGACGGATCAACCCCGGTCACTGAGCTACTGGGGTAGAAGATCTGAACAGGAACATTCCTGTTGTCGATCTCGATACCGAGCTCTAAGTCCTTGCTCGTACACTTCGTCAGGCCAACAATATTACGATGAGACGAGACTCTCCCCCCTCGCATCGACATCTACAGCCAACCGCTTCAATCTCTAGGTCTACAGCCATACCCTTACAACCTACTTTGAGAGGTACTTCACCGATACCGACATCTCAAACAATACAACGACCAGAATCTCCACAGGTGTTGGGATTGGAGTCATTGGGCCCCCTAACAAGGCGGCAGACTTCGCAAGATCACACTATCTCAGGAGATTCTTGAAAAACCTCATGACTCCCAGATTTCTGAATGAGAGGGATATCAATCAGATACATCCTCCTCCCCATCCATTCAGCCTTCTAATTGCATCTCCAGATGCCGAACTGAATCCTCATGGCTCTATCTCGCCATCGGAGGACTTAGGTCAATTTTCAGGCCAGATCCGTCGAATGGCTCAAGCCCTGGGTATTGTAGCAGAGCAGGCACCCTCTACCACCCAAGACCCAGTCTTTGACGCCATTGCCACTAACACCTCACGTCCGGTATCGATACCCATTCTTCCAGCGCTACTCGATACCATTAAACAGTCTTGGAAGACACCGTCCTCTATGCCATCAACGTCAAAATGTCTAGAGGGACTATACAAGATACAACAGGCCAACGATGAATTTTTATTCCCGCACCCAGCACCGAACTCCGTTGTGGTCATGGTGGCACAGGGTAAATCCCAAAGACAACATACGTCTCTGGTCGATAATGAGGATCGACATCTAGACCTCTTTGGTTGACGAATCTACTCCTCAATGGCCTTAGGCATCAAAGTATCCAATTATCAAGCAGCCATGTCTGGATACCAACTATTGCTTTGGGACAAAGTAGGTAGACTGTTCGATCACCTGCCAGAGGAGAGGACAAAAAGAATTTAGCATACCTTTTCCAGCAAGAAGTGCTAAAACTCTCTAGACAACAAATTCACACCTCCAGATACCAGGTTGACTGTGGATCGAAGGCCCTAGTAGGGGCAGTCGCTCTCGGTCGCCACTCTTGGCTTCGCTCTGCTGGACTTTCCCAGGAAGCACGTCACCGCATTGAGGACCTAGAATTTGATGGTCTAGGTCTCTTCAACTCAAAAACTTATGATGCGCTGGATGCCATCCACAAAGCGCATACAACTGCTAAACGCATGGGTTTACTCAGCCTTACCAACCTAGACAACGTAAATGGTACAGATCCCAATCTTCTTATTCCTTTTCTACCCAACAAAGGCAGCAGTATGAACAACAACAGCAATCCCTTCGCCAACAGAGGCAATCTTTTCAAAAGAGACAGTTCCAACCTCCTAAATCTAGAATTCCATTTTGCAGGAACGAGGGACAGGGAAGATGGCGTCTTTGACTCTGCCATATCACCACAGATACAGATCACGACAGCGGTCTTCGGAACTTTCCTGTCAGACCACTTCCTGAATTGGACACTTATTACTACAGACAAATGGGTTCTTGCCATCATATCAGGAGGCTACCAGATCGAATTTGATGTCCTCCCTCCTCTCGGTACCGTGGAGTCCACGAATTCCTCTCCAACACTGCAGCGGGAGGTAGACATCCTTCTTCTCAAAGGGACAATTGAAACCATCCCCATCAACCAGTTGCGGAGAGGTTTTTATTCCCGATACTTCACAGTAGCGAAGAGAGATGGAGGACTCCATCCTATTATGGACCTGAGACTTTTGAACACCTACCTTACTCCATGGAAGTTCTGTATGGTCTCCCTGGCCTAGATCTGTCTGATGCTGAAAGAAGGAGATTGGTTTGCTAGATCTCCAAGATGCATACTTCCATGTAGCTATACATAAGAGTTAACAAAAATACTTATACTTCCTCATTGCAGACGTTATCTACCAGTATCATGTCCTCCCCTTCGGTCTCGCTACAGCTCCACGAGTGTTTTCAAAGTGTATGGTAGTGGTGTGTGCCCATCTCCGTCTTCTAGGAGTCGAGGTCTTCCCGTATCTAGACGATTGGCTTCTGGTCGCCCCAACGAGACAAGAACTTTCAAAAGCCATCACGTGCACCACGAACCTGCTCCTACAGCTGAGATTATGCATAAATCATGAAAAGTCAGTATTAACCCCAAGCACCTCCATCCAATTCATAGGAGCTCAACTAGACTCACGCATCGGCCGTGCTTTCTTATCGAGCGATCGATGTCACAGAATTACATCGCTTGCCACAAGCATTCGGCATTGATGGTCGACCTCCGTGTTCTCCATCCTACAGCTCCTCAGCCTCATGGCATCAACTGCCGTAGTGGAGTTTGCCCGACTCCACATGAGGATTCTCCAAAATTGGTTTCTCCGATCATTCAACCTGAAACACAATGCGAGACGTACTTTTCTACATCTCCCGGAAAGGGTACAAGAGTCTCTTCAGTGGTGTACAGTCCCTTCACATCTTATGCACAGGATTGCATTCCAACAATTGACACGGTCAATCATGGCCAACACGGATGCATCCCTTCTGGGCTGGGGGGCTCATTGTCCAACCAACGTATGTGGTCGACTGTTGGCATCAAAGACCACATCAATATGCTCAAACTCAGAGCCGTTCAGAAGGCCTTGATAGTGTTCGAAACGCAACTGACCAACTGCTCGATCCAAGTGACCTCGGACAACACAACAGTGGTTGCTTATTTAAACAAGCATGGACGAACACGTTCACAACCCCTCCTGGAACTTACCCTGAAAATATTGGAGTGGTGCTGCCAATGGGAGATAACAATAATAGCAATACACCTGGCAGGAATAGACAATGTCATCGCAGACTCCCTCAGCAGGACAATGCAGACTTGTCACGAGTGGGAACTCCACAAGACAGTACTAACCTTACTTTTCCGTCATTGGGGGACTCCAGTAACAGATCTATTCGCTATACAGAACCATGCTGTGGCACAACGATATTGCAGCTGAGCAGGAATAGGCCAGGACTTGTTAGGCGATGCCTTTCTCCTCAGATGGACAGGGGAACTATACTACATATTTCCTCCCTTTCCACTTATGGCTCGAATATTAGCAAAAATCATCAGGGAACGGACGTCTTGCATACTAATCGCACCCTGGTGGCCCCAGCAACTGTGGTTTTCGAACCTCCTGCAGATCTCTACATCGATTCCTCCGCCTACCACTCCGACCGTACCTACTTGACCCAGCAAGAAGGTCGAGTCTGTCACCCGGACCTTCCCACACTGCGCTTAACTGCATGGAACATTTAGAACAGGAAGTCTACGACCTTTCTCCTTCCATCTTGAAGGTACTGCATGCAGCCAGAAAACCATCGACACATATTTCTCATGGTGGTAAGTGGCACACTTTTTTGGGTTTTACACGTTCTAATGGGTTTGCGCCTACTTCGGCACCGATCGCCCAGGTTTTACTACTTTTATTTTCCTTGTTCGACAAAGGCCTGAAAGCCTCCTCACTTCGTGTTTATCTATCAGCCATTTCAGCTTTTCACCCGCTTGTTGAGGGGTTCACAATGTTTTCACACCATGTTACTAAAAAGTTTTAAAAAGGGATCCACAACCGTGCTCCACCAATCTGATCTCCATCCCCTTCATGGAGTCTTTCAGAAGTCCTTAAAGTTCTATGTACTAAACCATTCAAACCCATGGCAACGGTGGATCTAAGTCTGCTCTCTCTTAAAGGAGCTTTCATAGTGGTGATCACTTCGGCACGCCAAGCAAGCAAACTTTGAGCTCTCTGCGTAGACTCTCTGTATCTTGTATTTCATAGAGATAAAATAATCCTTCGATCTGATACCAACTTCCTTCCCAAGGTCATCTCTGAACTTCATTTGAGACAAGATATTGTGCTGCCTACTTCCTTCCCCTCACCCACTACTGAGCTGGAAAGAACTTTACACACGTTGGATGCTCGGAGAGCTCTAGCCTTCTATGTTGATAGAACTCAGACTTTTAGACGATCGGAAAGGCTCTTTGTCTGTTGTGCCGGACAACGTAAGGGCTTGCTGGTATTGACCCAATGCTTCGCATCCTGGATAACCAAAGCGATTTCATTGGCCTACAAGCTCAATGGACTTACCTTAACAATACCTCTAAGAGCTCACTCAACTAGAGCTATGCCACTTTGACTGCTTTCCAGAAAAGAGTTTCAATACTGGACCTCTGTAAAGCTGCAACCTGGTCAACACCATCAACGTTTATAAGACATTACCACATCAACATTCGTTCGAGAGTGGATTGCAACTTTGGGAGAGCGGTCCTGTCATCTCTTCTTGCCTAAGACACTTTCCCACCACCGGTACGTTAGCCCGCTTATCGCCCATATGTGTGATGCACAGAGACCACGAAGAAGAAAGACAGGTTGCTTACCTGTAACTGTAGTTCTTTGAGTGGTCATCTTTGCATTCACACAACTCTCCCACCGACCCCGCTATGGTGTCAAGGAGGAGGACCAAAATTGTTTTAAATTTTTATTTTTTCGTTATTGTCATGTTATCAGTTTACCTATCCGTATAGATTGGCAATTTTCACCTTCGGTTCCGAGCCACAATGTTAGACTCAAGGAACTGAGGGTTGGGCGGGAACCCACGCGCATGCTCAGTATGGTGTGGGGGAGGGGTTCCCGCCCAAAACGCCTCAGCTTAGAGAAAAGATTCCCAATTCGAGGGCCCACGCAGGCGCAGAGCCCATATGTGTGAATGCACAGATGACCACTTGAAGAACTACAGTTACAGGTAAGCAACCTGTCTAATTTATGTGTGTATGCACTATTTGGAGGTTGCATCAAATGTATGGAGCTTCTTGAAGTAAAATTGTTGTTGTCTCTTTTCTCTCTCATGGCAGTTTTTCTAGACTGACATGACGGGCTTTGTCAGGTCATGCTTTCTTTTACTGATTCAGGAATTTCCTGATAATTGAGCCATGTTTTAAATATAACTGCTTTCTGGATGTTGGTGCGGATGTATTTTGGTAGGCCCATTTTCTGAAGGTTTTCTGAATAATTTTTTGATGTGATGCTGGTGACTGAGGTGACTAATGGGATAATTATGACCTTCTCCTGTTGCCATAGTGGCGTATATTTTCTTCTCTTTTCCTCTTCCCTTTCTACAACATTTTTGTCATTAGGTATTGCTATGTCAATGAGGAACATGTGTTTTTATTTTTTGTATATAACTGTTATGTTTGGTTGGGTTACAAGGTATTGTCTTGTCCATATGAATTGTTCTGTTCCAATATATTTTATTATCTGCATTTTCCAAGATTGTTTTGGGTGAGTATGTATAGTATGGTGTAGGTTGTTTGATGAGGTTGAATTTGATGGCCAGTTGTTGGTGAATTATTTTTGCAGCTGTATTGTGTCTGTCCATATGGTCCATTCCTGCCAGAATTTTACATCCTCCTGTTAAATGATCTATTGTTTCTTGGAATTGATAACATTTTCTACATGGATCTGTTGTTACACTGTATTATTATTATTTCATCTCTTTCTTGCTCGTGGCAGTTTTTCTAGATAGACATGATGGGCTTTGCCAAGTCATGCTGTCTTTTACAGATTCAGGAATTTCCTGACACTTGAGCATGTTTTAAGTATGACTGCTTTCTGGATGTTGGTGTGGATGTATTTTGGTAGACCCAGTTTCTGAAGGTTTTCTGTATAATTTCTTGATGTGATGCCGGTGACTGAGGTGACTAACGGAATACTTGTGACCTTTTCCTGTTGCCATAGTTCTTTGACTTCCATGGCCAGTGGTTTATATTTGTCTCTCTTTTCTTCTTCCTTTTCAACAACATTTTTGTCATTCAGTATTGCTATGTCGATGAGGTATGTGTGTTTTTCTTTTTTGTCTATGACCGTTATGTCTGGTCGGTTGCAGGGTATTGTCCCAGTATATTTTATGATCTTTATTATTATTATTATTATTATTATTATTTTCTATACCACCCCGTGGCAGTTTTTCTAGATAGACATGATGGGCTTTGCCAAGTCATGCTGTCTTTTACAGATTCAGGAATTTCCTGACACTTGAGCATGTTTTAAGTATGACTGCTTTCTGGATGTTGGTGTGGATGTATTTTGGTAGACCCAGTTTCTGAAGGTTTTCTGTATAATTTCTTGATGTGATGCCGGTGACTGAGGTGACTAACGGAATACTTGTGACCTTTTCCTGTTGCCATAGTTCTTTGACTTCCATGGCCAGTGGTTTATATTTGTCTCTCTTTTCTTCTTCCTTTTCAACAACATTTTTGTCATTCAGTATTGCTATGTCGATGAGGTATGTGTGTTTTTCTTTTTTGTCTATGACCGTTATGTCTGGTCGGTTGCAGGGTATTGTCCCAGTATATTTTATGATCTTTATTATTATTATTATTATTATTATTTTCTATACCACCCCGTAGCCGAAGCTGTCTGGGCGGTTTACAAAATGAAACTGCAAAGCATCTTTCAATGGCTATGTAGATGCAACAGCATGAATGGTTTTAATAGCAGTAGCCATAATTGTTAGTGACAACTTGTATGACAGCTGCTGTATTGTATGTGAAGGAAATCTGGTTCATAGGCAGTTAAATATAAAATATTTCCTCTTTCCAGTCACAGAATTTTAAGACACACTGCAGTTATTTGTACCAGCCGATCGCTGACTGTGCGAGCTACTGTTTATCGAAGCAATGCTCTTGAGGATGAAAACGGTGAAGGTGACAATATGCTAGTGTTTGTGGATGTGGAAAATATCAATACTGTAAGTCTGCTCAGAACTGGAGATAACATTGGTTGTATTGTTTAAACTGAAGCTTGCTGTCTTCAAAGCAAATGCCTGCATGTGATTTTTTCCATATTTATGTATAGAGCTAGACTCTTCAAACTTCAGCTTCTGACCTAGTCAGCTTCTTAGTAATTTTCAAATAGAATTTCACTTGATTGAGAGCTGAAGACAAATTAATTATAGTCTAACTTCTAAGCCCTTACCTGATAGGAACTGTCACTCTTACTTGTGCTGCTGAACAGCATCTAGAGATGGATAAACTTAACTGTGTCACTTCATTGTGCATATTAAAATCATTCTTCTTTAACGACTTATTCAGAACCTGTTCATAATTATTTTCTTTGTTGACTTGTACCTGTGAAAAGATTGGAGTGGGCTTCAGACACTTGTATTTCCATGTCTCCTAGAGGAGATCCCCAGATTCAAATAAAAGCTGATCTTCTGGTTCAGTTGTCTGTTTTTCTTCACAGTGAGGGGAGCAGAGGAAACAGTGTACAAACTCATCCTGAGAGGGAAATGGGTGGAATAATGGGATGGATTCAGAGGAACACATGGGTAAGGGTAGAAGGTGATTTTTCCATTTTCCCTTCTCCTTGGCAGCCCCTCAAAACACCTTTCCTAAGGGCTGGTGAACCCTGGTGAATGGAGTGGGCTGAAGGGCAAGGGGAATCCCCCCAAAATTAGTTGGAGGCACTTTCCATCAGCCCTTTTCCCCATGTGTTTCTCTGGATCCAAATCAATATAATTGAACTAGGCTTTGTTTTTTGAATTTTTGCAGTATATACATTCATTTTATCTTACTAAAATTGCCAGTGTAAAATAGATGTAAAAGCCACAAATAACGAAATTTGAAATAGTTTAAGTTGCCACAAAAATCTGCCCACATCCAAAATTTTATATGTAAGTAGTTAATCACTTACTTATTCTTGCAGTACATTTAGGTATTGCACAAATATAGCACTAATTGAATTAGGGACTGTTGGCTATGCTTAGACTGGTATACTCTTACTTAGCTGGCTTGTGAATTGGGTTGTTCTGGCCATTTAAAAAAGAAGCATGAGTAAAAATACCAATTGTCTAGAAAAACATCAAGACATTGATTATTCTTTACTCCCACTACTTTAAAAAACTTACCTAGTTTTTAAAATGAAAACTTTACATTTGAGACCAATGAATTGTATCTCTTATTTCTCTCTTTGATACTTGCTTATTAGAGTGAAGCTGGTGTAAAAGAATTTCATATAGTACAAGTGTCTAGTAACAGTAAAAACTGGAAGCTACAGGAATCCATAAATCTGTCTGAAGACAAAGGTTTGTGACTATTATAATTGGATCTAATTGTTCAAATTTTGTTTGTACAAATGTTTAATGATAAGGATTTATCCTAAGAACCATACGTTGAGTTCTGCTTACAGAATGGGCTTTCCTGCCTCCTTTCAGCTGCAGCCCCCTTCATCTCCAAGAAAGCCAATAGGCGTCCTGTAGAACAGCACTAAATGCAGTGCAGGGTCTTGACAATTGACAGAAGAGTTCTGTGACACCAAATTCCATTAACAAGTCAGAGTAAAAGATTTATAGCTAAGGAAAGATTTTATTTAATTGTCAGAAGAAGAATACCCTTATCCTATGATATATCTAATTGGCTGTTGTAGTTTATTAAAAAGAAAATCTGGCTATATGTATTTTGGTCCTTAATAGAAGTTTGAATAATATGTTCATTTAGTCTGTTACTTATACTATGCTTAGCATTATAGTATGTGTCACACAAAAATTAAGGGTCGTGCCCCTATCTGTAGGCTTACTATCTAAAACAACACAATGATGAACTTGCTAATGAATAAACCATGGTCTTTATTTTAAGACTTCTAAAACCCTTGGCAAGGATCAAAAGAAGCTCACAGCTAGTTTTGTGCAACCAACATGCTTTGCACACTAATTAAACAGCAGTCCTCTGTATCATGTTGCAAGTGATTTGCAAACAGTTTGTGATATGGCACAGGGATCTGCAATTCAAAGGAGGAAAATATCAAATATCTCAATGGGTGTGTGCAAGCCCTTAAAATTAACTGTCTTTCATTCCTGCCATAATCTTTAGGCACTATTTTTCTTCAAACGTTTTGGCAGCTACAAGAACTAAGAGCATTTTGCAGATTAAGCCACCTTGAGGAGGTCACCCTGTTGCAGCTATTACAGCATGATGACCTCTTTGTGTGCAGCATCTAAATACATTGATCCATTCATTTTCATCACAACATTGATGCACCCACCCCCAGTAAAGTTTACTAAATTTGCCTTGTCTGTGTCTGTATATCAATGTTTCACCATGTGATAAAACTGGTTTGTGGAGCAAATTAAAGCAGCCAACATGTGGCAGTTGTAATATGGAAACAGGCTTTTGATTCCCTTCCTAATGCAGGAACTTTCAAGCACATTGCCAAATGTTGAAGATTTTTTTTTAACGTATCTGTAGTTGGCAACTAAATTACATCTTCAGTTATGTTTGCAAGAACTTACATACTGTAACTATTTATCTCCAACCATGATTCTCCTTCTGTACATTATGGACAATGGAGTATCCACAAAAGCATCATTTCATTAGAATTGAACCATGGTATATTCTCTGGTACCAAATATTATTGTTATGGCTATATTTTTACTAGGGATGTGCACGGACACCCCCCCCCCCCGATTGGATCAGAAACCAGGATCAGAACCGGGATTGGCGTGTCGGATCGGATTGGAGGCTTTTCGGATCAGATCGGACCTGATCCCGATACGAAAATCGGAAATCCGATTTTCGGATCGGATGCCATTATAGGTGTTTTCGCCATAGGTTTGCATTGGGGGAAAGAAAGCTTTCCCCCAATGCAAGCCTATGAGGAAAACATGGGGGCAGGTGAGTGGGGGCCTAACTTGCTCCTCCCTGTCTCCCCCCCCACTCACGCTCCTTACCTGCTGAGGCCGTCCGCTGGTCCCATCTATTGAGAAACAGGCTTTGCGGACGGTAGTGGATGGAAGCGGGGGCCCTGGCAGGTAAGTTGGGCCCTCCCCCCCACTAGCGCTCCTTACCTGCCGGGGCCGTTCACTGTCACCCATGGGTGGTAGTGGATGGCAGTGGATGGCCCTGGCAGATAAGCCCCCTTCCCCCCCAACTCGCGCTCCTTACCTACCGAGGCCATCCGCTGCCGCCACTGGCCCCTTCTACTGAGAAACAGGCTTCACAGCCTGCCTCTCAGTAGCGTGCTGGGTGACATCATCACCCAGTGCGCTACTGAGAGGCATGCCGCGAAGCCTATTTCTCAGTAGAAGATACCAGCGGATGGTAGCGGACGGCCTCGGCAGGTAAGGAGCGCGAGTGAAGGGAGGAGGTCCAATCCTCCGATCTCTTCCGATCCAGATCGGGTCCTTTCGGATTGGATCAGATGAGATCGGACGATCCAGATGCGGGGATAGGAATCAGATAATTTTATCAGCTGGATCGGGTCTGGATCGTGGATTGGACCCGATCCGGTGCACACCCCTAATTTTTACATACTGATCCACACACTATTCTTCCATTATTATCTGTAACATAAATGCTTTGTGATGATGCATGTGTATCTAGTCTTGGCATAATGTTTCATCCCATTTTTACTCAATGACACAGCAAACTGTAGGAGAGTATCTGTTTGATTTTCCTTGAGAGCTAGGGGTTTTTCTGGGGTGGGGGGAAAGAAGTCTCCACTTAAATGTTTTGGTGGTGTGACCACATAAACATGTATGACATGAGAAGTAATCCATATTTGATCATTCCTTCTACCAGATATTAAGTTGGCTAATAGAGAGAAAGGAAAGCTATGCTTGAAAGCAGTAAGATGCAAACATTCATTAGGTAAGTATTCCGTTTTTAGTTCATTACTTCTACAATTAAATGTTGGTACATCATTTGGAGGGACTGACACTTTTCTACTTTCTTCATTCCTTAGAAACGTATACATTTGCAGATATCGTTTTTGGAAGTGAACAGGTATGCATGCTGTAATTTTGTGTTGCATGTAATGATGTACAGGAAAAAGCATTTACTCCCATGTATGAGGCTGAGGTGGGAAATCCTTGCTAAATCTCTGTAGAAAAAACATACAGCAAAGCTGAAGGTGCAAACACCTGTGTACTGAACAAAAATCTAGTTATAGATTTATTAGATTTAGTTATCTACTAAACTCAGAAAACTCAACGAGCATAGTAGTATTTTTAAAACATGGATAATTATGCAAATACACTTGTGTCCTCTTCTGTATTGTACACTCAGCTGTAGACATATACATTATATGGTCACAACCTTTGCACATCTACATCTTTTTTGGAGTTTATCTTTGAGTGCCTCTATGGAACTAACTACTCCTAAATTCGAAAACGAATTTGGGGTTGTGGTGCAAGAATTTTTAAAGGGTGGAATTCTTGGGGTGGGGGAGACAACAACGTATAGAGTGCCACTATTTCCCCTTTTAAAATAAGTTCTTGCATTAAATCCTCAAACTGTTGTTTGAACTTGAGAAGTGTGAACAATAACTTTTGGACCTGTGGGAGAACCATCTAAGAGGCAAAGAGATGAGAATGCACATCACTCTCTAGATTACAGTTTATATTGTGTGTTCATATTTTTTGGGATGTTTTCCAAGTAAATGTATTGTTGTTTTTAAATAGATAATCAGTTCAACCAGTCCATGTGCAGATTTCTTTTTCCGAAGTTTATACTCTGATTTAAAAAGAACTCAAACACAGCAAAACGTGCACACTTCGCAAGGACCTGCCAAACAGACCCTTGACAATGCTGTCAGATTGATACAGAAATGTAGTGAAGTGGATTTGAATATTATTGTACTTTGGAAGGTATGTCTAAGAATATAAATACTACCACAGGTAACTAAAATAATGGGACAACTTTAACATGGATCCTAAAAGATAACAATGTCAGCCCCTGGTGAATGTGTCTGAAGTTAAAGTTCCACACTTTGGACTCCCACAACAGAGAAAAACCTGTTTCCGATAATCGGCAACTTTTGAAGGTAGAGGGATGTGAATCAGATGAGTTTCTGATGATGACCTCAGCAGCTAGGCATATTCATGTCAGAGAAGGCAGTACTTTAAATATCGTGGTCCCAGACAATTTTAGGACTTTAGAAGTGTGAATCAGTACCTTGAATTGTGCCCGGAAACAAATTGACAATCGGTGAAGATGCCTAAATATTTGTTGAAATGCATTCACTACCGGGTCCCGATGAGTAGCCTAGATCTACACTACTGCTTTATTGGCGTTGCTAACTGTTGGGGCACATTCCACTTTCATAGTGTTATTTCCTGCTTTTTATTCCACATTATCAAAAATACTGCAATTGTGTGTCCTATGAGATGTAAATAAGAGAGACATAGCATTATGGGATTATAATAATTTGACTTAAGTTATAGATCTGGCCCTAGTTGCTGTGTTATGAATCAGTTAAATGGTTCCATTGTTTTTTAAAAAATAAGTCCCACACATAACACATTGCAATAATCAAAGTAGGAGGGAACTCAGCTGGCACGTGGCAGTTGTACATCTATAAGCAAGGCTAATTTTAATAGCATCCCAAAATGTAAACCTGATATTTGAGACTGCAATTCCTTTCAGAAATGGTTGAATGTTGCCTACATAATCACCTACCACTTGTATCTATTGATTGGTATAAATTTATTAGCCCATATCCATCACATCACTGAGTATAAGAACCTGTTCAGGATATCCACAGCCACATCTTTATTATAGGAAAAGGAGAAATAGACCCTGTTCACATGATCAAATCTTGGCTTATTAAGCCAAGGTATGCAATGTACAATCCTCCTGAAGGTTCGTTGCTCTTCATTTTGCACAAGTGATGAAAGAAACCAGGATCCCATTGCATCCTAACTAGGAAACTATGCTTAATAGCTTCCAAGCCAACCAGGTTATGGAAGCTAACTTTAAACCATGATTTCATATTCTGGCATGTTTGGAAGCCACTAACCATAGTTCAGACTTAATGGTGAAGCTATGCAGCTTCTTGGCTTGCTCTTGTGAAGAGAGGAATTAAAGGGAACAAAATTGCTGCATGCAGGTGCATGAAGCTCATGCATATCTTGGCTTATTAAGCAAAGATTTGATCATGCGAATGCAATCATAGAGTTGGGTGTCATCCATTTATTGCTGATGAGCCTCTCCCAGTGTTTTCATGCAGCTGCTAAATAGGATAAGGGTTAGAGAATCTGTGGAACCCTGGACCATTAACCTTATGGGCTAGAACAGTAGTTTACTAGCACCATCTTTTGGGATCTGCCCACCGGAGTATGGTGCATCCAATTTCTATTCCATTGGTGGTTTTGAAAATCCCTGAGAGCTCCAGGAGAATCAACAGGATTATGTACACCTTGCTGTCTTGGCAGAGCTGATTAACCAAGGGCAAGAAAGCAATTTCAATCCCCAAACTGGACAGAAAGTGCAATGTACTTTTCAAAGAATACCAGGGAAAGTTTCTAGCAATTCTGTCCCTTCATATCTGAAGATGTTATTTAAAAAGTATTCCCCTGGCTTTAAGCTAGAGGCCAAAAAGAATACATGACATAGTAGATATATGAACACTGTAGAAATGCTTCACTACTCTAGCACTTTTCTCCCTTACAGCTAAATAATTTGAGCCAACTCTGATTTCAAATTTGATTTTAAATATTTGGTTTTACCATTCCTTTTAAAGAAATGTATATCTCAATTTTTCCTCAACAACTTGAGGTAGCTTACAGTAGGAATAAAAACATAATTAAAACTGACATAACACTGTATTCAAATAAGTTCAGTCTTTACTGATAATAATACTTCTATGAAATGTGGACTTTAATTGGTGCCTACTTGCTCTCAAGAAAATATTTTAAATGACATTTCTATAAATGGTTTTGAATAACCAGTTAGTCTTAGGATGGCGACACTGCACTAATGCCACTTCACAATGTCTGCTACATAGGTTGGTAACCATATTTTTGTAAATTTTTAAGCCCCCAGCAGATATCTGGAAAAATAACGCTGTTACAATGTAATACTTTTCCCTTGAAACATTGTTCAGTTTGTTCTGATCTATTTCACTTGTGTCTTCAAACAGGCATATGTTGTGGAAGATAACAAGCAACTCATTTTGGAAGGCCAACATCATGTTGTACTGCATACAGTAGGGAAAGAGGCTTTTTCATTCCCTCAAAAGCAGGTATCATGGAAGCATTCACTCTTTTTTTTTAAAGTAAAGCAAGAAGTATGCTTTTCAAATAATTATTTCTCAGCTGTATTTTATCATGCTGCATTACATCAGCATAAAGCTATTTGTATTATTTTTTAATTGCTTTTAGCAATTAACCTCTAATCTAGAATATTTATATGTTTCGATTTCATTTATTGGGTTATACGTATAAAATTAACCACATGAAGTATACATGAAAATCAGTCTGTCATAGATGGTAGTAATAGTCCCAGAACCAGGCAGGATTTATTTACCTCAGCGAGTGCAAAAGCTTAGTGAATATTTTTTGTTTATATATGACAGAAGTGTCTCAGAAAAGTGAGTCTTACAAAATTCCACTGGTGGTGGTAGGGGCTGCGTGATGATGTCATCAATATGGCTGTCACGCTATTATGTAGTTGCCACTTTTAAATATGCATAACTTCTCACCCATTTATGCTACAGAGATTATTTTTTTCTGAAATGTTTCAAATTGAATGACAAATACTTTTTGTAATTACACATGTTTTGTTAACTCCATTAGTTTTTGAGATAATTTCATTTGAACATATAAAATTAGTGTTCACATTGGTTATGTGTGATGTTTAACCATGATTTACTCAAAAACTATATGACTTTTGAAAGAATACTCAAGAACAAAAAAGTTGCATTTTTTTAATGAGGGTTAAGAAATTGTATAATAACATGGGGTTTGCCACAATTAGGGAATTATGAGTGATATCTCGTTATACGTCCACTTTCTCAGGATTCTATGATTTTACAATTTATCATACAGGACTTTCACTTCAAAAGTATCCACCCTAAATATCTCTCGTTCTCCAGGTTGGTGTGAGGAAGGCATCCCACAATGGGTTATCTGCCCCTATCACCCAGGAAAAAGCAGGGACCATGTGACTAAAAATTTTGAGTATTCTATTGGTCCCAGGCTCCTCTTTGCCAGTTCGTCCCTGCTTTTCGCCCAGGACAGAGCTATCTCTCGTCTCCTCCTACTCAAAACTTCTAATGCCTTAAAATTATTAATTTTTAAATCTTTCTTACCTCTTTAAATCTCCATCTCCTCAGTTATTCCTTCTCTTTTAAAAACAAAAAAAACTTCCTCTATTTTTCCTCATGGCCCCTCTGACTGTGAAAAAGGCCTCTTATCTCTGCAAGAAAGAACAAAACAATCATAAGAGACCATTGAAAGACAAAAGCCCTAGCAGCATCCTGGCTCCCTCAAAGCAGGAGAGCAATTTTGCAGGCTGGGCTGGAGAGAAGGGAAAGCAAGATCACCGGCCTGCAGGCATCTACCGCTTGCTGAGTCTTGCCAAAGATCACAGGAGCCTCATTAGAGGCCGAGCTCAAGGGAGTCGGGGTGCTGAGTCTTTAAACCATGCCACCATCTTCCCAGACGAGGCTGAGCTGCTCATCAGAGGAGGAGGAATCAGCTCAACAACAACTAGATGCTGAAACCACCAGAAGGGTGAGATTGAGGGAGCATCCCCCTCCTACTGGGAGGCTTCCCGCCAAATTGAGCAGGCAGCCATTTTGCATAGTAGTTGCAATCCACACTGCCAGAGTGAAACCTCCCCTCTCCCAACCCCTTCTACCTTCGGGCAAGGGAATACGGAAGTCCACCCCTCCACTATTAAGGACATTTCTCAGTTAAATGACTCTGTACTCTCCCAGCTAACAAAAGCTGTTCTGGTTTACATCTTGGACAAACAAACTTTTCAGAACAGGAGAGGTGAAAAAGTGTAACAGCAATTCACACACTTCTGAATTTTCTTTCTCCCCTCCTCTAAACACTAGAAATAATTAAAAATAAATAAAGGATAAAACCAAAGTTGAAAATTCACAGCAAAGTGAAACTAGTACTTTTACCAGTCCACATTACTTTGCAGACTGAAGGAAAGATTCACCAAACCCATGCTCCAGAGTCACAGGCAGCAATACTAAAACAAACTAGTTTTTACTGAGTGTCACATGAACAGTGATTCATCCATGCATTCCCATCAGGATCTCAATTCAGATGGGGAGGAGTGGGGGTGGTCAGACATAAAAAGGGCAGAGGAAAAATCATCTGCTAGATTCTTTAATAAAGATGATTTTTTTTGCCTTGATTGCCCAAAGCAATTACTTCCCTAGCCATTAACTCTGCAGAAACAGAGAAAAAACAATGGTTGTCCAGAGGAGCGGGGATGTTCCTAGAACTCAAGCCCTTGACAAGAGAGAAACCTTTTTCTAGTTCTTTCAGAAAGATACTAAAGGAAAAGTAGAAATCATCCCTTCAAGGTAGGAAGAGTGCTAATACTGCTCAAAAACTTTATACACTTCCACACAACATTATGGAAGAACTTAAAGCAACCGTGGTAGATGCTACAGTAGCAGCACTACTTTCAGGGGTAATAATGCCCAAAGGTGGGGATGCCCCCCACCAAACATCAGGGGGAGAGAAAATCTGATCCTGCATTAAAGAAAGCCTGTGAAGCAGCAGCATTAGGACTAAGAGCCTCAGCTGTCTCCTATTTTGCCAGGGCTTCCATTCTGTGGATGGAAGCCATAATAAATCATAAAGAACTAAATCCGGCTTCCTTATATAGGAGCCTAGGAAAGCTCCCTAAGTCCTTTGCTTTCTTAGCTGATGTTACACAAGACAACCTGTAGTTTATTGCCCAGTCTATGGCAGTACCTTGGCACTCCATCTGGCTCAAGCACTGGAATCTAAGTAATGCTTCTAGAGCAAATTTAGCTTCCATCCCCTTAACAAGAACACATCTGTCTGGAGAGAAAACCTTAAAAGAACTCCTTTTAGAAATCAAGACAACAAAAACAGGTCATGTCTTCCTCATCCAGAAGAAAACCATATATATATATATATATATATATATATATTCATTAAACAAAAAAACTACGGTTTACAAAAACAATGTTAATGCTCTACAGATTCCAACCAAGCACCAAAAAGCAGGGAAATTGGGAGTTAAGGCTCCCAAGCCTTAACGCCACATCCTCCCTAAGGAGGCAGAAAGTGCAAGTGAAATTCTCATTCTCCCAAAGCAGATAAACCATGAGGACAGGGTGGAAAATATGATATGCAGAAGTGACTGTGGGGTTGTGGAAAACTGATCATGAACAACTTAGGGCCACCTACTTCTTTTTTGTTTAGAGCAGCCCTTCCCCAACCTGGTGCCCTCCAAAGGTGTTGGACTACAACTCCTATCATTGCAAGTCAGTATGTCCCATTGTTAGGTCTGATTCTGCCATTGCTTTCAAAGTGCAAATTATCCCATCCCATGAGTCATCTAGAGATGATAAAATTATATACACTTGATTTAAAGGGGTATAAATCATATCTCTTTCTTGTAAATCAGCAAAGAGACCCTTCAGTGTCAATAAATGTGCAGACATAGAGCTCCCTTTGCTTAGCTTTGTCTGATACAGCTTTCTTGCACGGTACACTTTACTGCCTGCAGTCTTTCTTACATGTAGATTCTTTAATGCAGTCCATACTTCTCTTGCAGTTAACAGCCCCTTAATTGTCAATGGTTGGCTATCATCTAAACCAAGAATTATTGTGGCTCTTGCTCTCTCCTCTCTGCGAAGCCATTCAGGGGGAGGAGGGTCAGCAGGTGGGTCATTTATTACAGGATCCCATATATCTTCTCTCCGGGGTAATATCTCCATTTTAACGCTCCAACTAACATAATTCTTTTCAGTTAGCCTCTCCAGTGGCATACTGGAACTTAGAGACACAGCCATTCTGTTCTTTAAATTCCACAAACAAACAGTTTCAATTTACTCACAGCACTTTTCTTTTCAGGCTTTCACTGGGTTTCCTCTGGACTTTCACTGGGCTTTCCCTGGGCTTTCCCTGGGCTCCCCCTGGGCCCATAACCTTTGTTGGTGATAGAGTTTGTTTGTTTTCCTCCTGTGAGTCTGGTCCAGTATTCCAGCAGGTGCACTTCCTCCCACAGATTAGATACATCACTGCTCACAACAACGTTTTTGTTTAAGGAGTATTTTACTTGTTTAGATAAACATTTAAAGAACTGAAATCAACTTATCTTCATACTTTACATAGTCTCTTTCTTCCGTTTGGCAGCCGATAACAAAATGATGAAGCAAAACAATATTCAAACATCCATACGTGTACACTATGCAAAATGCATGACAGCTCAACTGTTTCTAAACCTTATTAGAAAAACAGGGTGACTAGGCCGAAACCAACATTGTAGGCCCAGAAGCACTTTGAAAGGTTTCAACATTGTACTTAAAACTTAACACTGGCCCAAAGTAATTAAATGAAGTGTTTGAAGCTTTCAACTTATAGCAGTGTGTATGGGTTGGGGGGTGGGGATAGAAAGAAAGGTATAGCCACCTATTCCCTGGAGAGATCTGAAGATCAGGTTACCATGGATCCAGAGGAACCACACCCTGCTTCACCAGGGAGCAAAAGAGCAAACTGGCCTTATGAAGATAACCCAAAATACTCTCAGAGCCAAAGGAATGCATGTTCCAGAAGAGAAAAGAGAAACTCTTCTTCTTCACTCAAAAGGTCTGTGCTAGAGGCAGCAGCCATTTCACTCACCCACCCCACATTCTAAGGCAGGAGGGAGGGGGGAGAGTGACGCTACTGAGCATGTGTCGCGCTATGAGGGAAGATGGCCGCCTCATTGACTTGAATGAGAGGTTAAAATAGTCCTTAAAAGTCTACCGAAGGGAATTTTAAAAAAACGAAAAGCTTTCCACCAACTACAGTCAAGGAGGAAGAAGACCCCACCACTGGATTAATTAATAAGGCTCTAGAAATTATGCAAATTGTGAGCACAAAAGTCGCAACCTGGAAGTAAATTTTACAAAAGCAGGGAGACAGGTTTGTATTCCTTTTCTACCTTAAACTGTTCTCCTTCCCTCAATCTTTCACCAATCTTCTTGAAATTTTCAGGTAATGTAAAACAAACATTTCTTTCTGGCACCTGTAAATTTCAGAACGGTTGATGAAACGTTTTCAGTTTTATGGCTGTTACAATGACCCCCCCAATTATCACTTTAACATGGCGGAATGTGTTTTTTACTGACGGCCTCCATTAATACACACACACACACACATACACACACAAATTTACAAGAACTTACTTTTTCTTTCAGTCTTTCAGGAATACTAACCAATTATTTTTTTAGGCCCAAAAGCTACAGATTACCAAAACCAGCTTGGTCCACATCACACTTCCAGCCCAAGAATGCTACCTCTGCCAGCTATTTTGTCAGAACAACCTCTTCTTTCTAGCCCTCTAAACCAGGATTCAACCATTCTGACACCAAGGACAAATGCGTGGGATGAAAGCTCCAGCACTTCCTCACAGCATTGGAAAAATCCGCATTGGATTGCTGGGCCTTAGACACCATCAGCAATGGCTACATCAAAGAATTCTGGAAAGAATCCTCTCACAGGTTCATTCCTTTACCAACATTATGATCAACTACCAAGAGACACCCTATAATCAAAGTCATTCTGCACCTGTTACAAACAGGAGCTATAGAAGCAGTACCACCACAAGAAAAATATGAAGGCATCTACTCGATCTTCTTCACTCTGCCAAAACTGGATGGAGGATGGAAATCTGTACTGGACCTCAAACATATCAATAAGTTTGTCAGGTACAGATAATTTCATATGGAACCACTGCAAACCATAAGAGAAGCCCTTCACAAGGAGAGTTCCTGATGGCAATTGATCTGATGGAGGCCTACCTCTACATCCTAGTAGCACCACATCACAGAAGATTTCTTCACTCTAAGTAGTAAAACCATTTCCAATAGAAAGCAATGCTGTTGACCTAGGCTAAGCTCCCAGGGTTTTCACCAAGCTATTGGTACCCCTGGTAGCTCATCTTTGGCCAAAGGTGTACATATCTACCCATATCTGGACCACCTGCTCCTCAGGTTCCCCTCCAGTCACAAAACATTACAGGACCTGGACCTGACCATCAGCTGCCCCAGAAGTCACGGATTTGTAATATACAAAAAGAAGAGCTACCTGACTCCCACTCAGTCTCCTCTGCACCTAGGAACCCTAATCAATGCATCCATGGAATATCTGTTTCTCTCCCTGGAAAGAATACTCAAGCTCGAACTCTATTAAAGAGCCTCCAGTTTCAACAAACAACAGATCTAATGGAAGTAGCACACCAGCTGGACCTAATAATATCATGCCTAGGCATCATCCCATGGGCTAAGTTCCACCTTCCCTTCCAAGCTCAGATTTCACAGTACAACCATTCTACATATATCTCAACACATGAAAACGTCCCTCCGTTGGTGGCGATCTCAGCAGATACAGAAGGACACCCCCTTCCACGAACCAACCAGAATAATATTCACAACAGACACCAGCTTCAAAGGCTAGGGAGCCCACTGCAACATCCAAGTGACTCAAGGCAAATATTATTTATGGACAAAAAAAGACATTGCATCAACTGGCTAGAACTGAGAACAATACAACTAGTCCTGAAACACTTCTCACTTCAGCAGTCACACATCCTTATAAGGATAGACAAGACCACTGCCATGGTGCACACAACTCATCAAAGAGCACCAAATCACTCTCTTCATCTAGAAGCCCAGACCATGTACTTTGGGCAGCCTATATCACAGCACAACACATCAAGGGAATACTGAATCACACCGCAGTTTTCCAGAGTTAACAACAAATAGATACAAGGGAATGAAGACTCTACCCTGCAATCTCCAAAGATATTCAGCAGCAGTTTGGTCCACTAACTCTAGACCTATTCACCTCATGACTCAATCACAAATTACCAAGGTTCCTTTCAAGATTCCACGGTTATAGAATTGTAGACACACTGAATACCAATTGGCCAAAGGGAAGGTTCAGTGCTTTCCCTCCATTTCAACCCCTAGCTAGAGGGTTGTAAAATATCAGAAAAGAAGGAGTAACAGTAGTCCTGATAGCCTAACAGTGGCCCTGCAGACCGTGGTTCTTAGAAATCCTAGCCCTAACTCAGCAAGGACCATGGTGTGTACCACAAAGTCAGATCTCCGGGTCTCCACGCAGACCCACAATGGTTCTGGCTAGTTGCTTGGCTACTGAAAGGGCAATCTGCACCAACAGAGCCTATCCAGATTCTGTCACAAACTCCCTACTACCACCATGTAGGGATTCTACAACATGGATATATGAGACAGTATGGAAAGTGTTTTATAGATAGAGCAGGAGTAAAGCAACAACAAAAGTCAACATACAAACAGTAAGCAAATAGGAGCGCCTAGCCTTTCTACAAGAAGGACTCGACATGTATCTTAAGCCAGGCACATTACACAGACAAATTTCAGCCATATGATCGGTCCTCCACAGACAACCACCACTAAGCTTGCATGCTCATTTCAAAACAGATTTCTCCACGGAGCATCACTTATAAGCCCTCCTTCAGTCCATAGATTTCCCTCATGGAACATACAAGTTGTCCTCTCAGCACTACTCAAAACCCCATTTGAGCTGCTTAAGGCAGTACCACTAAGGAACCTGTCACAAAAGGTCCTATTTTTGGTTGCCATCACATCTGCATGAAGAATATCTGAACTCTCAGTCCTCTCAATTAGAAAAGGGCTCATCATTTTTCAGAAGGATGCAGTCATTCTCAGGACTGACCCAACATTCGTACCTAACGTCAACTTCCTGTTTCATAGACCTCATGTGATGGTTCTACCTTTTTCTGTCCTAGTCCTTCTCAGCCCTGGGAGAAGGACTGGCACAAGCTGCATGTACGCAGAGCAGTCAAAATTTATATAGAACGCACACAGTCTTTCAGACAATCAGATTCACTGTTTAAATATTTCCATTCCACAGCCATGGGTAAGAAAGTATCTAGGCCTGCCTTGGCTAAATGGTTAAAAGCACGCATTTCCTCCATGTATATGGCTTCATACATCCCTAAACCTTTAGGTGACAGCACATTCAACCAGGTCAGCAGCCACTTCAGTGATATTAAGCACCAGTGCACCCTTAGCAGAAATCTGCAAGTCTGTGACCTGGACAAATCCAAATTATTTCACCAGACATTATAAAATTGACACACATGCCTCAATGGATGCTTCCTTTGGAAGGAGAGTTTTCCAGCAGGTACTTACATCACAATAGATTGGTTCACTCTAAATTGTACTCCCACTCTAATTGGAAGTTAGCTTTAGCATATCCCATTGTGGGATGCCTTCCTCATGCCAACCTGGAGAATGGAACATTGGTACTTACCAAGAAGGTTCCTTATGGGTTGGTGTGCGGAAGGCATCCCAACCACACCCTACATTGTTTACTGAGCTACTTATCACATCATGCTTATCTGCCTCTGTGTTCACTGGACAGACCTCCGTATGGAACATCAATGACCGTGTGACCATATTGTTTGTTCCTATTTGTATTTAACCTTTACTCCTACCAGGAGATCGATCTGTACTCTTTTCTTCTGAGCTATGGCAATGGATGGAACTGGCAAGGAGGAGCCTGGGACCAATAGAATACTCAAAAGTTTTAGTCACATGGTCCCTGCTTTTTCCTGGGCGATAGGGGGAGATAACCCATTGTGGGATGCCTTCCACACACCAACCCAGAAGGAACCTTCTTGGTAAGTACCAATGTTCCGATCTGATGCACAGATCATTTTGAACATGTTCAACTGTTATTTTTACAGTTGAACATGTTCAACTGTTCTTAACAAAATTTCAAAATCAAATCAAGGTGACTGGCACCCAACCACCTAAATATATCAAGGACTCAAACAAATGTTTAAACCAATGTATTATGGATATATTTCTCAGTAGCAACTGTAATCATATAATATCATTCACATACGTGTTTCTAATCTATTTACAGGAGTTCAAAACATACTATAACATAATATATAAACGTAGCATTAATTACATACAGAAATTCATATATTCCCAATGTTAATATTCTTGCATACATGCTATTGGGTCCTTATTGAATATGAATACATCCATTTATTTTCGAAGAATACCACATACAAACAACACTTGTAAATACTTTCCATTCAATATTGCTTTAGTGGGCATAATATTTTCTAACTTAACAACGAACATATAATGTCTTTTGACATAAAATCAGCATATGGTATCTTTAACAGGACTCCAGTATTCCCGTTTACTTTCCTTATCTTCTTTTTCACTGTCCTCTTCTGTGGCCATTTCTAGATTTTCTGGGAGTGTTGGCCAATCGTACTATTTTATGTGGTACCTGCCATTTTCTAAGTACCAGCCGTGTTCAATAGGATCAAGCCCATTGTCAGGTTTTCTACAATCTGCTCATTTCCACAGCCATGACACTGAATTGCTTCTTTTAATCTTTTGGATCAATGCAGGTTTAGATGGAGGCAGCATTGTTCTATCAATCCCTTTAACTTTGGAGAATGCCTTAGACTGGATCTTAGGTGTTATTTTCTTCATAAATAGACTGTATCTTACTTCACTCACAGAGGACTATCTTGGGTAGCCGTACATGGCACAGACAAATTTCTCCAACTCAGCTATCTTTTCTTCAGTTAAAGTTAATGACTCACCTAGCTGGCTGAGAATTTCTTGGAATTCATGATTCTTTTTCATGATTTCAAATAGTTTAACTTTTCCCTGTCTTGCAAATGCAGTTGTGAAATCAGACCCTGTAAAAGCATGGTAGTCAGACAAGGCCTCTACCAGATCATGTCTGAGCGTCTCTGTGATACAAGTTACGTTGATCGTCCTTCTGCTGTTGTTAGAAGACACGCTACAATCAAACCAAACCTGAGAGTTTAGGAAGTGCTTTTGATGGTAAATTAACAGAACCAACACATCAGTGTCATTTGCTCTAATCAGGATATTCTTTGCCTGATCACTACCATGTGATGTATGTTGGATGTGCCAAATAATCCTTGTGTCTGCCTCTTGATGATGGCAAGCAAGATCAGGCACCTCTGTTGCCTCAACACTGACATCCTTGCTGGTGTATTTGTAACACACAGTCTCTGCTCTGACAAAGAGAATTTTGCCTGCCAGAAGTGAAGCATACTTCTGATTTTTTCACTCATTGCATAGGAAAGATGTAAGTGATGTTTTAAACTGCTCATTCCGAAGTACACCAACTGCCTTTTTTGGGGTCTTCTAAACTGCTCCTGTAACTTTGATGTCACTAGCTGGTACAGTTGTTTGCCGGTCATATCATAGAATAGTAGAGTTGGAAGGAGACTATAAGGCTATTGAGTCCAACCCCCTGCTCAATGCAGGAATCTACCTTAAATCATCCCTGACAGATGGTTGTCCAGCTGCCTCTTGAATGCTTCTAATGTGGGAGAGCCCACCACCTCCCTAGGTAATTGGTTCCATTGTCGTATTGCTCTAACAGTCAGAAAGTTTTTCCTGATGTCCAGCTGGAATCTGGCTTCCTGTAACTTGAGCCATTATTCCGTGTCCTGTATTCTGGGTTGATCGAGAAGAGATCCTGGCACTCCTCTGTGTGACAACCTTTCAAGTATTTGAAGAGTGCTATCATGTCTCCCCTCAATCTTCTCCAGGCTAAACATGCCTAGTTCTTTCAATCTCTCTTCATAGGGCTTTGTTTCCAGACCCCTAATCATCCTCGTTGCCCTCCTCTGAACATGCTCCAGATTGTCTGCATCTTTCTTGAAGTATGGTGCCCAGAAATGGACGCAATACTCAAGATGGGGCCTAACCAGTGCCGGATAGAGGGGAACCAGTACCTCGCACGATTTGGAAGCTATACTTCTATTAATGCAGCCCAAAATAGCATTTGCCTTTTTTGCAGCCACATCACACTGTTGGCTCATATTCAGCTTGTGATCTACAACAATTCCAAAATCCTTCTTGCTTGTCATATTGATTAGCCAAGTATCCCCCATCTTGTAACTGTGCATTTGGTTTCTTTTTCCTAGGTGTAAAACTTGGTATTTATCCCTATTAAATTTCTTTCTGTTGTTTTCAGCCCAGCGCTCCAGTCTATCAAGATCACTTTGGAGTTTGTTTCTGTCTTCCAGGGTATTAGTGATCCCACCCAATTTTGTGTCGTCGGCAAATTTGATAAGAATTCCCTGCACCTCCTCATCCAAATCATTAATAAAAATGTTGAAGAGTACTGGGCCCAGGACTGAGCCCTGCGGTACCCCGCTCGTTACCTCCCCCCAGTGTGAAATGGTACCATTGATAAGTACTCTTTGATTCTGATTCTGTAGCCAACTGTGGATCCACCTAATAGTTGTTCCATCTAGCCCATTTTTCACTAATTTGTTAATCAGAATGTCATGGGGCACTTGGTCAAAAGCTTTGCTGAAGTCAAAATATACTATATCCACAGCATTCCCACAGTCCACAAGGGAGGTTACCTGATGAAAAAATGAGATCAGATTAGTCTGACAGGATTTGTTCTTGACAAATCCATGCTGGCTTCTAGTCATCACTGCACAGTTTTCAAGGTGTTTACAGATTGACTTCGTTATAATCTGGTCCAAGATTTTCCCAGGGATGGATGTCAGACTGACTGGTCTGTAGTTCCCAGGTTCCTCCTTTTTGCCCTTTTTGAAGATAGGGACAACATTAGCCCTCCTCTAGTCCTCCGGCACTTCACCCGTCTTCCATGATTTCGCAAAGTTAATAGAGAGTGGCTCTGAGAGTTCTTCTGCCAGCTCCTTTATTACTCTAGGATGCAGTTCGTCAGACCCTGGAGATTTGAATTCGTTCAAAGAAATTAAGTGTTCCATGACCATTTATTTATCGATCTCAAACTGCAAACCTGCCCTGAAAGCTTGCACTTCACTTTTTCCAGGGGGGTCATAGACCCACTTTTGAGAGAAAACTGAGCCAAAGTAGGAATTGAGCACTTCATTCTTTTCTTTGTCATCTGTTACCAATTTGCCATCCTCGTGAGGCAGTTGAACCACCATTTCGTTCCTCTGTATTTTACTATTCACATATCTCAAGAAAGCTTTTTTATTGCTTTTAGCATCCCTCGTTAGCCTCAGCTCCTTCTCAACTTTAGCCTTCCTGATACCATTCCAGCACTTCTGTGCTACTTGTTTGTACTCTTCTTTTGTAGCCTGGCCTTCCTTCCACTTCCTATATGTATCCTTTTTTATTTTCATGTCATCTCTAAGCTTTTTGTGGAGCCACATTGGTTTCTTCTGTTGTTTTCTATCTTTTTTCCTTGTTGGAATTGTTTGTAATTGGGCCTTTAAAATTTCCTTTTTTAAAAACTCCCACCCATCTTGGACTCCTTTTCTCATTAGGGTCACTTGCCATGGGACCTTACTTATCATAGTTCTGAGTTTATTAAAATCGGCTTTCCTGAAATCCAGAGCACACTCAGCTTTTGCTTCCTTTAAAATCAAGAACTCAAGTATGATGTGGTCACTTTTCCCCAGAGTTCCCATAACTGCCACTTTATCCACTAAATCATCCCTATTGGTCAGTATCAAGTCAAGGATAGCCGTTCCTCTAGTTCCTTCTTCTACTTTCTGTAGGAGAAAATTATCAGCCACACATGTCAGGAATTTTTTGGAGTGGCCACTTTTGGCAGAATTTGTCTCCCAACAGATATCGGGGTAATTGAAGTCCCCCATTACTACTACATCAGATTTCCTTGAAACACTGGCAATTTGCTTTTCAAAAGTTTCGTCCTCATCTTCTCCTTGATTGGGTGGTCAGTAGTAGACTCCGACTATCATGCTCCTTTTATTCCTTTCCCCATTTATTTTAATCCAGATGCTCTCGATGGGGCTCCCAGGCTCATCCTCTTGTATGTCTGTGCAGGGCTAAGTATTTTTAACATATAGTGCGACTCCGCCTCCCTTTCTATTTCTTTTGTTCTTTTTGAACAAGTTATATCCTTCAATTGCTATATTCCAGTCATGGGAGTCATCCCACCAAGTTTCACCTATACCTATCAAGTCATATTTGCCTTCATGTATTAAGAGTTCAAGTTCATTCTGTTTGTTTCCCATACTCTGGGCATTAATATATAGACATCGAAGCCCATGTGCTTTGCAGTCTGGCTTCTTTCCTACATTGTTGTGAACACTGTTTTGGGGCACTATTGGAGCTGTTCTCTCTGTTATGGTGCATAAGCCTTCATCTGTTGTTGCCTCAAAGTTTACGTCTCCCGCCCCAGTAGGATTCAGTTTAAAGCCCTCCTGATGAGGTTCTTCATGCTGTGACCGAACACATTCTTCCCAGCCCTTGTGAGGTGCAACATGTCCCTTGCCAGCAGTCCATCTTCCAAGTAGCATAGCCCGTGGTCCCAAAATCCGAATCCCTCATGTCGGCACCACCTTCGTAGCCAGTTCACCCGGAGTATTTTTCTTTCCCTTTCTATTCCTTTTCCAAGAACTGGGAGGATGGATGAGAAAACTATCTGGGCCCCAAAGTTCTTGAGATTCCTTCCCAGAGCTTCAAAGTCTGATGTGATTTCTTTGTAGCTCTGCTTGGCAATATCATTTTTTCCCACATGGATGAGAAGAAAAGGATATGTGTCAGTGGGCTTGATGAGTTTTGGCAACTCTTCAGTCACATCTCTAATCTGTGCTCCAGGGAGACAGCACGCCTGGTGAGTCCATGGGTTTTCGCGACATACTTGGGTTTCCATTCCACACAGCAGGTAGTCTCCCACAATGACTATTCTTCTCTTCTTCTTGGTCGACAAACCTTCTGCCTCTTGCTCACTGTTGCACGGGGTCTCCTGTAATTCTTCTTCTGCTAGCTGTCCTCCAGTCTCTTCCTCCAGTAGCTGAAAGCGATTGTATAACTCTAATGGTTCCACTGGTGCAGAGTGTCTTCTAGTTGTTCTGCTCCTAACTGTCACCCTTTTCCAAGGAGTTCCCTCTTGGTTGGCTTTCCTCATCTCAGCATTCTCCACTTCTGCTTCAGCTTGCTGTTGCTGTGCAATCTCTTGCACTTCTTGTTGCTGTCGCAGTTCCACCGTTCTGCCTAAGAACTCTTCACCTTTTCTTATTCCTTGGAGGGTGGACACTTGCCGCTCAAGTGCTTTCACTTTTTCTTCCAATAGTGCAACCAGCTTGCACTTGTTGCAGGTGTACGCCATGTTGATCTCAGGCAGGAACACGAACGTTGCACACATGTTGCAGGTCACCACCACTAGAGACTCCTTTCCGTCTATAGTCTCCATTTCTGCTTTGTTTCTGCCTTCCGATTGGTTGGAATTTTGTGTTGTTTGCTCTCCCTGTTCGCTCGCTCTGATCACTCGCTCTCTGGGAGCTTTCTTCCTTATATTCCTTCTAGTCCAGCTGGGGCAGCTTCTGCTCTGCTCAGCTTGGAGTCAGAAAACAGACACAATCTTTTATACTTTGATAGCCGTAAATGTCAAACACCAAGTGCACTTCCTTTGCTGGTGTACTACTAGTAATGTGCTCGAGTAATTTACATGCAAGAGCTCCATAAGTTTCCGGGAACTTCAAAGTGTGCAACACGAACATTGCATCATGTACAGCCACATCTATGTGAGGTTGACCTGTAGTTATATCACGCTCCTCGTCTAAATTCTGGTACTTTTCTAGCCTGTGCATCAACTTACTGGGTTGGAGAAATTTGTCTGTGTCATGTATGACCACCCTAGATACTCCTCTGTGAGTGAAGTAAGATACAGTCTATTTATGAAGAAAATAACACCTAAGATCCAGTCTAAGGCATTCTCCAAAGTTAAAGGGATTGACCGAACAATGCTGCCTCCATCTAAACCTGTATTGATCCAAAAGATTAAAAGAAGCAATTCAATGTCATGGCTGTGGAAATGAGCAGATTGCAGAAAACCTGACTACGGGCTTGATCCTACTGAACACGGCTGGTACTTAGAAAATGGCAGGTACCACATAAAATGGTACGATGGGCCCACACTCTCAGAAAATCTTGAAATGGCCACAGAAGAGGACAGTGAAAAAGAAGATGAGGAAAGTAATTTTGACAGTGATGATAGCAGTTCCAATGAAAGTGAAGAGGACATCCAATGACATTTATTTGTTAACCCTTCTCACAGAACATAGTTTTTATTTTGTAAATTTTAATGTTTTGCTGAAGATTTTAAAAACATTTGTTAAAAACAATTCAACCTAATAAATAGTCTTTTTTATATATCATCATACTCGTCCTGTTTGAAATTTTGTAAAGAACATTTGAATATGTTCAAGTGTAAAAATCACATTTGAACATGTTCAAAATGATCTGTGCATCAGATCGAGAGATATTTAGGGTGGATACTTTTGAAGTGAAAGCCCTGTATTATAAACTGTAAAATCATACAATCCTGAGAAAGTGGACGTATAATGAGATGTCACTCATAATTCCCTAAGCGTTGGGGTAAACCCCATGTTATTATACAATTTCTTAATCCTCATTAGAAAATGCAACTTTTTTGTTCTTGAGTATTCATTCTAAACTTGTATAGTTTTTGAGTAAATCATGGTTAAAAGTCACACATAACCAATGTGAACACTGATTTTATACGGTCAGATGAAATTATCTCAAAAACTAATGGAGTTAACAAAACGTGTAATTACAAAAAGTATTTGTCATTCAATTTGAAACATTTCAGAAAGAAATTAATCTCTGTAGCATAAACGGGTGAGAAGTTATGCATATTTAAAAGTGGCAACTACATAATAGCGTGACAGCCATATTGATGACATCATCACGCAGCCCCTACCACCACCAGTGGAATTTTGTAAGACTCACTTTTCTGAGACACTTCTGTCATATATAAACAAAAAATATTCACTAAGCTTTTGCACTCACTGGGGTAAATAAATCCTGCCTGGCTCTGGGACTATAAATAAACATGCTGAAACCATTGTTTTAAACATCATGTTCATAAAGTTTCCAAATTCTCATTTGGATCTAGTTTGATTGACTTTGACTTCATTAAATATTTCTATTCCACCTTTCCATCTTACAGACTGGCAAGCCACACAACAAACATTAAAATCACAATGATGAAAAATAGTATCAAGTATACATATGTGTAATTTCTCATTAAAAACAAACCATAAAAAGTAAAATGCCCCCCAAAAGCGAACAAACCCAACAAATTTGAAATTTTAAAAACCTTTTTGAAAGAATTGTCATAAATAGATTCCTGAAGGTCAGCAAGTTCCATAATCTTAGTGAATGAGTTCTATCATCTTGATGGCATCACAAAGAACTTTCTATTCCATGTAAACTACTCACCCATACCTTAGGGCAGGCTTGGGGAATCTTTGGCCCATCCAGCCTGGCAGCTTCTTGTCCTGGCTCATATACTTCAGATGGAAAAGCTCTTATCTCTAATCAGCAGCTGATTGGAAATATGTGCTTTTCCCTCTTTAGCACAGAAAAATAGGGCTGTGCAGTGGCTCTGCTCCGCTTTGAAATTCGAAGCAGAGCTCCTTTGAGGGGCTTCTCCGCTCCGATTTTCAAAGCAGCTCCCTCGCTCGCTTTGTCGGATTAACTGTTGGAGCTCCACTTCATTTTTGGATAACCATTTCATTGTAGTCAATGGAAATGAACAAAAACGCTTACATCTCCGTAATTTTTAAAGATACAGGGATGAAACTTGGCACCATGATAGCTCTTAAATCGGGCTTTATCCATGCCAAGTTTGAAGCGCTTCCTTTCATCTCTTGAGTTTTAGGATTTTTTTAAATTTTGAATAACTGCTTCGTTGTAGCCAGTGGAAATGAACAAAAATGCTTACATCTTTGTAACAAAAATGCTTACATCCGTGCTAGATCTTAAGTAGGGCTTTAGCTATGCCAAGTTTGAAGCAGATCCATTCATGCCTTGATTTTCACTTCTGTCATTTCTTTGTTTTAGGAAGCTATGGGGATAGGATGGTGTGTGTGTGTGAGAGTGGGGGAGAATAGTTTGTGGAGGGAATTTTTTAAAATTCCTAAAAATCAAGGGATGAACAGATATGCTTCAAACTTGGCTTGGCTAACGCCCTACTTAATAGCTACGATGGTGCCAAATTTCAAGTCTTGATCTTTAAAAATGACAGAGCTGTAAGCATTTTTGTTTATTTCCATAGAATATAATGGAACGGTTATCCGAAAATGGAGTGGAGCTCCAAATGGGCTCCTTTCTGCTCCACTCCGTGGGGACTACAGTTTTTGAACCATCCCCTCTCCACTCTGAAAACTTGAAGCTTTGTCGAAGCTCCGTTGAAGCCTTGAATTTTCGGAGTGGGAGCACACAGATCTACTGAAAAAGACTCCACTTAACTCTGATTAGCTGCTTATTGGAGATAAGAGAGAGCGAGTCAGTGCAGGAAGCTGCTGAGTACTTAAGTCTTGCTTCCTGCCAAGGCTTGTTCTGCTTACTTCAGAGTAGTCATGCAGAGATTTGCCCTGATTACTTATGGGTAGACATGCTTCCTTTGGAGTATATACATTGTTTGTGCTTACTTGGAAGTAAATCCTATTGACCAAATTGGGGCTGACTTTTGAGTAAATATGTATAGGATTTAGTTGTAATTTGCTAATAACTAACAAGACAGATCAGTGCACACGTTAGTGACAAGTCACCCATAAATATTCAAGAAACATTTTCTGGTTTTTGTGATGAATTTGGATGTTGTATTGGAGGAAAATGAGAAGATAACCCTTTGTATATGCATTTTTCCTGCTATGTATCTTATCTTTTTTCTTTTGTCTGGTGCAAACATAATTATGATTTCCTTCCCATTACAGATACTAATTCGTGAGTCAGCCTTAGGAAAGGATACTTCCTGCCTGGAACAATTTCCCCTCCTCCCAAATTACAGTGAAGCACTTCATTGGCACAGATATTAACCATGATTAAGGCTAGCCAGGATTTCCTCTGGGGTTGAGCAAGCATGCTGACTCCCACCTGCTTGCTCCCTTCTGTTTTGCTAAACAACCCCCAAAATGCCATTGTCATGATGTTCAAACCTGGCTCTCTGGGTTGTTTAGGATTAAACAACTCAGAGTTTTAAGCCATGGTTTGTTAAACATCCCAGAGTGTTGACTTTGCACATTGTGACAACAACCCAGGAACAGAGTTGTTCCTGGATTGTTTGCAGGGCAGAAGCATGTGGGAGGCAGCTCGCTCACTCCAGCATAGCCACAGCTAACAATGGGTTGTTTAACCCATAGTTAGCCATTATGTGCAAACCAGATTGATGTATAATAAACCTTAATTAACATATTCATTTGTATTAGAATGTGTTCTATATACTAATACCTCTTATCCTAATTTTTATTTTTATAGGGTTTTAAAAAAATACTTGGGAATTCTGACTGGGAAGACTTGGAGCAGGTACTTGAATATAGGGGAGATACATTTCTATAGTGTTGTATCCTATTCAGTCTATTGTCTGTTTAAGTGGAATAATATAAATAAAAGTGAGGCTTCATATAATTCTTGGCTAATTTCTAGCTTTTTGCCCCCTAACAAGTTGGGTGTCACCATGAGTGGCTTGTTCACTATTTGTGACTTCCTTGTCTTTGAGTAGTTAGAGTGTTGGGAAGTTTGGCTTCTCAGTCCATGTACTTGCTACACAAAATATACACACGCTAACTCCTTGTGTGTTAGTTCCCTTGTAGGAAAGTATAATTATTCTTGTTTATCTCCACGTGGGGAGAAAGTGATGTACAAAAAGCCACACTACATTGATAAGAACGGGACATTATCATGCTAAAGTGTACTTGAGGATTGGCTGTTTTTGCATTTATCTCTAGTGACTTTAATATTTCTTACAAGGCTTACCAATTTCTATTTGTAATGAAGAGAAATGTCAATGCTGAGGTAAAAAAGATTTGCTGGAGATAATGTGACATGGTACTAGGACTCTATATGTTTATGTAAGCGAATGAGAAAATTTAACCACTCATATGTCTTGTTAATTTTTTTATTTTTAGAAGACATAATTAAATAGTGATAGACACACACATTATAGAACATGTGTGCCAACATACTGCAATGCAGGTTGTATCTTCAGTCTAGTTCTCACAAAGGTGTTAAACCTGCATCTGGTCTTTACTACTTTGGATGGCAGGTAGGGACTTGTATGATGGAACTCCCTTCACACAGAAAATTAGCATGTCAGGGAGAAGGATAGGAAACATCTGAAACAGTCCTGTAGCACTTTGAAGACTAATGTATTTGTTCTGGAATAAATAAGGTTTTATGAAATAGAGTCCAACTTCATCAGGCAGGAATGGTTATCCTCAATTGGTAGGTTTATAGAGTGTAGAAAAAAAGAGAAAAAAACAGTTTACCATTTGATCATACTGTTTTACATTTTTTCCTTCTAAATGAATCTGCCAATTGGGGATAACCCTTCATCTGTACTGAAGTGGAATCTAGTCCACAAAAGCATATGCTGTAATAGATTTGTTAGTCTTTAAGGTACTATACAACTTTTTGATTTTGCTGTAATAAACTAATATTGCTGCTCCTCTGGGAGTTTGTTTAGGCACCTGGTTAAATTTGTCCTATTATTGTGAGCTTTTAATTACATTTGATTTCATGGTATTGGTCTTTTTGGCTCCTTTTCTTGTTTGTTCTTCTGTTTGTGGTTTTCAGAGTGTTTTTGTTTTTTATTTTTATATTAGGTGCTGTGAATTGCCTTGAGGCTTCAGCAATAAGGCAGTATATGAATTTTAGAAAATTTAAAAAGTGTTCAGGGATTTCTTTTATAGGGAGAAGCTTTTAATCTTGTGAGTCCCCACCTGCAGTCTGAGGTGGTACAACTAGAAAGAACCATACCATATAGGCTATAGTCTTATGCATTTCTTTCATATTTCATATCTTTGGTGTTCAGTTCATAGAAAGAACCAGGCTTCCTTTCATATATTTATTTGAATAAAATTTGTTTCTCACTTGTAGGATTCTGAGTGCTTCTTGTTTCTAAATGACAAATGCTTCTTGATTTCTAATTATGTTGCCTAAACACTTTTTATGTTCCAGGAGTCACCAGAGATAGGGGTCTCAAATTTTTTTCGACCAGAAAATACATCACTACCTGCCAAGCCATCTCCGGATCAGTTTTCCAACCTTATTAAAACTAGTCTTCATTATCCAGAAACCTTTAACCATGCATTTCATCGGAAAAGGTTTGAGTATTTCTTGTTTTAGTTGTAAAGGCTTTAGATATTATTGAATGTGCTTCAGATACTTTTCCAGTGGAATAACATTGCAGTGCAACACTACATTACACAAAATAAACAGAAATTACTAATTTAAAATTTATCTAAATTTTATGCAGCTAAGGCTATTTTATATTCCCCCTAAATATTGAAGCAAAAATCGCATTTCAAGAGGAGTTAGCAAAGTATATGTACTTTAAAATATTGAATAAATGCAAGAGATGAAAGGAACATGAGAAGTTGCTTTTTAAGACTTCTGTCAACACACCTTGGGGGAGTGCGGGGAGAGGGAATGTGTTTCTGTTTATGTGTCAAGTGAGAAACAGTTTCCGTTCCATAGTGCTGCATTCTCCTTAATTTAAGCCATGGTTTCCAGCTTCATGTTGTCAGCTTGCGTTTGAGTCCAGAAGGGAGAATAGAGGTCTATTACAGAGTGGCCTTGCCACCATCCCTCAACCAACTAGAGGAGAATGCACCAATTTTTCATCAAAATTGTGAATGAGACAAGGAAATAGCTCACATACTGATTGCATGACTCAACATTCTGCTTTAAGAACATGATGTACTATTTGTATAGTGCCATCAATGGACAATCCCTACTCCAAACTAAAAGTAACAAAGGATGAGTGGAAGCAAATGCAGTTACATTTGCTTATGTGGTGATTTGCTTGAGGATTATTTAATGTATTTTATACTGCTTTTCTAAAGCAACCAAAGGAGTTTACAAAAAATTCAGAACAGAAAAACCTTCAATAAAACAAAATAAAACATTAAACACAACCTTAAAAGCCATAATAACCATAACATGTTTAAAAAGCCAAGTTAAAAGATGTTACTTGACCCCTTTCCTAAACGCAGAGAGAGTGGGGACTAGTCACAACTTCAAAGAGAGGACATTCCAGTGTTTGGGTGTACAACAAGAGAAAGTTTTTTCTCATATCTCTGACAAGCAGAACTCTGCAAACAAGGGTGTTCTCAAAAGGGCCTCTCCTGCTGATTTTTATAACTGAGCAGGTTCATACCGAGATAGATAGTCCCTTAGATAGTGTAGGCCTGTGCTGATTTTAGGTGGGAAATTCAGAGGGAGACATCCCTTCTCTGCAAAAAGCAAAATTTCCTTTTGTGGCTTAACACCGGTCTTAACCCGATTGCGTTTTGAAAGGAAAGAGCGAATACTTGGCAGGAAAATGTACAAGGAATTTGTTTCCTAGTATATTGTACAGTTGCTTTAGACTGTAGATCAATTTCTCAAAAGGCTTAAAGTACATGCTTCAAACTGATTTCTGATAAGTTCTGATATTACTTTGAGGGTTTCATGGATGTTGAAATTCATTGTCCCTTAATTAATTGGTATTCTTTCCTACTGCCCATCCCCATTTTAGTTAATGAAACACTCCTTTAACTCCCCCCGTGCATAGTTACTGTAAAAGTAAAGAAACAAGGCAAACAAAAAAGAATAAGATGCTAGTAACTCCTTGGATCTACTCATAGTCAGAGGGTTAGATCGAAGTTTGCATTCATGTTGAAGGAAGGGCAGGATGGCAATTTTTGCTGTTACCTTCTTCCTGCTGCAGCTCTGTGTTTCCTGAAAAGCTGCTCCGGAAGGTTGAAGACAGCCTCCAAACAACATAGGAGATGGTGCTGGGGGCTGAAGAGGAAATCTGTGAAAATAATTGTCCAGCCCCCTTCCCCCCAGCAGGAATCCTCAACTGGATCCAAGTTCCCCCCAGGAACAGAAAATGCCCTTCTGTTCACCAGAAGGGCATTTTTGGATTGAACCCACCATGTTGTTCAATAGAGCTGTGCAAGTTGGTTTACCAGTTAGGTTTACAGTTAGAATTCGGGTAGATTGACATAGACTTGACCAAGGAAAACTAGAATTCAGGTAGATTGACATAGACTTGACCAAGGAAAACACTTAATATGATTATCGTTCCTCATTTATCCCAGAAAGTCATATAATTATTTTCTAATAGTGCATTTCTCCTTGCCATTTGACTTGTTTTCAGATGCATATGATCTTGAATGATAGCAATTATTTCATTCTCACAAAAGATGGATGTCATTCTCTGTAGTTGTTCCAGTATCAGGAGTATCAAGACAAAGATGCTAATGAAACTTTTCTTTTGTAGCCTTTGTATAGTTCCAGTCACTCTTCTACTATCAAATTGCTCTCAGGCTGATGTTGATGTTATAATTGATCTACGACATAAAACAACAAGGTAATTTTCTAATGCTGAAGTTTTATATTTAAAGGAGCAACAATATCTCTTCATCTAAAGCAGAAGCCTTCCTTCTGTATTTAAACACATATCTACAGTCCACAAACTGCTTACTCTTGGGAAGGTTCATTGAAGCTAGTGAAAAAGTTACAGACTAAAAAGAAATTTTATGTCAATTTCAAGTCAGCAGTGAAGTTTGCCAAAACATTATTTAATGTTTTTAACAAATGCACTTTATTTAACGTTTAACAAATGTTCCTACTCATCAATTCAATCATGTGCATGTCTATTCAGAAATAAGTGCTATTGGCTTCAGTGGGACTTAACTCTAGGTAAGTGTGTGGAGGATTGCAGCCTGGAGCTATTATTCTAACTACCCCTATTTGGATAACATTGGTGTCAGTGTGTTTGGGATTGGACTGCTAGTTTTCAAGTAAGCGCCAAACGTTGCTTATAATACATTCCACTTGCAAGAAAGCAGTTGCAACAAGGTTCTTCAGTATTGTAGTAGCTGGAATGTTAGACTTAGACTGGAGAAACCTGGCTTCAAATCCCAGCTCTCTGGGTGACTTTGGTCCAGTTAGTAACTTTCAATTTAACTGACTGAACAGACTGATTAGGATAAAAGGGGTGAGGAACCATGTATGCTGTCCTGAGAAAGCATGGATAATAATTTAGTAAATGAAATGAATAAGGAAGGATTTGTTCTGCTATTCATGATTTTCCATTACCTTGAGTGGGAGTATTTAAAGAGGATTCCCTGTTAGAACCAATCCAGAAATGCTCATGAAGAGAACCAATAATCAGTTCTATTAACTCTGACAGCATGCTTCTCTTTAGGGGAGATGGTGTCTGGATATATTCCCTTGATAATCTCCCTCTTTCCCAGACCACCAACTCAAATGTGCTCCTTTAGTCCTCTGTGGCTCCTCTGCAATAGCACTTTTTAATCAGCAGAGTTCTAGATCAAAAATGTAAACCATACAAGAAAATTTAAAAAGTAATCCATACAAGAAAATGGCCCGGTTCGCATGATTATTGGAGGGGATTGTGGCATGTGCTGTGGTGGCCATTGTGAATATTCAAGTTGCTGTGGGCAGTTGCAGTGGCTTATCATGATGTGCGATGGGCTGTTTTTGGGTTGTGGGTGATTTGTTAAACCCGGCAACAACCCCAAACCCTATGCCGGATTCACACATCATTATGTCATAGCAATTTGCCTGCTGCAGCTTGAATATTCACAGTGGGTGCCAGTATGGCTGCAGCAATGATGCGAACCGGCCCACTGTGTTTCCATGTATGGATCACCTTTGCTGAATCTGAACAATTCAGAACTTAGTAATTATAAATGTGTGCTCTTGCAAAACTAATAATGTATAGAGAAAATAATGTGTTCAAAAACACATGATTTTAAAGCACTATTAACTGAATTCTGTGCGCAACAGGCATGAAAAGGCTACTAACTATAAAATATGTTAAACTGAAATGCCTTGTAGTGCATTGAGCAGGGGGCTAGAGTCGATGGCCTTATAGGGCCCTTCCAGTTCTAGCATTCTATGGTTCTATGAAATAAATAAAGGAGCAAACCGTTAGTAAATGTAACTGGTTTGTCTTATCCCAATATGCTTGGTTGACATTCTTGGGTTACTGTCACTTTCACTGGGTAACACTTTCAACATATGCAGAAGACATGTGACATGTGTGCTTTCTCTTTTCCAGTCCAGAAACACTTGAAATCCATGGTTCATTTACCTGGCTTGGGCAAACACAATACAAACTTCAGCTGAAAAGCCAGGAAGTGTCTAGCCTGCAGTTAAAGGCTTGTTTCGTTCATACAGGAGTTTATAACCTTGGAACCCCGCGTGTATTTGCCAAGCTTTCGGACCAGGTTACTTTGTTTGAAACAAGTCAACAGAACTCAATGCCAGCACTGATCATTATCAACAACATCTGATTTGCTGCAGGATTATTTTAACAACCATAGAGAACATTCTAAGTACTGTTATTTACTACGTTTCTTTGACCCTGCAACATTGGCATATGAGATGTTAACAATATGTAGATAAAATACCAACATAATATGATTGCCTGTCTATTTCTGTTTCATAATGCCAGGCAAATTGGACTGAATGTTCATTTTTTAAAAAGTATTTCAGAAGTTAAATGGAAATACCCATACAACTTTTAAAACTCATAACAAAATTGAGAAATCCTCGTATACCTTAGAACCTGTCAAAATGCAGCTTTTCTGCTGTGAAAACCTTACAGCATGTGTTAATATTTGTGGCTGTATTAGGAGGCAATTTAGGAGAAAGGCCATTGTTGGTTTTTTTTCTTGGTCAAGCAATCAGTTGTTAATTAAGTTGTTTCTGTGAAGTTCAACAAGATCTAAAATACCAGTCTACCCCATTTGTCATTTTCACTTTTTAAAAAGTGAAGTTGAGATTTTCCTCATGTACTGAAAGCCAATCCACCTTGGATGTTGCATATAATTCCACTTTAATATTATGAAATTTTTGAAACCAATTTGGATATTTTCTCATTCATCTCAGTACAAAATGCACTATCTCACAACCAGGAAATGTTTATCATTTAAACTCATTCACTTCATTATGTAACTATAACAACTCAGTTGATCTGTTTAAAAGATAAATGACCAGTTAATTATGCTTTTCAAGAAATGTATTATATTTATAACAAATGTGCTGTAAATAGAATAAAATGTGCACCCTATTTCCTGCATTGATTTATTTCATAATATTTCTGAAATAATAGAAAAAAATTAAGGTAGGTGCCTGTTTAATAGTCAATGGATAGTGCTGGTGTTAGTCATAATGATCCGAGTGCTTTTCTAATCTTTATCATAGACTGCCATTCAGTTCAAAATAGTATTTGCCATTAATACAGTGGCAAGCTGCTATTATTTAATGGCTGGAGTGTGACCTGCCGAGTCCTGTTCAAGTCTATAAATAAAATAAAGAAATCTCTCTAGAAGCTTAACTAGATTGAAGAGACAATCCGTGGGTAATGCGTAACTTGCATTCCTCCTCCCGGCATTGTGAGCCCATTCCATCTGTTGTTGTAATGAGGTGGCATGCCTGTAGAGAAGATGTACGAAGCAGCAAACTGCTTGATGTGTGCTAGCTATGTAGACCAGATCTGATGCGGCTATGGAATGAGTACATCTCCAGAGTTTGTTAAAGGTCATTAATGCCTTCACCTGAGTAAGATCACTAGTTAGCTTATCCATATGCAGTTGTACAGACACACAACAGAGGAAACAGTTGCAGATAAGTAACTCTTTTAATAACCCGATGATAATCCGATAACTTTGAGCACAATCAAAGAAATTGGGGGGACTGTCCGACAGGACATTTTCCCTTCTCTACTAAATCCCTTGGTGTAAGTGCTCCTTCCTTTAAAAGATAAAAAAGAATTGTGAGGAGATGAAAGGTGTTAGGATGGGTGAAGCCTGTGGTATTTCCTTTGGATATTTCTCAATATGGGATGGTACCCATAGTTTTCAGCAGAGATACAAGCTGATGACAAGCAAGCAGAGGTCTGCTGCTTCCTGTCAAAACCCTTTTATGTGTCTTCCTTTGGTGCTGCTGTTTAAAGGAAAAAGCTAGGCATCTCTGGACAAGAGAGGTAAGAGCAATATTAATCACATCAATGGAACCTCTAAAGTGACTCAGCACATAGGAGCTGTGTCCATGCAAATTTTCCCCTATGGTGGATCTCCCACAATGGTTCAAGTTGCTGCTGAGATAATGTAGGAATTCTGATCTCTTCAGATGGATGGAAGTTGAAAAGGGAAGAATACATACGTGGTTTAATTATATCACAGTGGTAATCTCCCTATTGAAAAACAAGAAAGAAAACATTCATTTGCTTTGGGAAAAGTGGGAAAACAGGGAGGATAGGTAGAAGAATATTGCTAGCAATCTAGGTGAGTAGAAAATAGTTGTAATAGTTTTTGACATTCTTGATGGGTGATTGACACTTCGTGGCACTTTGCTTCAAGTTGTGACTGTGTGCATTACCCTGCCAAATAGGCAATAGTGTTTTCCAGCTGCTGGATGGGAGACTAAATTCCTATATGCACCAACTCATCATTCCGCTTTGCTGATTAGTGCTACATCTACTTTTATAATAGGTCTATGTGTGCACAGCCCCAACAGCTGGATTGTAGAGGGAATTGTACCCAGGACATTTAAAACTGTATACAGATCCTCACTCAGCTACAGATGCACATGTACAAGTCTGCTTCTCTCTGTGCAAGCTGGTTGGACTGGGGCACTACTATCTCTTGGGAATAGTTTGAAGAGTAAGCATGTGCCTATAAAACCATATGAAAAACCAGAAGAAGATGAGCATCCAGAGCAGGTCACAAAGAAGAGAAACACGTTCTCAAGATGCAAAATAGATTTATTGACAAGCCTGACACATTTTGGCCTGTCTTTTATTTTAAGGCCTTCTTCAGGGGGTAGAAAGAAGTGTCTACAGAATTTCTGCAGACACTTCCTTCTACCCCCTGAAAAAAGCTTTAAAATAAACGGACAGCTGAAACACACCGGGCTTCTTCTCAATAAATCTATTTTGCATCCTGAGAATGTGTTTCTCTTCTTTGTGACCTATAATACAGTATGGACAACTGTCAGGAAATTGCATGTGCTTGGATTAGTGCTGCGGCATGTTATAGAGAGCTACTAATGGTTTTGTGCTGTTTATAACGTCTGGAAAAAAGTGTGAATATGCTTGGGGACATTTTGAAACTAGCTACAATGCCAGTTTGAGATCATAGGTGTTAGCATGTCAAAAATATAAACAACAAAAGCTAGCAAAGCAAAATAGGGTGCTGGGTGTTCATATTACCACTAAATGCAAGGGTTGAGAATAAGATAATTAAATGGTGCCATTAAATACATGCAATTTAATGTATAGGTACTTCAAAACAAATGAAATGGTTACTTCAAAACAAATAAAATAGTTACTGTAGGCATTTACTGTAATAAAACCCATATTTATTAAAACTATCCCTAAAAAGGTTAGTTCACCAACCAAATAAGTTTTTTTTTATTGTTACATGTCTAAATCTATACCTCTATTAATCTCTTTTGAACATGGCACTATAGAATTAAAATATTAGGACCAAGCTGATTTCATTCTTGCGTTTTCCTTCAGCAACTTAGGGAAGTAGTACACCATCAAAATTGAGCCAAATATGAGTACCAGAAAACTAACCAGAGTTTTACCAGCGTTGATGTGAGACTTTGGGATGGCACCATGCACATACACACTGAAAACTGTTGTTAGTTCACAATAGCTGTACAATGTATCTACAACGATGACTTTGAAGACATAAATACCATTGTACTGGGGAAATAAAATTCTATTCTTTTCATTCTTGTTCAGAACTTGATACTTTGCGGAAGCTGATGGTAAAGAGTCATTTCCTCTTGGCACCTTGCAACTCTCATAATTAAATCTGGTCCATGTAGTATTTACATCCAGTTCATGATCACTGTTCATTTGTGTGATCCAGTTCTGAGCCTGAGACATACAATTAGCTTCTACTTCGGTCAGAAGATAATCATAATTATGCATTCCATTTATTTCAAGCACTACAAAATCAGCAGGAACATATTCCACAAATTTATCATTGTCCCACAGTTCAAGCAGCGGAAGCCATGGACTGTCATAATATATGAGAAGGGGACATCCCAAAAGGTCATAATGATAGGTAACATCAAGGTCTTCCTGTGCTAAATGTTTTCTACCATGGAACGTAGGGTCGTATACATTCCGATCAATTGAATATGTGAAATTCTGCAGTAAGCGTTTCTCAAAGAGGCCTTTGCTGCATACTGTTGTAGTCTTAACAATTCTGATATGTTTCTTAGGTGGACAGTCCACTGCAATAAGAGCTGTCAATGGATGCATATCAACACAGAATATGCCTTTGTTGTAGATGTCCACAGTGATGGAAGACAGCTTTCCATAGCGAGAGTTATTCTGAAAATCCTGATGAGCCATGCCTGAGAACTGCTGCTCTATCAGTTTAATTTGCAACCTGTATTTCGGGTTTCCATCGTTAGAATAGCCATCCTGCTCAATTTGTGCTTGGAATGCCAATACATGAGGATTGCTCACAGTTACATATGGATGGGCTCCAGTGCCAGGTTTGGGCACAAATGAGACATTAAAATGAAGCTCCTGTTTCATATCAATATAATACATTTTGTTATGAAAATTGCTACTAAAGATCTCTACAGGACAGGGCTCCAGTGGTGGTCGCAAACTCATGAGCCTAGCCTGTATGTTGATGGTGCATTTATGAAAATGAAAATACCTTGATGTATTGCTTTGAACAGGGCGGATTATGCTAACTGTTCCAGTGTCCTCAAACATCAGCACTTGACAAGTTATAGGGCTTGCGGTATTGTTATTTTCCCCAAGATGCACCATTTGGTTGAATGTCATATCCAGATTTCCATAAAAAAGTTGATTTTTGGTGAGGACTGCAACTTCAGTACTGGTGGCAGCCACAAAGCAAACACCAAGTTCGTGTTTTGGGAAGGACATATTCGGATAGCTGTCTGTGGGAAGTACCTTGATCTCTTCTGTTGTTAGTCCATTGTTGGAGGAGCTCACCAATACGTCCCTGGTCGAGAACATGATAAAACCTCTCAGACCAGGGGGATTTGTGCTTAGCATTGTTTCATTTTCATGAGAGTCTATCTCAAAGGGTCTGCTTGTGTCATTTCTCATATATTCTAAGTTGCCATATGTGAAAAAATAAGTTATAGAACTAGCTTCAGTCCTATTGAGGAGCATTCCAATTTCTGATGAGGAAGCAAAATTGTAGACACCAAGCAGTTGGCCATCTCTGTGTGGCCTACTCAGAAAAGACTGAAATGTGTATCCTCCATCTTGTGAATAAAAGATCTGACTCTTACTGGCCAAATTGCCTGTGTCATATGCCAGAACAAGATTATTGATTTCAATGCAGACAGGATCTTGTGGAGCATAGCAGCAGTGAGAGTTTGAAAGCTCAGTAACTGGATTGTTAATCCCCATTGCCTTTACCCATGCGTTCCATCTCCCATAGTAATGAATAAAGACTTCTCCATTTATCACTAGCACCATCCGCTTGGTCTGCACAAAGATGGCAGCGCTTGTCCTGGCAGGTGAAGTTGTAAAGTGACTTGGGATGGCTACTGGCAAAAGGCTACTCTCAAATCTATCAAAACTAATAAAGACGTTCTTCCCAAGATAAATGGCTGGTGAAATTTCTTCAACAAATTTATTTGCACATGGGTGCTTTAGTAGGATAGGGTCAGGATGAATGAATGTAAGGAAAAAACCTGTTGGTTCTGTATCTGAATGGAAAGATAGGGTTGAATAAATTAGTCCCTCATGGCTGCATGGCCAGGAGCCAACTTTGACCCTTACTGGGCTCAGCCAGAAATTCAGTAATAGGGCCAGGAAGATACCAGACTTCCACAATAACATGATCTCGTTCCCTTTGGTCAATTGTAACCTAATGCATGGGGGCTGGATAACTGCAGTGTGCTATCTATGGTTCTCTCAGAGTTCTCTTCTCAACTGTTCTGGCAGCTGATTCCGAGAGGCAGTTGGCTGCATTAAGAGTATGAAAGGGAGGAGTACCAAAGATGTGGTCATATGATACTCTGACCAGCAGTAGCTGGGTATTAGATTTTCCTCTCAGCCTCTGGATAACAGAGAGGAACAGAACTGGTTTACTCCAGAAGTCATAATGCAGACAGTACAGACGTGGTCTGTTATTGTTGAATCAAAGTGCTTCTGTTAATTGTAGGTTTGAACACATCCAATTTATGTCATTCGTTTCCTATATAACTGATGACAGCTGAAGTTCATCTAGCAAGGAAATATATTCCTCAAAACATAGCTTACTAAGACCTTCTAAAAATGATGGGTATACATTATATCCAATATAAGAGACAGTAGGGGTGTGCTCTCTGCCCCGGAATTATCTGATAACCACAAACATCCACGGTGCATTCAATCTTGCAGAGTGGGGATAGGCCGCTTCTAAACCCACCAAATAATTTCAGAACGGAGAGACACACAATCGGTGCTTCTGATGTCTCTGAAATTATCCTACCATTTGTGTGTGTGTGTCGCAATAAGGAACATGGGGTGATGGGGTGGGGCAGTTTTGATAATTGATATCGAAATCTGTGGCTAACCACTTAGGAATTGCCACTGCACTGTCCGTGACCGTGTTCTGTTCTCCAATTGCAGTGTTCGGGGAGGGAATTTTCTCATGGTCCTTGATTCCACACGCTCATTGCTGTTCTCAGACTTGTGGCATTCGTTTTGGTTAGAGAGAGAGAGAGAGAGAGAGAGAGAGAGAGAGAGAGAGAGAGAGATTCTTTTAGTCTTGCACACACAGTGCAAAGTGAGATGGGGTGTATGTTTGCAAAGTGAGATTTAGAGAAGGAGAGAGAGAGAGAGAAATCTACAAAATCTTGAGACGACTCTGTTTCTTTGCAGAGAGAGAAAGTGTGTGTGTGTGTGTGTGTTTTCGTTTGGCTGACTTTATATGCTTCGTTCGTTTCACCTGTTCCACCCCAATGTGTGAGTAAATGTGTGTGTTCAGAGGAGGGCAACAAGGATTATCAGGAGTCTGGAAACAAAGCCCTATGAGGAGAGATTGAAAGAACTGGGCATGTTTAGCCTTGAGAAGAGAAGATTTGAGGGGAGATATGATAGCACTCTTCAAATACTTGAAAGGTTGTCACATGGAGGAGGGCCAGGATCTCTTCTCGATCAACCCAGAGTGCAGGACACGGAATAATGGGCTCAAGTTACAGGAAGCCAATTTCCGGCTGGACATCAGGAAAAACTTCCTGGCTATTAGAGCAGTATGAAATGGAACCAATTACCTAGGGAGGTTGTGGGCTTTCCCACACTAGAGGCATTCAAGAAGCAGCTGGATAACCATCTGTCAGGTATGCTTGAAGGTGGATTCCTGCATGGTTTAGGGGGTTGGACTTGATGGCCTTATAGGCCCCTTCCAACTCTAATATTCTATGATTCTATGATCACATAGTAGCAGTTTTGGCAAGGGTAACTCTTCATCAATGTTTTTCTATTTGCCCCTGCTAAGTCTTCAAATTCCTCCTAATTTTGATTAGAAATCTTCCAAATATGGAACAATAATATATTTTTACAGCAAACATTTCCACTCTTGCCATCTTTCATGCATAAAGTACAAATGCAAATGCTCATGGCTGAGGAGATTTAGGGTGCAATCTGATGCATCATTGGGCAGAAAAAAGCCCTACAACTCCCATGGGTGCCTGTGGAATACTGGATTGTATGACTTTTTTTCTGTCTAACCATGCGTAGGAGTGTATCCTTACGTATCCATTCTACCATCATCTCAGAGTATCTAGTTTCCAATATGTCAGAAGCAAAAAAGCAACAACACAACAACCCAGAAATATATGTTCGAGACCTGGCATGTATAGAACAAAAGTATAAGTGAAATAAAGTGAAACTTCTTTGTAAACTGAGTATCTTTGCTGATATAGAACAAGTGAATGCCATTGGTTTTCAGCTAACAACGTATACATTTTGCATCACTGGGCAGCATCCAATGGTAGTCCTACTTAGTTTAGGCCCATTCATTTCAATGGGTCTACTCGTGTAGGAGTACCTTTGGATGCTACCCTTTGCAATATTCAATATGTTCAAATTATGTTTACAAAAGATGTAGAACTGCAACTGAGAGGTGATTATATGTGCCAAAATAAGGGGATAACAATATACAAAAATAACTGGATAACTATTATACAATAGTGACGTAGAATTTTAGTTTCTGTTTAGTTACAAACTTGCTGGCGTACTACAAAATGGTGGGTTTAAAGAACCTGTTCTCCCCCCCCCCTCATATTTTTGAAAACAAGATTCTTACAATTATGTTTTCATATATAGCCTTCAGTATAGAAAGATAATTATTGGTGTGCCTAACTTTATTATTAAAACTTGGGCAATTGTCTAATTATTAGACAATTAGGTGCCATGATGCAGATAGCAGATAGCAGTCTAAGAAAATGAAGTGAAAGGTTTATGCTCTATCCCATGCCTTCTTTTTACTAAAAAATGTTCAAAAGGACTTGAGAATGTTGTACTAATCTAGTAGTGTTATGGCTGGTTGTGCTTGGCATCTAATCCCAATTCTAATCAAGAACGTGAGTCATGATGTTTCCATATGGGATGTTGGAACACAGTAAGTACTAATCATACTACACATTACTTAAATATTTAATTTTTGGATCACAGAATGAGAGAGAAGAGTTATAGAGAGGTAGGCCATAGCATTTAGATAGGCTATGATGTATTCCATGCTGCCATGTAAAACAGGTGGCATGTGCTAAATATCCAGAAGGTAAGATTCAGAACTGTGGCTAGTTTTCTGTCACATGGGAAAAACACTACATTAAAAACCATTTTTTAAAAGATGCAATTCATTTTTTTTCTCTTCGAAAGGAGGAGAAAAATTCAGAAATATATTTATAGAATTCTGAATCATCAGAAAAATTAGTTGTAATTATCAGAATATGAGAATTCATAAAAAATAATTACAATTCTAGCTTTAGAGAATAGAACAAGAAAACAATGTCAAAAATATCTTATAACAGCAAGTATAATAAAAGAGGTTTGATTTGCCCATACATTACTGAATAAAAACAATAAAAACAATACAAAACAATAATATATATGACAAAGATTTTATGAAATAAGTTATAATTATATGTGCTCATACTTGAAAAGCCAGAGAACTAGCTCGAGAACAGTTCCTACTGATGTCTCGCCTCTAATAAATTAACATTTCTTAAATCCAAAAAAGATTAGTTCACAATCCTAACAGTATTTGTTCTCAATGCTGTTGCATTAAGATGAATCTTTTAAACTGATTCCCATATCAACTTCTTTGAACGTGGCACCACAGGATTAAATATTAGGACCAAGCTGATTTCATTCTTGCATTTTCCTTCAGCAATTTAGGGAAGTAGTATACCATCAAAATTGAGCCAAATATGAGTACCAGAAAATTAACCAGTGTTTTACCAGCATTGATATCAGATTTTGGGAGGGCACCATGCACATATACACTGAAAACTGTTGTTAGTTCACAGTAGCTATACAATGTATCTACAACGATAACTTTGAAGACATAAATGCCATTGTACTGTGAAAATAATATTCTGTTCTTTTCATTCTTGTTCAGAACTTGATACTTTGAGGAAGCTGATGGTAAAGAGTTATTTTCTCTTGGCACCTTGCAACTTTTGTAATTATATCTGTTCCATGCACTATCTGGTTCTGCTTTAGGAACATTTAATTGTGTAGTCCAGTTCTGAGCCTGTGACATACAATTAGCCTCTGCTTCACTCAGAAGATAATCATAATTATGCATTCCATTTATTTCAAACAATACAAAATCAGCAGAAACATATTCCACAAATTTGTCATTCTCCCACAATTCAAGAAGTGGAAGCAACTGACTGTCATAATATAAATGAAGAGGACATCCCCAAAGGTTGTAATAATAGGTAACATGAAGGTCTTCCTGTGCTAAACGCTTTCTGCCATGGAACATAGTGTCATATACATTCTGATCAATTGAGTATGTGTAATTATTCTGTAGAATGATTTGCTTAAAGAGGCCTTTGCTGTATGCTGTTGTAGTCTTAACAATTCTGACATGTTTTTAGGTGGTCAGTCCACTGCAATAAGAGCTATCAATGGATGCTTGTCAATACAGAATATGTCTTTATTGTAGATGTCCACAGTGACAGTAGACAGCCTACCTTGGTAAATATCATCATAGAAATCATGATGAGCTATGTCTGAGAATTGCTGTTGTAGCAGCCTAATTGCAAGCTGTATTTTGTGTTTCCATCACTAGAATAGCCATCCTGTAAAATGTGTGCCTGGAATGCCAGCACGTGAGGATTGCTCACACTTACACATGGATGGGCCCCAGTGCCAGGTTTGGGCACAAATGTGAAATTAAAATGAAGTTCCTGCTTCATATCAATATAATACATGTTGTTATGGAAATTGTCACTAAGAATCTCTACAGGACAGGGCTCCAGTGGAGGTTGCAAACTCATGAGTGTGTCCTGTACATTGATGGTGCATTTATGAAAATTATAATATTCAGATATATTGCTGCGAACAGGATGGAAGATTATAAACATCCCTGTGTTCACAAACATCAGCATCTCACATTTGTTAGCAGTCTTGTTTCTGGTTTTCTCCCCAATGTGTGCCATCTTTGTGGATACTATGTCTCGGCTTCCATAGAAAAGGTTCAGGTTACTGGTAATGGCTACAATCTAATTTTTGTTGACAGCCACATTACAAAGGCCATTGCCATGCAAAGGGAGTGACACATTACCATATTTATAAGTGGGATGCACTTTGAGGGGATCAACTGTCAGACCATTGTTGAAAGAGAACATGAATGAATCTTTTGTCCAAAGGATGATAAAACCTCTCAAGCTAGGGGGAATTAAGCTGACAAAAGTCTCATTTTCACAGGACTCTAGGCAGAATAATGAACCCTTGCGCTTCTGCATATATTGTGCACCACCATATGAGAAATAAGCAGATTCCTTATAACCCGTTGTCATGTTGAGGAGTACTGCCATTTGTGATAAGGATACAAAGTTGTAGACACCAATCACACGTAGCCTTGATTAGTGAATATTTTGCTAAACGTATAGCTGCCATCTTTGGAGAAGAAGATGTTGCTGTAATGTGCTGGGTCCCCCGGCTTATAAGCTATAACAGTATGGCCAATTTCTCTACAGAAGATGTATGTTGCAGAGAAGCAGCAGTCCATGTTGGTGATGTCAGTAACAGGACTATCGATTCCATTTGACATTTTTCAGCTGTTCCATGTTACATAGAAATATATATAAACTTTTTCATTTATTACTAGAAGCAACCGAGAGTTTTGGACAAAGACAGCATCACTGACTACAGTAGGTGGTGTCACCATGCTAGTAGGGATGGTCAATGGAAAAAGACTACTGTCAAATTCATCTAGGCTGAGGAAAACCTTTTCTCCAAGATATACAGCTGGAAGGCTCTGCCCAAAGTAATATGCATAACATGGGTGATATATTAGAGCAGGCTCAACATTTTTGTAAGAAAGTTCACTGCCATTTTGAACCATTTTTAACAGCAAGGAACTGCTTGAATAAGCCAGATGCTCATTGCTACAGGGCCAGGACCCATCATTTACCCTAGCCAGGCACAGCAAAACCTTCACTAAATGAACTACACAAATGTGTGACTTCCCCAAAGCTGGTTTTTGAATCATGCTCTTTAGCCAATGGTAACATCATATGTGGATAAATGTGCCTTGTGTGAACCTTGTTAGCTGTATTACGTTTAAAGTTTTGTTCTGTTCCAGATTCTAACTGTTGTTCTGACAGTGAGTTCTGAGAGACAGTTGACTGTTAGATGGGGGAGGGGTACTGAAAAGTCTGTCACATAATGCCCAATGTGCCTTCGATGCTGTCTCATTCTTGATGGATGAGATTCTTTTAGCAAGGAAACACTATACTGCTACCCTATCTATACACACACACACACACACACACACACACACACACACACTTCTCCTTCTTCTTCCTCTGCCCCTCCACAAACTGTTATGTTAGTTATTTATTGCCATTACATCTGGCTGAAGGGGAGGTGGGACAGCAGAGACCACACCACCATCAGCTTAGATTAGAGAACACCTCCATTTTGCTGCTCTACTGTCTCCCTGAATTTTCTTGTTTTCCTGTTTCCTACCCACCCATTTTCTTTTTGTATAGTTTGTTAGAATGAAATGCTCCAGTCAGAGACTGTGTTGGTTTTCAATCTTAATATAATGCCAAAAGAACATTAGGTGTCCTATATGATAGCCAAAGTGTACCCATCTTTGCTTATAAGTACAGAATGCTGGGAACACTTGCTCAAGGCTGAAGGAAAATTCAAAGTGTGTATGCGGAAGGCCTTGCCACAAGCCTGGTTTCATCTGGTTATAGCATTTGTCCTAATGCAAGGCCATCAGCGCACCTTATCTGAAGCTACAGAATTTATCCCAGCAACAATTGAAACATGCGCAGTAGCTTTCAACAGTGTGTCAAAGGGCAGTGACTCTCTCGTTGGAATGCATTGGATTTTGCTTGCGCTTGCGCTGTATAAAGCAGTGATGTAGATCTTATGCTGTATAGTATATAAGGGGGGGGCTTGCGTGCTCCTAGGTGTGACTCTGGTGAGCTGGCAGCTTACTAGAGTGCACCCACTCAGCTGAACGTAATAAAAGTGTGTTGGATCGGATCTTTGGAGTCTGTGCTTCTTAGTGGGAATTGGCATATCTCCTAGGAAAAAGAGCCTGTTACTTTTGGGCAACATATATATCTCCTTATAATTAATCTAGAATAAATTCCCCTACTAGCTCCATACTTGCAGTCAGTAATGTGAATTATAACTTCTTTAGGTGCTCTCCATTTCCCTGCCTGGAGTGTTCCAGGGGCAGAATTTACCTGGGTTTGCTTCATTTTGGAGAAGAGAGCAATTCCCCACAATTATGGTTTTACATCCCTATCCTAGAATGTTCTCAGCCATGTTTTATTGTGCAGTTGTGAATGTGTACTTGGGTCATTCTCATAGGCGTGCGCAGCACATTTCATTAGGATGTGCACCCAGGGATTTTTTTAAAAAGACAAACATTTATTGAATACTCAGTCATAAAGGACAATATTTGTTTTATTTATTTATTTATTTATTTATTTATTTATTTATTTATTTATTTATTTATTTATTTTACACTGTAGACACTGTGTTTGGCTTGCCTGGCTATGGGAGGGGGGGGGGAGAAATGAGGAGCCACTCTGGATTCTTACTCAATGGCCCCCTTAATTCGGTTTATTGGTTGAGATATTAGGGGGTGCCTGGTCATTCTTAACAAATGGCAGGGACATCAATGTGGTACCTAGATGAGTCAGAATCAGAATGCCCCCCCCAATTAGTTTTCCTAATTCAAGATAGAATTATCTGCTCAAACTACATTTTCACAGAACAGCTAGCCGCACAGTTCAGCAGCACCTGAATACTGTTTGCCTACTTGGTAATGTGCAGGCTACACTGCAACTTATAACTCCAGTTGAAAGAAGTCATACTTCTAATATAATTCCCTTGACACAGCCAAAATCACTGGAAGATGATTTTGGTCATTTTAAAATTTTCACTTCTTAACAGAAGTCCCACACCCCTTTATTTTATCATCCAACATTTGTGTTTGTTCAGATAATAATTAAACAACAGTCAGCCTTAAGTTTATATTATTCAGCAGTTGGTGGAGAGGACTTACTCATCTCCTCTTTCCTCACCTCCCATTATTTTATGCTTATCTCATTGGTGAACAATACAGAAGTTAGTTTCCCTCACATCTCACAGAAGTATGTGACTCTGTCCATCTCATGAATATGGGCATATGGGGTGGGAGTAAGGGCAAGAAAATCCCCAGGGGGCTGTGGTCAATTTTGTTTTATATCCTTTTTAAAGGCAAGCACGAAGAGTGTGATATGACAAATGATTTTGGTGGGGGCGAGGAGGGGAGAATCGAATCACTGCTAGGAAATGTCTAGCAGACTTTTAGGCTGAGCGTTTGAATTTAAGTACTTCCCTGTGGCTTTGTTAGGGCCACGGGCAAGTAAGCCTCATGTGCTTGATGAATTATGAACTGCCCATCATTCAAAGCCAGTCCCCTCCTCAACATGAAAAGCCTTTGGGAGCTGCACTCGCACGTGGAGAAGGGCTAGCCTGGCGACGCGCTCCTCAGGTGCAGTCTGTACACTAATCCGCTAGAGGGCGACGTCGATATAACTAGACTGCGACAGGTTGAACAAGCGCATGAGATTTTCTCCTTCGCATCACATCACTCTTGCAACAGACCCTTCTCGGATGCACAGTGTGTGCTGGGCGCCTGAGCGATGCTCCCCTCTCCCTGCCCGGCTAGCTGGACCGGGTATGTAAACCCTAAAGAGATGAGCCAGTTGCCAACTAACCAGGGTTTCATTCATTTGAGCCGAGGTGCATAAATAAGTGTGGAATCACAGAGTCACTTCTTTTTTGCAGCGTTTCTCCCGATTTCTTTTCGCAGGTGTTTGTTTAATGGGATAGATAAGTTTTTATCGTATCCCTCTTTTTATTATTATATTGTTTTTGGGGGTGGGGAGGAGGGTTATTGTATTTTAAGGTTGGCTTTCATTGTTAGCTGTCCGCACTGGTGCATAAGCGTTAGAAGGGTGGGATATACATTTCCGTATAAACAAACTAACACTTGTTTTTGGAAGCCAGTGCCTTTCCCTTCCCTAACAATAACTAACCCTAAAACGTCTAGAATTATAGCATGGGAAAACGTGTTGGCCATAAGGCGGCGGTTCGCCAACTTTCTGGATGAGGTGGAAAGAGTCCTTATGCATCGGAGTCAGAAACCACAAGTCTTAGCTCGTTAGGAGAATGAGTCCCTTTCCCCAACCATATCACACACATTGCTCCTGTAGGTTTTTTGTGAGCAGAAATGTCTTTTGTTGTGTTGAAATCTCTAGCATTCTCATCATAAGAAAGGCTGGGGAGTTAGTGGAAAGTATTGACGAGACCATCACACCTACTATCCCCCCCCCCAATTGCTTCTGCGGGTTCTTCTTCCGTTTCCTATTGGAGTCTGTACCTCAGCTTGGCCTGTTGAACTTTGCCTGTTTCAGGACTTTGCCCATTCAGGGATAAATCGAAACAGAAATTAAAAACTGCACCCTCAGGGCAAGAGAACAGCAGGACTGGACGACATCATGCAAGTCCAGAGCTGAAGAAGTGGAGCAAAGTAGAGGTGGGTGTGCTTAAAACCGCCCGAGTGATGGATAACGACGACGATTCAAACTGCTTCTCGCCTATGAAGGTCAATGGGTAGATCACGAGCGCTTTGGAGAAACAAGAAGCCATTGATTTCCATCGAATTTACTTCATAAGCATGCTTTCCCCAAAGTAAGTCCTGCTGAGTTCAATGGACCTTATTCCCAAGTGTACACAGAACTGCAAATGTTATTCAGAGTTGCAACTTTTACTTTTATTCATCCCATGAAGCTGAATGGTGGGAGATTTAGATAAAAGGAAAAACTTCACACAGAATATAGTTCAACTATGGAATTCACTGCCACAAGATGTAGTGATGGCCACCAATTTGGATGGCTTTCAAAGGGGATTGGCCAAATCCACAGAGGAGCCACTAGTCCTGATGGCTATATTCTACTTCCAGTATCAGAGGCAATATGCTTATGTATACCAGTTGTTGGGGAACATGGGTGGGAGGGTTCTATTGCACTCATGTCCTGCTTGTGGGTTTCTTGTGGGCAGCTGATTTGGCCACTGTGAACAGAATGCTGGACTAGATGAAGCCTTGGCACGGTCCAACATGGCTCTTATATTCTTTGTGGGTCCCATGGACTTCAGCTTTGGGTTGCACTTACTTCGTCTACCGAATAACGGGATTTATTTTGACTAACCTGTGTATAGGGATGCACAGGCACCCTTCTCCAACCTGGTGTCCTGGGAACTATGGGAGTTACAGTTTGACACATCTAGGGAGGGGAAGGCACCAGGTTGGGACGGGACGGTTTGCACCGTTAAGAGAGTACAACAAAGTAGAAACAATTTTTATTAGGTTTCAATTCAGATGGTGAGGCGCTGTACTGGCTTCCGGGGAGGTCTCCCCAACGCGCGCCCTAGTAGCAGCTCGACCTTGTCCTCCAGAGTCGCGAACAGGTCAACGGCTAACATTACCCGTCACTCACCTACTCAGAGTTTTGCAGCATCTGCGGTGCGACGGAGGAGCGAGGCCTCATTTGTGCATGAGAGGAAACGGAGAGCAGCCCTTCCCTCTTCTCATTGGAAGAGATGCTTCGGGCGGGTTTTGCGCCCACATCCAACCCAAACCTTCCTTCTTTCAAAAGGAGGGAATCCCCTGTCGCGCTTGCGGCTGTCGCAATCAGGGGGAGGGGGAGGAGAGACAAAAGAGAAACTCCCTCGAGCTCCCGCCTTCTGCTATAAGACGAGAGAAGCCCCAGAGAGCGGCTCCTTCCCCACCACGTCCTTGTGATGGACAGGGGAAGCGGTGGAAGGCGTCGAGATAAAGCCGGAAAAGTTCTGGGCTACCGGCTTCCCTCAGTGGATGAGGCGCCCGGGGCTTTAGCGCGTGTAGGAAGGAAGATGCCCAAGCGGTGGCGACCGGTACCACCGCCACCACCAGCAGCATTGCTTCCCTCACTTTAGCGCTGGCTCAAGCCCGCCCGAATTCGCCCCTTAACCTAGTCGGCCCGGCGGCGGCATTTGCTTCGCCGCCGCCTTCTCCTTAGGGTTCCTCGCCGGAGTTTGTTGGCGCTCGGCGCTCGGCTTTTGCAGCGCACATAGCGCAGAATGCGCATCGGAGCCGCCGCATCAAATTTCCCCCGCGCGCAGCTCTAGCCAAGGTAAGGAAGCCTGCCTGGTTCGCGCCTGCCCAAAAGCTCCGGGTGGGAAGCGCTTGCCGACACAGCTGGAAGCTCAGCACCACGTGCTGCCTTCCGCCACCTGATGCCTCCAGTTGCGTCGGGACAGCAATACCCAGAATTCCCAGCCAGCTGGGCCAATGGCTGGGAATTATGAGTCTTGCCGTCCAACGACGACACCTGGTTGCGGAGGGGAGACCTCCAGAGGCTAGCCTGGCAGGGAGGGCTTCCCCGTCAGATTACCCCGGCCCTGATGTTTACTCAGTATAAGCAGTGGAGGCTGGTGGCTCCCAGGTTGGTGGGGATGTGAATCTGGGTTTCAATCAGAAGCAGCCAGAGCTCTAAAGGAACTATTCAAGGTGCTGAAACCATTCTGTGGATAGGGTTCAGCACCTTGGATAACTTCTTTAGAGTTCTGGTTGGTTCTGGTTGAAACCCAAAAGAGATTCAGAGCCCCACCAAAATTGGAGCCACCAACATCCGCTACTGGCACTACCATTAGGGAGAGTAAAGAAGCAGCCACCAACAGCTGCTTTTTGGTGTCACAATGAAAGGGTGACACATGGTTACTTCCTTAATTTGTGGTTGTGGTATTTATTGTTCTTCCAAGGAAGAGGAGAGAGGTGCCTGCGGAAAGTTCTGCCTCAGGTGCCAAAGTAATTTGACTGGCACTGAATACTACCAGGTTCCCTCGATGATAGTTTGCTGATAACTTGCTTTCTGCCAAGGCTCCTCCTGTGTCTTTTAACAGCTGCGTGACAGGTTGGAATTTCAACAGGTGGAACATTGCCAGCTTGAAGATGTAGTGACATGGCAAAGTGATACCTGTTGCATTTCTGCCAGCCACACTGCTGTGAAAGACCACAAAACTCTGCTAGTTTTATATATATATATATATATATATATATATATGCAAAACTGCAGGTTTCAAAGACAATGATAGAGTAAGGTTCTGGGAGGTGAAGACACAGAGTGAATATTTGGCTGTATTGTACATATGAGAAATAAATACAAGCAAAAGGATGACAAAAATGTGGTTACTTATACCAGTGTTTAAGACAATGTAAGTATTAGATCTTTCTATTCGTTTATTCTGTACTTTTATAGCTCCTTTGTTTTCTGTGAAAGTGTCCTTATAGGGTAACGGAGCAAAGCAAATGGGAGGCCTTCACCCTTCTTTCATTATCCCTGTGAGGTTGGTCTTGGCATGGATCCCTTCATGTAAGATTTTTGGAAGATGGGCTTTTACCTTGCCTTAAGAACTATGAATTGTTTTAATTTAGCATCTGTTTCAACAAAGAAGTCACAACAACAGCTCAGTAACTAAATGAAGATCTGACACTGCAGTTAGGACTAAAGATTTAATTGGCCTCTTAAGGCAGCAACAAAGGTTAAATGAGCATAAATCATAGGGCATCCTAACATGTTATAGTCTGTTCTGTATATTTCTGGGGGAACTGGCATGTTGGCAAACAACTGATGTTTATTTTAGCCTATTGGGTCTCTGAAGCTGTGTAGTAAGGAACAACTCTTTGCAGCAAGGAGCATCTGATAATTCTAATCAAACCAGGTTCCTCTTCACTGAGAGTAACCTGGTGCTAACCCTGTACCAGAGGTGCTGATAATTGCTCAGAGTTTCTGTGTGTATCCAAGAAAGTAGGGAGGGAAGGTACATCATTTTCTGCATTATTCATTAATGGCTGTCAGGTTAATAAAGTTAAGTATATTGTTCTCCCTGCCACAAGCAGAAGGGTTGAAGTGAACAGATTGCTCTCCTGTAGTGTTGCCCTTTCATTTTAGCTGCATCTCTCACCAAATTAGCAGGTTGCTCTTTTTCCTGCTTGTGCTCTAGAAGAGAGCAGGGATACATGCCCCTGCTAGATCCAGAGTACACAGGGATATGCACAGGATGTTATAGAAGGTTCTTTTCCTTCTATAGATCTTAACCATTTGAACTGAAGCATGAGCAAAACACATCTTCTATTTCCCTCTCTACTCCCTTATCCTTCTGTTGTCAGCCAGTTTTAGACTATGAAAGAGTGGGCAGGGGAATATCTTTTTAAACAAATAAGATCCAGGGTCCTTTATAAATGAAATCAATGATTATGAAGTGGATAGCAAATACCTAGTTGTCTGTTGCTAGTCAACTATTCCGTAATCTGAGGCAGATACTTGCTACTCATAGAAAAGTTAGCCTCTCTGTATAGACTATATAGACAGTACAATGCAAAGTTTGGCATACTTTGAAGTGTAGTTCCTTTCAGTTTTCCAGGTGTCTATTGTTTACTGCATTGTACCAGATGATACCATCTAACCATATTTTCTGTCCATTAGTAAGGTCCCTGCAGGAATCAACCTGATTTTAACAGATGTTTAAACTTCTAGAGGAAAATGCCGTCACCATAGTGTAAGGGTTCTTGATAATGCAGGAAACCATTTGGAATTTGCAGACATAGCAGAAGAGAAGGAATATTGTGAAACTTCAAGTGGTTTTTTTGGTATAAATAACTGCCTTCAGGTCTGATTTGGCATTTTGGAATTTCATTTGCTAGGGAAACTATTGTGCCAGGTTGGGATTTTATGGCATCCCACATCTCTGATAATTTGGCTTTGGTTGCAATTCTGCAACTTACATAGAGTGAGCAGTTATATTTCTACAGTAAGATTAATTGAACTTTTACCCCATATTTTGAACAAGTGTTTGAAGCATGAGCATTAGAACTGAATGCTCATTTAGTCCTACATTTTGTCCTTCATCATGAGTTTTATTTATCTAAAGTATTTTTTTTTTTGAAGGCTCCTGGAGTTACTTACACAATCAGCAAAAAAGACTATCCCTGCCTGTATAAGGACATTTTTCTTTTACACCAATGCCACTCTTATTACCATTTTGTTGTTTATCCCACTGGTGTCTCAGGTCTGGTTCAATCCCATTGATCCCACAACAACACAAGCAAGCTTCCACTTTCTCTCAGCAGTGCCTTCCCAGACTCCAGAGTGCTTCAAGGTGTGCATGGAGAATTAGGAAAGGACCACTGGCCCTAGACAGGTAACCTGAAGTTATTTGTTCACCTTAGTATCTCATAGTCTGACAACACAGCACTTTGGGCAGTATCCAGTGGCGACATTCCGCAAACTTATAGTGCTATTAAAGCCCTACTGAATCTTCCCATTTTGCAAGCGGTTGCTCATTACCCTTGTGCAACTTGTGCAAGCAGTTGTGCTACCAGTTGCACAATGGTTACACAAGAGGTGCAAAGCAGTTGCACAACTGATTGCACAGTAGTTTGCACAACACATCACACAAGCATAATACAAAATTGCTTGAGCAAATGTAGCTTTAGTTGGATTCTTCTGTTGCGCACAGCTCGAAACCTAGTTTCCACTAGTGCAATGTCATTTGCACTATCAGAATGACACAGTTGGATACTGCCTTTTGTACCTTAGTATAGTAACCTATGAAAGAGTTTTTATTGAAGATACAAAAGAACAGTTGAATTTGACATTGGATAAATGAAACAATTGTACAGTGAAATGAAATATGAACAAGTGCTTCCAGCTAATTCCTAATATAGAGATGCAATGTCTTGTTGTAACCAATGGTTATAAAAGTTTTTTTTTTATTCATATAGATGAATTAGGACTTTTGATGGGCAGACACTAGTTCTAAGTTGTGAAAGACACTAGCCTTCAAAGGATGTCATGCCGAATGTTACAGTTGCAACTTTCAGCATGACATCCTTTGAATGCTGTTGTCTTTCACAACTGAGAACCAGTGTCTGCCCAAGAAAAGTCCTGGTTTGCATGTAACAGTGGCAAATCATGGGTTAATTAACCTACAATTTGCCAGGTTACCTAGCATGCTTGGTCTGGTTTCACTTTGCATAATCATCCTCAGATCAGCCTGATCATAGGCTGTTGCATAACATGCGAACCCAGACACTTCGGGCTGTTTGTGGTTAAACAATCCAAAGTTAATCTAGAAACTAACCATAGGTTAATTATTCTATGATTTGTCACCATTATGTGTAAACTGGGCCTTAAGCTTTTTTTTTAATGTATTAGTTATTTATTAACTAAAATATTTCTGTATTGTGCTTGAGAGAGTGGTGATGTCTCAGCTGCAGGGGCTTTTAGATGAAACTGATAATTTAAATATTTGTACATGAACAGCTTGAAGAATTTTTAATATTAAGCAGCATATAAATAGTATTAATTATTAGGGGTGTGCACCGGATTGGGTCCGAACCACGATCCGGACCTGATCCGGCTGAAATCAGACAAAATTATCCGATTCCGATCCCCGCATCTGGATCGTCCGATCTGATCTGAAAGGACCTGATCCAGATCGGAAGAGATTGGAGGATCGGACCTCCTCCCCCCACTCGCAATCCTTATCTGCCGGAGCTGTCCGCTACCGTCCGCTGGTACCTTCTACTGAGAAACAGGCTTCGCGGCTTGCCTCTCTTGGTTATTGTTTACCAGGTTTATCATTTATTAAAGTTTTTAAAGATTAGATATCCTCAAAAATGACAAAATACATACTTTATAATAATGAAATCAGGTGACCTAAAAAAGTTATCCTAGGAGATATATTATTTGGACACTGAGTTCCCAATTATCTTAATGGAAACAGAAGGTCAAACTAAGCCAAAAGAATCAGAACACTGCTGCATTTTTTTTATTGGAGAGACCTCATATGATGCAGTACTGAATAGTTCTATTAATCCCTTATTGTTTTATATCTGGCTAGCACTAGCTACATCATTTTTGGCTTCCAGTCAAGAGTTATTTATAGCAAGACACAGCAAGGATATGCCCAAAATATACTATTTTAAAATTAAAAAGATGGTATGTTCATATTGATTAGGATAATGGATGTCAGTTCAAGGTTAATAATATATCAACCCTCCTCTCTATGATTCTATGCTCATAGCTTTACTATAGCATTGAGTGTGTGCCTGTTTATCACTACCTCATAGAGGAAGCTACCCTCTCATTATTTCAAGAAAATGTTCCTTATTTAGTAATACTAAATTCTAATTAATGGAGGCACAGCCGTGCCTCCATTGTTAAGGGCCGTCAGTAAAAAACACATTCTGCCATGTTAAAGTGATAATTTAAAATGTTTAAAATGCTTTAATATTGAAAAGTATTTAATTATATTTTTAACTTTTGTATATTTAGGCTGACCATATGAAAAGAAGGACAGGGCACATGTAACTTTAACAGTTGTAGAGAAAAGGGAATTTCAGCCAGTGTCATTTGTATGCAATTAATCCCTGGTGAAATTCCCTCTTCATCACAGCAGTTAAACTTGCAGGCACTATACTAGAGTGACCATATACAAAAGAAGGCAGGGCCCCTGCAACTTTAACTGTTGTGATGAAGAGGGAATTTCACCAGGAACTAATTGCATACAAATGACACTGGCTGAAATCCCCTTTTCTCTACAACTGTTAAAGTTACATGAGCCCTGTCCTCCTTTTCATATGGTCAGCCTAGTTTTCTGTAGATATAAACTCTGCATCAGCCTTCCCCACCCTGATGCCTTCCAGTTGTTTTGGACTGCAGCTCCCATCATTCTCAGCCAGCATGGCCAATGGGAGTTACAGTCCAGCATATATGGAAGGCATCAGGTTGGGGAAAGCTACTCTACACAAAGAACTGGGATGGGCATATTGCAAGTGAGGTTTTTTATGCTTGTTGAAGAAGGCATAGAGACAGCATTTGGCTATGCCCAGTGATTCATGTAATGGAAAGAGGAAGGGGTGGGTCGATGGTCATGCTGGTTTGGGGTGAATCAACCTGTGGAGTGGCACAATAAATGAAAGCTCATCTCTGCCAGTTTTCTCAGAGGAAAGCAGGGGGTAGTGAGTCTCACTCATACAGCTGCTAATGGTCAACCTCAAATGTCATGCCTGGAGTTCAGAGAGCTAACAGCATTTCCATGAGAAACTAGCAGAAGGGGTACAGTTTCTAGAGGTGTCACACAGATTGAGACATCAACCTGAAAGGATGGAATAGAAACACTCTGTTTTCATAGGTCATTTTTATGGGCTAGCTCTCCTTGTCAATTAGGTTGTTAGGATGTGTCTTATTGTAGCCCCACCCTTACTTTTACACAGATGCTCAGGCTGGGAGACTTTGCTGGGAACATTATCTTTAATGTCCATATTTTAATGTCCATTGTATACTGCCAGTAACCATTCATGTTTGGACTTCCCTCCCTCTGAGCTGCGAGAAACATTTCTCACCTGGACTTTAGTTTGTTTCACCTAAATTGTCTGTTTGATCTGTGAGTCATTAAGAACCTGCCATGGAAGGAATTGTTATACTTTTCATAAACCCTGAATTCTTGTTTATTATGGATTGTGTTTCTTTGTCTTTGATAGGACCAATCATGACTCTTGGGTTTTTCTATGCCTTGACCCATGTAGTGTATAGATACCAAAGTGGAAGCCATGGTCATCGAAATCTCTGCATGTGTGAGTTTATTTTGGACTTTACTTAGACTAAAACTTATGCTTTGACTCTTGGATTTGATAAGGTTTAACCCATGTAGTGGGGAGGTACCAATGAAGATTTCAAGGTTGCGCTAAATCTCTGCATGTGTCTATTTACGTAGGTTTCCACCCTCCTCTCCAGAACCCTTGTCTTTGATTACCTGGGATGCTTTATGTCAGGAGTCATTTAAACCCCTTGTCTGTATTCTGAACAGTACAGATTGCAATGGAAACCAAATTGTATTTGTGAAGGGAGACGGGGCTAACCCCTCCTTCCTACAAGGTAGACTTAGGACTCAAGGTCTGATATCCCCAAATCCCACCTCCCTAGCCTGATGCCAAGAGGCTCCAAGCCAGCCTCTGGAAATTACTATGCACGTATAGGGACTGAAGCAATTTATTAAAACCAACTTAAAATCAACTCCACATAAGGCTTCAGTCGAACACTAAGCCATAAGCACAAACAAGGAATCAAAGGGTGGGAGAAGGCAAGGGGGGAAGGGTTGGAATGAGGTAGAAGTTAGCAGCAATCAATCAACCAATTCACTCGAAGGTGACAAGTCTGTCCGTGGAATGAGCGAGACACTAGAACGATAAACCTAACTGAATTCCCAAGCCGTCACCTCGCTTGTCAGGGACCTCTTGGCCCATGTACCTGGTCCAGAAGAAGAAGGCATCCCAACCTGTTGCTATAATATTTATCACTTTTGGGCCGGCCAGTACCGTGACTGGCCTAGGACAATCCCCAGTCCTCCCGCCTTCTTGGCTGTTACTGGAGCCCCCTCCCACAGCTGATGACTCTCAGCACCTACTCCCAATTAAGGCCGACCTTGGGTTTCTTGTCTCCCCAAGATAACGGCCAGGTGCAGCACTGGGAACTAGCAGCACTGTTTTGAAAACTTGTTTTTCAGAACTCTCTTTCTCAGCCAAGAGGCCCCAGTCCTGCTAGGCAGGCCAGACCTCTCCTCTCCTAGCAAGACCGTAGCCATCTTGGCTCATTCTTCACAGCATTGATCTCTGATGCAGTTATAGATATTAGCTTTTGACTGTTCCTTGAATTAAATATTGATCCTATTGCTAATTACCATCAACTAGGATAGGCACAACCATGAAACTTTTTCTGTGAGAGATAAAAAGCACATTTATTAGAACAGATTTGCTACTAATAAAAGTTCTTGCTGGTATTTTCTTTTAGTTTGCCTTGATTTGTTTGTGCCAAAAAATGGATGCAGGACAATGCAGCTTTGGGAGTGGTTATCCAACGATCTGGAAGCCATCAGACTGGGGAAGGCTGATTTACTCCACTTTAGCAGGACAGTAATAACATGTGGAATATTTATTTCTATGCAAATACACTATTTCTCCTTAAATCTGTGCTTAGCAGAACAACAACAAAAGCATCAATCTTCATTATGGCTGTTTGAAAAGCTGGGTAGTATGGGGCAATTGGAATCTCAAATAATGATGATGTATATATTAGTCATGCCTAATAAAATGTAGCCTGAATTACAACATTGGAAATATCTTTCCTTTTTTAGGAAATATTACTCCAATATCAGAGGAGGTATACCTCCCAATATGAGTTACTGAGGAACTTGATAAGGAGGGTGCTGTTGCTCTCATGACTCACTTTTGGGATTCCAATAGGCATCTGGCTGGACATTGGAACAGAATGTTGGTCTAGATAGGCCTTTGGTCTGATCCAGCATGGTTTTTAGGGAGGACTGTATGTTCCTAAAATCTTCATCAAATATTAAAGGGTTCATCTTCATTTGTATGTGCTGAGAATTGTACTGCATTGATAAGTACAAAAAGGATTAATGGAAACTTGAGAAATCCTCAAATGTTAAACACAAACCAGTTGTTAGTTGCAGAGAAAAGTTGGATGTTAAAATGGTGGCATCTAGTGGCAATAACAAGAAACAGCAATGCTTACAAAACTAGTAGCTGCACAGATTTTGTGGTATCATCGCCTTGGCTCTTCCCTGTCCTTCTAGTTCTAATTAGAAAAGGTTAGATTGATCACAGTAACAACTGAAACACCATTTTGTCATTTCCTATCTCATTATTTTAAGAGTAGCTGAGGCTAGACAGGTCACAAGTACACTGAAACAATGAAAACAACAGCATTTCCTATAGTAACTGTAACAAATATTCTAACAGATCTGAAAATATTATTAAATGAGTGATCCATAATGATGCACATGTTAATTTCATGTCAAGACTGTCTTTGGCAAAATCAACTGCACTATATTGCAACGGGCTGTTAAGAAATAAATGGATTTTAATCAGTCCTTGGAAGATAAAGTGCAACTTGCTTGTTCATCTACAAAGATTAACTATATTTTGTTACACTAATGCTCGTCTAAGCAACCTTGGAATTGTCCTTAAGCTAATCAGATGTACAAAGGTATTGTATATTATGTAATTTTTTTGACTATACAGAATTCATTTGGATAGGTTCTTTCTAAGTTTAGCTTTCTAAATTCAACAATCCAAAGTGCTGGATATATAGAAATTTGGGAATATGACAACATCAACTTACTCCTTACTTTATTAAATGCCAGTACCATTAGCTCTAAGTGTCACATGGCAGTATGAACTGTTCGGTACTGAAAAGAGTTTTGCCAGCAGAATTTCAACCAACAACCTTATGCTTTGCATGGAGAGTTTTTTCTAGAAGGAAAAAATACTCACAGACATTCTGAGTTTCTTCAGCAAAAGATTTTTACTGAGGTACACACGATAACAACAACTTCCACTATCAAACTCTACTAACAAAAAATAAATTCTTCATGTACAGATATATAAACACATTTTCATACACAGTATTGCATCAACCAATTATTCAATTAAGGAACAAGGAGATAAGCTTTTCTCCCTTATCTTTGACCTTCTCAGTCCTATTAGCTTCTGCAACACCTGGCTCTTCTGTAGATACATTTTACTTTTTTTCTTCAGCACTGACATGAACTGCACAGATGGATGATCCAATGTCTCTTTATTTTGGGAGGATTTGCCCCTTTGGGGGAGTGAAGGGGGAAAACAGTATGATTGATATAGGGTTAATGGAATTATAATGTGCTTCTGCCACCCAGATTCTAAACAGCCCAATCATACAGTATATTGTATCGTAAAGTGGCAGCTAAATGTAAAATTGGATGTTAAGATCCCATTACATAACATTGCACAGGAACAGTACTGCCAAAGGACCACTATGCAAGTAGCTATGAAAAGGAAGGACTGGATGGAGCAGCGTGGAATGAGGTTGCTCACATAAACACTCTTTTCACTGGATCCTTTTATTCATTTATTTTAAATGGAGCATGCAGGTGATATTGTTGGCAGCTCATTGCAGTCTAGTATTTTCTTTGTCGTTTTCAGGTGTTGTGTTTAAGTGGTGCTGAGATTTTTGTTGTAGTAAAGTCCTTGGGATTATGCTAATTTTAAACAAATATAGAAATATAAAGTTTTATGTCTTGTTTAAAATATAAATTTGGTCTTTATGACCTTAGATTTTCATATTAAGAGCATAAATCATTTCCATATTAAGAACATAAGAAGAGCAGTGCTAGATCAGACCAAAAGAAGGACATGAGTACAACAGCATTCTCCAGCAAGTGGTGTGCATAGGCAATATTGCCTCTGATACTGGAGGTAAGCATATAGCCATCAGGACTAGTAGCCATTGATAGTCTTCTCTTCCAAGAATTTGTCCAATCCCCTTTTAAAGTCATCTAAATTGGTGGGCATCACTACATCTTTTGGCAATGAATTCCATCATTGAACTATATTCTGTGTGAAGTACTTCCTTTTATGTGCCCTGAATTTCCCACCATTCAGCTTCATGGGATGAACGCAGGATCTAATTGCACTTTTCTCCACACCGTGCATAATTTTGTACACCTCTATCATGTCTCCCCTTCCTCACTTTTTTTCTAAGCTAAACAGTCCTAGATGTTGTAACCTTTCTTTGCAGGGGAGTTGCTCCAGCCCCTTAATCATTTTAGTTGTCCTTTTCTGCACTCTTTCCAACTGTATAATATCCTGTTTGAGGTGTGCTGACCAGAACTGTACACAGTATTCCAAGTGTGGTCAAACCATAGATTTGTATATGGACAGTATGGTATTGAAAGTTTTATTTTCAATTCCTTTTCTAATTATACCTAACATGGGTTTTGCCTTTTTCACAGCAGCTACACATTGGGTCAACATTTTGATTGAGCTGTCCATCACAACTCCATTCCATCAGCTTTCCATAATGCCTACTACATCTATATCCCTTCTTTTTTCTACTGTGTGGATCATGATCTTACCCAGAAGTAAGGTAGTGTTATATTAGGGTTTTCTAATGAATGTAAAGTGGAGCTTTGGAAATCGTACAACAACATATACTTCAACTTCAGTTTTCTTTCTTGATCCTTTCCTACAGGCATTTCAGAAATACTGTGAATCACACACTTCCAATCCATTAAACAAGATTACATTAAACAAGATTACATTAAACAAGATTACATTAAACAAGATTACATTAAACAAGATTACATCATTTTATTGTGGTTTTCATACCATTTGAACTTTTCAATTGCTAGTTTCATAGGGGATATGAAGCATAAGTCTAGCCTGTTGGGGTTCCCAGGAAGGACATACCCCCTTCCCTGGCACTATCTCTTTGCTATCAACCACTGATTGTTTGATGGTTTCCTGAGTTTTATGCAGCTTTCCCCACTATTCTAAAAGATTGAAATGCCTCTCCTAAGGCTTTGTTACTGCCAGTAAGAGCTTTAAGCTAAACTATGTTTGGCTTTTGGCGTTGACCTTTGGCCTTCAGCCCCACCCACCACTGGAATGTGGCCCCCAACAAGAGGTTTTCCAGATGGGATTCAACCATCCAGCTGAAAGAGGTTCTGCACCTCTTTAGAGGCAAGAAGCAAGTGGGTGATGCATGATTCCTTTTCATACGAATGTTGCCCAGCCAGTGAGAAAATGTGTCACTGCTATTGTAGAGCTAAGGACAATAAAGCCCATATGTTGCCATGTCATATTCTAACCATTTATCCTTATTATAAATAGATGGACTATATGTCAGCCAAGGGTGCCAGCAATAACCCATCAAGGAGGTTAGCCAGCCTTTCAGGGTCAGCATGGGTGGGCAGCTGCTGAGGGCCCAGAAGCTCAGTAAAGCCCTTCTTTGTCCCTGAACCTGCCACAGCTCCCTGGGTGAAAGGAAGTGCCATGGCTGACCCTGCAGGCCCCACAGTGCCCCAATTTAAAAGAAAAAAACATATTCATTTTTACTTTCATTTTGAGTGCTGTAATCTGAACCAATTAGGCACTGACTTTGGGAGGCACATGGCCAACTTCTGTGCCCTCATTGGCCAAGTTCCCCACCCTATCTGATTGATATGTTAAAAAAATAGAATAAAATTGTGTTTGGGGCCTGAAAGCTCGGCTGCTTGGCTGCTTCAGCAGACCAGGCCAGGTCAAATAAGGATGAGGAGTCTCTGCCACTGCCCCCAGGTAGAAAGAAAAGCAGAGTGGAGGATGGGCTGACAGGCGGGTGGGGGCTTTGGTGACTGGCCAGCCAGCTGTTGGGCACGTGGTTTCAGCTGGTGAGCAGAAGAGTGGCTTGGACGGAGGAGGGGCTTTATTGAGCAAGCAGGCAGTGGGCTTCAGTGGACAGGTGGGCTCCATCTGCAGCAATATGCCAATGGCACACTGGAGTATGATACTGGCTCTGCAGCCTTTAACATCCCCCTGGGAGAGATCTGTGTGTGCCTGACCGTCATCCTCTCCCTGTCACTCTTGAGCAATGCTCTGGTTAAACATTGCTGCAAGAAAGGCAGCACTACACACTGTGCAAGCTACACAATCAGAAACTGTAAATGGAGGACAGAAACCAAAGTGGCAGAATTCTTTTTAGGTACCTTCTCTGTTTTTTTGTTTAAGGAAAGCCGGTTTTATTATCTTCATCCTGTATTTAAACAGAAACATTTGTTTTGAAATTGTTGTTCTGGTTATGTGAATGTGGAGGCATTTGCCCTACCCACTAGCAGTAAGACAAGTTTTCATCTCAGCTTCTCTGAATGGGTTACACATGCTTTCAGTGCATAAATGGGGGGGGGGGAACTCTTTGGGAATAATACAAGTAAATAATAGTGCCACAGAATACAAAATTATACTTTAGTCAGTCCAGGAAGATTTTAGAAGGGGAGGGGAGTGCAATCCTAAACAGGACTACCAGGAATTTCCAAATAAATATGAGGGGCGTCTTCATGGTGTTGAGTTTACACCATGTCCGTCTGTGCTTTCCCTGTGCTTTCCCTCCCCTGGGAAAGTAACCCCCTGGCATCAGGTAATCCTGACATGGAGAAGGGAGCATGGGGTTTCTGGGTGGCCATCTGGGGACCAGAGCTGCCCCTCCCTCTTCCTGGCCACACCTCTGCTGCGAGCCTGCGACTCCAGAGCGAGGCAAGGGGCTATCTTGATGCTGTCTTGCACAGCCTCACCTCGCTCCGGAGGAAAAATGTTGGTATAAGTGCCCAACGTTTTTTCTCCGCAGCTTTGGCAGAAAGCCCCCGGGGTGGGTGTGCAATTGCAGCGCTTTTGTATAATCTACACTGTGCCACTTCACACCCACCTCAGGGCTTTCTGAGCATTTAGACAGCCCCATGTTAAAACTAGAGGTGTGTACGGAGCCCCCAGATCGGATCAGGACCGGATCGGGACCTTCAATTTTGTTCCGGATCAGATCAGAACAAAATCAGAGGTCCCCTGGATCGGATCGGACCTGATCCGAAAATTGGATGTCCTATTTTTGGATCGGCCACCATTTTTTCCCATAGACTTGCATTGGGGGAAAGAAGGCCACCCAGGTAAGCCCCCCCGCTCCTTACCTGGCGGGGTGTCCTCCTCCGTCCATTGCCGACTGTAAACTACTGCGAACTAGGCCTCGCAGCCTAGTTTACAGTAGAGCGCCAGGTGATTACATCATCACCTGGCGCTCTCCTGTAAACTAAGCTGCGAGGCCTAGTTTTCAGTAGTTTTCAGCCAGCAATGGGAGGAGGAGGAGGATGCCCCGCCAGGTAAGCCCCCCCCCCGCTGTCCACTTCCATCGGCGGGCACCCACTGGCACCCACCAATGGAAGCGGACAACCCCGCCAGGTAAGCCCCCCCCCCCGCTGTTCGCTTCCATCAGCAGGCGGCTGCTGGCGCCTGCCAATGGAAGTGGCAGCAGGTGCCAGCGGGCGCCCGCCAATCCTCAGATTTTTCCCAAACCGGATCAGGTCCTTCCGGACCGGTTCAGAAAATATCAAACGATCCAGAGGGGGGATCGGAAATCGGATAATTGTATCCAATTTCCTCAGGATTGGCTCTGGATCGTGGATCGGAGCTGATCCAGGGCACACCCCTAGTTAAAACCATTAAAATCCCCGGACAATTCCACTGCTGGGTGTTTGCAATATCTAAATAACCTTTTCATCCAAACTAATTGGACCAATGAGAGCCAGTGCCGTGTAGTGGTTAGTGTTGGACTGGGACTTGGGAGATCTGGATTCTAGTCCTCACTTGGTCATGAAGCTCACTGGATGAGTTTGGGCCAGTCCCAGACTCTCAGGTGATTGTTGTGAGAATAAAATGTGCTTAAACATTTGTATCCCGCCCTATATCACTGGGATGTTGGGGCTGCGGGGAAGAAGAGAACGATCTAAGCCACCTTGGGTTCCTTGCAAGAGGAAAAATGCGGAATATAAATATAATAATCATCTGCAGAGGACCGACACACCTGGATTTTCTCGCCAAAATCCCGTCTCTTTTGTGAGAGATGTAGCATTTCTCTCGCCCTGGTTCCTCATAGATTCAGCAGAATCCGCGGGCAGGCGCGCGCTTCGTCCCTTGATGTACCAAGTTGACCCGGCTGTGCCGCTCGCGCGCCTACTTGCAGCCAAAGTCTGTGTGAGCGCCGCGCAGCTCTGCAGTCTACGATCGTGCCGGGGAGCTCTCTCGCTCTCGCGTGCGCCCCCACTTCCCAGCCACCGCAGCACAAGAACCTACTCGGCTCCTGCGAGAAGTGTAGGGAGGACCTGTGGAGGGGAGGGAGCAGGAGCTGGCGTGCGGTGGGGATGTCGCTACGCCAGGAGGATGAGGGTGGCGGTGGCGGCAGGAGCGGCTGAGATGGTCTCTGGCAACAGCTGCCTCACCTTAACAGGCATTGCTCGACCCCACCGCACGCTTCGGCCCTGAGCAGCGCCGCCTCCGCCTCTGGCGGACTAAATTCGGGCCAGAGCGAGGCGGGGCTTCATTTAGACACCGAACCCTCTCTGTAATCCGCCCAGGCCCGCTATTCCCACCTGCGTCGCGAAGCATGGTCCTCCTCTCTCCCCGCTCGTTGCCACGCGCTCTTCTCTTTCCCCTCAGCCCTCCACCGACAGCCTCCCCGCTCCCCGGTATCTGAATGCAAAGCCTTGCCCGTTCCCTTGTTGTGCCATATTGCGTGGGATATTCTCCACCCCATCCCTCTTATGGTGGCCTCACCACCCTGATCATGTCGACGCGTCCATCCCTGCTGCTCGGGCTTCCTGCTGTCCTGAGGCCCCTTCCTTGCCTGCGCCGGCTGTCTTAACAGCAGCTTTGGTTTAGTATCCAGTCAGTGGGCGGCTTTTGCCATCTTCTGCCTGGGAAGCGCCGCCGCCGCTAGTAGCAACTAGGGGTAGGGAAGGGTTGCCCCTGCCTTAGAAGAGCAGGATGTCTCTCTTCAAGAAGGCGCTGCGAGTCTCCAATCGCTCTATCTTCGTCTTCATCTTCTTCTTTTCCTTCTCCTCCTCCTGCCTCTATTTCATATATGTGGCTCCTGGAATAGGTAAGAAGGGATTCTTCGCTTTTTTCAAGGTCGGTGGGTGGGATTAAAATACATTCTACTTTGTCTAAAGCTTTCCCAAGCCCTGAATTCATTAGGGGCTGATACATGCATCCTTGCAGACTTTGTCATGGATTTCTCCTCATGTGATGATCAGCTGCATCTGTGATCTCGGTTGGAAAACACTGGGTTTAAAATTATGGGAGTTGATGTGTAAGGCTGCCTCTACAAGAGAGGTTTAAAGCTCTTTCAAGGCGCTTTAAAAAATTTACCTCTACAAGAACGGAGCGCAAATCAGGCGTAGAGGCACGTTATCTCTCCGATTATGCGCATTATCGAATGCGCTTTAAACAGCGAGGTTTATTTTTCTCTGGCAGTTAAAGTGCATTTTGACTATGTGAACAAGCGCTTATGCGCATTAACTACTTGTAAAGCGCATTTTGGTCATCCGTTAATGCACTTCGCCGCCTTTCGCCGCCTCTCGTGCAGAGGTATTAGGCGTAAATGCGCTTCAGCGATTATGCGCATAATCGCCTAACCGGGCGCAAAAGCGAATCCTTGTAGAGGGGACCAAAGTCTGTGGTAGCATATGATCCTTGTGACTGTTTTCACACATGGAAGTCATCACTGGGTGTTGCAGCTATTAAATGATGAATATTTATTATTGCATTTAAATCCCACATTTTTTCCTCTTGCAAGGAAAATAAGGGATTGTATTATATTTAGCAATATATAAGTATCACAAATTAATAAACTCATAAATTGCTATAATTTCATTGCAATATACCAAAACATAACAATCTCTCTCTCTCTCACATACCGCTGCCTGTCCACTAGTAAACTAAATGCTGATGGCTTATATAGGTTATAACATGGGTTGTTATTGTTCTCATGGTGTGAAAAATGCACACTAGTCTATAATGTTACTGCAGGAGTGGGGCTTCAAGGAAGAGGAAACACCAGTTTTATCAGCATTTTCAATTGGAAATTGTTGCTGCTGACAAAATCACACCTACATTCCAGGTGGTGGAATATGAAAGAGAGGACAGGGCGCATGTAACTTTAACAGTTGAAGAGACAAGGGAATTTCAGCTGGTGTCATTTGTATGCAATTAGTTCCTGGTGAAATTCCCTCTTCATCACAACAGTTAAAGTTGCAGGGGCCCTGCCTTCTTTTGTATATGGTCACTCTAGTATAGTGCCTGCAACTATACTAGCCTGAGGCTTGCCCAGCCTAATTCACATAGGACTAAATTATGGTTTAGGCATGTTGCATCTGAACCCGTTCATTTACTCCACATTGCTCACCAGATTCAGAAACACACACAGCAATCACCTCACCCCATTTTCTCTCATTCTCATACCAATGTGCACAGTCCATTTTCACATGAAAGGAGCTAAAAGTATGTCATAATAGTTGGACAGTTGAAAGTGAAAGGGTTGTATGCTGCACCTACCATCCACCAGTAAAATGGAAAACACTGGTGGAGAGGTTTTGCCCTCCCCACTGCATGCCTTCCAATTCTGTTCTGAAGGGTCCCCTCACCTCTGGAGAAGGTTTGGAAGGACTCTAGGGAGGAGGTGAGCAAGGGGAAGTCTGCGTGCATGATGCTGAATTTAAGCCAAGGGCAGGAATAGAAAGCAGGCCTCAGGAAGGTAATAGGTGTGTGGGGAAAGGCTTAAAATATACAACAGAACGCAGGAGCAATAAATGAGACTTAGATGATGGAGGTGGGTGGAAAAAGAGAAGTTCTCTTGGGTCCCCTCTACAAGGATTCGCTTTTGCGCCTGGTTAGGCGATTATGCGCATAATCACAGAAGCGCATTTACGCCTAATCCCTCTGCATGAGAGGCGGCGAGAGACGGCGAAGCGCATTAACAGATGTCCAAAATGCGCTTTACAAGTAGTTAATGCGCATAAGCGCTTATTCACACAGTCAAAATGCACTTTAACGGACGGAGCAAAATAAAACTTGCGATTTAATGCGTGTTCGATAATGCGCATAATCGGGGAGATAATGCGCCTCTACGCCCAATTTGCGCTCTGTTCTTGTAGAGGTAATTTTTTTAATGCGCCTTGAAAGAGCTTTAAATGCCTCTTGTAGAGGCACCCTGAGTATAGATCACTGAAAGGAGAAGGAAGCTTAGGATAGACCACTATAGGGGGTGGGAGCGAAGAAGCAATGGGGGCATTGATGCTAACTTGAACAGGACTTCTCATATGAGCTGGAGCTGCTTTGCAGTCCTCTCTTTGTGTGCAGAATTACTTGGGCTCCCACCTTCCTCTGATGACTGTTTTGTGTCAAGGGAAGTTGCTGGGCATGGTCATTAGTACCTAAGAAGCCAGCTGTGACATGATAGTACTAGTAAGTTGATTTGGGGGTGGGGATTTACTGTTTTAACTTCACAGAAATTGTCCTTCTGGAAGCCTCTAGTATTTGAGAACTGTATCAAACTCTGGAATAACTGCATTTAACAAAAATGTTTTTCTTTGTATGCTTCTCAGTAGAATGAAGTGGCAAATTTGTAAATAGATTTGTATTTGAACGTTCCTCTAAAAACGGGAATAAAAATAGCAAGGGTATATAAGGCTTTTAATAAAGCAGCGACTCTGGTGGTGTTCAGCATTCACTAGGAAAATAAATCTTTCAACCCTTATGTAAGGATCCTAATGTTTACTTGTGCTGAACTCTTGCCCTATGGAAAATAAACAAAATAGTGAAAGCAACCAAACATGTGCATTTCCCACTATAGCCTAAACTGCAAGATTGCACAGATCTAAATTCCTGTGAATGCAAATTTGTGCAAATTCTCAATTGCACAAATCTGCATTTATGTGAATCTGTACCTGTGCAATTGTGCACTTTAGGCTATGGGGGAAATGCACATTTTTGGCCGTTTTCTTTATCTTTGCTTATTTTCCAAAGGTTTATTTGTGCCTGGGATTTTCTCCCCCCTGGGTGAAATTGCACAGGATTTTGAAGGTGGATTGGATGCCTCCCATCTAGGGGAGGATGCCTATGAAGTGTAGTCCCAATCCTGCAAATTTCCAAAGGTTTATTAGTGCCACCCCTTTTTGGTGCACCCGGGATTTTCCCTCCTCCAGGTGTAACTGCACAGGGTTTCATTGTTGGATCGGGTGCCTCCCAATTAGTAGAGGCTGTGTATGAAGTGTTGTCCCCATCCTGCAAAGCCCCATGGATTTATAGCTGTCACCCCCTTTTTGGTGCACTTGGGTGCCTCTTGACTGCAAACTTACAGCGCTTTCGAGGTGAAACAGCACTCCTGCTCTAGAGGGAGAGCTGCAGCAGGACGGTGTGTGTGTGTGTGTGTGTGTGGGGGGGGTTTAGTCAAATTACATGCAGTAGCTTAATAAGCTACTTGCAATAGCTTATTAGCCCATTCGTGTGCTGTGGGAATGTGGACTATTTCGAAAATCAGCTACTGTACATAATTTATTAATCCATCATGGGCTATCGTGACGTCTGAACATGGGCACTGAGGAAAAAGACTGGTACTCTATACTGCAAACTGATCTTTGTAAATTTCACATCTAAACTATTCTTGAGAACCTCAGAACTTTGTATTTTTTATCAGTACGTAAATTTGATTTAACTGTAATGGTTCATCTTAAAATTGTTCATTCTTATTATAATTAAAATATTCAATTTTACATTTCAAATGGAAACTCATTTTGATTTTTTTCCCTCAACAGCAAACACGTATTTATTTATGGTACAAGCACGAGGTATAATGCTGAAAGAAAATGTAAAAACAATAGGACATATGATCAGGTTGTACACTAACAAAAATGCTACATTAAACGGCACAGGTAAGAATGTAAAAATGTCAGTTTTAAAGTAGTAATGTTATCCCAACAAATTATTTTAAGATCAGCAGCAGGTAAGTAATGTGCAGGAGTTGATGTACATACAAATCTTATGCAGTTATGTTAGAATTCTTTGGGAATACTGCCTAGCAAACATTGTCAAAATAGGTGAAGGTTTCTTCTTGTTTTTTTCCCCTGTTAAGATTACCCTGAAGGCAACAATACAAGTGATAGCCTTGCTCAAACTGTGATGTATCTTCCAGAAAATTTCACTTATTCTTCTTGCCAAACTTGTCCAGAAAAGTTGCCTTACATGAGTAAGTTTATCTTAACTTTAACCTAAAACCTGTTTGACTATTAGAAATAGTTTTAAAACAGTATTCTTCAATAAAGGACTTAAACAATGTAGCACTTATTAAAATTAGTTCCTTTATGAATACTGATAGAACTTTTATAACTAGAATTAAAATACAATAAAAACAAAACAATTAAAGGGGGGAGGAATTGAAAACAGAACCCAACCCACCAGACCCACTCACAGGCCAAATATCTTCTTGAATAAAGCTACTGGCATAAGGACAGGAAAGAGGAAGTGAACCTGTGTTAAATTGCACGGGGTCATTCAAGTCAGAAAATGTTCAGTTTGGATCAAAAACTATTACGATGCGTAGAAAGATCTAATTTAGCATGTTTATTTTACTTGGATAAAGTAAACAATAAAGCTAAAAAAAAGTACCCAAGTATTTGACCTGAAATGTTTGAGGGGGGAAATTAAAGCACACTTAATAACACACTTAACAATAATAACATGTACTTCCCTTACATTGTTTAAATTTAATAAAAAAGCAAAGGTACTAGTTAATTTTAGCAACTCAGTGAACTGTGCATGATATAACAACAACCACACATCTATTTCAATGAGTACATCTCTCTTCCACTATGATCGTTAGGACGCTACATGTTAGTTCTATGTCACAGTGAGACATCTATTTCAAAAATGTATGTGTATCTTCTTACATATGTGCTAGAGATAATCACCTGAAAAACATTAATTACAACTCTGAAATGGCTAGTCTTGCCTAATTTTGCTTTTACAATTGGCATACATTCATTTTTACGAATGAACTATGAAACTGAATTTTTTCCACAGAAAAATAAAGCACTGGAAATTCTACATCTGACAAGTGGAATATTGTCTTCCCTTAATCTGTAATGCAACAAGCAACACTTGGAAGATAATGGTTTAAATCCAACGTCATGCAGGCAGGCTTCCCCTTGCTCTGCTCACCACTGCACCCCCCCACATGTCTTCCAGTTCTGCCCCCAAAGATCTTCCAACCCTCCAGAGCAGATTTGGGAGACACACAGCTGGGAGAAGAAAACCATTCAGTGGTTTTTGTTCCACTAGTGGAGAGGCAGGCTTGGATCCAGCCCTGCATCAGCTGAATATTGCTTCTCTGTATAACAGTATTTATGTAGTTTACATCCATTAGTTTTAACTATGGGAAAAAATCAGAATCAAGGTTAATATTTTATGCTTTTCATTACCTAGGAGGCTTTATCAATGCCAATATGAGTGAAATTAGTTTGGAAGAAATTCAGCAGATGTTTTCAAAAGATTTAAACATTGAGCCAGGTGGTTATTGGAAGCCAAAAGACTGCAAACCACGGTGGAAGGTGAGCTGAATTTGGTTTGTACTGACCTGTTTGCAATTTCTTAATTTTAAAAATTGTTACCATCCTTCTCTGAAGTTTTAATCCATGTGATTTAATACAATTAGGTGAATTTGTCAAAGTGTAAAACTGGTTGTCTTTGTAATATTAGAACCCATCTTCAAAAGGTTATAGAACATAACTACAATGTATGTATGCATCATTTATATTCTGCTTTTCCATCCAAACAGGAAGCCCATAATTAATTACAGTTTCAAAGGCATGCATAGAATAGATACAGGATAATAACAACAATAACAAAACCTTAAAAAATCAATAACAACCTCAGTACTTTTATTCAATTAATCAACCAGCAATAAAATTCTAACTTTAGCACAAATTGGATATTTAGTTATTTATTTAGAATATGTTTGGATTGCCCCTTCTGCTCAATGAGTGCTTGAGGTGGTGTATAATAAAAATAGGACAAAAAAGGAGAGCAGCAGGTTCTTAGCATCCTGAGAACCTGCTTCTCTCCTTTTTTTGTCCTGAGTTGGATGCTCTCCACCTTTTTGTTTTTCTTATAATAAAAATACAAATACAATAACCTAAAATGTATTTTAAAATTGGGAATTAATGATAAAAACAAAGAGTGGGATTAATTATTAAAAGCTCAGCAGAACAATATGAAGAAGGCTAACCTAACCTCCCTGCACATGGTGTTCCACAACTGAAGTGCTGCTACACCAAAAGCCCTGTCATGAGTATCAACCAATCTCACCTCTCTAGGACATGGGACATGGAGCAGGGCCTCAGATGAGGACTGCAAATTTTGTGCAGGCTTTGCCCCCAAGTAATTTAGAGCTTTATAGATAATAGCCAGTACTTTGAATTGAGCTCAGAAACAAATTGAAAAACAGTGCACCTGTTTCAAGACTGCTGTTATGTGGTCTGTAAAATGCACACCAAAGTGTGGCTGCTGCATTTTGCACTAGGTGAAGTTTCCGGAGACTCTTCAAAGGCAGCCCCACGTAGAGCACATTGCAATAACCTAAGCATGAGTTGATTAGGTCATAGATTGCTGTGACCAGATGCACCTTCCCCAGAAAGGGGCACACTGGTGCACCAACTGAAGTTGGGGAAAGGCACTCCTGGTCACTGCACCACCTGACCATCCACCCCTAAACTGCATACATGATTCTTTAGAGGAAGTGCTACCCCATCCAGAACAAGTTGTACTCCCAATCCTATCTTGGCATGTTTACTGACCAACAGGACCTCCATTTTGTCTTGATTAAGTCTCAGTTATTTTACCCACATCTAATCCATCTGTCAGGTTCCAGGGTGCAATGCCTAACTTAGGCCAGAATGATGATTCTGAGACCGTGGAGTCTAACAATCCAGTGCATCATCCTGATGCTGCACTCCTAGTAACTCTAGGAAAGATACACCAGATCCTCCAGGATTGGGGAACACTGAGGAAGCCTGGACCATATATTCCCCATAGACTCTGAGGAGGTGGCTGAGCATCTGCCTATCTCTATAATGCGCTGGCACCAGAGGGTAGAGGCATAGGCTGCCATTAGGTGGGAAAGTACATGTCTGGACTCCTCAAGAGTAGGAGGATTTCAAAGTTCAGGAAGATCATATGATTAGTAGTAGGTGTTCCCTAAGGTATGCTGGTCATGGTCTGTTTGGTTTTTAAAGGTTAACCTAAAATAGTATCCAGATGTCAATTGGAGGGGTTTTAACGTTAAAAATAAGTGTCAAAGTTCTTTACTTATTACATTGCTTATTTTGATATAAAATGGGTAGTGAGAGAGATTCTTTTTGAAAACAAGCTGAAAGTTCAGATATAGCATGCATACAAAAATAAAACACTAAAAATCAACACAATACATTACATTTCTGGACAATGTAACATAGTAAAATAAAAGAGTAACCAACCAGTTACTTTAAATTTTGAGTGGATGTTTTGTAATTCAGTCAGTTGAGTTTCTGTTTTTAAAGGTTGCAATCCTTATCCCTTTTCGCAATCGCCATGAACATCTTCCAATATTTTTCCGGCACCTGATACCAATGTTACAAAAACAGAGGCTGGAATTTGCTTTTTATGTTGTTGAACAGGTGAGCTGCTTTATATTTGTTTCAGCATAAATTCAGATGTAGCATCGTATATCTATGAATGGGCATTATTAAAGTTCAACAGTGTGCAGTGTATCCCTGTAAATTATGGTTTCCAGGAACCACTGCTCTTGTGGTGTTTGGGCAAAATTCCCTAAGAGGGCTCTTCTGTCAGCAAGAATGTAATACACTGTCAGTTGAATCTAGATTTAGAGCGTCATCAGACAAGCGTTTTATAGCATAGCATGCTTGTTACTGGGCACTCACAGATTTTTGTGGGTCCTTTTCACAATGTTCTCCACCTCCTGCATGCCTCCCACTCCTTCTGGTAGTTTTCCCGTTTCTTAAAAAGAGACCCTGGAAAATCCATTTTTCCTACTACAACGGAATGTGCCGCCATTTCCTGCTGTGCACAGGGAAAGCAGTGTGATAAAATGCCCAGTGAATGAGTCCTGCGGTCTTTGTTTACGTCCTCTTTCTTCAGCATGTGAAGAAAGAGGAAACTGCTTGTCCCTTTGTGAGACAGTAGCATGAGGCAAAGTGACGGGAGGGAAACACGATTCCCCCCGCCATATGGAGAAGCTCTTAGTCATACGCCCTTTGAAATCAATAAAACTTTGGTTAGCCATGCATAAAGTCCCAATGATTTCAATGGGTCTGGGCTGTCAGACAAAATATGGATCCAGCCCTATTTATCTGTCAAGACAACGTTTTAACATTGTAGTAGTTCTTAACATCTGCTAGTTCTTCCCATTCACCAGTTTATTCTCTTGTTGCCCTTCACTTAAGATTGGAACACAACCTTTTAACCGAGCAATGCTGTTTAACATTGGCTTCAAAGAAGCCATGAGGGATCGTGATTGGGACTGTGTAATTTTTCATGATGTGGATCACTTACCTGAAAATGATAGAAATTATTATGGATGTGGTGAGATGCCACGTCACTTTGCCACAAAGCTGGACAAATATATGTACATGTAAGTAAGAAATTCAGTTCATTCATGTATAGAAAGTTATTTCTGAATCTCTATATTTTTACAGTTCAGCAAAATTTTGCAATTAGGAGGTATATAATATTAGAATATGAACATTTGAATCAGCCCTCTGTTGGTACTATCAGATATTCCTTGGAATAATGTGAAACATAAGAGTTCATGTGAATGCAACTACTAATTTCAAGACATACATATTCCATGTAACTAAGACTTTTAATCCATGACATTGGACTAGATAATTGTATGTATACATAGGGCAACGAAACTGGGTAATCCATTGCTTTTGGGTACAGCTCTTGTTTTCTATCATAAAAATTGAGTACTAGGTTATAAATTTAAAGGCTTTAAAATACTTTAACTGAAAATATATGTACAGTTTCATTATAGCCTTTTTCTAAGACTGTTTGATTTCTATAAAATTTGGCTTTCTAAGCAGTTCCCTTGTTAACCTTTATTGATATTGTTGTATTGGGATAGCTGGTTATGTAGCTGTACAAATAGGCTGAAATTCTATGCCAAGCACTCTTTGGCAAACAGAAAACCTGTATAAATAACACATACTTACTAGATTGAGGGCCAAACTACACATTCTACTAATCATGTCAGTGCAGCAGATGCTGCTATTTTTCTTTACTTTTGTGTAAATGCATGGGCTTCCAATCTGGATTGGGACATGGTGCCTTAAGAGAGAAAGGTTAAAGTTTCCTCCACTCACCTATCTTCCCTCCAAATTCCCCCAGCATGGGGGGATTTAAAAACAAGGAATGAAGAACATTTCAAAGGGGAAAATGGGAGGGAGGAAAGTTTAAACCATCTTCTCTGAACCACCATTGTCCCATAGCAATGTCAGGGATACTGATGCAATTAGTAGAACATGTAGGTTCGCCCTCAGGGTTGTACCAAACAGTGTCCATCCTCCAGAGGAATGGATACTGCAGGCAGAGCATATTTCCCCTCCCCCTGCACTTCCCAAATGTGTTCTGGAAAGTTGAGGCAACCTCTGGAACAGAGTTGGGGAGCAAATGAGTGTGTGAAGTAGGGAGAAGAGGAAAGATGAGTCTCATTGTGCAAGCAGAAGTTCACTCATATGGCATTGGATATACTCTAATTTCACAAAATGCCTCTCTTCCCAAATGATCAATGAGCTTGGTTGTCTCCACTTTTCCCTTGCCTGATGACCTGCCCCATAGGTTTAACCTCACAATGACCACTTTAAGCTTGGTTTTTAGCTTCTTAAGCTCCCAATCTTTCTCACTCAACTACTCCATGGTTGTCTTGCATTCCTATTGACTTCAGTAATGGGTTATTTGTCTAACCCTCAAACAACCCCTGCTGCCTGGGTTTGTATGACATGACAACCCACAGCAAGCTGAGCACCTGCGGGACCTATGGAAAAATAGTGCCCGGAGGCACCAGGCATACAACACCCCCTGGGGATAAATTAACCCATGATAGGCTGTTGTGCCATGGGAACCAGGTCATTGTCTCTCCTTACTACTTGCCTATGCTTGTTGTTCTACCTCTTTATATCATACCCCTTTGTTTGCATTCTGTTTTACCTTTTGAAGTCATATACTGTTCTTAACTAGGGGGAAAAACACTGTTAAAAGATTTTGGTAGGGGATGCAATTTTTTTAAAAATAAAAGAGATAACTTTAGGCACATGCTCAATGAGATTTTTGCTCCCCTACCCATGAACAGTAGATTCCTATGCCATGTCTCTAACTTCTTTTGAAAGTCTCTTTAGTTTCAAAAATAGTTTATGTGGCATGGGAGCTCCTGTTTGGGAAATACAACTCAAAGACCTTCTTGGGTACATGGAATTAGTTGTATCATTCTTTGGATCCTAGTCCATGTTTCCAAAGCTTTATTTTTACAGTTGTAATCCTTTTAAATCCAAGCATATGGTAAGTACTTTTCTTCAGTTATATTTCTATGTGAAATGGTCTGTTTGTAGTAAAAGCTACACTTCATCTTGCAGTAGTATATTTGGCATCTATATATTGTATAGCCTGTTAACAACATTTTGAAACCATTGATCTTAAATGGTGTAATCAGCTAAGTTAGTTGTGGTAATTCTTGCAGGAAGTGATAGTTATACTAACCTAAATGTACTGAAGGAAGTTTGCCTGTTGTCATTTTCAGTCTTCCATACAATGAATTCTTTGGTGGTGTTAGTGGATTAACAATAGAACAATTCAAAAAGATCAATGGATTTCCAAATGCTTTCTGGGGATGGGGTGGAGAAGATGATGATCTTTGGAATAGGTGAGTGTCCAAAGAATATGTACAAATGGTTCCTAAATGGAAGTGACATGTAAGTTTCCTTTTGCTGGCACTGGGCCTGTTCAGACAACATGCTAAACTATGGTTTGGCTGCTAATCCTTTTGCATTAAACTGTTCATGAGTGTGTTTAAACTGTGGTTATGTAGCCACCATGGTTAGGAATGGTTCACATGACATGCTAAGTCATGGTTCACACAACACGCTAAGCTATAACGTTTAGCTCAAAATGCTTAACTACAGTGGCTTAGCATGTCATCTGAAAAGGGTCACTGAGGTGAGGGCTACTTAGATGGGCAGGGGGCCTATTGAAAACAAATGTAACCCTAACCCTTAAAGATAACTGACTGATGCTAATTCCTCTTGCTTTAACAGCATTTGCAACTCTGAACACTCTACATAAAATACGTTCTGGTAGGCAGTGCAAATGGTGGTGTTAGTGATAGCCACCATTTTGTGTTTTAGAAAATTTTGGAGAAACATTACTTTGAAGAAAGATGTTGCATTTCCTTTATTAAACAGTAGCATATAAATGATCAATACACATGTAAAGAAATTCTTGCCTACTCCTGTTTTGAAAAGTGCTTCTAGATCCACCTTATGCAAAGGTGGACGATTTACCGTCTGTGGGCTGCATGTAGCCCTCTCATATTTGCAGGGCACCCTGAAAAAAATGTTTAAAAATGTTAGGGAAAAAATGAGACCTATAGCACTATAGAGTGCCTAAGGGGCCAAATTTAGCTTGCACATTAACTAGATTTGATCCTTGTTGGTGCTTTGTGCTATGTGCTCTGTAGTGCTAAATTTTCTTCTTTTTTCCCTTAAAGAGTTTTTTATTAGATTGGCGTGCCCTACAGACTGCAGCCCATGCGGGAAGGTCTAGGGATGATAATGGTCCCAGTGCCTCCAAAGTTGCCCACCCCTGACCTAATGTAACCAGTTCCAGCATGTTGGGAAACTCCTTTATTCTTCTGAGTGTTCTTGCTGACCAGCAATTGTTTTTCTATTTTTTTCACTGCTGTGATGAGGGGCAGCTTTTTAGAACCTTGTCAGAGTTTTTGTTTTGCCTGTCTTCAATATGTGATACAAATATTTATGTGAATTTCAGTGTAGTCAGAGAGTAAATGTTGTTTGCATCAAATGGACAGATGAACCAAAGTTTATCCTCCCTGCAAAAAGCTTTTTTAAAAACAAAATTGAGACATAACTATATGCATCTTCTATATTGATAAAACCCCAATCCTATACAGTTGCAATCCTACAAAGAAGTGTGTCCGTGCAGGAGGGAACTTGCACATCCACCATAGCTGAAGAGATGAGATGTGTTCCACTTAAAGTCATATTGCCTGTCCAGCCATGGAAGTGGCTGTGGCCAAAACTTCAAAGATACCTTGCATGCGCATGGTTTTCCTCATTTGTGTATGTAGCTTTATAGGATGGATTAAACTTTAAATTTAAGTTTTCTTCTTTCACATGTTCACTATTTTAATTATAGGGTTCACAATATAGGTTACAATGTAACAAGACCAGAAGGAGAACTAGGGAAGTATAAGTCTATTCCTCATCACCACAGAGGAGAAGTTCAGTTCTTAGGACGGTAAGGAAAATGGTTAAATACCAAAATACTAATAGAAGATTTCATTTTCAATTTATTGTGCCCTTGACAAGAAGGCATAACTGATGCATCTATTCATGTGCAAGATTTTTACATTCAAAATATTTCTTAATTTCTTCTCTCTGGGCCATGCCATTATTCCCACCATGGATTGTTCTACCTGTGGTGAGGCTGCGGTACATGCAGATTACCTGTGGGTGCCAAATTGCATATGCAACCCTTGTACAGGGGTTGTAGTGTCCTGCGAATCTGATACACATTGATTATGCAAGCATTAAATAACCTTTGCCTAATCCATCGTCTGTTTTAGGATTATGTGAGGGTTGTTTAACCCTCAAATAACCCACATTCGCTAGGTTCACATGATGACACAACAAGCACTGAGTAGGTGCTGCAGCTCATCATGGGTTAAATAATAATGGGTTAAATAATGGGTTAAATAACCACAGGTGCTGCAGCTCATCATGGGTTAAATAACCTACGATGAACCATGACATGTCATCCAAACCCAATCTCTGTCTTGAATTCTGTACACATATTGTCAGTATAATGCCATGGTTGAACAAATGTTTGAATTGATTGGATCTGATAATGGCAACATCCATTACTGGTATACTTGCAAGAGAATTGTAATCTCAGAACAACACAAAGTGTGGATTTTTCTTTTCATTAAAGAGGTAGCCTCTCATCATTTTGCTACTCCATCATTACATTGTTTGTGCAAGTAGAACGGTTGTTTGACTGGTAGTTTTTGTTTCAATTGGAACTGACTGACATTCATGGTCGACCATGGCTGACATGAGTGGTCTACCTGCATGAGCAGTGTAACATTTCTGCCTTCTCTGCTTCTCCTCTGTGAAGCTTTTCCTTTTTATGGGAAAGGAAACACAATCTTGTGTGGATTTGTGGCTGCAATATTAAAATGCTCTCATGACTAGACCTTTCATGAATGGTTTGTTTCTGTAAATCGTCTACTGGTGCATCATTGTTCTTAAGTACCATGTATTGTTGGCCTGCCGAACTAGTAAGCATTATTTGGAACTTCCTTGGGCCCTATGTTATTGGAAACTATTGCTTGAATCTTGGGGGTGGATTGGGACACAATCTGTAAAATATTCTGGCTTCCTATGTAGATATTGATCATTCTGTTGCACAATATTATCAAAGCCAGCTATTTAAGAAAACCAAAAACTAATTAGTATTATTTAATATATGAAGCCCTTAAAATGTAAAATAAGTAGAAAGAAGCTGCACAACAGCCATGCTAGGGGTGAGCCCTACCTCTGAGAAATTGTTGGATAATTTCTTCTTCCCCTCTGGAGATATTAGGTGAAATGGTCCCACAATTAGGGTGGAGAATTTTGAGAGGCCATTTGTGGACAGCTATAATTTTTAGATGCATAAGGGCAGTTCAAATACTGCCTGTAATTTAAATGAAAAACTTAATAAAAATGTAATTTAAAAAACCTATAATGGTGTGTTGAGGCATAGTGAAGTTGTAGCTTTTCTAATAGTATAATAGCAGATTTGGGATTACATTTGATACTACAAACATGATTAAAAAAATAAAAGGACTCTGTTGACTCATTTTGTGTTGGCATATTCCCAGCCTTAGGATGCAATTCTGTACCCATTTCCCTGGGAGTAAGCATAACTGAACTCAATGGGACTTACTACTGAGTAGATACAGCTAGGATTGCAGTGTTAAGTCATTGCGCTGGTCTATCGTATAATCTGTAAATATATTTTTGTGTATCTCTAATGGTTTTTGTTAAAGATGTTCACAGTTGTTGCAGAATAATCATTGATGTGCCTTTTGAGGTTAAAAATGTATCTTGTATGTAACCAAGTGAACCTGACTTATCAATGCTCTATACTTTCCCCCCACAGATACAAACTGTTAAGATATTCCCGAGAGCGTCAATACATTGATGGGTTGAATAATCTATTGTATTCACCAACTATTCTTGTCACCAGATTGTATACAAATATAGCTGTTAATCTTGTACCAGAACTAGCTCCTGTTCAAGACTACTGAAGAAACAACAGAATAAAATACTGGTTCAAAAATTTGTAACACTTGAAAAACTAATTTGATACTTTTAAGACCTCAAATCAGGTATTTCTGATGACTAAATAAAAGAGGTAAAATGATTTTATGTGTCATTTGGTGAAAAGAAATCCCAGTGGTTGCTACTTAAAACGTTTACATCATAAAACTAATCAATGTTTAAGCCTTGTTTGATCACATTGTCTTAACTGAAGCCACACATTCAACTGTAGAAAACAGATACATAGCTTGTTTAGAAGCCAGGGAGAAACATTTCCCCCAATAAATGTGTGTTAAACAAGCTGTAATTAAATTGAGGTTTTTATATTTTCCACGTAAATATCAGTTATAAACTAATGTGCTTTTGAATAGGGCAGCATTCGAGGCTTCTGCATGTGCTTGCGATTATTTATGTTTGGTCTCTCCAGATTTTCTTTATGAGATAACACATAGAATGAAAAAAAATAAGCAATTGATTCTAAACAAAAAAAATATTTGACTGGTTTATAATGAAGGACCAATTTATAAGTGTTGACTAGTGAAGACTGTATAAACAGTTACTTTTGAGCTGCAGGCCTCCCATATACCTCCTATATATGTGATTTTACCACTAATCTTTCTAGGAATGATTTTTGAATTTATATCCTATTTATTATCAGGGAAATGCTGCAATGCTTGAAATAATAATATTTATGCATATTACATGTATATTATGCAAAAACATCAAGGATGTTGCATTTCATTATGGTCCTTACCATTTGCCGATAATGTTGGTGTCAGATTTATGTGTAATCAATCTATTAATTAAGGGTTTGTTTTGCTGTTTTGTAGGCCTTTTAAAAACTGAAACCAAACACCATTTCTTCCAGAATCAAAAGAGTAAAAAAGTATCTTCATTAGGTTATTAATGAGTGATAATGGGAAGGGAGTGTTGGTGGAAAGATTTCATATGAGTAGAACATGAGTAGAATATGAGTAGAATATTCAGAACATTTTCCATTGGTCGAACTTGTGTAACCCAAGGAGGAATGTCTAGAAGATATCTCTCACACTAATTGCCAGTAGTGCAAAAAGGTTACCGCACTCTTTTTTTAAATCTAGTTCTGTGCTTTTTTTTTGCAACAAGCTAAGGCTCTTCTCTTCATCACTGCTTGAAGGGGTGAACATGGAGTTGTTCTGATCTCCTGTTTTTCCTATGTCCAATACATATAGCTGGGTTTTGTATGTTCATCAATTTCTGTGTAATGAGTGAAGATTGCCTATAGCATCCTTTTTATGAGCATTATTCTTAAATATCTTTGTATTCTTGTGCAGTTACTACTATGTGAAATGAATAACACTTTCTGTTGTAAATTGAAATATGGGCATTTAGATATTGAATGTTGTTATTTTGCTGACTATTGCCAAGTTTCAGCAATGGGAGAACCAAAGAATTGTTTCTTTTCTCTTTACAATAATGAAAGTGTGTCAATAAGCATTTGCATTAAGAACTAAAAGAATACAAACAAAAACACTAACTTTTTTTTAGCATTCCTCATCAATTATGTTTCAACTGTTCTTGTTTCTTTTTAGAGCTTCAGTATAATATTTTAGTCCAGGTCGCTAATTATGAGATGATAAAAACTCATTAGATGTTACATCTAGCATTCCAAATAATTTACATCCCCCCTCTCTCTCACGCACTCATGCAGAGCAGTAATTTTACAGAGATAAAAATGGACAAATCTTGCCCATAAATTTGCAATTGAAGAGGACATGACACAAGCATGCAAAAAGTATTTAAATTTAATATGAATTTGTGCTCTTCTCCGCTCATTCCCCAATTCATTTACAGATGTTTGGAAAGCTAAACAGACAGGTTATCTTGTACTGTCCTGATTTAATATGCCATATTATTTGAATAAATAAATGTTGCCAACTTGTTGCATAGCTTTTTATAAAGGTATATATAGTCTTTGGGCATAAAGTTACATTTTTAACCTGCCAGAAAATAAATCCCCCAAATATAATTTACCTTTTTTTTTGCTTGAACAGATTTTAATTTAATATAGCAGATCTTAATATGCCATATGCCTTTAAAGTAGCTTACAAATGAAGTTGGGAGCCATTCTTTTATCCAGGACTTCATTGTGAAACCATTGACAAACTGAATTTGCCCCCTAGTTTCCTGCAGTTTGCAATTAAAAATCCCTCTCTTAAAATGGGACTTTCAACTTTAAAAAGAGAATTTAAAATTAAACTGAAGCAATAGTAATCATGTAATTAAAGGAGTCTATTTGAAATAATAATAATTTGTTTTAGATTTTCCCCAGTCACCCTTCTCTATATTTTGGGCTAAAATAGATACCATTGAAATATCTATTAAAAATTGCTCTCTTTTTGCCTTGGATCTTTGGGTCTATTTTTTAATCTGGTGAAGTATTAACCTATGATTTACATGCAAACTGTGAATTGTAAAAAAGTACTTGCAGCACATCAGAGAAAGTGTACTTGAATATTATTTTACTTTTCCAGGTTTGAGATGCTCGTTAAATGCACTGAAACAAATGCTGGGAATTGTATAGAATCATGTATGACTTATCATGTGGCTCATTAAAATGTTTGTACTTTTTAATTCATTGTCTTTTGAAGTATATTGTCCTAAAGGCTATGGTGTAGTGCTCTTTTTGGCTGCCTATTTTGTCATGAAGTTATTTTGATATATTGTAAGCTACCATTTGTTAATGGGATGGACTGATATACAGTACATTTCTATTTAAAAAGGGGAAATGTTTTAGGGGAGTTCTACATTATGTTCTACAAATTTTAAATAAAAAGAGGTTTTAATCTTCAGAATTTTAAAAATATTGTCTTAGTTCTGGATCAGTAACTAACGCTGCCTGATATTAGAAACCAGCCCTTAATTACACAAGATACAGCCCAGCTAATCAGTCATGAAATTCCTCTGTATACACATACCAAGCTATCTTCAAATGTCTGTGGATGTTTTAGGCTAGATTTTCCATAACTACTGGTGATAGATTGGTCATTGACCAAATGGAGATAATAGCTTGTATCCTATGTTTAGGATCTGTTCACAGAAAGAGAGTTGCAGTCACAAAAAGGGTCCTTTTGTGAGCCCAACTTTCCATTGAACCATGGAGCAAAAATGTAGGATTCAAGCAAACGTATGTAATATTTTTCGCATTGCAAGAATTCTATTGTTCTACATTTAACAAAGGACAGGTAAAATTAATATTCTAGGTCTTTAGGAAAGATTTTAAGGATATTCTCTTGCATACATATAGCACAGAGGAGATCCTTGTAGGACAAGGTGGGCAACTTCTTGCCCTTGTAATATTTTGGCCTACAACTCGCAGCAGCCTTAGCCAGCCAAGCCAATGGTGAGGCCAAAGATCTGGTGAGCCACATGTTGCTAACCTACACTATATGGTGTCTATAGATTTTCCCTAATTCTTCAGCAAGGCTCTGATTGTTCTAGTGGCATTGGTTCTCTCTAGGCCCCCAGTACACCCTACTTTTGAATTGTCACAGGAGATCCTGTATAGTGATAAACTGACCAAGGGAGCAGTTATGAGGTTTAGCAAACTCATTTGGTATGTTGGCATCTTGATGTTGAGTATGAGAGGGAACTTAGAGATGGAGCTATAATGGAGAAGGAGTATTGTGTGTTTCATATGTTTGTTTGAATATAATTGTCTTTTTTATAGCACACACACGATACTGAAACTGTTTGGAGAAGAAATATTTATTGATGCATTTCAAACAGAGTTTAGCCAAAGTGTCAGTGCTAGATGCTACTGTAGTAAACAAGCCATTGGTTATACAAATTAATTGCCTCCTTTAAAATAATTCTACACAAGTGGAACAGCAAAGAGAACCTTGTAGGAGTAGTATATGGTCTCATTCCTTTGGGTCACTGACAAGAGCTGTGGTTGAATAAGAATAGGGACTAAGAAGAGCAGCAATGGTATAATGACGATGACCAGAATCATTAGCAGTAAAAACAACCTGTAAAAGGAAAACAGTTTGGGAATAAAGTACTTTGTTTTTACTGTAAACTGAAGAACTTTGATAGTTTTCTTCCATTTAAAAAATGATCCATAATCAGTTGCCTTAAACTATAAATTGCCCAATTACTCCTCTTTGTATGTGGAACTAAAGTATTCTTGGACTGCCAAATTAACTTCAATAGAAGAAACAGATCTACACACACACACACACACACACACACACTTCATTAAAATAAATAAAAATATTCTTGCAAGTGGGGGAAAACATTGTGTTCACATCAGAGTTCCTTCCAGGAAAATAAATTGTTTGATAGAGGAACTATGTTTAGATTTTGGTTAACACAACTTTAAAATGCAGGAAGGCAGTGTGATATAGTAAATCTATAAGTAAACTAAATCAGTTGCAAAACTCCCATTGGCTTTTTAGTGCAGAATATGATTTTGAAGAATTAAGTCCTGTATTGCTCTCCATTGTCATTGATCAGTGAGAAACATGCCTTGTTCTCACGCTGTTAGTAAATCAAAGCAAGTTTCCTTATTACACAACATAAAAAACATACTGGAAGGCTCCATATTATTTTTGAGAAGCGTGCAGCTGTGTCCCACTATAACGTTTTTCTTCCTTTCTGAAGCTGTATGCAATATTTAATGGGTATTACAAATACCAGTGCAGAATACAAATACCAAGCAGAATATAAACTGAATGTGTGCCTCAGGCCTTTTCCCCTAACATTTTGCACTTTGCAAAACAGCAGAAACTTTCTTTAGCATAATCCATTTGCTACCATGGCCTGTTTTTCTTACATAGTCCACTCACTGGCAATGTAGTAAATGTAGAAGTTAAGCTTGAAAGCTTGGAATGACTAAACAAAAGAAGCTGGCTTAGGGTGCAATCCTATGCATGTATAGGCAGAAAAAAGTCATAAATTCCCTGCATTCACCAACCAGTAATGCTAGCTGGGGAACGCAAGTGCTTTTTTTCCTGTCAAAACATGCGTATGATTGCATCCTTAGTAAATAACGTGCGTTATTTCTTTCAAATTTAAAACATGTCTTCATCTTTTGTTTAATGAATACCTTTTTGGTTACAAGAGGTAGTCCAACTGAATGGGTATATTCAAATGCATTGGTTCAGTGATTCTGAATATGGTAAATGTCTGGTAGACTTAAGGGCAAAGTTGTATGAGATTTGTTTAGGAGATCAGACACTTTCAGAATCATATCTGTTTCTTTGGGAACTAGTGATAAGAGATAAAAACATATTTTATTGGTTTAAATAACACACACATTTCCAAATACTTACATCAGCATATTCATGGAAAGAGGAAACACCAAATGCCCTCCAATAAGTGCTGGTGTCAAACTCCACCTTGTACAGACCTTCTACAAATTGTTCATCTGTTGTAAGCTCATGGATTTCCCCAAATTCATTTGTTTTCCTATAACAGAAATATATAAAAGTAAAGGTGATGTCTTTTCTTACTACATGGTATTTGCATTTTCCCCATAGCAAAATAACACGTGAAAAGGGAGGAAGACATGAGTCAACAACTGCATGGTGATGCCTTCATGTAAAGCCCGTGGGAAAACCAGTGGCCAAACCATGATGATCACAGGAAAAAACAACAGTCTGAAGATGCCCTAAGTCATGCTTACGGTAGTCAAACTTAGTTATGACTAAATTGCATTGATTTCAATGGGTCTACTCTAAATTTGGATTCCATGTGTAGGGTTTTTTGATTCATACATCAAACTCTGTGCATTTTATTGCACATCCTTTTGTGCAGTGCTGCCCACTGTAGGAGTGAATGGGAAAACCAAATCATGAGGGACTAGTCCTTTGTGCATACTGGAGTGCTTATAAGGCCCTGGATCAGAGACATATGGAAATACTGATATTTTTTTCTTCTTCTTTGTAATGAACATCATCATAATAAAAAATCCTGATCAACATTATAATTAAGCAGAAATGCTTGGATTTAAGTTGATTTAGGTGGCAATCCATAACCTCGTACCTGGGAGTAAATTCCACTGCACTCAACGAGGATGCAAAGTTTGCCCTGAAATTAATCTATTTCAGAACTAGCTTTCATTTAAGGAAATAAAAAGAATCACATTCTGCCTGCTCTTTTGAATCTGCTTGAGTTGCAACACTCAGGAGTGGGTAGGAGCTAGCTGCTGGTTTGAACAGCTTTGAGCACAAGCTTCTGAACATAGGTGAGGCCTCAGGATATGGGCAAGGTGTTTGGAGGAATATGACCTACCACATGCTTACTTGATCCTTCCCCTTCTTGGTTTCTTATATCTAACAGAAGGGGGTCCAGGAGGTAATAAATGCTTCTATTAGAGAGAGCAGAAGGAAGCAGTTGTAAGGTGACTCCTGAAGAAACCCTCCACGGATCCTGAAATAATTATTGCCCAGATGGCAAATATCCCTTTCTTGGACATGGGGCTTGAATGGATGGTTGCCATGTAACTCCACTGCAATACTGATTATCTGAATCCATTTCAATCTGGTTTCACTAAAGAATCTTGGAGGACCTGAAAGGGAGTTTGGAGAATGTAATCCTGCTAATTCTCAGGGATCTTACGTTGGCTTTTGATACCATGCATTGTGGCCCCCTGCTAGATAGGGCTTGGGAGATGGGCTATTTGTTGAATTGAAGTAACGTGAATCACCGAAGCCATATAAAGGACCTGATAGAAAAGGGGATGTTGATAATTTAGGCGATGGGCTATTTGTTGAATTGAAGTAACGTGAATCACCGAAGCCATATAAAGGACCTGATAGAAAAGGGGATGTTGATAATTTAGGCATAGCTCCTCAAGACAGGTGTTTTCCCATATTGATGCATGCACTGTTTGAAGGTCACTCTCTCTCTCTCTCTCTCTCTCTCTCAGTATAAGTAATGTACATGAATCCAGGGGTCTACCTTTCAATAAAGCTGTTTTCCCATGAAGAAATGTGTAGAATATGTCTAATTTAAAGCTGCTTTATAATATTTCAGGGTTAAGCAACTCTATGTGTCGTTTTCAAATTAATATTCAAAGCATTATTGCAGTTTTGCTTCTAAAATAATAAAGACTGTGTTTTGTCTGAATTGGTGAAAAATGTGTATGGTATTGTTTATGGAAGGGAAAAATGTGTATGATAGGGAAAGAAATCTAAAGTAATAAAATATATGTAATGCTAGCCCTTAGCATCAATAACATTTATGCATAGGAAATGAGCTCTATATCCTCCCCTAACATTTTCCTTTTGTGTCTAAAATTTCTTGACTATATAGTTTGTAGATTACACTGAATAAAATCTTTCTTATCTGAGGCTATAACTTGCCACCAACTGTACTACCTATTCACCCACTGCAACTTGACACACCTCTTCATGCTCTGGAGTGGATGTGGGCAATTTCTATTCATTCATTCATTCATTTCATTTCTATACTGCCCAATAGCTGAAGTTCTCTGGGCGCTCCTTGGACCACATGCAGTTCCCAAGGTTCTTATGAGAATGTTGAGTTGCAAAGATGTGTGACTATATTTAAGTTTACGTTGCTAAAGACATTAAGTCTATTAGGTCACATAGCAATAGATAAGCAGCCCCATCACATTTTAACCATTTTCACCTTACTGATACAGGATGGCTGGTGGTGTCCCCACAGTGTTAAGGTGGGAAGTTGTCCCTAAATATTGATAATCTATGCAAGCCTTTAAAAATAATAATGGGGCTTGAAAGTGAAGGTTTGTGCAATTTGAGAGGTTGGGCTCAATAAGTCCAACTTCGAGACACTTTGCATGCAGTACAGCTTACCCATTAGCAAACTCCTTCCAGGTTCCATCTTCAGCCTGCTTGGACACTCTTACGACTAGGCTGGTAGCTGCACTTCCGTGAACAGCATCAAGGACTTTCACCATAAGAGGGCACTTGGAGTCGATGGAGCCATGGGTTACCTTGATGATAAGGCAGAAGAAAATATCTATCAATGTGTGTCTGTGGTCTACAGTCTGTTTTATGGGTACAAAGGAGCATGTTACAAAGTAATCATCTGCTTGAACACTTCCTAGATTTGTGGGGGTGGGTGGGGGGTGGAATTTAGCTATCACTAGGGATTAGTACGAGTGCCACTTGGAAATCGCTTATTAATTTAGGGTATTTAAAAGAAGGCACCAAAGAAAAAGATAGGTTAGTTCAAGCTTTGCTCCTCATATTTCTTGGAAAAGAACCCCTGCCTTCTCTACAGTTCCCCCCTCCTCCATTAATTTAAAAACAGTCCCTCAATGGGGCTTGAGTTATTTATGAATAGTCACTCAGCACAAACGATGTTCTAGATTTTGACAGAGTACTTTTGAGCATTGTGCCATAGATTTGTAATTATCTGGTTAATGATGCACATCACAGAAAATCAAACTTCACTGCTCTTCGTAGACAGAAGTAAAAAATGATTTTCATTGTACAAGTTAGAAGCTAAACTGTAAATAATGAACAGATTCACCACTGCCATAGACTTCATTGATGTGTGAGAGACAAGAAATTAGCCTTAGTGCTAACTTCTTAAAAGATTTTGAATAAATTTATTACAATTTTTAAAATAGAAACTATAAAAGCATATAATAGCACAGAAAAAAGAGCAACAGAAGTTGAGGATTTTGGGGTAATGATTACATATACACAGTGACACACATTTTAAATATACATATGTTAAACACCAGTACAGAGCTATTATCATTTAAAACAGAAAACAAACTTAAGCAAGGTATCTACTTTTCCATCTGTAAAAGGCATATCTCTCAGATGATACCATTTTCTGCATTGTACATTAAAAGGCTTTGAAATTTATGGGCCAGTTTTCCAAACAACTGATATTTGTTTGAGAGGTGGAACTCTCAGCATCCTTTTATGTACCAGATAGAATATATTACACCTTGACAGGCTTATGCCAATATTTCAAACTACAACTTTGAATTTTCTCCCAACATGACTCATTACCAATGGTTGGCAGTTTGATACATGTTATTTTCACAAATGGGACATGTCTCCAAATGAGCCAAGCACTGGCAACAGGAAATGAACCCACTCTTAAAAGATCTTGGTTAACCATGCAGCCATCAGACAATGGGGGATGCTTACTATGGATCAGCATATCTGCCTAAGGTACAGATTTTGTAATTCATTTGTGGAAAGTTTGCACTTTCACCTCTTAATCAACCACTGTACGACTAATGCAATACTTACCAGGGGTGCAGCTTCAGTGAGATACACCATTGCAGCCAAGCAAATGAGAAGCAGAGAAGAGGAAGCCATTGTGTATGTGGTCGGTGAGCCTCTGCCAGCAGTTAAAGGCCTGCGGGATTCTGGTTTTTATACTCCACCCTACTACAAAACAGGCTACTTATCAGGTGCCCATATGACTCTAAACCTGCTGATTCTGATTATTTACTTAGTAAGCAGTCCAGCTGTGCAGTTCTTCCATCCATTGGCCTCTCACAGAAATCCATGGGATTACACTATGTGGAAGGAAGGACTACACAGGCACTGGGAGTAAGAGAATCAGTAACCCACACAAACATGAACCTTGCCTATTGGGATTAGGCTGTCAGGACATCATAAGTGGGGGGAAAAGATGTTAAACAACTGTTGTTTGCTTAGATTTGACTGGCAGTAGAATGCCCACAATGTGTTTGCTGTTATATACATGAAGTCGTGTGTAACGGCAATCCTGTCTTGGTTGTGGGTGGCAACTAACAATTTGGAATCAGTCTAGCCTGTATTCTTCTATTCTTATTCTCTGATATGGGGACTTCGGGTATGGTAGATCCTGATTTACTGCAGTGGATCATCAGGATTTTTGACTGACATTCTTTCAAAACATAATATTCTGGGACTTTCCTCAGGGCTCATCCACACCATGGCCCCCTCCACAAGGATGCGCTTTTGCGCCCGGTTCGGGGATTATGCGCATTATCGCAGAGGCGCATTTACTCCTAATCCCTCTGCACGGGAGGTGGCGAGAGACGGCGAAGCGCATTAATTGATGTCCAAAAAGCGCTTTACATGTAGTTAACGCGCATAATCGCTTGTTCACACTGCGAAAATGCGCTTTAACGGCCGGAGCAAAATAAAAGTCGCTATTTAACGCACATTCGAAAATGCGCATTATCGGGGAGATAACGCGCCTGTACGCCCGTTTTGCGCTCCGCTGGTGTGGAGGTAAAATTTATAATGAGCCTTCAAGGCTCATTAAACGTCTCGTGTGGAGGAGGCCCAAGTGCTTTGGTAATTTGGGCCATTTTGTACCTTCCAATTCATAATTGGAAATAATCTACATTACAGAAGCTGGTAGTTTCTCCCTACAAAAGCAATTATCAACTGGGTTATGTGTGATACTACTGAATGTGATAGCTCAGGGGGATCTCCCCCCATGAACAACGGACTCCCCCTTGTCATAGAATTAGCAACTTTTAAAACTCTCCCTTCCTTGCTCCTGTGCCTTTTTAAAGCAAGTGATCATGGTTATTTCCATGCCATGAAAACACAAGTTGCTGAATCTGTAGATCAGCTTTTCCAAAACTGCCCTCCTAATATATCAAACTACAGTTCCCAGCATCCCCAGACAGCTCTTCCTGACTGAGGAGTCATATCATAATTATGTCACAGGCCTTTTTTCTACATCCTCCCATGATCTCCTGCATTGAAATCAGAGATAATCTACATGTATTTGTGGTTGTAGAATTGGAATCAGATATAACCTACATTTATATGTGGTTGTAGCATTATTGTGATTGTAGCATTATCAGTTGCAGAACTGATTCTATTGGAAAAAGGATATTATTTCCACCTTCCCCCTCTCCCCAATATAATGTAATAATAGCACAACTAGGCAGGATCTACACTACTGCTATAAAATGGTTTATAATAGTAGTGACAACTGTTGGGGCCCAGGACACACTCCATACACAGTTTTCAAACCATTTTCAAACTGCCTTATCCTTCTTAGTGTAGATCTGGCCATGTCATGTAATAATGGAGGGGGAGGGGTCTACACGACATCTCTTTGGCGCTTGTTTCTGATAATACGCGCTTTTTCCTATATTCGTATTTACGTCCAATAGCGGTAGACGAGAGCCATTAAGGCAAATTACGGGCATCATAAAATGCACTTTACAATTGTTTATATGTGGAGTTTCGCTGCAGAGTCAGTTCAGGGGTATATGGTTGAACATGGAAAAATTGACGATAGCACCGCCCCATCTCCAGATGGTACCTCCCCTGCAGTTTCCCGCCTTTTGTTAACCCCACCCACCTGAGTGTCTCACCGTGGTTTACATGTTAGCCCCTGGCCAATCATGATCGCATGTGTGTACGATTTCTAAACATTGGATGTGCCTACAATTATAGTTGTTAGCAGGGCAGCATTGGATGACCTATTGTAAAACCATAAAAGAAACATTTTTTGCTTGCGTAGCATCCGCCACCTCCCCCCCATTTCTCCTGCCAAGAATCAGATGCTGGATACTGGACTAACACCCCTCCATGCTTGTGGCAGCTTCCCCTTATCTGCCTTCTTGGAAATGTTCTGCTTCAAGGACAAATTGTTGTGTATCCTTTCCGTTACAATGTTGCATTTCGCACTGATTTCCCCAGTTCCATACAAACTGGCTATTATTCTGTCTGTCTATGGACACCAAGATTCCAGCACACTATGGTTCTGGGATGCCCAATGCTGAGCGGGCTAGACTGCAACCTCGCCATGCCATAACCTGGTCTCTGCGTCGCAGAGGTGGGTGACTGGGAATGAGGGAGTGGGGTAGGGAGGGATGAATGCTGGCCACAAAAAAAAACAAAAAAAAAACCTGGATGGTACTGATGTCCTCTCCCCTCCCCCCCCCCAATCTATTGCTATTCTACCAATTGCGTTGCCTTCTGCGCAGAATGAGGAGACTGGAGCGTATAGTGTGGAGTACCTGCTGTCCGGTACCCCTCCGGCAACCGGCAGTGCCATTTGAATGACCGGCACGGCAGGGACAGCCCAACTTGGGAGAGTTGACTCAGATGTTGCATCTATGGACTGACATTAATTTCCATACGATTGTTGCAGTTTCCCTTTTGTTCGGCTCGTTCTGCCCAATCCCCTGTGTTTTCCCCACTTGCACTGTGCCTTTCAGATTGCTCCGGCTATGCTTTTCAGTGGGATTTTGGCCACATGTAACCATTAATAGAATAAAGATACTGCATTGCTTTATGATAATAAAATAAGTGTTATTTTCATTACGACACACACACACACACACACACACACACCTTCCAGGAAAATCAATGAAAGAAGGGAGAGTAGATACGAAGCCCTATGCACGCTCGGGTGCTAAGCTTCCTGGGGAGCAAGTCCCCCCCACCTGCTCAATGCTCCTTACTCCCGAGTAACAGCGGTCAATGTCAGGAACTGTCTTGCACGTATAGAACTTTCCCTTCCTTTTTCAAGCCGTTATTGCAGCAAGGGAGCAGGGGAGGGAAGGGAAGGGTAGCCTTAGTGGACTGCAAATTATTCTAAAAATGAAGCATGCACATTATTCCAACCCCCTTTATTCCTGTAGAACCAGCTCCATGTGAATATCCACTCATCTCGATGAAAGAAAGATTCCAGTGGGTATTGAAAAGCAACTTTTCTTTTACTTCTGGAAACTTGAGATCAGCCATTACTGAACAGAGAAGAAGAAGGAAGGAGGAGGGAGGAATTTCGCAGCAGAGCAGGATCACAGCTATAGGGTTCAACATGGGTAATTAAGTACCTCCCCCTGTATCCTGAAAGTACCACCCCTGAGGAAAGTGGGAAAAGTGGCAGTAAACGTGGGGGCAGGCATTCACTCATGACATCACTTGCCCTGTCCACCAAACTACGCCCACGATTAGCATTAATCTGACTGGGCAGTGGAGGATACACAACCAAAATGCGATCGAACATCGGAGAAATATTAAAAGTCGCGTTTAATCAACATCTTGGAAACGTGCGTTAATGAAGGCTACAAGTCGCATACACGTCTGATCTGCGCCCCACTCATATGTACAAAATGATGTCAGAACGAAGTAAAGGCGACCCAAATGAGCCGTGAAGAGGTACCCATGGACAAGACATCCACACATATATACCTAAAATTCTCGCTTGTTGTAGGATATGCTACCACTGAGTATTTATCACCATCTTTAATATATGTCTAAATGTCTTAAATCTGATTCTTCATTTATTTTTAAAATATTATCTTTCTAAAAAACAGATCTAAGAGCTCCTTTTGTTTTGTAACACGTATTCAGTTAGAAACACATGTTTGGCTGAATTCTATATTGGACATGACCCAGAGAAGTAATACTCTGACTCTGTTTAAGACCGCTTCCTATGTTCCTATCCAGTGGGAAGCTTGTGTGAATCTGGCCTCATCACTGAAGTGAACATGAAAGCCCTGGAGATCCCACACATACAAGGAGGAGCCGCAACGTTACTTGGGATTAATGTTGATTCTAGTACTAACAAAAATTCTTTAGATCAGAGGTGGGCAGAAGATAGATCTCCAAATGTTTTGGAAGCCCCTACCATCATGGACAATGGTCAGGAATGTTTGGAGTTGATGTCCCAAACACCTGGAGATCTACTTTATTTTATTTATTTATTTATTTTATTTTATTTATTGCATTTGTATATCGCCCCATAGCTCTCTGGGTGGTTTACATAAGATTAAAACATTTAAAAACAATATATAAAAATTAAACTGCAAAACATACAATATACAAATACATTTAAAACCATTATGATAACTTAAAAAGCTATAAGCCTGAAAAACAAAAAAACAGACCCAGGCTCATTAAATATTGCTAAATGCCTGAGAGAAGAGGAAAGTCTTGACCTGGCACCGAAAAGATAACAATGTTGGCACCAATGTCCAACCCTGCCTTAGATGATCACCAAGGAAGTGTCAGTTCATAGTTCTTTGGTGGCATTCATTCTTTAAGGTAACACATGGTTTAAAGGTGGTTAGAATTGATGTACGACTGTGATAGAAATAGTGGAGTGTTGGGAGTCAGATGAGAGCTAAGGATTAGTGTGGTGAGTCAGGCTTCCTCACAGGGGAATGGAAGGGTGTTCATGGAAACATAGACTAATCCACAAATATTCAAACACCTAGTGGATTATCTGGATTCCAAAGCATTTGAGGTCCACCTGCTGTTAGTTAGAATACCAATTTCTAATAACAGCACCTCCCTGGGAGTCAGTATTGTTCCTGAAATGAATTCTTTTGGGTTTAACATCAAAGTTGTTTTCCAGTTGCTATGCACTTCTCTCACACATCTCCAAGTGCAACATACGTAATCCTGTCAGCCACTTTCTTGCTGTATTTAGTTTCTGAAGTTGATATTTTGTATGAGTAATTTCTAGATGCACAATAGTACTGCTCCAGTAATAAACAGGGATTGGGCCTCTCATCAAATACATGTGGAATAGATTTCTAATGATAGCTTATTATATTACATTATGATATCCTGAAATATATTGTTATATATACAAATATATCCTAAAAGTTGTGTAAGATGTATCTACTAAGAAGACAATTTGCATGTGTTGATCACTGTCTATGACCAATTTTGAATCTGACATATACATCAGCAAATATTTCTTTCATTACGGCTGCAATCCTATATATACTTACCTGGGAGCAAGGCTCATTGAACATAGTGAGACTTACTTTTCAGTACACCTATATGTGATTGGATTGTAAGAAACTCTGAAGCAATCTTCATTTTTTTGTTCCATTATTACATTTTAAAATGGTTTAAAAATAATTTAAGTTGACCTCAAGGCACAAAATGAAGAAGGTAACAATCCCACATTGTTATTGAGAATTAATTCCTTTCAAATCAATTGGACATACTTCTAAGTGGACATACATAGGTTAACACTGTAATGTAAGTAGATTTGGCTGAGCCTAATATTGACCCCCTCTAGATGGATTCCGTTTGACATCTGGTTAGTCGATTATGCGCATAATCGCTGAAGCGCTTTATCGTAAATGCTTGTATGCAGGACGTAATTGAGCACTCAACAGGTGACCTTACCGGTTGTTTCAAATGCGCTTTACAAGTAGTTAATGCGGAGAATCGCTTGTTCACATAGGCAAAATGCGCTTTAATGGCAGGAGCAAAATAAAACTCGCTATTTAACGCGCATTCGATAATGCGCATAATTGGAGAGAAAATGCGCCTCTACGCCCGATTTGTGCTCCGTTCTTGTAGAGGTAAATTTTTTAATGTGCCTTGAAAGAGCTTTAAATGCCTCTTGTAGAGGCAGCCAGCGACTCATGAGTAAATCTTATGCAAATTTAATCAGAAGTCATTCTCATTGTGTCCAATGGGAAGTGTGTTTAGTAAGCAGGTTTAGGATTGCAGCCAAAGTATGTTTAGGATCAGAACGAAGGAAAACAAATTGAATTGCACCATCTCCAACATGCTCTATTCATATTTATATAATATGAAAGTATATGATATGTCTGTTCAAATTTTAAATCAGTGTTGTATTAACAATAGCTGTTGCTCTCCCTGGGACTTGGGATAGAGCAGGCAATGCATTTAAGTAAATGAATACTTGGGCACAACTCCAGCTCAGAAAAAGGAACCTTCAGAGTATGTATTGCCTCTAAGATGTTCAAATCTATAGATTTTACACTCTCGTACCAACCCATGCAAAGAAATGGAACCATTTCACATCAAAGGTTACTGGTGAAAAATGATCATTGATTGTTTCCCTCCTGTTGCTTATCTAGTCCCAATAATTCTGCTAAGCCAAACATTCTATCCACATTTCAATAAATATTCAGGCTGCTAGCTCACTCTGTCTAGACAAATGACCTGGAAATGTAAATCAATTTGCTGTCAGTTGAATTATCTCAGCCCTCATCTTAGCATCCCTGCATTTCTGTTACCTGCATGGTTTATTGTTAAAATCCTACAGGCTTGATTTGTTTAGAATTGGCAATAAGGACTGTGTTCCATAGATAGGTCTTTTTGATGGTATAATGAGCACTGCAAAATCCTACCATGTTGCTAAAATATCCTTATTAGAACAAGTAATATACAATAGGCTTAGGCTGCAATTCCATCTCCACTTATTTGGGAGTCAGCTCCATTGGATTCGATGTGCAGGGCTCGCCTTAGGAGTGGGTGAGCTGGGCATTTCACTACTGTAAAATAGTGCTACTGTGAAATAGTGCTAACTGAAACCTGTGTCCAAAATATGTACTACTGCCGATGGGAAGGGGGGGGGAGGAATGAGGGAAAAACAAAGGGAAGGCCCCACCCCTTGACCAGGTCACAGACAAGCCACTAGGCATGTTCAGGATGTACGATTTAATATGGGGGCATGAGGCACACTGCAGCTGAACTACACAGGAGCCGTGTTTAAGGGGAAAAGATGCACTGAAAGTACTTTCTGAAAATGCACCTTTTCCAAAGGGAAGCTGCAGGGTTGCTGTGAATTGGTGACAACATCATCTGTCATGAACAACCCTGATGTAGATGACCCCATAGTTCTTATTATCATCAACATAGCTACAGTATGCTATGCTAAATTACCACCCTCTCCATGCAGTATCTAAATGCATGGTAAATGTGGGCTCAGTTGTTGCAGACTTGTACTTTGCTTGTTTACTGTGCTTGGTAAGATCATAAACTGCTATGTCAATGAATCCATCCTGGGCACTTTGCTGGTACTTAATGCCACTACAAATAGCCACATGGAAATGGCTGTTTTATATGTTAGCACTTCATCCCTGTTCTGGAGTTTATCTGGATGTTTCTTTAGATCTTGCATAAATAATAGTGTTGCTAGGTTGACATGCACTGAACTACATGAAAAACCATAGATGCACATCTCTTTGGCTGTGCAAGGAAGTTTGCAGTAGACTGCATTCAACAGTTGCAAGCAGTTCTGTATACACCTTTGTCTGACCATTTCTTGGTCTCAACATCCCTTTTCAGACAGCATCCACAAGAACTGGATATATGATTCTGTGTTCACATGGACAAGTGGTTGAAATAATGAGTGTGTGTTTATTCATACCCAAAGCGTATGATGGGCAATTCAGATGGGCAATCATTGTCCTTTTGTATACACAAACCATGTTCAAAGGAGCAGTGGGATCATGCCACAGCCCTGATGTTTTGGTCCAGAATCTAGAAGGGTGTCTGTCCATGGGAGTCTTCACACAAAGGCTTCCCTGCCTCAAATGACCAGATGAATGCAGGGATAGCAGGATTGGGAGGAGCCATGAGACATGGTAGTGGGTTAAAGGTGCAACTTCAGTGTTCCTTTGAACATCGTTTCCCCCTTTACAGGAGTAATGTGTGAAGAGGGCTTCATATGATTGGTGAACTGTTGAATGCATGGTAAATGCACATCTATGCCCCAAGTAAAACCATCAAGACAGCTGTGTAGAAAAGTGCAATTTGTCTATCCAGGATATATTATTATTGATTTTTAGTCCCTTGTAGCATTTTCTGCATTCTTATTTACCCTCAGCTCCACTTTGATAATGACTGGAATATTGTCCGGGAATTTCTTTACATCAGGATACATACTTATGTGGCCTGAGGGCTTTTGTACACAAGGCATGTACAGTGTGCTTGTCATTACCTATGCAGACATACTTTTAATGCGCAAATACTTTTTCACAGGTTTTGGCAAACATGTGCAGGGAAAGAAGGTAGGGCCAGCAGGTACGATTCCATCCCACTCCACCTTTTATAATGTAATATGTGAAGAGTCCTCAATGGCACACATGTTCAGTCTGATGTTCAAATGATGGATCTTCAGTATTTGATTCTATCTAAATCTGATCTTTTGGTAAGACACAAATATTTTTTAAAAAGTAATGTTGACATGTTTGTCATGCTAACTCATCACTATGTTGTTTTTCCAAACTTGTCTCTCAAACACGGGGCGGGTGTCAAGGATAGGCAAGGTGGGGCACCTGCCAAGGGCTCAAACCCCTGCAGGGGCCTACTGACAAGAGTCCACCTGCCCTTCTCTTCCTCTTCACCATTGCCATCTTCTTGTTCGCTTGTCCCTGACTCTGGCCCAGACAATGGTGGTGGTAAGAATGAGGTGCAGTGGTGGCCACTGCCTGCTTGCTCTCTGCTTACTTGCTCTCTGCCTGTTAAGTAAGCAAGTGGTAGCCATGATGAGAAAGAGGATAAGGAGCAACAGCAGCTGGTGACAATGGTGGTGAAAAGCTAGATTCACTGAGACAGGGGGGCCGATGGAGGAATTCTTGCCCAAGGGCCCTCAAAAGTCTGGAGTCATAAGTGTTCAAACACATCTTAGCCTCAAATAGCTCTAAAGTCCTCAATACTGCCATCTCCACTGCATTCCACTGAGCAGTTTGCTCCTAGAGATAAGCCAGGGGCAGTATTTTCTGGACTCAATAGCCAGAAATGAGGACAGAGCTGACTGTTGGGGAAAGCATCACCCGCTGAATTTCATGCAGTAAAAGACTGAGGAGTCCTGTCACAAAAGCTGGACACCCTGTCTCCAAAGGGAATGGACACATACTGGGAGACTTTGCCTTCTCCCCTCTCTCAAGAACATCTGCAGGAGCAGATACATCATCTGTATATCAGCTAGTTTAAAATAAAAATAAAAACTGGGGAGGCAATTTGGATCATGACAATGATACTGGGTGGGGGGGAGTGGTGTGGTGGTGGTGGGGGCTTAAACCTTCCCACATGCTAATTTTCCAGTGAAGATCACTTCTCCCTGCTATATACTGTAATGGAACAAATAGCAGATGGGGGATAATTTTCATTGGGGAAACGGCCTGGAGGGGAAGGGCTAGCCTTTCCTCCCCCCTCCTCCCTGATGTTATTCTTCACCCACATTTTAAAGACTTGGGATATCAAATTACAGATCTCCAATATCTCATCTAGTTTGGCCCTAATTTACCTTCTCTGTTTCTCTGGCTCATTTATTGCTGAGGCTACACCCTGCCAATTATGTCCTTCTCTTCCCATGTTTCCGAACGGGAAAACAATGCTTCATTCATGAAGGGTTGTTTTTTGTTTGTTTTTGGTGGGGGGAGAATTTCAAATCCTCCCTTTCTTGCTTTTGTACTTCAGATTTCTCTCTCTCTCTCCCGTACTGAATGTCATTTCTTACTGGTTTTTCTGTGCCAGGTTCCACATGTACTTTCTTGTTTTTCTCAAACTCTTTTTACTTGGCTCAAAAACACTAAACCTCTGAGGAGTGATCAAAACAGCTCAGCTGCAGAAGGCAACAAACCTGCGAATATTAAAAAAGGATTAAAGCTATTGGTGGAGGCGAGAGATTGGTGTTTTGGTTTTAGAATCAAGGAAGGGGTACTGATGTAAACCTTACGGCATAAAGGGATGGGAATGAAAAAAGTTATACAAAATAACTGCATTTATACCCAAACAGCCATCCCTGTTACTCAGTTGCTATTCATATATTTCCATAGGAGTCATCCTTGGGTCATTTATTTCTGTAACACAGAGGTCCCGCCACACATTGGGTTGGATCCTTGACTTGCCTTCCACAAAAGGAAAGGTTCTGCTTGCAGAAGGTCTCTCTGCCTGGTTTTGGAGATATCTCCCCTCCCTCCACACCACAGCCCACCCCATATAACCGCATTGCCTGACTCTTTGCATAATATTTTCGGAGAGCTTAGGGAGCTGCCGTGGGAAGGAGGGGGCAGGCAAGTCCACGTCCACCAGCACAGTTGACCCAGCTTAAATCTGCATCTCACCCAAGGAGTGTGAGATGGGGCATCATCTTCTCCCTGGCACTCTTCACCATTTGTGATGGAATCCACAAAGACTGGCCCAGCTGATAAGACTGGAACATGGGTTTGAGTCTCTGGCCCTTTCTACACCTACGAGTGTAGAGGGCCCGAGGGCCGGTGAACCCGGAAGTCTCTATGTCTGGATTTGTTGCCCCATGCACACTATTCGCACGTTGCGGCTGCCATTTTTTTAAAAAAGTAAGAAGAGTGCACAATCTGGCCCCACTCCCCTCACCATCCTGGGGGGGGGCGATTTTGCTATTCCCCCCTCTCCTGATGGCCACGGAACCGTGAAGTGCGGCTCCATGGCCATCTGTGCTGCCTCGCTTACTTCCCCGGACCACGGAAGAATCTGGATTTTTCTGGTTTCTGAGAACCAGGAAAAATCCCGAGCCCACCCCCTACCCCTGGGACTCCCTGTGCATCATTCGAACACACAAGGAGCAGCTGGGTCCATCCAGCCTCTGCTCAGCTGTGAACACATTGGATGTCCATAGATCAGACTTCCTCAACCTGTTCATTAACTGGCCCCTTCACCAAAGCAAGGAAACCTTTAAAGCTGTTTGCTTGGGCAGGTCAGGCACATGGAACTGGCTTCAGAGCAAGAACCTGCATGTGTGGGCCCAGGGAAACAGATCATAGCTTTGAACTGGCTGATTTGCATTCTAGAAGCAGATGCTGGAGAAGCATCATCATGTTCTGAGGTGGTGGTGGTGGTGGACTGCTGGGGCTGCCCTTAGTCTGCTTTGCTGGTACAGTCCCAGCTGGCTAGCTGTCCTGACCCTTACCATTCCTTGGTATAATCTCATCTGATGGGAAGAAATAGTACTCAGTACAAGAGTTTCTTAGTGTTAAAATATATTGATTATCAGACCTAGTCATATTAATAACATCTGCCAAATATGGCCTAGCTGATACAACAGTGATATGGGTTGATGTTTTTGCTCTGCTGGAAACGTATTGAATGTCCATAGACCAATATTTATCTCCTAGGACCAGTTCACACAATCCCCTCAGGTTGCAAAGTCTAATTGTGCAAGAGCAGAGATGCAGAACCTCTGGCTCATGGACCAAATCCAGTCCACCTAGGGTCCCAATCCTGCCCTCTGGAGTTTCCTAGATCGCCACTCCTCTTTCCCCTGGCCCCACCCCTTTCCCTCAACCACAGATTGTTTGGTGATTTCTTGGCCTTTTAAAGTCCCCCCCCCCCCACCTGTTCCTAAAGGTTGAAGTGCCTCTCCTAAAGCTGAGTGACTGGCAGGAAAATCTTCAAGCTAAAATATGCGTATATTTTGGCCCTGGCCCTTTTGCCTCCAGCCTCGCCTCATTTTACCTCTGGTTACGCCCACCATTGTAATATGCCCCCCCGAGAGCTTCTCTGAAATTGAATGTGGCCCTCAGGATGAAAGAGGTTCAACACCCCTGTGCTAGAGCATGGGACCAAATCTCAGTTTTGCTCATGCCCTTTTGTATGGCAAAAGTCATGGGCTATTGTGGCATGTGTATACACTTCCAGATGCTTATAAACCTTGCCTGTATTATACCCTTTTGGCAGAGTGCAGCTGATGCATCACATACCAAGGGATACCATAGGCAATGCACCAGTGGATCTCGTGGTTCTACAAGCACCCCAAAATGAATGGAAATGCTTGTTGTGGCAGAAGGGAGCTCCACTGACCCATCCCAATGCAGAAACGAGTGTTTAAAGAACCGCAAAAACCCTGTTGCATAGGCAGCTGCTAGCGCAAAAGAAACAATGGGAGCACAACGGCACTATAGGATACTGCCCTCTGATTACATGTGATGTTCAACATTTAGCGCATGTATGAGTCTGAACCACACTCTTTTGCCCCACAGCCTGGGTCCTGGGAAGAGGGAGAGGGGAACATGTGAACCAGCTCACGGTCTGGTAAAACGCTCATAATAATTGGTGCCTTTGCAGAGAACGTGCAGAATCTAAATAAATAAATAAATAAATTCCGGCTTGCTGGCTTCAATTTGTAAGTCCGTTGCTAAGTGCCAACCAAAGAAGATTAAGAGATCATAAATTGAACTAGACTGGCAGTCAGTACGTTTGTGTAATTATAAATTTCATTTGCTATTTGCACTTCCCCCTCTCCAATATAAATCTCTTACTTTCCCACTGGGGTAGATTAAGTTTTCTGGCAGTCAGCTTGATTTTTTTATTCATTGCCTGCATGACTATTATATAAAATGGTGTTTCTTTTTTCTTCTTCCTTTTTTTTAAAAGAAAGTTAAGACCACCAGGACTTAAAAATGTCCAGTTGTGTTGCTATACCTGCCTGGAGCTTGTGGGGATTAGCACGAGTGGCTGTCAGCTTGTTTAACTCTGCAATGTGTATAACATTGTGATCCTATTCTTTTTTTATTATTATTATTTTATTTTTCATAACAAACCAACACATACAAAAAAGAAAACATATAACATACTTAAAAACCATCTTCATAAGTGAATATACAGTGTGTCAATTGATCACATTTCTCCATACTATTCTTTTTCAGTTATCATTCATCAGTTTATCCAATTACTCACATTCTTAGTCCAATATATATTTATATAACAATTAGCTATTTTTTATTCATCTGACAGTATTGTCAATTTATCATTTTATACGAAATAATCTCTATTTTATTGTAATTTTTATCTTGTATGCTCTACTATTGATTATATATCATATACTATATTCTAAGTTATTCAAATAGTTTTCAACTACTAATTTTTCTATTTTGTTATATCCCCATATCTTTTTTCCCCAACCATTGATAAAATAAATTCCAAATCATATAAAATTGTTTATCTTCTTGTTCTCTTATTTCAAATGTCAATTTACTCATTTCTGCACAATCCAGAATTTTCTTAATAACTTCCTCCTGCATGGGTATTTTCCCATTTTCCCATTTTTAGCAAATACAATTCTAGCTGCTGTTAATACATTTACAATCAGATATTTCAATTCTTTGTTATAAATTTCAGGTATGATTCCCAATAAAAAAAAATCTGGTTTAAAGTCTATATGTTGCTTTGTCATTTTTTCCAACTGGTTTAAAGTCTATATGTTGCTTTGTCATTTTTTCCATTAATCCAATATCTTTTAGCCTCTGGGCAAGTCCACCACATATGGTAATATGAGCCAGGTATCTGATGACATTTCCAACATTTGTCCGACTTACTCTTGAACATTCTTGCAATTCTTGATGGGGGTAAATGCCATCTGTAAAACATCTTATACAAATTTTCTTTATATGCAGTTGACATTGTCATTTTATAATTCTGTGTCCACAGTTTTTGCCATTTCTCTAAGTCAATCCCATAACCAAAATTCCCCCCCCATGCAATCATTGTTTCTTTAACTTGCTCTTCTTCTAGCTTAATTTCTAACAAATATCGATAAAGTTTTAAAATTATTTTTTCATCAGTACCCATCAAAATCTTATCTAATTCAGTTGGCTTATTATAAACTCCTTCCGCTTTGGAATCCTTATCAAATCTGGATTGTATTTGAAAATATGAGAACCAATTCATTTTTATATTTTGTTCTGCCAACGCTTGCATAGATTTAAGTTCACCCTTTTAATTCAGTATCTCACTATATCTAATTGTTTGTTCCCTTTTATATATTATTGGATAAGAAAAGGCTTCAATAGTCGATATCCATATCGGCGTTTTTATATAACATTGCCTCTTTGTCTTCTGCCAATTCAAAAACAAAGCCTCACGAATGTAATGTCTTCTGAAATATCCCTGTGTTTTAGTACCCCCATACCATAGGAAGGCATGCCATCCCAACAGTAAATCATGCCCTTCTAAAGTCAATAGCCTAGTATTCCTCAGTGTAATCCATTCCTTTATCCACATCAGACTTGTTGCTTGGTAATATATTTCCCAGTTTGGTAAAGCAAATCCTCCCCTTATTTTTGCGTCTTGCAATAGTTTAAGTTTTATTCTTGCTTTCCTGCCCTGCCATACAAATCTGAAAACGGTTTTGTTTAATTCATCAAAAAAATTCTTCCCTAATTGGATTGGAATTGTCTGGAATAAATATAGAATCTTAGGCAACACAATCATCTTGATCGTAGAGATTCTCCCAAGCAATGCCAACTGTAAGTTTCCCCATTTTATTAGGTCTGCCACGATCTGTTTTTTAATTTTATAATAGTTATCTTCTTTTAATGTGCTACATCTTGAAGTGATGTATATCCCTAAATTCTTGATCTTTTTTGCGACCTGTAATCCTAGAGCTTCCTCCAATTCTTTTTTCCGCCTTATTAACATATTTTTGTTAAGATTTTGGTTTTATCTTTATTTATTTTCAATCCTGCAACTTTCCCATATTCCTCTATTTTTTCCATTAATTTGGGTGCTGTTTCTAGCGGTTCCTCTAGTATAAATACCAGGTCATCTGCAAAGGCTTGTACTTTATACTCCTCCTTTCTGACTTTCATTCCTTTTATTTCATTATCTTCCCTGACAATTCTATTTAGCACTTCTAATGTTAATATAAACAACAGAGGCGACAGAGGGCAACCTTGTCTTGTACCCTTATTTATATCTATAGATTCAGTTAATTCTCCATTTATCATCACTTTTGCACTTTGTTTATTGTATATTGTTTCGATAGCTTGAATAAATTTCTTACCAAAGCCCATCTGTATCATTTGCAATAACATAAATCTTCAGTTCACATTGTCAAAGGCTTTTTGCGCATCTAAGAATATCAACACCATTTGTTTTTCAGGGTGTGCTTCATAGTATTCCAGAGTATCCAAAATTATTCTAATATTATCTTTGATTTGTCTCTTTGGCAGAAACCCATTTTGGTCAGTATGAATAAAGTTATTTAAGTATTTTTTAAATCTTTCTGCCAATATTGAAGCAAAGATTTTATAATCTGAGTTTAGTAGGGATATCGGTCTATAATTTTTAATCTGCTGCTGGTCTGTGCCCTCCTTCGGTATAAGTGTAATATATGCTTCTGTCCATGTTTGGGGTATTTTCTTTCTCGAAATAACTTCATTCATAACTTCCAATAGAGGTATATTTAATATCGCCTCAAATTTTATATAAAATTCAACTGGTAATCCATCTGGACCTCGTGCTTTCCCAGTATTTTGTCTTTTAAGTGCTTCTGTTAATTCCATCGTTGTAATATTTGCTTCTAACATTGTTTCAACATCTTTAGGTATCTGAGGCAGATTAGCTTCCTGTAAGTATTGTTTAATTCTTCCTTCCTGGACTCTCTCCTGATAGTATATCCCTTCGTAGTACTCTTGAACAATTTTCTTCTTTTCCACCTCTCCATAACAAATCTGTCCTTGCTGATTTATCAACTGATTAATCTTCCTTGACTGTTTTTCTTTTTTTAACTTATAGGAAAGCCATCTGCCTGGTTTATTAGCATCTTCAAAATAATTTTGCTTAACACTTTTAATTTTTTGTGCTAGCTCTTTCTTTTCAATTAGACCCATCCTATGTTTTATAATCTCCATTTTTGTTTTAATGTTTTTCATTTGTGGAGATTTCTGTAACTCTTTTTCCATTCTCTTATACTCCTCTTCTAATATGCCAAGATTCTTTTTCTTTTTTATATTTTTTTCCTTATATAGTCTATTATCACTCCTCTCGTATATGCCTTCATTGTATCCCAAAGATTTTGTAATGATGTTTCCTCTCTTTTATTTTCTTTAAAAAAGAATGCCAACTCTTTCTCCATTTTCATTTTAAAGTCATCCTCTTTTAGTATCCTATTATTTAGTATCCATCTCGACCTTTTTTTTTGCCCTTTCCACACCATCATAATTGGATTATGGTCTGCCCAAGTACTTATCCCAATTTCAATATCCTGTATATTGAGAGGTGATTCTGCTGACATCCAAATCATATCAATTCTAGACCAGGATGCATGTCTGTTTGAATAAAAAGTATATTGCTTCTTATTTATATTCCTCTCTCTCCATATATCCTCCAAGTTCAACTCATCTGTCATTCGAAAGAAGGCTTTTGGTAAAATCTTTCTTACTCTTTTTGCTGTTTTCTGTGTTTTATAGTCCAATTTTTCATTAACAATACCATTCAGATCACCCATCATACAAATATTCAAATAATCCATTTTAATTATTTGTGTATGTAATTTTCTATAAAATTCTTCTTGATTGTCATTTGGAGCATATAGAGCTATTAGGAGTGTCTTTATATTATTGTCCATTATCTCCACCATCAAAATCCTTCCATCATTATCTGTGTTAATTGGTTCCGCTATTATTGTGTCTCTAATATATAACACCACTCCTCTTTTTTTAGTTTGTGCCAAAGAAGTAAATAGTTTCCCTAGCTTTGGATGTTTCAGCAAATATTATTATTCTTAACAGTGGATTTGTGCACTGCTTTGTGGGCCTGGCTCCGTGTGTTTGTGTGTCTCTGATCAAGGGACACTCACTGCCTTTCTGGATGATCCATCATAGCAGAGCACAGTGGTGGTGGGGAAGAGATTAGCTTGTTCAAGTCATCCCCCACCTTTCCCTAAAAATCTGGTTGGATGTGCACTCTAGGATATGACATCAGGTGGTGAACCTGTGCCCTTCCAGATGTTACTGATTCAGGTTGATGGTAGTTGGAGTGCAATAACAACTGGAAACTCACAGGTCTTAGTTGTGAACTATGCATGTAGTTTGTATTTAATGCAAACTAATTGTACAGTTCACAAATGGCTGAGCATTTCTGCAGGGAATTAATCTTGCTGCTTTACTCCTCTGACTTTTAAAGAACACTAGGCTGGCTTAAAGCAAACCCACTGAAGTCAGTTGAGCAAGGTAGTTATGACCAACCTAAGTCCCATGTATTTCAATGGGTCTACTCAAAGTATGACCAGGTCTAGATCCAATCCAATGTCAGTATATGCACATTAGTAAAGTGAGGGAGAGCAGCACTTGGTGGTTTTAAAAAAAAATTAAATTACACACACACACACAGACACACACACATTGTTCATGGAATGATGTGAGCATGAAAGAAGATGGCATCACTCAGCCACTCATACTGCAAACAACAAAGAACTCTGATGGCACATTATAGACACATATACACTCATGAAGTGTTATCCACGGTTGGCAAATGTACATACAAAATCACCACAATCGTTTGTCAAAAAGCCTTTAAAAGGACACTCCACATTTGAAGCTGCTGAGCTGGAATTCATTTGGAATTTGATTCAACCAGGCTTTGGCTCAGAAGATTCTGGGAGTGACTAGCTCACTACAGCAAGTAAATGTCCCTCTTTAAGACAGCTTACTTACCTTGCTTTGCCAAATCATCACCAGTTGGTAGTGGGTCACTTCCACTTTGATAGTTTACTCTTTTGACAGAACCTTGTTTTCCTTTGGCCTCTAATGCAACAGGCACCTCTTGGATTGTTGGATCTTCTGACCTCACTTTGTAACAACATTCCCCTCCACCTGCTGGTCCTTCTGTCTTTACTCACAAAAGCATAGGAGGCAGCCTTGTAAGCCATCCAAACCAACTCCTTGCTTGATGCAGGAAAACCAGTGCTCTAGCATTCCCAATAGATAGTTGCCCAGTAGGAATGGGTGAACAAGCGATGTTTGAGATTGTTAGGATTCTCCAAACATTCTCTTGTTGTTCATGTCATGCTCAGTTCCCATCTACATTTACAATTGTTGTTTGCCTTGCATGAATGGGAGATTTGCGCAAAGCAAGCAGTGATCAAATGGGAGATTTTCACAAATCACCTGAAATTTGCACAAATTGGGAAATTTTTGCAAATTTCCTTCCTTGACTAAAACAGGGTTGATTTTGTCTACTGAGGAAATGTGTGAAAATTAGGAAATTTGCACAAATCAAACTTTGAATCAGGAATGGGATGACCACTCCCAGACTGTGGAATGGTCTGCCGGAGGAGATTAGACAAATTAGCAGTCTTCATGAATTTAAGAGAGTCATGAAGCCTGCTCTCTTCCGGCAGGCCTATCCAGATGAATTTTAAGATGTTTTTAACGATGTATTGGTTTTTATTTGTTTTTAATATTTCAGCTATTTTGTGATTTTTGTGTTTTGTATTTGTTGTTGTTCCCCGCCTCGATCCGAAGGGAGAGGCGGGTTATTATTATTAATAATAATAATACGAGCACATGTTCGAAAATGTGCAAACATTTTCAGCTCACACTTGCGTTCGGGGCTTCAAACAGGGCATGGTTGTATGTTTTCCAAGCAAAACTGAAATTCTCATACATCTTTATTGCCTAGGTCTATGTCACGACTTGGAGAGAGAGTCCATCATGCCTTTAGGTGATTGGTTCCATTGTCAAACTGCTCTCTTGCAATGTTTTTTCTCACATTCCGCCAAAATCTACCCTCCTGTAACTTAAGCCCATTAGATCGAGTCCTGCCACTAGGGCAGCAGAGCAAAAGTGTTTCCCCCACCCTCTATGTAACAGCCCTTCAGATACTTGAAGAATTCTATCATGGTCCCCTCTGTCTTCTCTTCTCCAGGCTAAACATACCCAGCTCCTTTAAGCTTTCCTCCTAGGGCTTGTTTTCCACACTTCTGACTATCTTTGTTTCAGTTTGTCAACATCCTTTTTAAAGTACAGCATCCAGAACTGGGCACAGTACTGCAGATGTGGCCTGACTAGTGCTGTGTGTATGTGTGTGCATGTATGTTCATGGTCATGGATGTATCTGCCAACTGAGGAAAACATTCCATGCACCTGACAAAAAGGGTTCCCGCCCTTAGAAATATATCCCTCAATAAATGTGTGTCTAAAGTGCCCCCAGTTTCTTTGTTGTTTCTGCTGCAACAGACTAACAGGGCTACTCCTCTGGGCTTTGTGAACTGTTATGGGCAATATCCAATAGGTGCCCATCATTTCACTTTTGGGGTCATATTCCACATAGCTAGTGCAATGGTCATATGTAGATACAATAACAGAAGGCAATAACACTTCTCCCAGATGTAAAATAGTTTTGCTTTGAGAGACACTAAATATTAGGTTTTAAAATGGGAGAGTGTAATCCCCATCCAGCAGGTCTAAACCATCTGAGCAGGGGACCCAATCCGGTCTGTGGAGCTTCCCCTGGATGCCCTGTCTCTTCCCAACATCACCAGGTCTCCCCACCTACTTGTCTTAAATTTTCCTTTGATTGGCAGTAAGGATTGCCAACCATCAGTCCTCCTCATTTTCCTCCCCCTCCCCTTTTAAATGCATTTTTTTTGGGGGGCAAGCCAGAACCCGCCCCTCACTTTCCCATACCCCAGGTCATTTTCTGCCAGAAGTTCAGCTTCTCAGTTGCTGTCAGCTGCTGCAACTTTGCTCCCAACAAAGCCCCACCCACTTCACTTTGGGCCCCAAGAGTTCTGGAATGTAGACCCTGAGACCCTTCCAAGCTGAACATGCAACCATTGGCTCAAAATGACCCCCTATCCCTTGTTAAAGAGTTGGGGAGGTCTGATACCTTGGAATAAAAGCTCTGCCTTGAGAAGAGCCCTGTACAATAAACAAGGAACAAATGTGCATGCACTGCGTATGCAGAAAGGCTGTCAGTAGGCTTTCCTTCAAACACAGCACAGTCTGTGCTTCATATATAGAGATACCCTTGTCTGAGAATCTAGGCCTCCCTGGGTATGTCACCACATCTGATCTCAGCACCTAGCAAGACTGGGGCATGTGTGTGTGTGTACGTTGGGGACATAGGAGATTACACTGATGGCCTTTAACCAGAACACCATCAAATCTATGCAGATGTTTCCACTGCTGGCTCAGGGTTAGAAGGCAATGTATTTCTTGCTTCCAAGTATTTACTTTTCTTATCTGTTTTTATGGCGGGGCAGCACCTGCTTTTTATTTAATTTTGTCTCAACCGCCAAAGGTTGCTGTAACAAACCTAGTGTGAAACATACCAACAGTGTTAGTTGGGTGTTGGTGTCCCCCCTCCCTTTTCCCTTCCAAAAACAAATGTTTTCTTACATGTAGCTGAATCCTGCAAACTTCTATGCTAGTCTTCCCCAACCTGGTGTCTTCCAGATGTTTTGGATATAACCTCCATGCTGGCTGGGGCTGGTGGGGGTCCAGGTCCAAAACATCTGGAGTGCATCAGGTTGAGGAAGGCTGCTCTGTGATATAGGTGTGCTCAAGTCTGCCCCTGAGCTCATCAATGACTTTAGTATGATGATTGTGCCATCTAGTGGCATGGAATAACATGTAGAAAGGATGGAGTTGTGACCAGAGACTGGGGCCAGCTCTACACCAAGCAGGATATAACACTTTGGAAATGGTTTGAAAACTGTATATGGAATGTTGTCAATACCACTATAAACCATTTAAAGCAATAGTTTAGATCCTGTCTGGGATTGAGGAACTTGGAGTGAGCGAAGACCTGGGAATAGGCGTTTTACTTGACGTTGAGCTAATGTAATTTCCACCCCAGTCTAGACAAACTTTCAAAGCTCTTACTCTGCTGCTCCTCACCCAAGAGGTAACTTGAGAAACAGATGAGCTAATTTATACTGACAGACACAACAGGGTTAAGAAAACCTTTAGTAATTCCTGGGTCTTTTCAGTTAGCTAACAGGGGGCCAAACTACACCCATGTGGAAAACCCATGATTTGCTTTTCCAATGTCTTTTTCATTTCCTCACAGCATCCAGGAGGTGTGTGTCCCATTCTGGATCAGGGTCATTGCATAAAGGTGTGGGGGTGGAGGGTGGGGGGTGGAAGAGGCTAGCCCTTTTACACTATACTAATTTTTCAGTGCAAATTGCCTCCCACTCTGTGGCTAACAGCAGCTGTGGTATCTGCACAATGGGAAAATGTTAACCCACTCCCTGCACTCTGATCCAAATTGTGATCTCTGTGGCTGCTTTTGGAAGGCAAATGAGACCCAATCAGTACTTTGAGGGATAGCTTTTCTGATGCAAAAGGTTGAGGATTCCATGCAACTCAGGTTACTTCACCTGCCCCTTTTTGCCCCTGCAGCCCCACCCTCGGGAGGGGCCATAGCTCAGTGGTAGAACAAATGCTTTGCATGCAAAAGGTCCCAGATCAAATTTGTAGTATCTTACCTGCCTGAAACCCTGGAGAGCCATTGTGACAATGTCAGGCTAGAAGGACGAATGGTCGAACTCCACAGATGGCAGATTCCTACATTCTGAAGATTTCTAGACTGGATGGCCTTTTGAACCTTAGGTGTACCAAATTGGTGGGTGCTGGTCTTCTGACAACAGCTAGTCCAAAGTTTTAATTCCCTCTATTTTACTACTTAGTTCTCAGTGATGGGGATGTAATGTGTCTGAGAAGGGTGTGTGTGCATCACATCAATATCACAATTCTTTGCATATTTATTCAGAGGTAAGCCCCAATGAGTTCTACTGGACTTACTTCCAGGTATGAAACCTTAACCTGGGAGTAAGCCCCATTGAACAAAGTGAGATTTCTGTCCAAGTAAACATGTATTGGATAGCCCAGTCAGATACCCCAGCCCCTCAATACACACAGGTTACAGTCACAGGCTTATCATTGCTGAAAACTAGACCCATGACTCAACACTTTTATCAATAATTAACTAAAAGTTCAATTTAGTTTGTTTCTCATTAGAAAATTTCCTTCGCCTCTGTGTGCTTTTACAGATAACAGAATGCAAACTTATCTAACAATAAAATCTTGCTAAGGCTGCAACCCTAAGCTCATTTACTTGTATGTTGAGTCCTAGCGAAGTAAACATTCAAAAAATCTGTGGGCATGTCCCGTTACACTGATTTCAATGGGTGTTAATAGCAACTAACCTTTGATGAGCCATCCCCAATGTTTTGACAGTGATCTGAACTATTAGGCGAATGTTTTTCCAGTTAGTTAAAGTAACTCAATACCACAATGTAGTTATTTGTTTTATTTGAAATACTATAAAAATATACCACAATCCACCCACTTTTCAAATATAAAATCAATGCAAAATGTAAAAACTACAAAGCTAAAGATCCAGGAATCCATATCACCTGTTGAAAAGAAGCAAGTTATATCTATATTCCAGATGGTAATAAAAGTGGGAATTATCTGTAAGTCCTTTGTGCGTTCCCATTGTGGTTTTAGTCTCAGTATAGCATTTGCTCCACATATAACTGCCCTCCATATAACTGTGCATTAAAAACAGAGGAAAACTTAAAATAAGCCATGTGTCTGATGTCCTTCTTTGCTATTAAAAAGTTCCTTTTATGGAATTTTATCAAAAAATTAAAATACATTTACTATGTTATGATTTCTATCTTTCTTTTTTTTTCATTATCAAACAGGCATTTTATGTACAAAATGACAGAGGGAGGCAAAATGACCAGCTCAAGAGCATAACAGTCAATAGCATTTATTGCTTCTAGCCAAAGGCATTTACAAAATGTATGATACAAACAATAACAAATGTATGTGATGGATCCAGATGTAGGCATGTGCATCTGGGCTGGCAGAAGGAGCCTAACCCCACCCTCTCTTCCCACAGTAGCCCCTCCAGCCCCCTGAAAATGCAAAATAGAGTCTGGAGCCCTTGGTGAATGGATCAAACTGTGGTTACCTCCACAAGGGCGCTTTAATGCTCTTTGAAGGCTCATTATAAATTTTACCTTCACACCAGCGGAGCGCAAAACGGGCGCAGAGGCGCGTTATCTCCCGGATTATGCGCATTATCGAATGCGCGTTAAATAGCGACTTTTATTTTGCTCCGGCCGTTAAAGCGCATTTTCGCCGTGTGAACAAGCGATTATGCGCATTAACTACATGTAAAGCGCTTTTTGGACATCAATTAATGCGCTTCGCCGCCTCTCGCCACCTCCCGTGCAGAGGGATTAGGAGTAAATGTGCCTCCGCGATAATGCGCATAATCCCCGAACCGGGCGCAAAAGCGCATCCTTGTGGAGGGGGCCTGTGATGTGAAAGAGGCAAGGGAAAAGGGAGGATCACCCCAAATCAGGCAAAGTCACTTTCTGTGAGAGGAGTGCTTTCATCAATAGAAGGCAGATCCTGGATCCAACCCTATATAAATGATACAAGGTCACTAAGAAAGTTTTATGGCTGAGTGGCATACGAATTTGAACTCAGTTCTCCCATGTCCAATACTCTTTTCACTGCACCACACTGACTACTGCATAGACACACATGAATGACTGAACTCTTATGTTTATTGTGTCTGTTGAAAAGGCAACTGTCATGTAATCTGGAGATGGGCACTCACAATGTTTTCTTGCATGTGTTTACCTGTCATTTCAATGGATGAAGCCAATTTGCTCACACATGTGGACCAGATGCCTCCATTGAAATGAATGAGGTTGCCCTTCTCAATTGGGGAGTTCCATGAATATGTTAGAAGTCTTGTGCTCAGAGGACATATCAGATTCAGGATACGGTGCAGAGATCTGGTTCTGGCTTTTAACTAAAGTTTCTTAGTCCCCTGCAGAAGCAACAGAGGCTACTTATATGAACATTTCACATGTTGCAAAAGCTCACCTAGATATATCTCCAGAGAGAGAGACATACTTTATTGTGTCTTAGCAAATTGCCATTATGCACACTTACAAAGGAGGGGAAAAAACATTCTATACAATTAAAACTCTGCTAGTAAACCAATAAGAGTAGGATCATTTTCCATACAATCTTTAAACTTTGTGGCACGTATTTGTAGAGCATTGACAAGGAATTTAGAAGTTCTAAAGGATACATACTTCTCAACATCAGACAATAAGAAACAAACCTTAACAAGAGATGGCCTACCCTTTAGTGAACTTAACAATGGATAGATATATTTGGTTCTGAGATCGTTATACATAGAGCATTCTAAGAGTACATGAATGATATCTTCAGTTGATACAGAATTACAACTGCATACTCTATCCTTCTTAGGAACCCCCTTATGCCGACCCACCCAATCTGCCAGCGGAAGAACATTTAATCTTGCCCGAGTAAAGGCTACCCTCATTTTAATATTTGGTAAATCTACAAGGTATTTTGGAAAAGATAAATACAAAGGAGTAAAGGAGGCATAGAAGTTATTAGACTGGCAAGTCTTGATCTCAGCCAGCTGAGATTGCATCTCAGTGTCCTTAAGCCTTTGGAGCAGTAATACTTTAGCTCTGTCATAACCGTTCATGCTCCTTGGGGAAAGTGGGTAGATTTGCCCTTGGATCCCTAGTTGCTGATCCCCTAATATACACGATAGGGACCATTTCATATACAAAGAAAGCAGAATACAATTTATATATACTAATATTCAAGTCTCCAGGTGCTGGTCCTTACGTAGCTAAAATGGCTCTATCCACTCACAAGAGGGAAGATAACAGCAGACTCGGAGGAACCCCAAGGTTTGTAGAAGTACAAACAACTTCTTTAGGAAGCCTGACCCCCACAAAACAGTCCAATGAGGACTGAGCTTGGTCAGCGGGAATGGAATGGCAATGAACTCTTTGTGTGTGTGGTGCTGGTAAGGAGAAGAGAAGGTAGTAGCTGGTTGTCTGGAACACTGAATGGGAACATTCTACACTGCAACATTTTGTTGCAATTCCACATGTCCTGTCTAACTATTTGCCGCTGTTCCAGAAACCCTCAGAAATTATGTGACAGTCTTGTTAAAAAACAATACTACCAAAAATATTTGCATTCAAATAAATCAAGCTTATCTTAGAAGCGGGTTGCAAATATATGAAACAAGATTTGATTGAATTTTCCATGTTCACTCTACCCCTTTTAAAATTGATCTTTGCTTTTATGTGTGTGAAAATCTGAAGAAGGAATTTAGCTTTTAAAACCCCTAAAAATTAAGTGAGATGCCCACTCTTTTAGGGAACATGCAAATTTCTGGTTGCCATGAAATAGCATCAGCCACAACCCAGTTAAAAGAAGTCTTAAGGCTGCACTCCTAAATAGACTTAGTAGGGAGTAAACCACATTGAGCTCAATGGGACTGACTTCTGACCAAACACGCTTAGGATTGCACTGTTAGAAAATTTAACTTTGAAGTCAATATGATTAATCAAGTTAAATTTGAATACTACAGCCTTGGGCTGCAATGCCAAATACACTTACTAGGCAATCCAATGAGCTCATTGCAACTTAGTTCTGAAGCAACCCATTGAGGAACACACTGCAGGTGAGTGAGGAACAGCTATTTAAAGTCTCCTGCTTAATGAACTAAACCAAATTGACTTCAATTGGAATATCATCAGGATCCAGCAATGTACATAGCTATGATAGTACACAGAAACCAGTGTTGTTATTATTTATTGGTAACATTCTTTGCAGATCTGCAGCTTGAGTAGCCCCTTGAAGTAGTTCTTTCACAGTGCAATCCTATGATTTTCTTTTTGAAAAAGAAGTATTACTGTGTTCAATGGGGCTTACTCCCTAGTAAGTGTGTTTAGGGTTGATACATTTTCTTGGATGGAGTTTTCTCTTATAGAAACTACCATGAGGAAAGCAATATATTTATTCAGCCTTGAGAAAACCATCTGTTAATCGGGGGTGGGGGGAACGGACCTTTTTCTGCCAGCGGCTGCATGAAGGCAAGGCCAGAGCTAAAGGTGGGTGGGTCCACTATTTTCATCTTTCTCCCCTCCACCCAGGGAAGGGACAGATCCCTCTTGCCAGACATCTGAACTGATTGCATGCAAAGGGCTTTTGAAATTAGGCTGAGGACTGCATGAAATTAGGCCGAGGGACATAGGTGGCCTTAGGGCAGCAGGCTGACCGCTCCTGTATTAATCCTGTCAGTGGTAAATGTAAATGCAAAGCGATGGATGAAAATACACCACCTATGAGCGCGTATATTGCACGGAGCTGTATTTTTTTACCGTTGAGGACTTGCTAATGGTAGAGGGAAGTGCTTCCTGTGGGCCAGCATGATTAAAGAAAGGGTCAGAGATAAAGATCTTCTCCTGCCTATCCATGTCAGAGTAGGTGGGTGGTTCTGCTGTGCTCCACATACCAGCGGTGGGAGTCACCACCCTTTCACTTAGCACCACATTCTGTCCTTCAGATAAGTTGGGGATGCTTAAGGAGGCCTTTAGTTCAGAGTTAGGTACAAGGACTGTCTCCCTTTCTCTTACAACAACATACTTTGAATCTGAGAGGTCTGGAAAGGCTCCAGCTGGCCTCTCTAACATATCCTGAAAATTAGAAGCTGGGGCAAGCACCCTCTCCGTCACTACCACATTCTCCTTAAACTGAGGGTCAATTACTGTTGGGGGTCTTGCCCCGTAAGAGGTTTCTGTCACTACAACATTGCTGCTACTAACCACAGGGTCAGGAATAGATCTTACTGACACCTTGGTCAAGGTTTCTGAACCAACACGTTTGACAGGTTCAGGTAACTGGTAGCTAGGGCCTGAAGTATATGCAAGTCCTGAACTTAAGGCATTGTGCTGATGTAAGTACTGTGTATCTGACTCATTCATCGCTGGGCTAGGACCTGCATCTTTTAGGACTGTAGAGCTGTGATGACCAACTTCCATGCCTATGTGTTTGCCCGTACAAATCTCAGCCAGAGTCTTAAATTTGTCTCCCAAGTCATCCAGGAAATGGTCATCAGGGTCGTCCTCAATAAAGCTGCAGCAGCCAACAGACCCATGGGGAGAATCTCTTTCTTCCTCTTGTGAGTATACTAGTAGGCAGTCTTTTGCAAGATGAGCTTCATCCTCGTCAGCAAAAGCATCAGCTTTCTAAAACATTGAAGAACAAGAACCGTGAGCATTCACATTTCAGAAATTATAACACAATTTATTGGTGTTTTATTGGTATTTTAATGATGTACTGGTTTTATCCTGCTTCTGGGATCGTCGCTTATTGTAGTGTGACATCAGAGGAGGAAGGAGAGATGTCGTGCCCACCATTCCCCCGCAAAGGATCCATAGAGTGCACTTGCACTTCTTTGCAAAACTTTTTTTTAAAAAATGCAGAAATCGGGGGGTCCACCCTCCTGGGGATGGCGGACTTGCTCCCCCCCGGCACCTCCGTCCCCATTTCTGGTGCCCGCTTACTTACGAGTAAGCGAGCACCAGGTGGGATGGCCACCCACACCTCCTGCAGTCTTGGGACGTTCCCGGGACCGGGGGAAGAATCAGGTTTCCCCAGGGATCTCTTATCCTGGGGAAAACCCATGCCCATCCCATCATTTGCACACACAGGGACTACCCAGGGATGGTCCCGGGTAAAAAGGCTGGTGTAAAAACAGTCCCAGATGACATTTCTAATCCTAGCAAGCTTCCTACCTGCTAAAAATATGAAGAATTTCTCTCAGCCACCACTTCAGAAATCAGCAAATATGTCACCCTATTTTTATGGCCAGCGAATGGAAATCCAGAAATGGAGTAGCATTTTTGGCTCAATTCCATCTGAGAGGGAGGGAGAGGAAGTGCCAAACCAATCCTAATTGAGAGGAGGGGGTATGTGTGTCTGGAAAAATTAAAATGGCCCACAATTCCAAGGGGGAAACATGCGAATCAATATAATGAGTTTCTCAAAGGTGGAATCTTACTTCACAGAAGTAACTCCTTAAGAATTCTTCATTCATGGTGGCTCCGTTCTCCAAGGTAATCAGTCTTCTACCAATCCTGGTCATGGTTCCTCCTGCCATGCCGCCTCCTTCTATCATGCCGCCTCCTTCTGCCATGCCTAAGCCCCTTACAGACTTCATGCCTCCATGACTGGCTTGAGAAAGAAGTGTTGCTTGCTCTTGCCACCGCCCATCAACCATTTGAACATTGCTGTAATGCTCTTTGTTCACTGAGGAAGAAATGCCACCCCCCACGTTGCTGACTATTGATCCTGCGTCTTTCGCTCCTGCTCCGCCTACCATGTTTGAGGCTGAGGTGTCCAATGCCGGTGGAGTAATGAGGGGGAGGAATGCCTAAAATCAAAGGCGACAATAAAAAATTAAAATTAAACATCCTTGGAGAGGTGTGCTGAAGTCAGCAAACAACACACAGCAGATGGGTTTGGCTAGGAGGCTAAAATGGTTCGGTATCAGAATTCTGTGTGCTCCTTACTCAGAGAAAAGGAAGAAAAGATTTACAGCAACCAAGAGGAAACTGAATAGTGGAACCAATGCCCAAAGGTTTGGACACTTGCACACAACCTTCCCCAGGATTTTTCAGAACAGCAGCTCTGGCAGCTTCCCAGATCAATGGGAATATCTGTTGGATAAGCAAAGCTTCTTCATGTCATTACAGCTGTTCTGGAAAAAATAGTTTGAGGATAGCTTCGTCACAGCCAGATCCTGCCTATGTTCATCTGGGGTTAGATTCAGATTATTCAGACAGACAGGAGATCTACTAAAGTCAATGGGACTGAAGTTAATCAATGGGTCTATTTTACATATGACTAAATCTGGATTCAACCCCTAGGACTAACATTAGGCTGACCATAGAAAAGGAGGACAGGGCTCATGTAACTTTAACAGTTGTAGAGAAAAGGGAATTTCAGCCAGTGTCATTTGTATGCAATTAGTTCCTGGTGAAATCCCCTCTTCATCACAACAGTTAAAGTTGCAGTAATCCGGAAATGTCAACTTGTTCAAAATATGGCAGCCAGGTTGGTCACCGGTACATCTAGGGGTGATCACATCACACCAGTTTTAAAATCGCTTCATTGGCGGCCAATCAGTTTCCGGGTGAAGTATAAAGTGTTGGTTATTACCTTTAAAGCCCTACATGGTTTGGGTCCAGGGTACCTGCGGGATCGCCTTCTCCCATACAATCCGCCCCACACACTTAGGTCCTCTGGGAAGAATTTACTCAAGTCAGCCAGAACTAGGCTGGCGGGTGTTACCCAGAGGACCTTCTCTTCCATCGCTTCCAGACTATGGAATGGTCTGTCGGAGGAGGTTAGACAAATTGACAGTCTTCATGAATTTAAGAGAGTCATGAAGACTGTCCTTTTACGACAGGCCTATCCAGATGAATTTTAAGATGTTTTTAATGTTGTATTTTTCTCTTGCTTTTAAAATTTTAACTGTTGTGATTTTTGTGTTTTATATTGTTGCTATTCCCCACCTCGATCCGAAGGGAGAGGCGGGCTACAAATAAATATTATTATTATTATTATTATTATTATTATTATTATTATTAATTATTATACTAGAGTGACCATATACAAAAGAAGGCAGGGCCCCTGCAACTTTAACTGTTGTGATGAAGAGGGAATTTTACCAGGAACTAATTGCATGCAAATGACACTGGCTGAAATTCCCTTTTCTCTACAACTGTTAAAGCTACATGAGCCCTGTCCTCCTTTTCATATAGTCAGCCTAACTAACATGGCAAACATGCTTACTCAGAAGTAAGCTTCAATGACTTAAATCGGACTTACATTCAGGTAAGTCAGTAGGACTGAGCCTATGTAGATTGATTTCAATGAGGCTTACTACCAAGTTACCATGTGTAGGACTATGGGCCTTCACGCTCCCTCCACCAGCCTTTCTTCAACCACTGCATCCAATCTTTCTAAATGTTTTATACGACAAAAGCTGTAATCCCATGTACACTCACTTGGGAGCAAGTGCCATGGAACTCATTGGCATTTACTTCTGAGTAGACATGCATAAGACTATGCTATCAGGTGGAAAATTGAAATTCAAGGGTGCCAAACGCAAAACAAACACCAATACCTTGTCTTCAGGTGCTGCCCCTTCATTGTTCCAGGAACGCAACATTTCTTCACTATTGTCAGGTATGGCTGCAAAGCCTTTTGCAGCACCTGATCCAAAGCGACATGCCAGCAGTAAGAGAGGCACAACTGTCAAAGAAGCAATGTTTCAATGAACAACCAAAGATTCAAATTTCACGAAAAGTCACAAAGACATTGGCATTTATGAGAGCAAAGCCTGTTTCCATCCACGTTAGATAACTGAATACCCCATAATCAATTCAAAATATTAAAAATGTTAAAAAAAAGAAAAAAAAGAGAGCAATCTAATGCAAACATTGCACTATGATAAACAGGCAGTGTATCAACTCTGCTCTGATGTACACGGGCATCTCAATGCATTTTAACATTCCAATGTGGTGAGAGCAACACAGAATGGAACATTAACAGTAGTAGGCGATTTCCTTTCTTTTTAGCTTGCTTGTTATGAAAGCAGGCTCCATCCATTCAGGGCTGTGCTCATTCCACAACAGTACCATCCAAACATACAATTTGTTATGAGATGCAAAATCTAGCACCTTGTAATCCCCCAGTTTTATTAAAAAGGCAGAAAGAAAACAAGGTTTCTAGACCTCATTACTGTAAATGAAAGTATGAGGACAAATGTGCAGTTTGTGAAATCCTGGACTCCAGCTGAGAGGCACAGCAATGTTTCCAGCAATCTGAGGATAGGCTTTTAGTGTCTTCTACCTCAGTATAGCTCCTTGCTCCTCACCCCACCCTCTTTAACAAAAGTAGATTTGTGCCAGATAATAATAATGGCCACCAACTTGGGTGGCTTTAAAAGGGGATTAGACAAATTCAGGGAGGATAAGGCTATCAACGGTTGCTGGTCATGATGAGTATATATTATCTCCAGTATCTGAGGCATATGCCTATGCATACCAGTTGTTGGGGAACACATACAGGAGGGTCCTATTGCACTCATATTGTGCTTATGGCCTTGTCAATGGGGCTTCTGGTTGCCACCATAGGAATAGAATGCTGGACTACATAGGTTCTTGGGTCTGATCCAGCATGGCTCTTCTTGTGTTCCTATGTTCTTATGAGCAAAAGTAGGAAAATAATCTCCATGGTTTATACAGTTTGCAGAATTCAGCTCTTCTTGGGATCCTGTTTTGATTATCATTATTCTATTTAACATGCACAGCGTGCACAGTCCTGACCTTATCTTGCTACTGCAAGTTTGGGAAAGTTCCTGTCTTCTTGCCTGGCTTCTCTGCCAAGTTGCCAGAGGGCATTTTGCAGAAGTTTTGGCAAGGGACAAGAAGAATAAATAGCACAACCTCTAAGTATATACTAAAGAAAAATCTAGTATTTCCTAGATGCAAAAGCCTGGAATGTTATGTACTCTTAAAGCCTATCAGTTTCAGTGAAAGAGATCCAGAAGGTGCTTAACTCTGGTTGGATCATGCCCACGGTTTCCTTTACTACAATAAAGTTAAAGGGTTGGATCCAGATTGAGTCATGCTTGGAGTAGATGCATTGAAATCAATAGGACTTAAGTTAGCAATGATTAACTCAAGTCCCACTGCTTTCAATGGGTTTGCTTGATGTTTGATTCAATCTGGATCCAACTGAAAGACTGCAAGTCCCCGATGGAAGGAGCTATTGTGTCAGAGCCTTGTGCAATGCACAGCATGTGTACAGTTATTATGGAATAACACTAGTTACTTACGCAGCAGCAACAAAAGGGCCAGAATTATCAGTGCAATTGCTGTGGGTCCTAGTATGACTGAGGAGCCGACTATATACCCATGGCAATTGGCACCATCCGCACATTCACAAACACGCATCTTTAGGATTTGCGGTTCAGGACAGCTGAGGCCTTGGTTATCTTTCACTAAGAGTGGAACATCATATAGGCCAGGCTTCACATCTGGTGGTACAATATGCGCTCTAAATCCTTTGCAGGGAAGAAAAGGCAAATCAGTGTAAAAGCAATAGAATAGAAGTTCACAAAAAGGATAGGTGTGAATTTGTTTGCAAGAACCAACTTTACGGTTGCCTGTTTGATGTTTTAAAGCAGGGCTGGGGAGCATGTTGTAATGTTGGGGGATTACAACAACCAGTGGTGAGGGAAGATGGAATGGTAGAACAGCAATATCTAGGAGAGCCACATGTTCCCCATCCCTGTTCTAAAGAACCAAGGGAAGGATCCAATGGTGTCCAGCTGTTAGTACTATTAATGTTGCACCAGCAGAAACCAACATCTAGGCAATGTCAATAGAGCCTTCTCGTGGGATATGTTTCCTGGTTTCTGCTAGCCCAACATCAATAGTACTGGTGGCCAAACGCTGTTGGATTCTTCCCCAAGTTACATTATGAGACAAATACAGTTCTAGCAGTTCCCCTTTGAAAACTGTGTATTCTATATATACAGGTTTACAGAACTAAAATGATTAGAGTATAGTACATGTTTCTCTTTAATGGTACAACCCCTTGTGTTACAGAAATTCCACAAGTGTCCGGGAAAGTCAATCAGCTTCCTGCAGAGAATGTGAAGCATTTTCCCAGCTTTGTGTGCTCAAGGGTGTGGTTTTGGGATACCATCCTAAGCTTTCTATCAGAAGAAGGATAGTAGAAAATCTGCAGAGGATTTCGCCTTCACTTTATTTATAGCTGGTGCTCAAAAGAGGGGTAGGATTCTTTTCAATGGATGCCATTTTAGTCAGGCCTAATTTGAAAGGCATCGATCCCTCTTTCATTTTTCTCGTTAACAATCCTGCCGCCATACTTTCTGGACCATTTTCAAAGGCAGCGTCATGAATAATACATGGCAGTTTTCCAAAGTGGAGGTTACCAAGCATGGATAATTGTACCTAGGCTATCACTATCCTGAGAGGTTTGTAGCTGGGATATCAGCCTAAGCGGATAAAAGGTGCTCTGTGGGGCAGAGGTCAACTGTGCCCTCAGTGGCCATGTTGGACCAAAGCGCACACCCAAACTACAGAGATGACCCTTTAGGGCAGAAGTGACAAACCTCTTGCAGGCTCAGGGCCAAATTTAATTTCGGAGATCTTAGAGGGTTCATGCCATTGGTGGGCGGGCCAAAAGTACCAAACATACCAGCGTGTTTTAGTTGAACGCTCTTACTGCGAGGAGCTAACCCTACGGAGAGGCATTGCAGCCTTTTAGAATTGGGGGGGGGGGAACATGCAAAAGCTGGGAAACATGATCAGAAAAAGCAGGGGGCAAAGGGGCGTGGCCATCTGCAGTGGAGGCTGGTATTTGGATGGTATACACACTTAAATATCCCGGGACACATACAAATCTGACCTGACTGCTTAGAACTCCTCCCACCATACTAGCCCAGCAAGGATGTCATCAAGTAGGATCTGAAAGAGGCAGCCATAGGTGCATGTCCTCCACCGCCCATCTACCATCTTTCAACTGCATAGGTAGCCACCAAAGCAGATAGGACTCCTCCCTCACCCACACCTCCAGCTTGCCATGGAAAGTTTCTCACACAGCACTTCCCTGGTAACAGCTGAAGCTGCCTCTGCAGTGGAAGATCAGAAATAAATTTGAAGAAACACTAGGAGCCCATAAAATAGGCCATATTCATTCTTACTTACCATCTCCCTGCCCAATTATCCATCTGTCCGACATCCTTTCAGGCTCATCTATGATAGAGAAAGTGAAAGGGCCACCATTTGGATGAGCATCTCGATCCTCAGCAGTGATGTTAATGTACTTTGCATTGGTACAGACAGTTGTCTCTCGAGGCACAAGAGTCGGGCAGTTATCATTAAAATCCTCTACTTGAATATTAATGGTACCTGTAACTGTTTTAGCAGGGGTGTCTGCAAAACAAACAAGTTGAAACATTAGTATTTCACTAAAAATCCTTTTTTAAAATTTTAGAAGTTCATTTGCTTCCTTGAATATATAAAACATTCTAACATGAACTCGGTGTTGGTTGTGACAGATGTGCAATCCACTTCAATAGCACAATTAGGGATGGTTACAACAGTTGGGACTGCTTACCTTAGGAAAAAGGCAAACAAGGCTAGGGCAGGATAGAAGTGTACAAACTTATGCATAATGTGGAGAAAGAGGATAGGGAGACATTTTTCTCCTTCTCTCATAAAACCAGTAACTAGGGTCATACCATAAAGTGGAAGATTCAGACGAGATAAAAGGAAGTACTTCTTCATACAACACACAGTTAAACAATGGTATTCACTACCACAAGTTGCAATGATGGCCACCAATTTGGATGGCTTTAAACAGGGATTAGACAAATTCCTGGAGAAGGCTATCAATGGCTACTAGTCCTGATGGCTATATGCTACCTCCATGATCAGAGGCAGTATGCCTATGTATACCATTTGCTGGGGAATGTAAGTAGAGCCATGCTGGGTCAGACCAAGGATCCATCTAGTCCAGCATTTTGTTCACACAGTGGCCAACCAGCTGCTCACTTAAGTCCACAAGTAGGACTTAAGTTCAACAGTAGTCTCTCATTCATGTTTCCCAGCAACTGGTGTACATAGGCATACTGCCTCTGATACTTGAGATAGCATATAGCTGTCAGGACTATTAGCCATTGATACTAGTAGCCATCAGGACTAGTGCCATTAACATGAGCCTACTTGTGAGCTTCCCACAGGCAGCTGATTAGACACTGTGTAAACAGAATGCTGGACTAGTTGCACCTCGGTCTGATCCAGCATGGTTCTTCTTAATATAGAATGCAATCCACACTCATGTAAATATTTTTAGTAATTATTTGAACTTGCATAAATCACTCTTATAGTGGTACTCCCAATTCTTTGGGGTTGCGGACTGTAAGATAATTACTCAAAATTACAGGGACTCTGGCATTGTGAAAAGCAGATACATGTTAGTGAGGTTGGCCTTGTAGTCTTGGATTAGTAGCTCTCACTGTAGTGATACAGTGCCCCTTTTTGCATGTAATGACAACCCATGGCTTAATTAACCCATGGCATGTTGAATCATGAGTTGTTGTTATGCCCAAATCTATGGGTTAACTGTGGGTTATTAACCACAAACAACCCACAAAGAAACCCCATGAGTTGTTGTTGGGTTGTGAATTCTATGCTCTTCAAACCATGGGTTGTCATTACATCTGAACTCAGAATCATGGGTTGTGCATGGGTTGTTTCAGCAGTCTCCAGAGGTAACACTTTGGTGTTGCAAAGACTCCTGTGATACAGGCTGGGAGTCAGCAAAGGGGGCGGAACAAAATGACCTATGAATTAGAAAAACAACTCACTGTGTGCTCAATTATCTGGCAGCCAATTTGTGGGTTAACTCAATAAACCATGGGTTAAGTCATGGGTTGTCATTACAAGTGCACAAGGTCAGTAGAAATATTTGTGTGCAATCACATTTGTTTGGTCATGCTGACGTATACAACACAATGGCTTTATTAGATTTCTCTATTATTACATCTACTTTATGCCACCAATACATCAGTTACTCCACACAACAAAAAGGGGCATCTTATTAGGTCTCCACTCAAGAGAGGCAAATGGTCCAAGCCCTCTGGAAAGCAGAATACCCAGCAGCACACAGACTCCCTCCCTGAAACTTTCATTTATGTCATGGCTTAGAGAAGGTAAGAAACAACATTAGTCTCTTCAGAGCAGGAGGAGAGAATCCTGCTTTTTCTTGCCTTCTCCATACCAAAGCTCAAACAGGAGAAGACCCTGCCACCTTTCCCTCAAGCCCTATACCAACCTCCCCCGCCTGGTGCCCTCCAGATACAACTCCTAACATCCTCCAGTCAGTATGCCAAAGGATTTGTGGGGAGACAATTAGTGGCAGCCACAAATAACGGCTAGCTAGTAAGCAAACCCAAACTTTGTGCACCCCTGATCCCTGCTCATCTAGTTCACTAGCCAGATGTTACTTCCCAAGGCTAGCTTTGTTCAGTTCCAATGAACCACTTGCATACTTAGCATGAATGAAATGCTGATGAATTCTTTAGGAAGAAGGGGAAGGGGAGGCATCACGTACCCTCAGTTATGGCCACAATTGTTGCAATATAAGTCCCGTTGACAACAAATGATGATTCATAGTCAGGCACCTTAATAAGTTTGATTTCAGCTGTTCTAGAGTCTATTATAAACCAGTTTCCAGCATCACGATCTTTGGCATACCTGTGCAAATTTTAAATATATGTGAGAACATTCACAGCTATCAGTGTATAAAGGCACCTTGATGCTGAGACATACCGGCCTGGTTGTTTTGATATATAGTGAAACATCTTCATTTGTTTTTTCATGTCTCTTCCAATATCTCAGAGTGATCTCCCACATTTTAAAGTACATACGCACGCACGCACGCACGCACGCACACACACACACACGAAACATATTAATGTAGCAAAATAAGATTACAAATAAATCCATTTCCAAAGAAAGCCATACATTTGCACTTGTCATAAGAGTACAGGAGTTGGAGCGACTGAAAAGGAACAGCGGAGCTACATTATGTGTGTAAAGCCAGTGTGGTGTAGTGGTTAGAGTGTTGGACTGGGAGTTGAGAGATCTGGGTTCTAGTCCCCACTTTGCCAAGGAAGCTCACTGGGTGACTTTGGGCCAGTTACAGACTTTCAGCCCAACCTACCTCACAGGATTGTCACTGTGATGATAAAATGGAGAGGAGGAGGATTATGTACTCCACCTTGGGTTCCTTGGAGGAAAAAAGGTGGGATATAAGTGTAATCAATCAATCACTACATGTTATGGATACTGCAGTTCATTTTCCAAGAACTGAAAATGAAAGGCATAAATGAGACACCAATTGCATCTCATCTTTGTATGGAACTTCATTCAGGTTGTTGACTGCTACACCGTGACTTGATAAAGTTAGGGACCTTACCTGATGCGTTGTGCTATTTTTCCAGTGTCTTCGTCATAAGCTTGAAAGCTTCCAATAATCTGACTCACTTTCATTGTTTCAGTTGCTTTAATCACCAGTGTACTGGGCTTAAATTTAGGGCCTTCCCTCACATTTTCCACCTTAATTTTAACTGGAATTGGTTTTGCTTGGGAAACTTGGCTAATAATGGATTTGTGATATGCTGCTTGGTTAGAAACAACTATCTGCAAGTCCATCATCTGCAATTCTTCATAATTAATTTCCTGAAGAGAAAAGGAAAAACAAAAACTACAACTCAGAATATGTACACTGTAAATTTCAAACTGAAGAATAATTAAATGCTCAGCATAAGACTTTCCCTATTAAAACAGGTTCAATTTAGTGTGAAATATGACAGATTAAAAAGCAAAATGTTTGCCCCCTATCATTCTATATTCTAGAAATACAACTAGAGCTGAGTCAAGGCAGCCATTTTGTTTCATTTTTGTTTTCACTTGTCACCAAAAGCACCTCCTTTTTTAGTCGGAAGCATGCAAAAGCCCACAAATACCTCTAATAAGAACATGTATAGAAATATTTAGGGGTTTCTTTCTTATTCACAATGATGTTATTGAAGACCCATGGAAAACATGGCAGTTATTTATCTTTCCTGTGCAAAACACCCGACTCTCTGCCAGTAAGCAGTGATCAAGCCCGTTCTCTGTGCAATGTAAGTGAAGTTAGCACATCTATGGAGGCCACTGCAGGTTTTTTCTCTGGCAGAAGACCTACAGACATGTCATATGCAATTAACCCATTTACACACTCACCTGTATTCTCAATGGGGGAGTATTAAACAACAACATTTGATGGGTAAAACACACATATGAATCCAGTCTTAATCAGGCAGTCCCATCAGTGTTGTGATGAGCGTCAGAAACCCTTGAGGATAATATCAACCTGTTAGGCCAAGACCCAGGCACAGATGGGACTAGAGCTATCAAACATTAGATTCCACAACTAGAAAGCAACATGAATCCTTTGGACTGGTCTGATTCAGGATAACAGAATCCTGACCTTGTGCCATTCTCTAGTCAAGGTGGTCCCTTTGCTTGCTGCTCTTCAGGTTCCAGCTTCTAGCTCTAGCCACTGGCTGAGAATGCACCCACCCAGTCCAGATTTGAGTATAGGCACCCGTGGCCAGGTCTGCCCCGATAGTGGCTAGGCAGAGCTGCATATACAAAGAGGTGGTCTTTGACATTTGTGAAATGCTCATGACTCACTAGCAAGCAATCCTATTCATGTGCCACCGGGATGCTGTGTGTATGGGACAGATGTTTTACATGCAAAGCGTGCCACCATGCCATGGAATCCCACAGCAGATGGAGAAAAGCGCAGACCTCTCTCTCTCTGCATGGAAGTGGTCAAAATGGTGCAACAGACCATCTGGAAGGACACACCGGATAACTTATAAGCATGAAGCCTATCCATATTGGAACCCATGTCTGCTAGCATCATCTCACTGCACTTTATGCTCTCATATGTAGCATTTCATTTATGTGGGAGCATTGCCAGCATAGCAAACACTGAGTCTCCTCCGCAACTTTCCACACTAACCTTAACCACAGTCAAAATTCCTTCATTGGTGTGTGAATCCCGTTCTATATGGAAATAGCCTCCCTCATTGCCAGACACAATCGTATAGTTTGCCAGCCAATTATCGGTGAATTCCTCATCTCTGTCAATGACCTTCAATCGCATGATTTCCACATTCATGGTGTTTTCCTTAACACTACCTTCGTACTGCAAACAAACAAGCAAGCATTTATTTATTTATTTATTTATTTATTTATTTATTTATTTATTTATTAATACATTTGTATCCTGCCCTATATCACTGGGAACTCAGGGCGGCAGCGTACAAATAAAATCATACAAACAATTGAAACAATAAATAAACACAACTAAAAACAAATCACACCATTAACCACGCTAAAACCAGTATAGAATTTAAAGGAAGCAAAAACCAATTCAACCAATTAAAACCATGTGCAAGCTTGGTGAATTTAGCCATCAAAGGCTTTGCTAAAAAAACATGTCTTAACTTGGCACCGAAATGAAGCCAGTGCCAGCACCAGTTGTGCCTCCAAGGGGAGGGCATTCCACAGCCCGGGTGCCACAACAGAGAAATCCCTCTCCCATGTCCCACCATAGCATATGTCTCACACTGGTGGGACAAGGAGGATGGATCCTCCAACAGATCTCAAGTCTCGGGCAGGCATATATAGGGAGAGGTGCTCCCTCAAGTATCAAGGCTCAAGCTGTTAGGACTTGAAATGTCATTGCTAACACCTTGAATTCCGACCAGAAGCATAGAGGCAGCCAGTGCAATTCCTTTAAGACCAGAGTTATATGGTCTTTGTGGGATGTACCAGTCAGCAGTCTGGTTGCTGCATTTTGCACTAGCTGAAACTTCTGAGTTGTCTTCAAGGGCAGCCCCGAGTAGAGTGCAGCCCTTTCTACACTATAGGGGTGTGGAGGGAGGGAGGGCAATCCTGGAAGTACCTAATACACACCATCAGCGCACAGGGAGCAGCCGGGGGCCAACCCAGGCAAGAAGCCTGGTGTGGAAAGGGCCTGCATTGCAGTAGTCTAATCGGGAAGTTACCAGTGCATGCACTACTGTGGCTAGGTTATCCCTGTACAGTAAAGGCTGTAGCTGGTGGTTCAGCCAAAGCTGGCCCCAAGTACTCCAGGCCAGGAGTCCATATGCGCCTCCAGTGACAAGGATAGATCTAGGAGTACTCCCAAGCCACGCACCTGCTCCTTCCGAGGGAGTGCAGCCCCATCCAGGAAAGGTCGTTTACCCAATTCCCAGACTCGGGAACCACCAATCCACAGAGCTTCCGTCTTACCAGGATTCAACTTCAGTTTATTAGCCATCATCCAGCTCATTACAGCCTCCAGGCATTGGCCCAGCACCTTCACTGCCTCAGCTGACTCCGACGACAAGGAGAAGTAGAGCTGAATATCATCAGCATACTGATGGCCCCCAGCCCCCAAATCCCTCCTTCATTTTAACAAAGGCAGAAATTGTGATGTGCAGGCAAAAACACGCCAGCCTCCCAGACAAATAACTTACCATGGCTTTTTCAAGAACAGGGATATTGTCATTGACATCCAACACCTTGATCTCAAGAGTTGTCTGTTGAGCCATCCCACCTGACTGTCCATCTGTGTCTTTTGCTTCCACAACTAAGGTGTAGCTACTCTGCATCTGCAGGATATCCGAACAAGTATGTGTAAGTGAATGTAAGGGTATATAAAAACAAAATTAAATTATAGGCTTCATGCCCCCATAAGCAGCCAAAAAAGAATATTGCCCCAAACCTGGGAACCTTCAAGTCACAGGTGGTGGCTATTTCAGAAAGTACTTCATTCTGCCTTTCTCTTACACATACTGTACATGGGTAGTGAACTTTGCTGCCTGGGTCCTGAGAGAAGCTACTGTAGGCAGAGAAGCTGGGAAACAAGGGGCCAGGTGCAGGCCCATCACAATACAGGAGGTTGTGCCCCCACAAGACAAAGAGATTGCTCCACTTCTACCTCCTAAGGCAGGGCTGTTGAACCTCTTTTGGTCTGAAGGCCAAATCCAATTTCATAGAATTATAGAATAGTAAAGTATGAAAAATAGCAATGTATTTTACCTCAAAATCCTCACTGCCTGTAATTACACTTAGGAGAGCCATTTCAAACTTTTGGAATGGGGGAAAAATGTCTAAAAGTTGGAAAACCACCAGATGATTGCTTGTTGGGGGGAAATGAGTACATGGCCATCTGGGGAATCCTGGAGCCCCAGACTGAGAAGCCAGGAAGGCTGGGGTTTGCCTCTGGGTCTGAGGTTCAACACCCTGACTCTGAAGTCAAGAAGATTCAGGACCACATTTTGGCTTAGAACATAGCAGTAGGGTTATGACAGTGACAAATAACCCAGTCATCCCCTCCACCTATACTGTCTATCATGTGAAGTTACAGTGACCTCATTACATAAAATTACAGTGACCTCATGTTAGTTTTTTTAAACTGTTTCTGGAAAATGCTCCCGCTGAACCATGTGGAAGTGACTTCCAAAGTTATGGGTGCATCCACTCAGAATGTCCTTGCGAGCACCCTTGACATGAGACATAGTTGAAGTGAGAAGGCTTGACTGGTCTCCCAGACAGCAATAGGGCATAGGTCTCTGAGGTAGGCAGGGCTCAAGCCAATTGAGGCTTCATAAATTAAAGCCAGCACATGAATTAAGCCATGGGTTGGGTACCTCAGGGCCTGAGGCCCAAATTTGGAAGTCCTGTGGTCATAATTCAGCCCTCCAGGATTCCCCAGAAAACCATGTCTCTTTCCCCGCCTACTCCCTTTCTCTCAGCCACCCACTATTGGGTGGTTTCCTGGCTTATGGGCAGTTTCCCCCCAATTTTAGGAGGATAAAAGAGGTATAGTTCCTATCTGCAAGAGCTTTAGTCTAAAGCATTACACTTCCTATCTGTAAGAGCTTTAAGCTACAATATTTTTGTATCTATGGCTCCATTGTTGTTATTGTTGTTGCTGTAATAATAATAATAATAATAATAATAATAATAATAATAATAATTTGTATCACACCTTTTCCCCAATACTGGGACTCAAGGGAGCTTTGGTCTCACCCACTGGAATGTGAAACTTAATCCAGTCCTCAGGAAGGAAGAGGTTCCCCACCCCTGAATGATACAGAGATCAGAGGTCAACTGGGAGCCAGTGTAGATGCTGGAAGACTGATGTTTTGTGCTCCCAGCTGCGACCTACCCACTGTCAGACAAGACAGACATCAGGCAAGTCTATTATGTTCATCAGAGGTTTTAACAGTGCTTGTTTTACTGCCATTAACAGCTTGCCACCTTCACTCCTGTTTTACATGTACTACGATTACTTTTAATTTTTCGTCTTTCCTTTGGTTATTAGAGTTTTCTGATTCTGTGTTTAGTTGTTTTTGTAAGCCACCATGAGAGTTTAAATAGGGGAAAGGCAATGTATAACATTTCTTTAAAAATATCAATCACAGTCAAGATTATGGTCTTGGATTCTCTGTGATGGATCCAGAGAAGTACTTAGCAGATGAATAGAGTGAGGAGGTGATCTTCAAAGTTTCTCCTTCCTCCTGCAGCCCTCTGTACCTCTTCTAAAGCTGCCCTGGAGGGATGGGGACCTTCTGGAGCAGCATCAGTGGCAACAGAGAGGGCTGAATGGAGAAGAGCGAATTGGCAGAGATCATCTGCTGGGTGATCCAGCAAGGAGCTTTGGTTGGCTCCCAGTGCCTTCTGTAAACAGAAGGAGTGCTTCAATCCATGGAATGTCCAATCTGGAACCAATCCAATGGTGTGTGTGTGTGTGTGTGTGTGTGTGTATATATACACACACACACACACATAAATACATACATACGTACATACATACATACATATATGCACTATCACACTTCTATCCTGTAAATAAGAAACTGAATAATGAAAGGTGCATAGGCATTAAAAGAAGACCAAGGGAGGGGGAAAATTACCTCTCGGTCAAGTTGGAACGTTGAAGTCCGAACTTCGCCTGTTGATCGATCAATTTGAAATATACCATCTGCCTGGCTAGGGCCTTGCGAAACAATCCTGTAAGCAATTTGGGAGTTGAGGTGATTTGGTTCATCTGCATCAGTTGCGCTTATCTTCATCACCAAAGTACCTAAGAATTCAAATTGAAAAAATACACTGGCTGAATTTGGACAACACGATAGTCAATGGTGGGGTAATAATCAACTTTACAGTCGTTCATCTAGGGGGTACTCCCCACACAACATGGTAATAAATAATCAACTGTGGTGTGGAGTAGGATCAGCGCTGAGTTGACTATGGCAGTATTCGGACAACACGATAGTCAATACAACTGACGATTGTTTTCCCTCCCCCACAGTTGCTTATTGTGTCGTCTGAATTCAGCCACTGTTATAGAGTGCTGCTGGACAGACTAGACTGAACTAAAGGTGTCCAAATGTCCTGAATGTTGCTCTTCTAAATTTTATATGGTACGCTAAAAGACATCTATATCCTACAGTATTATCTTTTTAGGATGTAAGACTTTTTAATATAAGATTTTATATATCTGTTGGATTAGTCTATGAAGAATGTGCTAGAAATCATACTGCAGTTTAAAAAGAAATGCTATGCTAATATGGAGAGAATATAACAATATATACTATGTAGTTTAACTGGGTCCTACAACAGTGTCTATTTCTAGACAAATCTTTTCAACCAATCCTATCCCTACTGCACTATGGTTCTACCTGCAGGGTGCTCTTTTGTGCAGGGGAGCATTAAAAAATGGGATCTCACCCCACCCCTAGCCTGCAGCAGTAAATGCTTGCCAAGTCAAAGTGTACGTCAAATGCTATCTCCATCACAGTGGCCTAGAAAGTACCGTGTAATGGAAGACAACTTTTGCTTTTTGTATCCAGTGCGGCATTACTCCCCACTACATTTTCTAGGGTTTCCCCCTGATCAGCCCAAAATAAAGTATGTGATGTTTCTAATCTACTGGAACACTATAGGGGTGGGAAACCTCTATCAGACCAAATTCAATTTTGGAGGAGCTCGGGGGGAGGGGGAGGGGCAGAGCAAAGGCAAAGGGACAAGGCAAAGGCAGAAGGGCTGGCGCACAAAATACAAAAAATACCAGCGTGCTGTAGTTTAAAGCCCCTACTGCCAGTAACTATGTTTTAAGAGAGGCATTTCAACCTTTTAGAATGGGGAAAAACTGCACAAAAGTTGGAAAAACACCAAAAAATCAATGGTTGGGGGAATGGGGTGTGGCCATCTGTGAAACACCTGAGAGTCATATTAGAACCCCAGGAGGGCCAGGTTTTGCCCCCAGTCCTGATGTCCCCCACCCCTGCAACACTACAACCCTGTACATGTGTGAGAAATCTCTTTGAAATCAGTGAAATGGACACATGCACACCTAAGTGCAGGATTTCAACAATAATTAAGATTATATGTGGGCACAGGAGATAGGGTAGTTAGGAAAAGTACAATGAATCCAAAAGAACGATACAGAGAAACCAGTATGAATTGCTATTGTAAAAATGAACATTAAAAAAAAATCCAGACTTACCTACTGCACACAATTCTTCAACAGAACCAACAAAAACTTCCTGTGAAAACACTGGACTATTGTCATTCACATCCTGAACATTAATTCGCAGGTCCAATGGCTTTTCCACTTGGGTACCATCAGGACGCATTGCAAACCCTCTCAGCTGGAATAATATGAATAGATAAATAAGCAACAGGAAAGTAAAAATAGCCATGTCACTGGATTATACTGCTCATTCAGTTCCAAACATTGGAAAAGAAAATGCAAATAATTATAGTAAAAGCCAAGAGATGGCAACTGCCATGCATCTGAGTGCTGAACAGGAAAAGAAAGTCCAATTGCTTCACTTACTTTAAAAAATGGTGTTTTCTCCCGATCCACTATTCCAGTGATGTTCAATTCTCCAGTTCTTCCATTAATCACAAACAAATTAAATGGTGCTTCTGTAACTCCTGGGCCAGTAATGGTGTAAAGAATTTCTAATCCTTGCACATTATCATGATCAGAATGCATCTGTAAGGAACATGAGGGAGAAATTTAATGTATTTTATGGACAAACAACAACAACATGAATTTGAGCATACTTTCTACATTCGTAGTTAGTTAAGATGCTACGTTCAAAAGCAGAATACTTTGACCATAATCTGCATAACATTATTAAACACTTTACAATTTCAGGTTGTAAAGTTTTGCATAGGTTTAAAACAAAATTAAGTAAAGTTTGATCAGCTAAGAAAAGACATTATTAATCCTCCTACAAATGCAGCTACATGTGTAGGGAAGGCTCCCCTGTAGAACATAACAACAACAACAACAATGTATATTATTATTATTATTATTATTATTATTATTATTATTATTTTCTATACCACCTTTCTCTGACCAACCAAGGCAGTTTACAAAATGTTCAAAACATAAGAACCATAATAAAATAAAAACATAGTAAAACAGAGAGTGAGGATTAGTCATTACTCTACAGGGAGCGTGTTCTAGAGTTTAGGAGCAACACAGGAGAAAGCCCTTTCCCGTATGCCTAACAAACAAGGCTCTGCAAGCAAGGATGTCTTCAAAACAGCCTGTCCTGCCAATCTTAATAAAAGGAGGGAGCCCCATGAGAATCCCTTCCAGAACATGCACAGGAACTCAGCTGTAGCAGCATTTTGTAGTGAACGTAAGCATTTCCACTTGAACTATGGGTTGAGAATCTTGCTAACAGTGATTGTTAGCCTAGCATCACCACTGAATACAGTTCAGTTAAAAATCCACCATTTTAATCTGCGATCAATGCATTACAAAATAGTCATTTTGAGTGACAAGCACCATCCCAATTTAATTATTATTTCATTTAAAAGTCTAAGATATGCTATATGACAATTTCAAACAGAGATACATAAGAACACAAGAAGAGTCACGCTGAATCAGAAAAGGTTCCATCTTGTCTACCATTCTGTTCATACAGTGGCCAACCTGTTGTTGACTAGGGACCCACAAGCATGGCCTGAGTGCAACAGCACTCTCCCATCGAAGTTCCCCAGCAAATGGTATACATAGGCATACTGCCTCTGTTACTGGAGATAGTACATAGCTATTAGGACTAGTAGCCACTGATTGCCTTCTCCTCCAGGAATTTATCTAACCGCCTTTTAAAACCATCCAAATTGGTGGCCATCACTACATCTTGTGGTACGTTTCTGTAGCAAACCTACATTGCAAACTGAAGCTCCATATCTATCAGGCTTTATTTTGTTTGGCTTTGACTTACCCTAGCAATTGGATTTCTCCTGGAATTGTCACGCTCTTCCACGATGTCTACAGGTGGGACAACCCATTCTCGCTTTTGTCTAATTAGGCTGTTCTTGAATAGCTGGTCATTTCTCCCACCGAGAATCTGTCAGGAAACCAAGTTTCAATTGCAATACTTTGAGCATCCATTGTTAAAGTTTTTTTTAATGCCCTGACATCAAATCAAAATTAACAGAGTACTTTATATGTGTATTCCTGTTACTTACTTAATAATGAAGTAGGGTTCATTATAAAAGTAATTTAAACGGAAAATATACTGCATATTTTAATACAGGCTAAGAGCACAATCCTATGCATGTTTTCTCAGAAGTAAATCTCACTATGGCCCTTTCTACACCTAAGGGTGTAGAGGGACGGAGGGGGGGGCGATCCCAGAGTTACCTGCTTCTGGAATTGTCCCCCAGGATACAAACAGGAAGCGCAAAGTCCCAGGAGTAAACAGGGATGTCATGCCCATTGCACCCGCCATTTTGGATGTTTAAAGACACAGGGATCGCAGTGGAACAGGTAAGGGGAAACCCCCTGCAAACCCCCCCCCCCAATCCTGGGGATGGTAGAATTGCTTACCCCCCTTGTGCACAAAGCCACCCTGCGCAGCTCCGTACCCATTTCACATCCCGGGATGGCGGGAAAATCAGGATATCTGCGGTTTTCCGAGGTTTTCCTGGGGTCATCCTGGGTTGCCCCCAGGATTCCCTGTGCATCATTTAGACACAGAGGGACGATCCTGGGAAAACTCGCTGGTGTAGACATGGCCTAAGTCTAATGGGGCTTACTCACTTGCTGTGGGATGCTGGGAGTGGTAGTCCAACAATCCGGAAGGAACCAACTTGGGGAAGTTTGCGCTACACTCAACAACATCTACCCATTGATATTACTTCATTGTAATTTCACAGCCATATTATATTCACTGCACATAGCCACCTACCTCTACATGAAGTCCATTCCCTAAGAGTACACAGCTCTGCAAAAACAAACAAAACATATATAATATATACCTATTTTTAAGCACCCAAATCACCCAAACAAGCAAGATAGTTACCTTACTGTGCATCATTTTAGTGGCAGTGAAATTCAGCAAATGCATTTCTTCCATTTTTCCCTCCAATAATATTAAAATAAACTGTTAGGATTAAAGTTTGGCTGATTTAAATCCAAACCGGTGTTAGATTTTAACACCTAAAAATGTCATGAGGCAAAACACCCAAGTGGCTTATCACTATGCACAAATCTTCTCTGGAAATTCTGCCTTTGCTTGAACACAGGGTACAACTGCATGCTGTAATGGACAAAGGACTGCTTCCAAAATGGCAGCTCTGTGTTACGTTCCTTCCTCCTCTCTGTGTAAAGAATAGTACAACTTACTTTGACTCCTTATGTCATTAGATTGAGTGTTTCACTGCCCCTGCCGGCAGAAACCAATTAGGTGAAATGGGGCAACAGAAAATTCAGGGTAATTGTATCAGTATATGAGGTAGGTTGTATTGGGACAGCCAGTGTGGTGTTTTGGTTAGGGTGTTGGACTAGGACTGGGGAGACATGAGTTCTAGTCCCCACTCTGCTCATTGGGTGGCTTTGGGCCAGTCACTGGCTCTCAACCAGAAATGTTTAGGAAGGCTTTGGATACCTTTGAGATATATACTCAGGCCGAACGATCCTATGGTTTCCAGGCAGCATCTGAGGAGCCAATGGTACAGATCCCCTCCCCTGCAGCCAAAGATAGTGCTACAACCAGAGAGGAGGAGATCTGACTGTGCTTCTACCCCCAACTTCCAGTCACCATGGAAAGCTTTTTTTTACCATGTCACAGTGCCTTCCTAAGAGAAGTTGGAGGGAGAAAAGTGGGCATGCTGGTAGGTGTGGAGAGGAGGGATGAGGAAAGGCCTTGATCTTCAGGAACCTAAAGCCTCCCCTTCACACATTCTGTCTACCAAGAGGTAGGTCAACTAGATAAGCTGAGCAGCTAGATGTAATTGTAAAATGATAATGTGTATTATTTGTTTGCTTCCATCCATCCCCTTCCCGCCTTGCCTGGCTCCTGCCAGTAGGGCATAAGATAGAAGGCTCTGATCTCTGAGCCCTCTGTTTATTGAGATGTGACCCCTTAGGATTCTGCTCTAAGACTGTATTGCTCTGTGGAATTGTAAATATGTATTTCCTACCCTGTCCAGCAGTGCAACAAACCTCACACATACTTCATTTCAATAATCCTTTCAACAGCCATATAAGGCAGGGGAGTATTATTATACCCATTCCAAAGACAGAGGCTGAGATTATAGTGGGCAGCTAGTGCATCTGTGGCTGAGGTGAGACTGACCTTGTAGTCACTCACAGCTCACTGCTTAAGACTGCAATCCTATGCACTCTGACTTGGCCATGTGTGAATGACTCAACCATTTGTTTGGGTGGGGCCAATTGTGTGGGTCTTTCCCATCCAATCAGCATCCCATCAGAAGGAGGGAGAGAGGGTGCCAGTTGGCGGTAAAGACCCACAAGATTGGGATAAGTGACTCCTATGTGGCAGCATGTACGTGTGAAGGGAACCTTGGTCATAACTGTGTTTAGCAGCTACCCAGAATAGGATTTGCAGATCCAAAGACCCGCAGGTGGAAGAAAAAGGTTCACTGGCACTATTCTACAAAACTGTGTGCCAGGGATTATGAGAGGGTTCATGCTGTGCTACACCCAGTGCATTCTGTAGCAGCTCTGATGCTTCCATTTGTGCAAGAATTTCGGATTTACTTTCATTTTCTCATACAATTTCTGTACAAGGTGTTGGGGAACACCCCTTTTGCATAAGGAAGGGCACATTTCAAATCACCCAAGTCCTGTCTCCTTAAAGGAACAAATTTTATTTATTCATAATAAATTCATTCCCAAATCTCAGGGCATTGTACAGAATTCATTAGAAGAACAATTAAAAGTAACATATAAAGATTCAAAACAAAATCAAACAAAATAGTAAATTAGGGATTAAGATCAGCAAATCCCTTGGTAAACAGATGAGTTTATAACAGGCACTGAAACACCATCAAGGATGGTTCCCATCGCACTCCAGGGGGAGACAAAGTCAAAGACAGAACACCACAACAGAAAAGGCCCTACAGAAAAGGCTGATGTCAAATGCACTAAGGCATTCCTCGCCACTGGCCAGGGTAGCTGGGGCTGATGAGAGTTATTTCAAAATATTTGGAGGGCATGAGGTTTGGGAAGACTGCTGAAAAGAACAGCTGTAGTTTGGATCAGGTTATAAAGAGTAGCTGGGGTTATGCTAAGGCTGTTTGTCCAACCAGACTGGTACTTAGGGATAATCATGAGTTAATCTGCATATATTTACATGACCACAGGACCCAGTGGCTGGTCTAGGAATATTTAATTCTATAGCAATGGTGAAATCAAGGATGTGCCAACTTGATCAGGTGCCCCATGTATGCTGCGCTGAACTTTCCAAAGGAAGAGAAGGATATAAATAAAAGACAAATAAAAAGAAAAACATAAATACATGATCCAAATTATACAAATGGACCAACTATCCTCCATTCCCCATTTACTGGAAACATCCCTGTCTCTACACTTGTGCTGTGCTTTTATTGTTTCAAAATCAGTCCGAAGTGCAGCAAAGAGCATTTAAAAAGCAAATGCCCTAAACAATGCAATGATGTCAAGCAACATTAATATTTGCAAGACCCAGGGTTGTTAGATGAAAGCACACAGGGCTGCTGGCATCAACGCCTGACATGCTTGGGCAGCTGCCAAGGTCCAGCTCCCTAGCAAAGCCCACTGCTGAGGCCTGCCTTGGGCACACCTTACAGGTTTTGTTTTCCTGCCCAGCACTGTGAACACTGCCAGGCAGCTGGATCTAGACACACTTTTAATGTCCCTTAATGTCCTTGACCTAATTATGTCGCTATGGGGCACTGTGGAAAAGGAAAAGGTTGGCAGACTCAGCCACCCAGTGTCACTTGGACCAGTACCATCATTGCCAGGTAAGCCCACCACGGCCCACTGACAGAGCAGGGAGACCCCACCCCACCCCAGAGCACATTTTCCCATTTTCTTCAAACCTCAAGCCAGACCTGAAAATGAAGCCCTTGAAAGAGCTTCGCTCCTGTGTGAAACTGTGTTTTAACTTGTTGCATTGGATTGTTTTTCGCGCTACAGAATATCTAATCATTTTAATGATGGCAGCTGCTTTTAGTAATTTAGGCTTTATTTGTTTTTTAAACTTACAGGTGTCAGCTGCCACAAATTGTTTAAAGGAGGAGTGGGATACAGAATAGTTTTAAACAAAGATACAACACTTTCACAATTCACACAGGGCAATAAAATAAAGGAGGCCAGTTTTATTATCCCCATATTTTAGGTGCGGGCTCAGGAGTGCTAAGAGCTCAAATGGGGATTTTCCAAGAAGGCTCTAGGGACATAGCCTGGCTTTCCTCCTGCAACTAAATGGAAATTTTCTCCTCAGTTGCTGAGTCTATGGTCCCCTCTACAAGATTTCGGTTTGACGCCCGATTATGCGCATCTCCTCACAATCGCTTAAGCCTAATACCTATATATGAGAGAGGTTGAAGCGCATTACTGGCTGTATGAAACTCACTTTAAAGTTATTGACATGCATGCAAATGTTGCTGAAAGTAATGTGCTTTGTCCCGGGAAACTGCCCAAACTGGTTTTACACCCTTTATTCTCCCACCTTTGGTTTCCTAGGTTACCTGTGGAATGATGTGGTTAACCTGTTTGGCTACCTCTCTCCCCTCCAATTTCACTGCCAGCTGAAGTTTGTCCCCCCCTCCCAGAACTGCTCAGGAGTAAATGGGAATGTGCCTCAGAAGTTTCCCCCTCCAGCAGCCTTTTAAAAAGTATTTTCGGCTGCCTCTCTCTGCCCCCCACCATTTGTCGGAGAGAGAGGAAGTGAGCGAGAGACCAAAGAGAAGGAGCGAGAGAGAGAGTAGAGATCCGCATAAACGCACGCCCAAACAGACAGGGGAAGCTGCTTCGTTCCTTCCTCCTCCTTATTTTCCCAGTGAGATCAATTGTTTTTCTTTCTCTCCTTCTCAATCATCCGTTGTCGTTGTCTTTTTGGTGATGTAAAACATTCAGACATGCGCACCCCCCCCCCCAGAAAGCAAGCGAGGGGAGCAAGTGTGTGTGAGTGTGTGTATCTATGGATGGAGGCAGGCATGCAGGCAAGCATGAAAACACTCCCCCTGTCTGCCCCCCCTTCCCTGCTTCCCATCTCTCAGGAACCCAGCAAGAAGTGAGTTGTCTAAGCGGATCACTAATTATCCACACATACGCATGACAACAAGACCATCTGATCGTTAATGCGCCTCCTCACAAAATTGTTTACACGGACACAAGGCTCTCTTACTCCCACGGGTAAATTAAAACTCGCTATTTAACGCGCATTCGAAAATGTGAATAATTGGAGATTTAAAGCGCCTGGACCCGATTTGCGCTCCGCTCTTGTAGAGGTAAATTTGGTAATGCACCTTGGAAAAGCTTTAAATTGCTCTTGTAGAGGCACCCTACTGCAGCCTTCCCCAACCTGGTGCCTTCCACATGTGTTGGCCAACAGCTCCCAGGATTCCCCAGCAAGCTTAGCTAGCGCTTGAACCAGTAATCTTGTGGCCTGTTTACTGGGGCAGCCCTTGTGTGAGCCAATGTTACCTGCAGCTCAGCTAAGTAAGATCTGAATTTACAAAAAGAACAGAAGAACACACATCTTCTAGTGTTTACCTTGCAAACTGGCAATATGTTTGTATGGTTAAATGATTTTAGTTAATGAGCTTTCATTTGTTCCGTTTGCTAATTCTCTTGCCTTTGCACTCGTTCTGTTGACTCTTCTTTTTACAAGGAAGTTCTCCTCCACCGGACATGCTTTATGACATGTCAAAATATGCCAGGGGGAAGAGAACATCCAAATAAAAAGGTAGACCTTATACCAACTTGTTCAATATTTTCCAGGTCTTGAAAAATAACCTTTACATGCAGAGTTTTAACTTGGGAAAACACATGCCCATGTATGACTCCAAACGTACAACCATACTGTAATAAGGAATCTGGCAGGGTACCTCAGTATTCATTTGGGCCACTCCCTGTCTTCAGTGCAGAGATCTGTTTATTCAACTGTAAATCATTGTTTTCAAGTCCTAGCAGGTTTTCAAGATGTGGTTCTAGCCAAGGAGAGGTTTCTGTTCCAGGGCGGATCTCTTTGTATTGGGTAAGAAATGCATTTTCTTTGTTCGGTGTCAAAGTCTATCTTGCCCTTACATGACAAACAGTTCTGTCATAACATAGTTAAGCCTGATTCATTCCTTTTCTCAGCACTGAACAGGTATGAACCTGGAGACAGGTCTCTTAAAGATTGTCAGAAAAATGGAAGTACTCCAGTTTAGGAATGCGTGAGAGTGTCATTTCAATTTGGTTTTGATAAGAATTTACCCAAATTTTCAAAGGGTTAAAAAAAATTGAATGTGGGAGAAACCAAAACATCCATCGAGGCCCAGAGCTTTGGGTGCTTTGCTTTTAAAAGTCTAGGTTTGAATCTATGTGCATTTAGCCATGTTAGTGCTTAATTAGAATTGCCACCTTTTTTCTGACATGTTCCTCATCCTTAACAGCTACATGGCAGGCAGGTTCAACATGATCCCTTGATGGGAATATCTGTATCTACTGAATTTGCCTGGTGCAGATGGGTGAGATTTTTTCTTCAGTTAATTTCTGACAAGAATTTACCAAAAATTTGCAAAGTTCTTCATATTTGGTAGAGAAACAGCCTGAGATTTAGAAAATTCAAAAAGAAAACAAAACCAACAGATTTGCCCATCCGTACTCTAGCTGCACAATCTTTTACACATATGCAGCACTTCACACTGATTCCCTTAAGGACATTTCTTATGTGACAAAACTAGGGCTGATGAACTAGGATTTTAATCTCAAGAGCAAGCAAATTATATCAATGTTGAACTAACATGGGGTTCAGCATTACTGTTTATATAGTAGCAAAACAATGATAGAAACGGGCTGTTCATAACCCATCATACAGAATTCCTTTCCCACATAATTCCACTGTCTAAGATACAAATTACTTGTTATGTTCTTTGTTTTTTATTCTATAAGAAGCAAATGGAGCCAGATTGGGATGCTAGAATGCGGGTGGGTGGATCAGGGGATTTAATCCTTTGCCCCCACTATATCACCAATCCAGATCGGGAGTAACTTTCATTGCCAAACATGATGTGTTCAAACAAATGGATCACTTTTTGCAATGGAAGTGATAAGTGCTTGGCCTCCGATCTCGATTGAGGCCAGAGTGGAGGGCAAAGGATTAAAGCCCCCTAACCCTCACACTATGGTCCTAATCCACATCAGCACCCTTGATCTTACTTCAGAGTAAGAAAGAAAGATACAGCTGCTGTGTCTTCACAGTAATGTCTAATTGGGCTTTAAGCACACTAGAAAACTGGCTTGCAGTTAAGTAGTAAGATCTCCTTCACACGCTTCCCTATTGTCGGAATGTCCAACCCAATTCTCTTCCTTTCTTTTCTGGTGCTTCTTTGACGACTAAACTAGTCCTGAAGTTAAAGACATCATTTAATTTAAAAGATGTGAGTAACATCAGGTGTGTGTGGGGGTATAATTATTGTGTGGGTATAACATAACTCTTTTCTTCTTTGCTCTGGTCCTGAGGGAAAATCCCACCTCTGAAGCCATTTACACATGTTGTTTGGCCCAAGACCCATCTCTTCTCCCTGACTTCCCCTTCCTCTTCATCCCTAACGTTTCTTGTCATAACCCTTTAAATGCTAAGTCTGCAAACAGGACCTCTTTTTTTAAAAAAAATCATATTTCCAAATGAATATGACTAAGACTGATGCCCTGCCTTCTTTTGTATCTGGTCACTCTAGTATAGCGCCTGCACCTTTAACTGTTGTGATGAAGAGGGAATTTCACCAGCAACTAATTGCATACAAATGACTCTGGCTGAAATTCCCTTTTCTCTACAACTGTTAAAGTGATATGAGCCCTGTCCTCCTTTTCATATGGTCAGCCCATGTGAACCATTCCTAACCAAGGTAGCTCCATAACAAAGAATTAAACACGCTCACTAACCATTTGCTGCAAAAATGTTAGTGGCCTAACCATGGCTTAGTGTGTCATCTGAACAGGTCCATTTTATTGGTAGTTCAACTGATATATGTGAAAAACTATTCTGCCTTTCATACCATGCATAAGCTGGGGAAAAAATGACCACAGCTTTAGGTATGGTTCAAATCATTTAAGGATTAAAATAGAAGATTTTTAAAGATTTTTTTTAAAGATAATGGCTATCAAAACCACAAAAATACCCTTATCATTAAAAATGGTGGTTGACAAGCCATTTCATAAGGGACCCAGAGACCTAAGGGAATGGCTTTCCTCATACAACCCTGCCCAGGCGTTCAGGTTAGCTGGGGAAATCTTTCTGAGGAAGCCAGCACTGACTGAAGTTAAAATGTTGGTCACTTGCTTTCTCAGCAGCAGCACTCAGATGATGAATTTCTCTTCCCTCCTAAATTTAGTTAGTTCCCATGCTATGTAACTTTTTGCCCCAGCAGAAGACTTTTCTTTTTCAGCAGGTCTTTGGGTAATTGGTTGATGTCTCTATTTTAAATTGTGGCCCTTTCTACACCTAAGGGTGTAGAGGGAGGGCCTGGGGATGATCATCCCCCTCTTTCCAAACAGGAAGCGCGACGTCCTGGCTTCCTCTCGGGATGTTGCGCCCGCCATTTTTTTTTGCAATTTAAAGGCATTGCGCAGTGGAAAAGGCAGGGAAACCCCCACGTGTGTGCCCCCACCCCCTGCCATCCTAGCAATGGTGGAACCTCCCCCCCCCCATGGGCACAGAGCCACCCTGTGCAGCTCCGTGCCCATTTTATGACCCAGGATGGTGGAAACATTGGGATATCTCTGGTTTCTGCTATCCCAGGGTCATTTGGACGAACAGGGACGACCCCGGGAAAAATCTGTGGTGTAGAAATGGCCAGTATCTGTTTTTATCTGCTGTGACCTGAACCATATTCATGTGCGATAAAGAGGTGGGATATCAATTTTATTAAAAACTAAAAATAAATAAATAAAGCTTGTTCAGTTACTATACCCAGACAGGAAACAGCAACTTATCTAGGGGGGGACATGACTGTGCATACCACCTTGATTCTCAATGCCCGCCAACTTTCTTGCTCAAGGGTTTCTATGCACATTTGCTTGAGCATGAGTCCAAGCTTCTGTATTGTTAGGGATGCTGCCTTGTTGGAGGTCCTGCTTGCACAGAGGCTTCTACTTGCGTTCAAATGAACATGAGTAGAAGACCCCTTGGGGATGGAGTGGGGAGGGTTGGCGCATGTTCATCCATAATGCCCGAATGGGGTAAGTGTGTTGACTGAAACCTATATTTTAAAAAGTAAGATTAACCATTCTAATATCAGCAGTTCCATTGTTTTCATATCAAGAGTGACATTTCCAGGTCGGTATGCAGGTATGAGTTTCAGTTTTATTAGCATTGCTTTACAGAGAGGGCTTGGGGATGATTAAATGAATTTCACATGACATATGTCATCATGTAAGGATTTGGACGCAACTAAAAATATTTGAATGCACTTCTCTGACTTAACACTGAAAGAACTTACAAGAATTTTCCCCCTTAAAAGCTTTTCTTTATTTGAGGAAAGCACTCGTCATTATTCCCCAGGATCTAACAGCAGTAAAACTGTAAAAATAGTTGTGAGTGTCAGAGTGACAGACAGCAACATTAATCTAGTTCATTTTATGGGACTTTTAACTCTGGGGTCCAACTTTGGCTTGCTGGGGGAGAGACAAGTTAGAGTTTCAGGTCTGGGTGTCATACTAAACATTCCAGGGGCAGAGCATCCCTTGGTTTAGCCATTCCCTGGGCTTTCTAGCCAGTCCCGCTGGCAGAAGCAGCCAAGTGGGAGTTATTGAGCCACATGAACTAGCACACTTATTCATGCACAACCCCCCCCATACACCTGTGATAACAGCTCTATCTTTTACCAGAGCAAATCCATTTTTGGCGCTACTATTTCTGGGAAAGCCAAAGATTGGAAGCACCCAGAAAGCAGAGATTAAAATGAGTGCCCTTCATCCTTGCTATACACTTTATGTCAGAGTCAGATCTCAGTGCTTATTCAAATGTTAATATATTCCAACTTCTTAGTTTGAAGTTGGAAATATTTTTGCAGTGTGACTTGGTCTTATCACTTGCACAGTGTAAAGAATTCACACAACACAGAGGTCCCTCTCTCAAATGAATAATCACAAACATTCCTCAAAGCCAACTTTTCCCAACATGGTGCCCTCCTGATCTGTTGGACTACAATTCCCACAATCAGGAGGACAAGATTGGGGAAGGCTGCCTTAGGCTACAAGAGGTTTGAACCACTGACTTTAACAATAAATGCCTAAAACATGAATAAGATGAAACAAAATTTCTCGGGAGATAACCCATTATTATTTTGACCGTTAGTTAGTGTGCTAGCAAACTCTACACTCTAAAGCCTTGGGAGAGCTCCAGTACTTGATTGGAGCAATGCCACAGAACTATGAACTCCATCAGACGGGGAGAAATCACGCTTCCCTACCATCGCTTCTCTGCCCTCGCTTTTGTTGCTCAATACTTCTTCTCAGAGAGAGGAAAGAGGAAGTAAACAATGTTGCGCCGCTTCTCCTACACATAGCAGGAGGTAGCCACAAGTTCTGTCTCTAAAAATAATTCAGACTTACTGAGTTCAGTTTCCGGGCGAAGTATAAAGTGTTGGTTATTACCTTTAAAGCCCTACATGGTTTTGGTCCAGGTTACCTACGGGATCGCCTTCTCCCGTACAATCCGCCCCACATACTTAGGTCCTCTGGGAAGAACTTACTCAAGTCAGCCAGAACTAGGCTGACGAGTGTTACCCAGAGGACCTTCTCTTCCATCGCTCCCAGACTATGGAATGGTCTGCCAGAGGAGATTAGACAAATTAGCAGTCTTCATGAATTTAAGAGAGTCATGAAGACTGCTCTCTTCCGGCAGGCCTATCCAGATGAATTTTAAGATGTTTTTAATGATGTATTTTTTCTTGTTTTTTTAAATTTTTAACTGTTGTGATTTTTGTGTTTTATATTGTTGTTGTTCCCTGCCTCAATCCGGAGGGAGAGGCGGGTTATAAATAATAATAATAATAATAATAATAATAATAATAATTGTAGGAAGAAGGCTAGGAGGGGCAGGAGATGCACAGAAGGTGAACAACGTCGTGAATAGATCCATGAAAATCCATGACTACCCAGTAACGAGCATGCAATAAAACGCTCGTCTGATGATGCTCCAGGTTACTGCTTTATGAAATTTAACACAGTTGGCTGAAAGTGTAAGAAAGAATTTTTCAGAATCTTACCAAAACAAGTAGGTAAAATAAAAATAACCTGGTGGGTCTGCGCAGTCAATGGGGCTCCTTTAACATAATGGACCCAAGTTTAAAATGAGGGAGTATGCAAACAAATTAGCTGAAGCAAAGTTTTGTGCATATATTCAGTTAACCCTGTAATAACCAGAGTTGGTTTTATTGTATTTGTTTTTATTAAGCATGTCACCCTGGGAGCTTCAGCTATAGGGCGAAACAAAAATTGATAACATAAATAATAACTGGTACATGTGTGGCAGGTTTGTTTCCAAGAATTCCTGGCTAGCAAGTGGAAGTGGATTTTGTGCACACACTTCCATGGAATCATTGAGTAATTACTCTTGTATTTCCAGCTAGGAGAAACTGCCTAAGGCCACAGTCCTATGCATACTTTCTTGGGAATACATCTCATAGAGTGAAATGGGAATTAATCACACAGAAGATTGGGCTGTGATTCATTTTTATCAAATACATAAAATACCTTTTATACAATCTAGGAAACAAAGGGATGGTAATTCTCAGGCTGATGATGATGCAAAGGGGAAACTGACTATGAAAAACCAATGCAAAATAATTTTGGAGAGGAGGAACAAAAGTGAAAAAAAAATTGTAAAATTTAAACACATTCCACCAAAGCTCTCCCAGTAATAAAGTACTACACAGTGATCTCCATCTCTTGAGGTAAGTTCTCAAAATATTATTTTTATGTGGAAGAAATCTCCATAATTTGCTGGTTCAGGTGTAATGGCAAACTGGCGTGTGTTAAAAAGGAAGAAATGAATTGGATCCAAATGCCTGGGGTGGGGTGAGACCATGTGAGCCTAAGGCACATTCCTAAGCCTCCAAAACTGGCCTTTTCCCAACATGGTGCCTTCCATATGTGTTGGACTGTAACTCCAATTATTCTCATTCAGTTGCAGTTCAACACATCTGGAGAGCAACAGGTTGAGGAAGGCTGCTCAGAACCATGGTTTGGAAGGTCAAGTACTGCACTCTGCAGGTGTGAAAGGAGAGCCTATGGGCAGGATACAAGAGTGATCAAGTACAGCTAATGAAAGCTCCTCTGTATATGTTCAGAGGTATAGACTGTGTTCACATATAATGCTAACCCATGCCATGGGTTGTTGAATTCTGGGTTGTTGTGATATGTGAACCCAGCTGCCCTAACAAAACCATAGTTTGTTAACCACAAACAACCCAGAAAGAGAACGTATAGTTTGTTGTTCAGTTGTGGACTCTGGATTGTTTAGAACATGGTCTGTTACATGTGAACCCAGATCTATGGACTGCTCTTAGGTTGTTTTGTTAGCCTACAGATGTAGCAGGCAAGATTAGCTCAAAGAAACCACCACTCTACATGCCAATTCTAGTGCCACAAAGGCATTTGGGATACAGGGAGGGAACAAGTGAAGGAAGAGGGAAACTAACAACCAGGGATTGAGAAAGTGCCATAGTGTTTGTTCAGTCATCAGCTAGACAAACCCTGAGTAGGGCAATGAATCATGCATTGGTGTTAGGTGTGAACCAGGTCAATCTCTTATTTACATTACTTCACATGTTTTAGGGATGAACCATGACACTTAAAACATGTTCTACAGAAAGCCCCAGTGAGACTTGGTTCAAATTAATCCCTGGGTGTAAGCAGGGATCCACAATTTTATAGCAATGTCTGAGCATGACAAAGCCCACATTTGACACAGGAATATCTGTCATTCCCTTAAAGTTTTAGACGTACTAGGAAATGTCTGGGTGAAGCATTCACATGCACTGCTTTGTCAAATCAGACCCCAAGGTGGCATAATCAAGGAAAAGAATCAGAATAATGAGCAAGGGGTGTCAGTCTAAGAAAAGCTGATGGGAAAGAAGGACTTTACTTCTTTGAGGAAACCTACTGTTTTGAGGAAGGAGGGATTTGGGTCCATACTAGTCTATTTCAAGGAAATCTTCAACAAAATAAAAAGTAATATGGAATTGCATGCTGACTATTTCCATTGTGTTGAGGGGGAGGATGTTACTTTTTCCGAAGGAAAAAATAAGACTTCCTTGGCATCGTAAGCATGGGAAATGTGTACAAAAAATTATGACCCCTATCTTACCAAACAGGTGGCCCTGTTTTCAATTGCAGCTAAGAAAATTAAAGTTCTTAAATTTCATTTCTGTCAACTGCAAAGTTGATGACCTATCTCTGTTTTAACGTTTTGTAATAACCAATGGTTTATACAAATAAACTCATAAGAATACAAAAATTGCCTTTACAACTCCTGTTAAAAGTTCACAAAAAGTCACTACTTTAAAATGTTTTACTGGCTGGCAGCCCACTCCCACCCAATTTAACCAGAAGAACCTAAGAGGAGCCCAACCAGACCACACCAGGAGTCCATCTAGCTCCGTGTCCAGTTTTTCCATGGTGGCTGACTAGATCCCTCTGGAAAGACCACAAGGAGAAGATGAAGGCAACAGCTCCACAGCCCACCCAGTTGCTTATCCCCAGGATACTACCTCTGAATGTAGAGATCCCATTTAGCCATGATTTAACATTTAATTTTTTTTAATCTTTTAAGAAGCTAAAGGCAGCCAACATGGTTCTATTCACTCATTTTACCTTCAGAACAATCCTGTGAAGTAGGTTAAGCTGAGAGACAGAGGCCAGATCTACACCAAGCAGGATATTGCACTATGAAAGCAGTAGATAAAGAGGCAGGAGCCACACTACTGCTTTATAGTGGTATTGAAGTGCACTGACAACTGTTGGGGCCTATAGCCACATACCACTTTCATTGTGCTATTTCCTGCTTGGTGTAGATCTGGCCAGAGACTGGACCAAAGTCACCTAGAAGCAGAGTGTGGATTCAAGCCTGGGTCTCAGTGTCCTGCTCCCAACAACTTCCCCAACCTGCTGCCCTCCGGATGTGTGGAATTGTAATACAATGCTGTCTTGGAATGGTGGGAAATGCAGTCCAACATGTCAGGAGGACACCGATTTGGGAAAGGCTGCTACATCACACTGGTTGTTGCTAGGCCTGTCCTCAATGTCATTTATGGAGCACCACTGGCAACGCAAAAGCAAATAACAATTCTAGCCTCATTTACAAACACTTCCCTTCATGGTTACCTGGAGAGGATTGTTCCTCACCAAGGGTGACCAGGTCATAGGCTCTTACAGCAGGCTTTTTTATGTGTCGATTATCAGTTCTTCCTCCAAGAGGGAAAGGCTGTTGAACAGCTGGGAACTGTAGCACAGACTATCCAACTGATAACAATTAAGTGAGTCTCCCCCTCCCTCCCTCCTCCACTCCACCCCACCCCACCTCAGAAGGCAACTCAATTTTTACAATTCAACCAATTGGCAGAACCTTTAATATTATGGATCGTTTTCTTTTTCAAACCCAGTGATGCTGAAGAATCATTGGGCTATTCGGGTTTGTTTTTAAACTCACCCCCCTCCACCCAACAAACCATTTGGAGTGCAATCCTACGGATGTTTAGACAGAAAAGACTCCTACAACTCCCATGCTGGCAGTTGTAGGATGTTTTCCCCGTCTAAACATCCATAGGATTGCACCCCAAACTTACTTTCTGCAAATGCAAAGACTCCAGATCTTCGAAAGCTTCTGCTTCCCCGAAAGGGAGCAGCCAGACTATTTTTTTTTAACGCGATGTAGATTGTTAATCCTGAACACCTCCGCGAGGTGTGTTTTAGGCACGCAGCCATGAAGGCGACTGTCGAACCTTCCCCGCCGGGGTCAGCGCGCTTGGTTACAGGGTGTGGCGTGCGGGCTGTGGAGATCAAGGAGTCCCTGTTCCGGCGCAGCCCTATTCAGCCCTCGCTGTTCTTCGCCTACAGCGCAGTATTTCTCCCCGCGCACTCACCCCTGTTCGAATTGCAAAATTAACACTGCCGAATCAAAACCGCGATTCTGACTTGGAAAGTGAAGATCTCCCTACAGCTGTTTCCTTCGCACCCGTCTCGGGCAGATCCGTTTCAAAAAATAAACCAACGAACAGACCCTTCCGAGGAGTCTGCACTGTTTCCATCGGCAGCGGCGCTTCTGGTCGCGAGAGCCGGGGAGCGACAGGTGGGCTCAAAAACTCACCAAAAGCAACACAATCCCAGGTCCTGCGGCGCCCAGCTGCCGAGCCATGGCTCAGCCCGTTGCTTCCGCCTCTGCTTCGGCCCCAAGTCCCGATCTCTGGGCCTAAAGGCGCACCAACAACTCGGCGTACCCTCCCGGAGTGGAGTATGTTCTCTGCTGTGGGCGTCGGGGATTCCTGCTGGTTGCTCCCTTTCCTGCTAGAGATCGTGCAAGGGGCCTGGCCGCCACTTGAGGGGGGAGGGAAGAGGCAGGAGAAGCCACGGAGGGGCGGAGCAATCCGCCTTGGTAGGGTTCTCCAGGTGGGTGCGGACAACGCCGCCCTCTGCCGCGACGAGGGTGGGTATAACGATCGCCCTTTGTCCTTTGTCCGAAAGACAGCCTTTCTGCAGTATCGCGCCTGCTTTTCATTGTTTCCAAGGGTGAGAGCCCAGCCAGGTTTCTCCGCCCTTGTAGCCTCGGGTGCAACCTGAGATCCGCTTGCAGCGAGCGTGGCTGAGCTTCACGAATTCTGCATGGAACGCCTCCCCCACAGGGGAGGCAGGTGGCACCCATGTCAGTGGGGCTGTGAATCTGCTCTGGGTTTCAGCCAGAACCGGTCAGAACTCCAAAGAAGCTATCCAAGGTGCTCAAACTTATCCCCAAAAATGGATTCAGCACATTGGATAGCTCCTTTAGAGTTCTGGCTGAAACCCAGAGCGGATTCACAGCTCCACTGACACCGGAGTCACCAGCCTCCCCCTCCCCCTCCTTAAAAGAGGATCACACACTAACGGCTGCGACGAGACTTCGCTTTTATTTTAAACCTTGCCCAAGAAATCCTGATCTCACCCGCGCGGGCGCCTGCCTTGCAGTTCCAGCCTGGCCCCCTCCACAAGGATGCGCTTTTGCGCCCGGTTCGGTGATTATGTGCATTATCGCGGAGGCGCATTTACTCCTAATCCCTCTGCACGGGAGGCGGCGAGAGGCGGCGAAGCGCATTAATTGATGTCCAAAAAGCGCTTTACAAGAAGTTAAAGCGCATAATCGCTTGTTCACACGGCGAAAATGCGCTTTAACGGCAGAGCAAAATAAAAGTCGCTATTTAATGCGCATTCGATAATGCGCATAATCCGGGAGATAACGCGCCTCTACGCCCGTTTTGCGCTCCGCTAGTGTGGAGGTAAAATTTATAATGAGCCTTCAAAGAGCATTAAACCTCTCTTGTGGAGGTAGCCGAAGAGTTTTGGCGAACTCCAAAGCCTCTTTGTGACTTCGTGTTTGTTTGGTCCTAACAAAATGGCAATACCCTGCGATTACTATGTGTTGTTGTTGTTGTTTGATTTGTTTTACACCGACCCCTTTGGACGCAAAAGGTGGGGTCTGCCTAGGCAAGCAGGTTCTCTAATCCTCGCCCTGCAGCAAAGCCACTCTGTACTTCGTGCAAATCAAGTAGATTACCCAGGTTTTATTTCCACTCCGTGAAGAAACAAGGAAATGTACAATATGGCAGAGCTGGGTTGGAGTGGGCATATGCATAAAATTCCGAGATAATTACCAGCAGGAAAACCTTCCTAAAATTCACAGCATACAGATGTCTGTTGAAAAGAGGTATTTAGGAATTTCCTTATTATTATTATTATTATTATTTATTTATTTGCAACACAACGATAACAGCAATGACAACAAAGATGGAAACGTTGCACAGTGCCTCCTGAGTGGTACAGCTAGGAGCCCTCCATCCGGAATCACCCCCTTTCTACCTCTTTTATCCACTATCCATAGTTTCAGGTACATTGCTTGGGTCACCCCAACATTTAATGAGGAAGAAAGTTTAGGCTGAGATGGAAATACTGGCCTGAGTATAGGAGGTGCTTGTTCAAAGCATCCACATTAGTTCTGTTTTTTAAAATAATTTATTACGTATTATAAAATGGAAATACATCTTGGTAAAGGTTGTTAGCCCAATAATATTGTACAAAATTGGCAAATTTTCAAATATTTCAATAAATAACAATTAATTAACAAAATAGTTTTAAGCTATCCTGCCTTCCTAAAATCCAGCACTCCACAATGAAGCACCTTTAAAAAAATCCACAATGGAAAACAATGTTGAAAATATTGGAACAGGTCTAAAGCATACAAAAAAACAGAGGCAGCTTTGTTTGGCTATGAGAAAAAAATCCAAAATCCAACCAAAAGATTAGGACATCCAAAAGTTCATGAAAATGTGCAGGCTTTTGAGATCTTCAACTCTAAAACAAGAGCTGTTGATATGAATCATATTACAGCAAATTATGGCGTATTTTTGGCTTTCCAACTCATTCATATAACATCCTTAATCTCCAACTAGATATTATTTTTTTCTCTTTATATTAAGAACACACATGGAATGCGCAACAAAATGTTGCAGTGTATCATCACCCCTCCTAACAGGGTTTGAGATAGTCAACCATTCCATCCTCCAGAGCTTTTTAAGTTGTAAGGGGCTTAAACAGGCCATCCTCCACACGCACGCACGAGAGAGAGAGAGAGAGAGAGAGAAGGGGGGGATGGGAGAGAGAGGGAACAGAAGAAGAGCCATGCTGGATCAGACCAATGGTTCATCTAGCCAGCATTCTATTCAAACAGTGGACAACCAGCTTCCCTTCTGCTCATGTTCCTCAGCAACTGGTGTATATAGTGTGGTGGAAATTCACTTTTATTAATAAAAAGGTTGCTTTACTAAAAGAAGTTTGCCTTGCAATAAAGTTTGCCTTGTTTTTTTTTTAATCCTGTGTTGCTAAGGCAAAAGGGGAATGTACAATGTACATAGTCAGCTGTCTCTCATGGCTAAAAATATGGTGCAAAGAAAAATGTGTGGTCTGCTACTTCTCAGGGAGTTGGGGGGTTGAAAAACAGTTGGTAGTGCCCAAGCAATATCGAGACCAACTGCTGGAAATAGCCCACGATTCCTTTTTGGCAGGCCACATGGGTATGGGAAAGACCAGAAAGTGTTTGATGGCACAGTATTACTGGCCAAACATGGCCAGGGAAGTCACTGCTTTTTGTAAGTCCTGTGGAAGCTGTCAAAGAGTGGGGAAAACTGGAGACAAAGTCAAAGCTCCTCTGAATCCCCTACAACTGATTGATAAACTTTTTTACAGAATTGAGTTGGACTTAGTAGGGCCTTTTCCTAGGCCTACACAATCAGGCAAAAGGTTTCTAATTTTCTATTAACAGTTATTGATTTTGCCACATGATTTCCAGAGGCAGAAGCCCTTAAAAATGTATATGCACTGTCAGTAGTCGAGGCCTTATTGAAGATCTTTTGTAGGCTGAGGTTTCCCCATGAAATAATTAATGACAGGCTCTACATTTATCTCGGATGTTATGAAGTGTTTGTAGAGGTGTCGTAGAGTGAAACATATCACTTCTACTGCTTTCCACCCCCAAACCAATGGGCTTGTGGATAAGTTTAAAGGTACCATCAAGCAAATGATTAAAACTTATGTAGCTGATCATCCCTTTGACTGGGATAAAAAGTTACCTTATTTCCTCTTTGCCTTTCGTGAGGTTCCCCAAGATTCCACAGGGTTCTTACCTTTTGAATTAATACTAGGGAAGAATGTGAGGGGTCCCCTTAGTATTCTTAGGAAGTGCTGGGAAAGGGAAGTGGAAGAAAAGAAAGTCAGTTATTAATTACGTGCTTAACTTGCAAAATGACATGCGCGAAGTTATAGAGCTGGCTCACACCAATCTAGCCAAAGCCCAACAAAAACAGAATAACTGGTACAATAAAGGAGGTAGGGCTAGAACATTGAGATTGGAGACAAGGTGATAGTTTTTCTGCTCAAGAAATCTAATCGTCTTGAAGCTGGTTGGGAGGGACCATATATTGTCCAGGATAAATCCGACCCAACCATATATCGCATCGAGTTGCCTGGTGGGGAAAAATACAAAGTGGTGCATATTGATATGCTGAAGCCCTATTATGAGCGTGCCATGCCAGTATACCACTTTTCATGCACTTTTCAGGAAGAGAATGTGAGAGTTGGCATTTGTCAGTGCTTGAACAATGAATTACTCAGACTGAGGAGCCAGCCTAGAGTTAACAGCTTTATAGGGCCAAGTGCAATCCTAGTAGTCTGTTGAATCACCTGACCCCAGCTGAGCTGGTAGCTACAATTCCACCTCAGGCCTGCAGTGATCATGGAACCGGGAGACCAGGTAAGTAGTTCCTGCCTCTTGTAAAGGATCACAATGGCACAGTGAGCAATGCACCTGGGTACTGCTGCCAAAGCTCAGTTTGAAACCCCTAATGCTTTACATCAACCTTCCCCAACCTGGTGCTGGTGACCAGATAAAATCCAGGTCAGGACTCATGTAACTTTAACAGTTGAAGAGAAAAGGGAATGTCAGCCGGTGTCATTTGTATGCAATTAATTCCTGGTGAAATTCCCTCTTCAGTTGCAGGGGCCCTGCCTTCTTTTGTATATGGTCACTCTAGTATAGTGCCTGCACCTTTAACTGTTGTGATGAAGAGGGAATATCCCCAGGAATTAATTGCATACAAATGACACTGGCTGAAATTCCCTTTTCTCTACAACTGTTAAAGTTACATGAGCCCTGACCTGGATTTTATCTGGTCACCCTAGCTGTCCTGATGTGTTGGACAGCAACTCCCATCATCCCTGCCCCACCCTGTCCAATTAGGAGATTGCATAAAGGGAAGGAACATGTGTATGTTTCTATGTCAACACAAAATAGATGCTAACAAGCTGTGGCTAGTCGCCACCATTTTGGGAGTGTCTGCCACTATGCTCAATGCGGTTGGCCATTTTGAGGAGGCGTCTCTGCTGTCCTGAGCTTGCTGCCATTCTGGGAGTGTCTGCTTGGTCTGGGGGGTAGTAAAAAGGGCTGGATTCAGCACATGGCCCTTTAAACTGCATGCGTCGCTCAAAAAACAGGGCTAATTACGTGAAATGGTGGCTGCCACTGCCGTATTAGACCTGGAGCAATGAGGGGTGGCGAGCGAGCCTGCAGGGTAGAGCGGTGTAGGGTATTTAGGCTGTTCTATGATTTCACTCCATAACCTCAGCTGTATCACAGAAGACACCTTTAGCCAAAGTTATTGCTGCTAACCCCGCTGCAGAACAGGGTTAGTGAAGCCAGCCACAATGTGGTTAGCAGGTGCACCTGGTTAAGGAAAACGCATTGCACATGACACCTTAAACCTTGCTGCTTAACCAAAACCCCTTAACCAGCAGGGCTGTGTTGCCTGAATGGGCCCACTATGTGCAAACTTTTTCAAATTTTCAATTTTTTCTGCATGTCTACACTGCTCAAGCTTCAGTTAATAACAATAATGAGGAAAACCGGTCTTGTTGATTAATAAGCCGTACACTACCCTATTCTGATATAAGAAGATTCCATGTCCACTAGAAACATGATGACAATGTCATTTTCTTTGTATGAGCACTTTGTGGTCTTGTGACTGAACATTATAAAATAACTTTTTATTCTCAGTGAAACTTTCTCAGAATGCCACTCCCATTTTAAGCTGAGTAAGCCCAGGAAAATACTTTTGTCAGCATGTAGATATGATTAACACACCCTCATAGAGTTTGGGAAGACAAAGTAAGCCAGTAAAGTATACCAAGGCTGACTCATCTACAGTCTGAACTTGCTCAAACTGAAATAAGGGATTAGTCTGAGATAAAGTTTTAATCTACTACCTTTTTTGGGGGGGATGTTCTGTCTCCCTGTTGATTATGCTTTGACTGTTTTATCCTGTTCGTGGTTTTATAGTATTTAAATTGATTTTACTGTATTCTAATTGTTATACTGTGAGCTGCTGTGGGTGAGGGCGGGGGAGTAGGGCCAGAAAGCAGCATATAGATGCCTTTATAACTTTTTTAAAACTGCAGAACTCTGAAATTATTCACTTCATGGTTGATTGGGTGCATTATATTAAAATAAAAGTTGAAAATTTGGTGAATGTGGATGTTCACATGCAAATATTCACTTTCTTCAGATAATTTTTTTTAAAAAAATTTTTTGGGGAATATCTGAAAACCTAGAGAAAATTGGTTGATCTTCTCTTGGTTGATCTTATCTTCCCCCAGGTATTCCCCTTCTATAATGAAATACAGAAAAGCATAATAAAAGTGATGGGTATGCGCATCATCAGACAAGCATTTTATCGCATGCTTGCTACTGCCCACTTAGGATGTTCGCGCATCCTTTAGATGTCATTGCCTGCTTCCCGCATGCCTTCTGCTTGTTTTTCCATTGCAAAATAGACCCCTTTTAATCTATCTTTTTTAAAAATGGAATGTGCCGCCATTTCCTGCTGTGTGCAGGAAAAGCGGCACAATATAAACGGCCTCTGAATGGGCCACGTGGTCATTGCTGCTTCCTCTGTCTCCCCCTGTGTAAAGAGACCATCATTATTGTGGGACGGCAGGAGGAGACAATAGTGACGGTAAGGAAACGCGAAAATCCACCCATCTGATGATGCTCTTTGTCATAGAACAGTGGATGTCAACACTTCTCCTAAGGAAACATTTTGCTTGACTTTTTTATTTTGACTGATCAGTCTTAGTGTATACTGCAGTGGGTGCTAGCATACTTCTATGTACATAGATAGAAATGCTGTTTGTGCATCATGATTCCCAATTCCCAAAGATCCAGTGAACTCAAAGACTGAGCACAACCCATCAGGCATATTTCCTGAGCATGTGCCATTATTCTATGATTTCACATCTCTCTCCTGTGTTTCAATGGGATTTGCACAAGGGACATTCTCCATGGAATGGGTTGGGCTGTTGAGAAATAGCATGCATTGCTGCATCAAACTGTTCCCACTCTTCTTAATCATTGGAATTTCCCAATTAAAATGCAGTCAATGCACTCCTGGAAGACAGAAACAAACTCCAAAGTGATCTTGATAGACTGGAGCGCTGGGCTGAAAACAATAGAATGAAATTTAATAGGGATAAATGCCAAGATCTACAACTAGGAAAAAGAAACCAAATGCACAGTTACAAGATGGGGGATACTTGGCTCAGGAATACGACAAGCGAGAAGGATCTTGGAATTGTTGTAGATCACAAGCCGAATATGAGCCAACAATGTGATGTGGCTGCAAAAAAAGCAAATGCTATTTTGGGCTGCATTAATAGAAGTATAGCTTCCAAATCGCGCGAGGTATTGCTTCCCCTCTATTCGGCACTGGTTAAGCCTTATCTTGAGTATTGTGTTCAGTTCTGGGCACCACACTTCAAGAAAGATGCAGCCAGGCTGGAACGAGTTCAGAGGAGGGCAATGAGGATGATCAGGTGTCTGTAAACAAAGCCCTATGAGGAGACTGAAAGAACTGTACATGTTTAGCCTTGAGAAGAGAAGATTGAGTGGAGACATGATAGCACTGTTCAAGTACTTGAAAGGTTGTCACACAGAGGAGGGCCAGGATCTCTTCTCGATCAACCCAGAATGCAGAACACGGAATAATGGGCTCAAGTTACAGGAAGCCAGATTCCGGATGGACATCAGGAAAAACTTCCTGACTGTCCTTCGCTGGAGGTATCTAATTTTTAATGTTCAATCTTTAAAATTTTGTAAACTGCCCAGAGAGCTTCGGCTATGGGGCAGTATATAAATGTAATAATAATAATAATAATAATAATAATAATAATAATCAAAGGCTAGACAACCACCTTTCAGAGATTGTAGGAGATGATGCTGGCAAGACGCTCACAAGCATAGAAGGATGCGATAAATAGGAAAACATGGGTTGAAACGGAGAAGGCATGACTCATGCTTCTCTGCCCAAACCCTCAATGACACAAAATGTATATTTGACACGAACACTGGAACTGGTTTTGCAGTTATATATACTGGGAAATGATGCATTTGTGGAAAAAGTGAATTTTTTAGTCAAAATGGCTGATGTCACATTCTAGTGTGACATCTAGAATTGTGACTATTTGAAATGGAGCAGCAAAATGGGTGGCAAAATGACATTACTGTAAAATAATAGTGAACAAGAGCAAGGGATTGAAGTTGCGGAGATGGGGAAAAGGTGGCAAAGTTACAATCTCTTAGAGGGTCTGCATCCTTAAATCAGTCTTTCTCATTACTATATAAACTTGCTGTTGAGGAAAACTGCATCTATTGAATTTCTGCATGCTTGGTTGGGGGCTCCGGGTTGGGCAGAGGTCGTTTGGAATGGTTTGGGAGGGTTTGTACCTAGGTCTCTGGACTGGGAGCTCATGCCTGGCTCTGCACAGTTGAGTCTCAGGGGGATGATGTCTGAGATGGAAGTGATGTCCAGGGTGGGGTCTCAGGGGGTAAAATATGGGGAAGGGGCTCCCCACTTTCTCCAGTGGAGTGTTTCACATTAGCTGAACATAACTTATCCAAAATTTGGGTCCAACCTATTGTTTTGTTTTGCTTGAGAACATCATTTTGACTACTGCAGGAAATAAAATCTTTTGTTTAAATGATAATGGAAAGAAATCAAGATGCTCAGCATGACTCAAAGCATACTGTCTCATAGTGCCACTGAACTGAATGGAACTAATTGGCTTCCAAGCAACTCAGAGAAAGAATAAGTAAATGGCACCTTGCTTTCTAGAATGTGCACTTAAACTTGCAGCTCAAAGATCTTTAAACCACGATTAACAGTAAAGACGTCTAACAAGAGCTTTTGTCCAGAAGTTTTTATTAAACTGAGTACTATTTTACATCTTCAAATGTAAGTTGCCAATTTATTGTAACCCCAGAGCTTCAATAGTTCACTCACAAACAAAACAATTCTTTTAAAAAATGATAATAGAAAACAGCAATGGGAGGTAATACTCAGAAATGTTTTGGGCATACAACTTGAAGAATAGAGTTATTGTTTGTTGATACGTGAAAAAGAAAGTATTAAAACCTATTTTTCCTAGCTATTAAACAGTATATGTGTAAAGAATATCTGTGGACACTAAAGACAAGAAAGTTGCTATACCTCAAAAAACTTTCAAAATGACGTGTTTGTATTGGGATTATTTTTATTCCCAGACTTTAATTCAAATATAAAACAGTCATATTCATAACCATAAAGGGAAAAATATAGGAAGTGACTCTGCAAATTACAGCCATGTAGTACTATGGAAATCATAATATTTTTAGACCAGCATAAAATGTTTTGCATAAGGAAGTACTTGTTTTTAAAAATGGTATATGCTAATGTTTATCATAAAATGTGTGTGTGATACATATTTGGGGAAGGTTGTTTTACTGCCAGGCCTTGTGATACATTAACACTTGAAAGGGAAATATATGCCTTGAATTTTAGCTCGCAAAACCAAATCAGAAAGCCAAATCTGAATTAGCTCTTCATACTATTCAGGATTTTCTCATGAGAACAGCTAAGTGGTGCTCCATTTGAACCAGGATTTGAACCATGCCTGCTCTATAGCAATGGTTATCAGCACTTGTAACAATAACCAAATTGAGAACTACCACCAAATAAAGATTTTTAATTTAATTTGTTTGCATACAGATTTAGTCAGAGTAGAACCAACAGGTCCTAAGTTAGTCATAAGTAACTGAAGTCCCATTGATTTCAGCATGACAGAGTCTGGATCCAACCAAACCTATTATTGTGATATTATGGCAAAATCGTTTACAGCTGAAATATGCAAAAGCAGAATAGTAATCATGGTGATTGGAGACTAAAAGTGGGAATAGCTGAAGAAACAAAACACAGGTTGGAACAGACTTTGACATATGCAGAATAGATCACTGGAATTATTGGGCCTTAAGTTAGTAATGTTTAAGACACTGGAATGATGAGTCACGACTAACTTAAATCCAATTCATTTCAATGAATATGGTGTATGTATTACTAAGAATGGTTCCAACCCAAGGTATGGTGTATTAGCTGATACAGTTAAATAATTATGGGGAATATCCAGAGCTATAGTTTTGTTAGAGGAGCTGGAGATGTCTAACCCAGAATTCTCAGCACCCTTGTCAAACTATCATTTCCAGGATTATTTTGGGAGAAAGCATTATAATTAAATTGGTATAAAACTATATTTTGTAGCTATGCCCTTGCAGTTTTCAAGGCTGTGAAGCTGGAGAGATGCAAAGAAATACTAAGGCTGCTTCTGAAGTTACTTCGCCTAACCCATGTTTTTAAAATGTGTGTAGGGAAGAGACAGGAAAATGCCTTGAAGGGGGAACATCTTGGAAACATAAGAAGAGTCAGGTGAAGTTACCAGATAAGACTGCAATAAATGTTCTAGAAATGGGTGTTGTATTTACGGCCTTTATCACACAGGCGGTTTGAAGTACACTCACCTCGAATTTGATCCAATTCTTTCACACGACATCATCCCCCTCTCACTATTCTTGTGCCCTTAGTACTCCTTTTTTAGTTCCTCTTTCAAAATATCCCTGAACGGGGATTGTCCGTTTGCAGGCAAGTTCAGGCAAGTTGGCTGAGGTATCGGAGCAAAAGCGACCACATGTGATCAAAAGGCTACATTCGCATAAGAAACGGAGGGAGAACCCACAGAAGCAAACCGGGTAGGTGTGATAAAGGCCCAAATCTGAGAAATGTGTGCTCAATGAACCAGTTTCTGGCTGTTTCTCTACACATATTTGAAAAACAGAAGTAGGAAAATAGAACACTGGGAGCTCCCTCAAGCAGCCAGAAAAACATCCTTACATTTCTATAGATGCTTATCAAAATAATGGAGTACTTAAAAAGTATAGTGAGTAGATTATTATAGTCTGTCAGAAAAAAAATCCTTGTGAATAACAACTATATTTACACTACAGGGCATGTTGTCTACACTGAAGTTACTTACAGTTTACATATGGTACATAACTAAAATGCGTAGATCAATCCAAAGAACTATGTAACTACTTTTGCATGCCGATTGAGGCTTTGGACTTGTATTCCTCAAACAGCAAACCACCTGGCAAACCTGATTGGAAACTGATAGGTGATCATCTCCAGTACATATTTAACTGTGCTGGGAATAAAAAGTGTCTTTATATTCAGAATCATATATTGCCAGTTTGTGATAAAGCATAGGATCTGCTTTCCAAAGAACAAGTCTGAAGTTTTACTGGGTGCGTGCAAGCCTCTTGGGCCTGCCTAAAACAGGTCTTTGGATCCCGGCCAATGTAGTCCTTATTTTCAGTACATTAATGACTTAGCTGTAGGCGTTTTTAAGCTTCCATAAAAACAGTAAACAACTTAGAAAAGATTTGTGTAGTGCAATCCAATTCTTACTCCATGAGTAATCCATGTTTACACAGAAGTAAATCCCACTGTTTTTTCAATGGGATTTACTCCAAGTAAGCATGCACAGGATATCAGCCTTAGTATTTTGCAGTAGCATGTAAACTTGATAGCAAACACTTAGTCATGTTATTGTCAAAATAAATATTTTGTAGGGCAAGTTTCTTGAAAGATATACCTTTTAATATTGTACTTTTTCTTTTAAAATACAATTATTACATATTCTCTGAATCATTCCTGTATTATCTATCACTGTGCTCTTGCTTTGATGACAATTTTAGGTTTTTCTTTTCTGCCAATTTGCTGTGTAAACACCATAGTACGCTATGCAGAAAGCTAGTAAGGTACTTGGCAATATTTTGCATGATTTGGAAAACTGGACAGAGCCCAATAAAACTAAGAGTTTCATGATACAACACAAACTTTCCAGTGGCTAGTTAGGAAGAGCTTGTGTCCAAACGCTTCCTCACAGAAGATCCTAAAGGATTCTAATATGTTCTGAGGATGTGGAATGAGGACTTAATCGTACACCTACCCACACCATTCATAATGTTTAATCCTGATAGAGTTTTCTACTGTTGGAGCTATGTATTGTCACTATAAAAGCCTATTCTACTGACACCCTGCATTATTGCACAGGACCTCAGTCATATGAAACTGATGTATTCCATGTTTTCCTGATTTCCCCACTCTGGTCACAATTTACTATCTGTAGCTGCTTCATGCTTTACCAACCAGAGAGCTTTATGAAGTAACTGAACTACGTGTTACATATGGAGCTATTACTTGGAACTGATTCCATGCAAGTGTTATAAAACAAGACAAGAAATTTCAGAACTGAAATAGCTCAGTGAGTGTTTAAGGCTGTTCCTATGAAACACTTAGGCCAGGCTAGCCAAAAGAAATTAATTATAATAGCAAACAGAAAGCAAATACAGAGGACTTTCATTAAATGACTGTAGGAAGGGTGATGTGATGGATTAAGAATGCTCTTCAACACCAGGTATGTGCAAAAGGCCTAACCAATGGTTTCTGCGATTGTGGGGTGGGGATGGGATGGGGAATGTACCAGAGTTTTCCTCTAGTAAGATTGCCTTTGTATTTCCTTTGGACTGGATAGCTTTAAGAGATTCTTTTACAGACAAGAATCATTCGTTTTTTTCTTAGTGTGATTTGCTATGTATAAATAATAAAAACAATGTTCAGTGGCAAATCTAACAAAAATGGGGAGCTTTGTGATAACTTATAAATGTAAGTGGTCTTACTGATTTGAATACTGTATAGTACTGTACTTTGTTACCCTTCTTCGAGATGTACCTGGGGAAGCAGATCCAATTGTCTGACTAAGGAGATTATCAGTACCAAGCATTTGACCTGTGAGGCCACCTAGACCCCCAACACCAGTCATGCTGCCAACCCCACCACTCATTCCTCCTGCCCCAGACACCACTCTTTCTGTAACCACCACATTACGTCCACCGGAGAATTCAGAAGGAATGCAAGGCATGCCAGAGGCAGGTCGAATCACTCTTTCTGTCACAACTACATTGGACCCATCAGCCAGATCGGGAATACCCATAGAGGTGGGTAATCTTGAATTTGGAGCAATTACCCTTTCTGTGACTACCACGTTTGACCCATCAGGTAGCTCAGGAATATCTATCATGCCATGCAAATCGGTGACTGGGGCAGGAGCAAGCACTCTTTCTGTTACCACAACATTTGATCCACACAGAGGATCAACGTTAATTGTGGGAGGTTTCAGTGGTGACCCTGATGTATATGTCTCAGTTACCACTACATTACCATGGAGCATAGGGTCATGTATAGGCCTTGGTGGAGGCTGTACAGCAGAAGACGTTGTGTAAGTGTTTTCAGTAACAACCGTTGTGCCACCAACAGCAGTAGGTGGAGGCATAGTTGAAGATGTATTGACAACGATGGTAGTTCCAGGTGGTGGAAGGCTTACTTCAATATCCGGATTGGGCAGAGATGGCCAAGGCGAGTTAGCATCTGGGAATGGTTCGATTTCTACACCCAAGCAGATTTCTGCCAAGGTCTTAAACTTGGGTCCCAACGTATCCAGATAGGTTTCATCCAGATCATCTCCAATAAAACTGCAACAGCCAATGGAACCAACAGGAGTGCCTATACCCTCATGGTCATAGATCAGGAGGCAATCATTTGCAGGTCTGCCTTCATCTTCATCGGCATAGGCAAATGCTTTCTAAAAATAAAGGAAGGGCAAGAGAGAATTAGAGTCCTTGTTTTCTTGTGATCAATATGGAGAGGAAAATCAAAACTATTAGTAGGAGATTTAGGACACAATCCTATGCATGTATAAGCAGAAAAAGGGCCTATAATTCCAAGCATACCCCAGCCAACCATGTAGGCCTTTTCTCTCTCTCAACATACACAGGATAGCGCCTTAAGGGATTATTATTGAAAAGCAGGCACAATATGTTGGACACAGCAGTTAGGTTTGTCAGTTAAGTTCCTTCTGCTGCGAGCCGAAGGCCATGCATACATGGTGGTTATTCCCCTAGACTGTGACCTGAAGCAAGGGATATTCATCGGAGTTCTGCACATAGTGCTCTCAGAAACGTCTGCTGCTTTACAGTTTGTCAGACATAGGGATGTTTGTGCTCCATGCATCTGCACACAGGCAATCCAAAGAAAAGTCAAATTCTGCAAACTGCATACATTTGAGAAGTTAGCAAATTTGTTTAGATTCCAATTTGCATAATGTATTCTGTTTTTTTAAAACTATTTTTTTCTTGATTCATTCTGGTTTTGTAGTCATGATGATGAAATCCTCCCCCAGCTATTGGCAACCTTATCTGACTTCTGTGATTTCACCAGACATTATCCAGTATGTTTTGCAGACAGAAGGACTAGAATCTTGTTTTTTTTTAAAAAAAATGAAAACAAAGAAAAGAAAAAGAAAGCTAAGATTCCCAGGAAGCTGAATGTCAGCAAGCTAAATTTTGTACCCTAAACCACAAGCTGTGTTTTTTCTGTACTCCCACAGAATTGTGGTGGTTACCCTGTTGATTGACCTAGTGCTTGTTCAAGTGATCATCTAAACCATGGTTTAGAACAGGGGTAGTCAACCCTTAGGCCGTAGCCATTTTTATTATTTTTTTGGTAGTGTGGAGGCAGCAGCAGCAGCTCATTCTAGAGGGTGGAATAGGTCCCCCAAACTTGCCAAAGTCATCCATCCATGGTTTAGATGATTGCAAAGAAGCCTGCATGAGCCTCAGGCTTATGTGCTCCCCTCCTTACCGACTTTAGAACAAACCAAAGTTTCCCATTATGTACATATGTGGGGAACTGTGCTTTGTTTTAACCACAGCTAATTAAAACAAACCAGAATCAAACTATAGTTTTATATCTGGTTTGTTAACTAACTGTGAATTCTCACATGAAATAGACATGCAGTTACTTATTTGCCTAGCTCAGAAACTAAGCAGGTTTCTCATTAATATAAATATTTGTAATGTTCACAATACATTAGTTCCAAATGCCTATAATTCATATCTTGCTTCTAAAAGTCTATAGCAGTTTTATTAATATTGTATCCACACCTGTTTTCTGTCCGTGACTTGTGTGAAAATTAAGGGTGTTTCAAAATGCTCACCCTCAATTGGTAGAGGACATTTTGGCAATTTTCAGGGTTGGGCCATTCCAGTGGTGCCAGAGGTTCAACACCTCTGAAGCAGAGCATCATGAAATACTGTCTCTGCTCCCACTGTCTGCATAAGCAACTTGGTTCAGCGATCTGGATAACAGCACTAGTGAAAATACCATCTTACTTCTCTGGCCCTGAATATTATTGAAATTTGTTCCTATATAGATTTTGTATGACCGTTGTTAGAATTAATGTCAATGGTGCAAAAAGTATAAATTCAGTAAACTTCATATTAAAAACAAACAAACCAACAAACATTAGTTACCTCAGAAAAGTAACTGTCTAAGAAGGCCATATTTACTCCACTTTCTCTGTATTCTTTTATTGTCCCTCCAAATGTTTCTTTTCTTCCCATTGTTCCATAGCCTGAAGTTGGTCCATAACCAACGGTTGTGCCGTATTCTTTAGCTGCACCAAGTGCTGTTGTTTCTTCAATTCCTGTACCGACCATCCCTCCATCTCGGTACTTTGTTGCGTAGATTTCTGGAAAAACAACAACAGTATTATTGCATGATGCTTTCAGTATCATTACATGATGCTTTCTTTACATTACAAACAGCCTGGTCAAACAACTAATGCTGAGATGAATTCAAGTCAATTTAAGCCCAATTAATGTGGGCATGCTGTCAATTTGGCAATCCAAGTTATTCAATTTGGATCATTTGTGGCAACCAAGTGAAATCCAAATGAGCCTTATTTCGGTGTTCTAATGCCCTAAGCTTCCCGTTGTGAACACCCCCCCCCCCCGTCAATTTCCTGCCAATTGTATCATTGTAGTTGTGGCAGCTGCCACCATTTCTGCCACTGCTAAATCTTTTGTCTGTTTGAAATCCATCCAGAGAAAACTTGTTATTGGGTGGATTAAATACACAATTAATAAATGAATTAAGTAATCACACATCATTTTCTTTGTAGGTCACTGATTTCTCCAGGCAATAACTTATTACAGAGATGTTGCACAAGATCCAGATCCCTCCCACTTAGCAATTCTATTGCAGACAAAAAAAAATCACAGCACAAATTGACATCGTTTGCCATATTGGGCTGGTTCACATGATCTCCACAGCCCTTAAATAAGCCATGGTGGATTGTGGCACGTGCCAGCAGCCATTGTGACTATTCAAGTTGTAGCACACTTATTGTACAGGTGTGTAGGAATGAAATAGAAGTTTTAGAAATCACCTAGAAAGGCTCACACAATAGCATCGTAACCCTCCCACCCCATGCATAAATCAAACAAAGAAAGTATGCAAATCTAAACCCACCAGCTAAAGAAATTCCCAGTAAGGCATGCACACCAAGTCTGCGTATTCTCATTTCTGTACCAGTCTACTCCTATGGAGTGAATGGGAAAATCTACTTTAAAAAGAGCTCTGTATGCAAAATAGAGCATCCACTGAGCAATGAATTCGGCCGTGGACTCCAGTAGGGCCAGGTGTTCATTAATTTCAGTGGGACTAAAAGGGTTAAACACTAGCAGATTGACAGGGTTGTGGAATTGGACTCTCCTTCACACACAGTTTCATCATTCTAAAGTCTTTTGTATTATTCTTTTGAGAAAAACAACTGAGAAATGTATATTTAGTGAAATTAAAACTGCAGAGAGGTTTAGCATCTACTTACCCGAGGAGTCACCGAAATCATCTCTACCTTTAGTTGTTCCCGGCCCACAAATATTTGAAACATCCTGAAAAAACAAACAGGTTACCCTTTTGAGAGACCTCAATATTAAAGTACATATTTTTGCCATGATTCAGAGCTGCTGTGCTCTCGGATCCCACTCCTGTCTCGCCTAGAAGGTAACAGGCAGTGTTAGAGGTATCTGGCACAAACTAAACGCTATGGGGGAGTTCACACTCTGAAATGAACCATGGTGGCTTATTTATTCCATCGCTAACCCACACTGCTGGTGTCAGGTGATCATGTGCTCCTTGACAAACTATGGTTTGTTTCCCCCTTGGTTCATTTGCCTGCTCCCAGCTTATACTCTGTGGTCTTTGTGGTACAACTTTTTTTAAAGAGTTAAACTAGTTAGGTATGAATTTTGTGGTTCGCGGATTGTCAGGCAACGTTTGTTCCATCATCAGCTCATTGATGGAATCAGGTATTTTTGTCCAATAATTAAGTTCTATTTGTGCTAATTTGCAACAGCACAAATACATACTTGTGCAAATTCACATTAATAAGCATTAGTTAATGCAAATTTGCACAAATCTGAAAAAGGTAAAAAAAAGTGCAAATCCCCCCATCGTCATTTTCATGCTTTAGCCTATGGTGGTGGTGGTGGGGAAATGTGTAATTTTGGTCTCTGCCCCCCCCCCCCACACCAATGGTTTTGCATGACTAAATTGGCATACAATTCCATAAAAAGACGGCCTGCAAATTTCACACTCAGTTACTACTCTATTTGTGCAATTCTCCCATTCACACAGAGTGAGCACTGATTGCAAACATGAATAGGAATCAGGCATGCAGTGTTGCTAGTCAGACAAACAGCTAGCGAGACCACGAGCGAGCAAGTGGAGCAGTCGGGTTTTCTGCCACACTTGCCAGGTGACTCTGTAGCTTTTTGTCACAAGCCATGCATTAGTCTTCATACCAGGTTCGCATGCCATGACAAGCTACTTTGAAAACAAGCCACCACCAACAACCTAACAACAAGCCATGCGTTCTCAGAGCAGCTTGTGTGTGGTTAATGAACCATGCTGAAGTCACTGTGCTAGGTTTGGATGTCACAACAAGCCACACTAAAAAAGTAAGTCTCACAACCCACTATGGGTTGTCTTGTGTTTGTTGTTTGATTTGATGGAGGAATCTATTTCCATGCGTGCATTGCTGCCACTGTATCAGGCAGGTTTTTTTTTAAGGCTTGGCCATGTGGGGCACCTGCTAAGGCCCACATCCCAGCAGTGGACCCCAGTATTTACTATCCTGCCTGGCCCTCCACCTCACTTTTTTACTTGCATTCTCTAAGTGTATGAGCTAGGTCAAGAACAAGGAAAAGGCCCACCAGCCTCTGTTTCTCCTTCTCAGCAGTGGTGCGGATTGGGCCCAGAGGGAGAGGGCAAGTGAAAGAGCTAGGGTACCCACTTACAAATCACCAAAAAGGAGGAAATGCATCACCAAAAAAGGGGGAAAAAGAGTACATCTATATGTATACATGCACATTGAGAAATGTGCATGTAAATAGAAATGTGCATTTAAATAGATCCAATACATCTCACCATAGTGGGGAAGACCGACCAGGTGATCTGTGTCTCTAGTCGGTCTGCTGTTCTTGGCAATTTCAAGTCCCCTGCTCGACAGCTGTTCAACTAGAGGACATCTGCAAATATTGGATTATCCTCTGTAAAGTAGGGCACATGGCCAAGTGACAGAGGCAAGGAGGTGGCCCACTTCAGGAAGTAGCCCACTGAAGGCATCTTCCCCAAGGCTTAAGTCTGGAGCCAACATGGGATCAGAATCTATGGGTGCTTCGAGATGGAGGGCTCCTAGCAATACCAATCAAAAGACATGGTCCAGCCATTCCATCTTTTTCTCCTTAACAGAATTTTCTTTTTTGTAAAAAAAAAAAAAAAAAAAAAAGAGAGGAAGAAATGGGGGGAATAGATGGGAGGGTTACAAGCAGAAGATATTGGGCCTGTTCAAACAACATGCTAAGCCATGGTTAGGCAGTTGACCCTTTAGCAGCAAATGGTTAGCATGTTTTAACCATAATTATGCAGCCACTATGGATAGGAACGGTTCATGCGACATGCTAAGCCATGGTTCACATGACACACTAAGTCATAATGTTTAGCTCAAAATGCTTAACCACCGTGGCTTAACGTGCCGTCTGAACAGGGTCAATGTTTTGTGAACCACCCAGAGAGCTTCAGCTATGGGACAGTATAGAAATGTAATAAATGAAAATGAATGTTGTCTGCCCCCCTGTAAAATTCTGTGAATGGGGCAGAGCGATAGCATGATAAAAGTCTAATCTGGAAGGTCTCCATATGAGAAATAGTAATGTAGATGTAGAGCAAACATTGGCTTAGCAAACATGGAGAGGGCAGATCTGTAGACCTAACTCAACTAGTTGGGATGAAGGAAAAGACTACAGATGATGCTGTTTAGGGATAATCACAATTGCTTATCTATGTTCCTGGTCCTTTATTTATTTATTTATTTTTGGGTTTGCTTTTGAATAAGCATCTTTAGGTTGTTATTTTTTGTAAGACACATAAAAAGAGAAAAACCTAAACATAACCCCGCCCCAGTAGTTCAGGTTTAATGATATGTTGGTATGGAATGGCATACTGTGACTGTATGTTTTAATAAGCCTACTTCAATCACTGCCCATGCTATGGAGGAGCTGCTGGAGTTATAGCCCACTCAGTCTGTAAAAATGTGTGTTTTTCTGTAGCTACTGAATTGCTGTCCACTAAATTGGCATCTATTCTGAATTTCCAAAATTTAAAAAAGTGCCTCAGGACTAGGTCTGTGCATGGCCCCCCTGATTCGCCTCAGGGCCCATTTCGGAGCCCCCGAAACAGCCCCGATTCACCTTGGGGTGCTTCGAGGGTTGTCCAACTCACCTCAGTGCCAAAGCCAAGGCGAGATTCCCCCCCCCCCCCCGAGGTGACTCGGCCTTGTGGGTCCCTGAATGCCAGCCGCACAGCTGGCACCCAAGAAAGCCGGTAGCAAGTCCAGGGCCCCCCTTGCCCCCCAACCCAGAACTGCTGTCTCTGGGACTTACCCGCCACCATTGTCACCGCCAGCTGCCATTGCCATCAGCTGCCATTGCTACAGACACATCACCACCTGCTGCATTGCTGCTGCCACCGTCATCACTGCCTGCCACCGCCGGATCATTGCTGCCGCTGCCATTGCCATCCACTGTCACCGCCTGCTGCCGCATCGCCTGCGCTCCTTACCAGGCCACAATATCACATGGCCTCTATGGCTACAAACTATGGTGGCCATTTTCCCTTTACAGCTGCCGTAGTTTGTGGCCATAGATGTACTAGGCCATGTGATATTGCGGCTTGGATCAAAGAAGCGTGGGCGATGTGGTGGCAGGCGGCGATCTGGCAGCTGCGGGTGGCGATGGCTGTGATGGCAGCAGCAGCGATCCGGTGGTGGCAGGCGGCGATGGCAGCGGGCAGTGATGCAGCTGGTGGCAATGGCAGCAGTAGGTAAGCAGGGAGAGGGAGGTGAGTCCACTGAAGTCATGGCCGGCCTTGCGCTGGCTTTCCTGGGATGGTGGGAGGGAGGACCCAGCACCACTCCAAAGTGGCCCGATGTGCCCCGAAGCTTTAGTACCAATCTGCTTCAGCTTCGGGGTGCCTTGGGCTGACTCAGAACTGAGGTGGGCTGAATCATCCTGCCTCGCCTTGGTTTGGGGGATTCAGTCTGAGGTGATGCACAGCCCTACTCAGAACAGGGTTTTCTAGGAAAAAGAAAATGGCAGCCTCTACAAGAACTTTTACAAGAACACTGTGTTCATGTATAGCTCCCACTTTCAAAAGAACTTCCTGATAGATTGTCCTCTTTTCTTTAAACTCCTTAACCACTCCTTCAGTAAATATCTCACTTCCAAGATAAACAATTTGAAAATGGATAAGCCTCCCCCCATTTTTAAAAAAAATTAAAATAAAATAAAAAATAATATAGCTTTAGGGCTTAAGCCAGTGGCTGTCAAAACATATTTTATTTAATGTTTTACTTTGCAGGCTTTTAAGTCTGTTCTTTCCTTTGATGCAGAAGTGAGCCATCCATTAACCCCTAAGCTATGGTGCCTCCAATACCTATTTCGTTGCAGGTTGTCCCAATTTTTCCTCCAGGAGAAATTAATGTTCAGGTTCAGCAGTATTTTTTTGATACCCCATGAATCTTTGGCTCTGAGCTATATGCGGCATTGAAGAACCACTTACTTCTGCAAAAACTTGGCTGTACTGAAGAGGTCCCTCTCCAGATGTCTCTGCATTCAGAAAGGTGGAAGTGAACCAGAAAGAGGGCCTTCTCAGTTGTGGCACCTCCTCTTTGGGAGGCTCACTTATGCCTTTTTGGTGGCAGGCAAAGCCTTAAAAATATTTTTTCAAGCCTTTTCTGCCATGAGCTGGTTTTAAACTCTGCTTCTGACATGGTTAACCTCTCTGCTGTTTTACTGTTTTGAGTTGTTTTGCTATGTTGCATTTATTGTTTACTAGCTGATATGCCCAGCGTTGCTCAGGTCCGTAAATAATGATTATGACATTTATTTGATAAATAATAAATTTCTTTACAACATATTCATCTTTAGGTTGTTCGTTTGCTTTTAGTTTGGTTGAGTTCATAAATTGTTTTGTTAGAATAAATGGAAAATTGTGTTAATAAGAACCGTATTTTAAATTAGAGCTTCATGATAAACCACATTTTTTGTTTTACCTGAAAAGCCTACACCTCCCATTATGCCTTGGCTGAAGCAGCCGTCTAAACTTCAAAAACAATCAGGACACACAACACCCTTTCTACCAGCTAAAAAAAATCCAAACCTAAAAATATGTTTTCAAAATAGAGCCGGCATTGCCCAGATATCTGAATAACATATAGTAGGGAAGTGGATCTCAGTGGATGTGAGGAACTGTTGTATGCATGTGCAATGAAGTTATTATTATGAAAAAAGGAAAGCAGCCAGAACACAGAATACTTTATTTAGGCTGACCAAATGAAAAGAAGGACAGTGCTCCTATATCTTTAACAGTTGTATTGAAAGGGGAATTTCAGCAGGTGTCATTTGTATGCATTCAGCACCTGGTGAAATTCCATCTTCATCACAACAGTTAAAGCTGCAGAAGCTATATTAGAGTGACCAGATACAAAAGAGGGCAAGACTCCTGCAGCTTTAACTGTTGTGATGGAAATAGAATTTCACCAAGTGCTGAATGCATAGGAATGACACCAGCTGAAATTCCCTTTTCAATACAACTGTTAAAGATATAGGAGCCCTGTCCTCCCTTTCATATGGTCAGCCTATTTTATTGTCATAATTTACTGTATAACATCTACATTTAACAGGTTGTGGCAGAGAGCCAGGATGGTCAAGGCCACTGGTGATTTGGGCCTTTTATCTGACATAAAAATACTTAAAATCCAAAATGTCATGTTTTTAGATTTTTCTGGTACAATGTACAGCTAGGGCAAAAAAGGAGAGAAGCAGGTTCTCAGAATGCTAAAATGCTTTATTTCCAAGCCCAACGCGTTTCGGCCTATGTTTCTTTTTAAGGCCTTCTTCAGGGGATTGATAAGAGATGTCTGCAGAAATACTTTTAACAAGATGATAGTCTCCTACGATAATTACTGGAGACTATCATCCTGTTAAGAGTATTTCTGCAGACATCTCTTATCAACCCCCTGAAGAAGGCCTTAAAAAACAATATAGGCTGAAACATGTTGGGCTTAGAAGTAAAGTATCTTAGCATTCTGAGAATCTGCTTCTCTCCTTTTTTGCCCAGAGTTGGATGCTCTCCTCCTTTTGGTTTTTCACAATATACAGCCAGACCTATCAGCATGCCAGATTTCAAGTTTCTACCTGGCGTTGCTTGGGCCCCCTAAACTATATGTGTGCGAGGTAATCATCTTAAAGTAGCAGGCTGGTGCTAGGCCTGAGTTAACTTTTAAACAGATTAAATTCATTTATTTTTTTCCTCTCTTACCCTTATGACAACCCTTCAAGGTAGGCCAGTCTTAGGCCTGTGAGGTAACTTCAAAACAAATTAAATTAGTTACCCCCCCCCCCCCTTCAGTACATGGCCAGGGCTGCCTTGAAGCTGTGCAATCGGTGCTCATAGGTAGGGAGCTGGCTGGCTGACGGTTCGCTTGGTTGCCATTGGCAACAGGCCTGCTCCCAATGGGGCCTAGCAACTGAGGCAGCTGGCCCCAGGTGCTCTCCCTTCAGGCCCAGGAGGGCGAGCCACTACCAGATAATGGCTGCCAAAGCCTGATAAGTCTTCCCTCCTGCCCAACGCATGCTGGGAGTTGTAGGCATAAGCCTAGGTCCCTGAATAACATGTTAATCTTTGAACACCATCTGATATGTGGTGGAAGACAACTGGAGAGCAGGCCATCTGTGTTGTGGCATCATGCTTGTGGATTTCTGGATAAAGTTTATGATTTTTATGTAAAAGCCTGACTATACCATTGAGACAGAAGAGTGAATGGAGGATTGACTGATATAGCTGAGGCTAGAATGGAATGGTGGGCAGGGTTAGTGGCAGTTGGAGAAAGTCAGGTAGAAGGAGAACAAAGACAGTTAGTGAGAGGTCAGGGTTTGCTCATCCATACTTTATTTTAAATCAGCCGCTCTACATGCCAGTACTACACCTCCCAGCATGCAGATGCCTGCATCCTCTGAGACATCCTCTTGTTGCCGATGCTGCTTCTCAATAGAGCGTGAAGGAGTAGCATCACTAAGGAGGGGAGGTAAGTGGCTATCAGTGGACGCACTCAGCTCCGGCCAATCCTGCTGGGATTGCCTTGGCCTGTGCTTCTCACCCACGAAGTGCTACATCAGGAGCCTGCACTGAAGGGCCGGGGCTAGGCCGGGCACTTCCCCCTTTGTTGGTTCTGTTTCTGGGCATGTGCAGAGTTCCTCCCCTTCCTTCCTCCCTCGTAAGGGCAAAGGCTACACACTTGCTTCCCCCAGATTCTGAGAAAATAGCGATATCAGTGTGAAATGCCTTTGAGCATGTTTGGCCCCTCAAAGTCATGCTGTTGTATCTAGTTACATTTTAAAACCACGCAAAGGGTGGGAGGAAGCACTGCAAATGGATGCAGCCCATTTATGTGGGTTGTTTCCTTTCATGTGGAATTGGGTTGACTGCTTAAGACCAACCTTAGGAGTCGGGGTTGTAAAAGACACGCAGCAGCCACCAACTTGTGCACTCACAATGGCCGCCAAAGGCCAGTAAGTCGGGCCTCCTGCCCAAGGCACGCCGGGAGTTCCACCCAAGGAATTATTAAATTCTTTAAAAATGCTGAAATCCCCAAAATTTGTGTTTTTAGTTTTTTCTGATACATTGTACAGCCAGACCTATCACTGTGTCACCGTGTCAAGTTTCTAACTCATCTGGAAGTGGGTAAACATTTCCAGACATACGTGACACACACATACTTTCCGCTTTATAGGTAGAGATTTCATTTGTTTTAATAGTATTTGTGAGCAACTCTAGAAGTAAAAACACCAAAGAACGGGATACAAATTTCTAAATAAAACAGTTTAGATAGACAGATAATAGACACATGAACACACAGATAATTATGACTGTGTTGGAAAGTGCACCAATGTCAGAAGTTTCAAACTGGTAACAGGATAGATCACGTATCGGGTACACAAGCTAGTGCCTAGGTATGTCAGAGACATCTGCAATGAATTCAAATGAGATCAGATTTCTGTGACTCCACCCCATGGATTCTGCAGCAGACTTGCCTTTTACTTTCCAGAATTCTATGCATGTATGCACGTTTAGCCATATAAATAATAATAATAATAATAATAATAATTAAAAACCACCAACACTGTCTGAAAATGCAAAAAAAATTTGGCTGGGGGATTTGCACATTTGCAAAACTGCATTTTTGGAATTGTACATTTGTACAAGTTTGAGAAATTGAGAAAAATCCAATTCTGTCAAGGAATGAGTGAAGGAAAGAAAGATGCCTGACAACCCACAAAACACAGACAGAACGGATTTAACAAAATCTTTACTAGTGCCTTCCAAGTGTTTTGAGCTACATCTCCCATAATCCTTTGCCATTGGGCATGCTGGCTGAGGCTGATGGGCACTGTAGTCCAAAACACCTGGAGGGCACTAGGTTGCCTGTCTCTGCTATATATATATATATATATATATATATTTGTAAAGTAATGAACTCACCCGGTCTTCAGGCTGCGCTCCTTCTATTCCCCATGAGTGAATCGCACCATCCGTACATTCTGGCACAGGTTCAAATCCAGACCCAACTCCACCAGCAGTACCAGATCCGCAAAAGCCACAACAGTCACTCTGTGACATCAAAATTGGCACCACTGATAAAACAAACAAAAAGGGACAGCATTTTTAACCATTAAGTTGAATATTTGTTTCCGCATATAAATGAAAACACATAACCTATTTTTTGAAGAGAGGTAAGTTGTGAGACTCAAAGACATTTGAAACAAAACAAAACAAAACACTTTCTGCATGTTTGCCTTTAAATTCAGTAGATCTTGCCCATCTATTTATGAACATTTTGAAGTTACAAAGATGAACAACACATTATTGTTAACTATCCTTCTTTTGCATGAACAGATAATAAGCTGAGACAAGGTGCCAGGATATCACTCAGATGCAAGTAGACAACCTGCCCCATTGATGTCGGGACTCAATTTAACTCCATCTCCATCACTGGTATAGCAGGTGTCCTGATAAAGGCTAGGTCGTAAGTATTATTATTATTATTATTATTATTATTATTATTTACATTTATATACTGCCCTGTAGCCGAAGCTCTCTGGGTGGTTTACAAAAATTAAAAGACTGAACATTAGAACATATACAAAATTTAAAACCATAAAACATAAAAACAGCTAACATTTAAAACATGTTAAACTTTAAGCTGGCCAAAAGTTCAGTTAAAAACCTCAACTAAAGCTGTTAAAATGCCGGGAAGAAAAGTTTTGACATGGCACCGAAAAGATAACAGTGTTGGCGCCAGGCGAGCCTTATCGGGGATATCATTCCATAATATGGGGGCCATCACAGAGAAGGCCCTCTCCCTTGTTGCCATCCTCCGAGCTTCCCTTGGAGTAGGCACCCGGAGGAGGACCTTAGATGTTGAACGTAATGTACAAGTAGGTTCATGTCAGGAGAGGCGTTCCGTCAGGTATTGTGGTCCCAAGCTGTGTAAGTATATGTGTGTGTACATATGTGTACATATGTGTGTACATAGTTAGTGGCAGTTTTTGTCTTAGGGGTGGGTGAACTGGGCACTTGCCCTGGGTGCTGAGCTGAAATGGCACAGTGTTTGTTGCGTGCACTGTCTGCATTTAGCTAGAACTAGGGTGAAAAAGCAGTGGACATATTTTAACAATTTTTTCCAAACTTTTACAGGTTGCTTGAGCGCTATCTACAAAAATGGAACTTTCACTAATGAGCTCTGAAATATGTTTCTTTTTCCATTTCCAGTTTGATGTCATATGTTATAGAACAAAAAATCAGCAGAACACACATTGATTTTGCTAGGTTTTGCCATTCTGCACAAGCCACACAATTTGACAATATTGCAAAACTGACTGGGTGGGGATGAGGGTGGAGGGTGGGGGTCAAGCACTGAAGGTCCTTCTTGCCCAGGGAGAAATTTATCCCAGGGCTTGGTCTGATTAATGGAACTCCCAATCTTCAAGCCCCACTTATTTCATGGGAAGGTATATAGGGTAACTTTATGAAAGCAGTAATGTTATAGAAAAAGGTCAAATAAGAGAGACCAGAGGTCTTTTGTTTGAAAAGCAAGCAGATTTTAAAAAAACAAATAAAACAGAAATAATACATCTAGTTTAGTGGAATACTTACGCACAAATATTATTCCTCCAAGGAACATGAGACCAACGGCAACAGGACTAAGGGCAGTTAATCCACCTATTTGTCTTCCACCATCACCCCATCCACCTGTATCACCACCACCCCATCCACCTGTATGACCACCACTCCATCCACCTGTACCACCACCTTCTCCATACGTATAATCACCACCACCACCACCAGTTCCTCCTCCTCCACCACCACCAGTTCCTCCTCCTCCACCAGTTCCTCCTCCTCCACCACCACCAGTTCCTCCTCCTCCACCACCAGTTCCTCCTCCTCCTCCACCAGTTCCTCCTCCTCCCCAACCACCACCGCCGCCACCACCACCAGTTCCTCCTCCTCCTCCACCAGTTCCTCCTCCTCCTCCTCCTCCACCAGTTCCTCCTCCTCCCCAACCACCACCGCCGCCACCACCACCACCGCCACCACCAATAATAGTAACTTTGATTCTTTGAGTAGCGTATTCGACACACTTTCCATTGTTATCACAATGACAGGCTTGCAAAGGAACTATCAGTGGCATTACACATCTTCTGCCACCGTTGTCGAACACTCCAATTTGGACCTCATGAATGGCAAACTGAATATTGTTAGAGTATAGTGTTGCTGAGGTATCTGTTGAGTAGAGGAAGAAAGAGAAAAATTATTTATATTAAGAATTCTGCTTTAGAGTCTCTTTAGTCAGTTGCAGTTCAGGCTCCTAAGTAAAATTAGCATGTTGTTGCTTATAAAAGCTCAAGAGACCCAGAGTCCTTAGGAGGAAAGATGAGTCTGTATTAATCTCTCAGTGCCCCCCTGGTTGCAATAAAATATCATTTTTTGTTTATTTTCTGAAGCACATTACAGCTCTATTACGGACTCCCGGCTTTACCTGCTCTGTACTCTTTCAGCTGATGCATATACCAGGGTATCAGAAATATATTATAAGAACTGTCTGTCAGCTGACATAAATGAGGGAGGGCAGGTACCCTAGAGCCACACTGATTGTGTTGATCAATGAGAAGTTGGAGAGCAGGAGAAAGCACTTCTGGGGCCGCTTCATGCTTGGAAAAATCAAGAAGGAGCTTGCATAGCCTCTAGCAATAACTTTGAGAACTGTTTAATTAATTGATTGGGGCTACTAAGGGACACCTGTATTAAATTAAGGTTACATTATGTTGCACTGAGTCTTCGCCACAACAAGGCCTTAATTCTCTATTTGATCCACATGAACTAGATTTCCCCCCTCTCTCCAGCCCAGATTCTCATAGTGTTGGGTAGATGCTCCCACTCTGCCCTGGAGTTGATAAGAGTCCAGAAATAACCACTGCTGGATTCTGTAGGGGAGTGAGTGGGAAGAGCAGCAGAGAAGGTGAGAGGAGTGGGTGGAGAGTAGGCTGACCAGATAAAATCCAGGTCAGGGCTGATGTAACTTTAACAGTTGTAGAGAAAAGGGAATTTCAGCCAGTGTCATTTGTATGCAATTAGTTCCTGGTGAAATTCCCTCTTCATCACAACAGTTAAAGGTGCATGCACTATACTAGAGTGACCATATACAAAAGAAGGCAGGGCCCCTGCAACTTTAACTGTTGTGATGAAGAGGGAATTTCAGCAGGAACTAATTGCATACAAATGACACTGGCTGAAATTTCCTTTTCTCTACAACTGTTAAAGTTACATGAGCCCTGACCTGGATTTTATCTGGTCACCCTAGTGGAGAGGAGTGAAGCCCTCTTGCACAAAGAATTTTTAGGACCCGTTCCCATCCACAGTGCAGTGGGATGTGCACACTCAGCTGTGTGAAAGGAATCTTACAAACTCACCCAACAAACAAATGGGGGCCAATCTACAATAGCTAAGTTAGATAGCTATACCAGCTATAATATTTGGCTCATTTGCACAACACAGCATGCACTCCCCAACAGGCTGACCATATGGAAGGAGGACAAGGCTTCTGTATCTTTAACACTTGTTCAGAAAAGGGAATTTCAGACGGTGTCATTTGTATGCATGAAGCCCCTGATGAAATTCCCTTTTCTGAACAAGTGTTAAAGCTGCAGGAGGCCTGCCTAATGTGACCAGATACAAAAGAAAGCAAGGCTCCTGCAGCTTTAACTGTTGTGATGAAGAGGGAATTCACTAGGTGCTGCATGCATACAAATGACAGCTGTTGAAATTCCCCTTTCTATACAACTCTTAAAGATACAGAAGCCCTGTCCTTCTTTCCATATGGTCACCCTACTCTCTAAGCCGTTGTCCTGATGCTATTTCACTTTCAACATTCTATTTCCCCCATACTACTTTTATGTGTTATGTGTGATTAACCAGTTTGTTTTTAAACCTACTTTCCTGCATAGCTGTAAAGATGCAAACTGAGTTTGTTAGAAAAAGCAACCTGAAATGGTAGCACGACCAGTGTGGCTGTGCTGTGGCATGTGCTCACACTGTTAACACAAATGAAAAAACACCTAGGACCTTCCAGACTCCTACTTTTCCTGCAATTACAACACTATGCATTGGTGTGTGTAACCTGATCACATTATAAACACAGTGGATTCCGTGCTGTATTTATTAACATCTGCCCACAGAGTAGCAATTTCATTTGAGGCAGGGGGGAATGCTGTGGTATCTCATGAACAAAAAGGGCTCCATGGTTAGTCCAGAAATGGCATAGGGTACCGGAAGGAAGAGCAAATTTAGAAAGGTGGGCAAACTTTGAATAATATGGTAAATGACAATATCAACAAAGAACTGTACTCACCATTCACTATTCTGATATCCCACGAACTTCCTGGAGACTGAGCTATTATGGTAAATTTAAAAGGCGGTCCATACGGATTATCATCTCGATCATTAGCTGTGATTACTACTGATGGATTTTTTACACACACTTGTCTGATTTCATTTGTTACAATTGGGCAGTTATCATTGACATCTTGAATTGTAAGCACAATGGTACCAGTGGATGTTCTGAAAGGACTGTCTGTAATAAAATATATCCATGTGAAAAAACAATTCAGATAATTTTTACCACTTAATAATATGCAAGGAAATTTATGTTGCAGTGGAACATAAAATAGTATACTGAGGTATATTTGGCAAAATGTAAGTTGTGCAAGTCGAGAAAGTATCTACAAAAAGGGGAGAAAATGGTAGATTTTAGTGGCTGAGGGACAGGTTAAACAGCTGTTAAATACTGAGTGGCTGATCAGCAAAAATCTACAACTGCATCCTTCTCCCAATTTGAAGGCCAATTTGAAGAGGATATGACATTAAGGTTTGAGAACAATATGAACAGCTGATTACAGAAGTGTCCTGGGCCAGCCAGAGTTCTAAGTTTTCTCCAAAGCATCAACAGAGTTATAGTAGCAGTGTGTTTCTCCACTGATTTGAACAAATGTGGTTTCTCTGTGTTTACATATTCCTTTGCTGTGTTGGGCAAATAGATGTTTTGAGCTCCCAGTTAGTCTTTGGAAGCTGGGGCAGAAGGGCGTTTGCAGGATGATGATCTGAACAGAATGACTGGGTTCATACTATTTTAGATATGGAGCGGTATATAAATACTGTAAATAAATAAATAATAAATAAATGCAACATGACAACACATTGTGGGTGACAAGCTATGGAGAGTTGTTGTGCTGTGCGAACCAGACCAATTCCCACAGTGTGGCTTGTGCGTGGGCAAAAGCCACCCTAAGAACTCATGGCTTGGGTTGTGCCTACAACGAATTGGTGTGTCATCCAAACCCAACACTGCCAACCCATCATGGGTTGTGGGCATCAGCTAGTGAGCTGCTCAGCAAGTGTGGCAGCAATGTTACCTGTGCTGCAGGGACAGCCCATCCACCAGTGGCCGACCGGCACTTTGGAGGGGCTGTCACTCATTCGGTTAGCCTTTTAAAAATATTTTTGCAAAATGGGGCAATTCCCAAGTCTGGGAATGTGCTGATTGTATCTTCATAATTTTTTTTTTAGTTTTTGGCTTTTTTTTGCAATTGTGGAGGTGCACAATTCCCATTGTCAGACTATATATGGTAAAAGAAAAGCTTTGAAAATCAGGTGGACTCTAAATCACCCTTAAAACCACTTGGAGTAGACTCAGGGTGGGGTAGAACGGAAGGGGGGGCGCCAAGGGTATGTTTCACACTTCAAACCCTGGAAATCCTGGGAATCAGGTTGCTACGGGTGTGATCTGATCCCCTTTCCTCAATTTGACAGCTGTCAGTGTGCACAAATTACCCACTAACAGGTTGGGGAAATGGGACCAAATTGCACCCTTAGCTCCCATCTGCAGTATATAAAAAAAAAGGAGTTCTGAAAATGGGGTGGACCCAAGATCACCTGTAATACCACTTGGGGGAGGCTTAGGGAGGGGTGGAATGGAAAAGGGGACCTCCAAGAGTAAATCCCATACTTCAAAACTCAAGGATAACTTTGCCAATGGGCTGATCTGGTCCTCTTTCCTCCTCTTCCTGCCACCTATCAGTTGTCAAAGCATATATGCAGCCCCATCTTGTCAGTTACCTTGTATGTTTCCTAGTACACTTTGTCCACTTCTGCAATATACAAGGTAATGACAAGACACCCAAATTGCATACCTCTGTAATTGCAAAAACTCACACATACCCCAAATTACAAAGATATTTGCACACATTCCTGAGGCCAAAAAAATATTAAAGAATAAATTTCAGGCCCATTTTACACAAATGCTGGGGCACCAAAAAATAATTTCAAAATGCTCCAAAGATGACCAGGTTCATGACCCAAGCAAGGATGTGTGGTTGGGGACTTTGCAGCAGACAAGACAGGTTCTGCTGCCAAATCCCCTGGGATACATGCCAGAGTTGGATGGAATGCCAAGGGCAGAAGGAGGGCAAGAACAACCCACAATAAGTCCAATCATCTGTCAGGCTCACAATGGGTTGTTCCGATAACAATCCACACTGTGTAGCTTATTTCACAGGGTGGGTTGTTGTGTCGTGAGAACTCAGCCAAAGTTTGAATAGATAGGTATTTGGTCTGATCGAGGAGGGCTCTTCTTGTATCAAGGAAAAAAAAAAAGAAAGGAGATATTTTCTTACCTCTAGAAATAGCTAGCACCTCTGCCGAGTATACCCCGTTGGTTACATAGATGGATTCCCGATCAATAACTTTGCTAAAAGTCATCTGGCCAGTTCTTGGGTTGACATTAAACCAGGCAGCTGGATCAAGTCCCATCTGATAGCTGTTTTGACCAAAATGAATGTTTAGAATTACTCATACATGCTCTAAGGCTTGCACACACCAGAGTTTTGCTAATGCAAAATCACCAATTTCATTTGTTCAATACATTTAAGATGATGATGATGATGATGATGATGATGATGATTATTATTATTTCTTACCCGCCTCTCCCTCTGGATCGAGGCGGGAAACAGCATCAATGCCAACAATATAAAATACATAAACTGATTTAAAGCATATAAAATTAATACATTATTAAAATCAACAAAGTCTTAAAATTCGACTGGGTAGGCCTGCTGGAAGAGATAGTCTTTATAGCTCTCTTAAATTCTTGAAGACTTGTACGATATGCTCCTCAGATTGTTTCATCATTTACATAGAAATAAAATGTCAGTGAGGAAGATAATGATATGTGAGACCGGTCAGACTATTATATCAGTTAGGCTAGAACACTATACCAGTTACGCCCAAACCTAGAGCCATTCTACATATTATGCAGGAAAAGTGCAGACTTAAGTTGGAGAATTCTGGACAGTACTTCTTCGGAGTTTAGATGGGGGAAGGCTTTCACATTCTTGAATGTGCTCCCCATTTTTTAAAAAATCCACTGAATATAGTACATCAGGGAGGAAGGTTTCGTGCAGCCCTCTCCCAGAAATGTGAGCTCATTACATGCAGAGAACTGTTTACATGGGGTGGTGGTGGGTTGGTGAATGGATTAAAAACCATATGACACTCCCCCTGAGTGTGAAGTGGTACAGTCCAGAATTCTACCACTTGGCTGTGTACATTTGGCTTTTATAAGTATTTCAGTACACTGTCTTTTGTTAATTAGCAACTCAGAGGCATCATATGAAGTGACTTTCTGACTGATCATGGTAAGCACCTTTTCTTCCCTCTAACTCACCCGCCCCCCATTAAACACTCCCTGTCCTCACATCAGGATAGATGCCACATCCTGCTACTTCTCCTTTTCAACTACAACAGCATCCTCTTTGCTGTTTTGATCTCTGTTTGGAGCTCTTCTGTCTAGTTTCCTGCCTACCAAAAAGGAAAGGAAAAGCAAAAGAAGACAATCCAATCTTGTCATCATGATAATGTCTTTTTAGACTTTCTTCACTGTCTGTTTCTTTCCATATTTACTTCCAACTCCTTTCCCCAATATTTACAAACCCCAGCCCCTGAATTCTAGAGAGAGCCATGAGAGGAAATTCCAATTTGGACTGGCAACGACTGGAAAAAGCAAAAATGTGCTCAGAACGAGTTCAGATAAGACCTGGTCCTGCCCTGCCATCTAAGGTCCCCTCTACAAGGATTCGCTTTTGCGCCCGGTTAGGCAATTATGCGCATAATCGCTGAAGCGCATTTACACCTAATACCTCTGCACGAGAGGCGGCGAGAGGCGGCGAAGCGCATTAACGGATGACCAAAATGCGCTTTACAAGTAGTTAATGCGCATAAGCGCTTGTTCACATAGTCAAAATGCGCTTTAACGGCCGGAGCAAAATAAAACTCGCAATTTAACGCGCATTCGATAATGCGCATAATCGGAGAGATAACGCGCCTCTACGCCCGATTTGCGCTCCGTTCTTGTAGAGGTAAATTTTTTAAAGCGCCTTGAAAGAGCTTTAAACCTCTCTTGTAGAGGCAGCCTAAACAAGACAGACAGCAGAACGATGGCAGAACTGGCTGAATGTGATGCTACAAGAAGCAAAGCAAGAAGATGTTACAAGAAGCAAAGAGAGTAGAAGGTAAAGTCACACCCACTTTTGCATTCAGCACTTTTTCTGTAACATGAAGAAGGTAATGTGGGGTTCATAGATCTCACCGTGGGTGAGAATCCTGAGCTCCCACTTTTAAAGCCACGGAGAAATAAGAAATTAGAAATGCAGGCGAAGGCTTCTACCCTCTTAATTTCTTGTAACATCCAACCAAAAAGGGGGGTGGGAATGTCAATTGGAGTCAATGGAGGCTTTTTCTCTCTCTTTTCAACTCCTCTGCAGCATTGGATGGGTGGATGGAAGGTTTAATTCTTCTCTCCCAGAGCAAACTGGCCCCAGTCTGAATTGGGACTGCACATAGCTACACTGGAGTAAGGAAAATATGTAGGTTGGCCCTGAGGGACAGAAAACTTAGGAACAGAAAAGCAGTAGAAAATTACACATGGTCATAAGATTTGTTGGAGTTGCTCCCCACTGCAGACACTGCCCAATAAGTCAGCATTCCCCAATCTGCTGCCCTCCAGATGTGTTGGACTACAGCTCTCATATTGGCTGAGGATGATGGGAGCTGTAGTTCAACTGGAGAGCAGTAGGTTGTGGAAGGCTTCAATAGGCCAATGAGACACTCCCACTGCCACATGTCATGCTACACTATTGTAAGTGCAGTTGACATTAAGATTGAGGAGGAGAGACCAAATATTAGGCTGACCATATGAAAAGGAGGACAGGGCTCATATAACTTTAACAGTTTTAGAGAAAAGGGAATTTCAGCCAGCGTCATTTGTATGCAATTTGTACCTGGTGAAATTCCCTCTTCATTACAACACTTAAAGCTGCAGGGGCCCTGCCCTCTTTTGTATCTGGTCACTCTAGTATAGTGCATGCAACTTTAATTGCTTTGATGAAGAGGTGATTTCACCAGGTACTAATTGCATACAAATGAAGCCAGCTGAAATTCCCTTTTCTCTGCAACTGTTAAAGTTACATGAGCCCTGTCCTCCTTTTCATATGGTCAGCCTACCAAATATAGCAGTTTGAAAGCTGGGGAAGTGTAATATTCTTACAGCAGAGGCCTCAAGGGAAGACATGTGGATCCCCCACAGCAGATAAATACGAACTATGAATTTATTGTGTTACAATCTACTCATCTGGAAAGACCTTCAATGGCATTGTGCAATTCAAAATAACAAACATAGCCCTTCAAGTAGCAACCACACAAAAACATTAATTCATCTTTGAAAAACTAACGTTCAAAAATAGGGGGAAGTCAGTTTACAGAGTCAACTTCCCTAAGCTCTAATGCCTTCCTCTTTCCAAAAGTTAGTGTCTCACTTTGGCCAGGATGAATGCACGGGCTTCACCACAAGACTATCTTACCGGACATTGGTTGCAATTTTTCCAGTATCCCGATCGATGGCTTGGAATGTTGCAACCTTATATGTCTGAATACTTTCACTTGTTAAGCCTTCACTTGCAGTAACAGTAATTGTACTTGGACTAAATGCTGGTCCTTCAATAACGTTGGTTACTTGTACCATAATTTGGGTACCTTGAGCAACATATTGAGAAGCCACTGAAGAGTGGAAAGGAGCGACGTTCCGCACACCGATACTCAGAGGTATGTTCGGAAATTGTTCATAATCAATTTCCTGAAAGAAAGAAATGGGATGTATCCATTTTTCATATATATCAAAACACACAAAAGACACTGTACCATCCACGTATGGATAGTACATTCTGTGTGTGCATGTGTGTGAATATACATACATGTGTGTACACAAAGAATAAAATATAGCACTACAATTCAAAATACAATAATTATACTGCAAATAAATAAATAAATAAATAACATGCCGTATACCTGTTTCCTTATTGCTCAACCCCCAAAACCTACTGAAACATACAACATACATACTTCTGTACCACTAATGTATGAAAAATCCAGTAAAAGTTCAAGCTAGTTACATAGACAATAGAGCAGAATTTCCCAAATTTTTCATACACAAGACACAGGTTTTCTTTTCTTTTTCTTTTGGTTGGGTTAAAATTATCATTCTATACCACTGTCCTCCAAGCTGCTCAGGGTGGTGTGCAAAGTAGGTTAGTTCGAAAGAGAGTGACCCAAGGCCATCACCCAAGCTTGACAGCTAAATGAGATCTGAACCCAGGTCTTCCCACTCCTACTCTGACATGCTAATGGTGCCTCCAATCATGAGTCAGTATAGAATAGTGCAGCCTTCCCCAACCTAGTGCCTTCAAAATGTGTTGGACTGCAACTCCCATCATTCCCAGCCAGCATAGCCATGCTGGCTAAGAATGATGGGCATTGCAGTCGAACATATCTGGAGGGTACCGGGCTGGGGAAGGTTGGTATAGTGGATAGCATCTAATTACTATACTGACTCTCAACTGAAGGCACCCATCATGTTCACACTCAGGGTCATATACACATTCACACAGAACACATTACAGGAGACAATCCTAGATGCCGTCAGAGGATGAATAACTCTGGCCAGGCTATCTCTGACCAGGAGACACCACAGCTTGTGCATCAGCCTTAGCTGATGAAAAGCTTTCCTTAGCCACAGAGGTTACTTGGGTTAGGGATATTGGAGGAATCCATTTGTGGTGGGGAGGGGGGAGCTTGGCGAGTTTTCACCAGCTTGGCCCCCCAGACTGCAGCTCAATTGACCTGACTTAGTTACTGCATGACGAATAGTGCCAACTCACAGATTTTGGGGGAAGGTTTTTTTGTTGTTGCACAAATCTTGACTTGTGTAAAACAGTGGCTATAAATCATCTAATTTGTGCAAATCAGACCATTTATGGCTGTGATTTTGTGTGTGTGTGTGTGTGTGTGAGGGGGATTCAGTAAAGTTCCCTGGTTTCTGGAATTATTGCACAGTTCGGTTCACAAATGAAAGCCAAGCTGGGTCTGTCTCCGGGATCAGTCAGGCCCCAAAAGTGCCAGATTTCCATGTGATGCACAACTCTAACTTGGGCCTTCAGCAAAGTAACTGGATGTAGGAGTGCCCTGGCACACAGTTCAGGAACTACTGCAGTAGAGAATGTTGCCTGCTATGAGCTAGTTGACTACCCACCTTTAAAAAACTAACATCTTCTTTAGCCACAAGCACCCCAGCAGTCAGGGACTAAAATTATGCAAATAACTGTATAAACTTATTTTTCCAGCCCAGACAAGATAATTGGGGAGATAAGATTCTTTCGCTTTCACACACTGACATGGAATCAGATTCTGAGTTTCAATGGTAGTGAAATAATGTTTGAAATCCATACCTTTACAACCTTCAGGATACCTTCATTAGTTTGTTGGTCAACGATGATTTCAAAGTTGCCTTGTTCATTTCCAGAGATAAAGAAAAATTGTCCAAACCAATTATCTGTACCCTCTTGATCTGCATCATATATTTGCATCCTCAGCAGCTCTTGACTGAGCGAATTTTCTACTATTGTTACTGAATACTGGAAAGGAAAGAAAATGGCTTATAAGACTTGAGAGAACTTTAGTTTTCCCATCAACTTGAAAGGCGCTTGGCAAATGGTTGTCATTGTGGTTTCAAACTCGTTATGAACACAAAGGGTCCACACTACTCATCATTTTGTACTTGCATGGATACAGGTGCTGTATGGAATGTGGTCGCAAGTAGGGATGTACAAATCGGCAAATCTCGAGCTCTTCAGGGTTCTCTGAATTCCACCCAAAAGCTTGTTCCAACTCATGTCCATATCAGATTGAAACCTTTGGGTTTTTTTTCCCCTTTTTGAAATAAAACTTGTGTGTATCTCTCTCAAAAAAGGCATCAATTGTTCACATTTTTAAAATGTTTGCACTTTCATCTCATCTTTTAAATCATGGATGTGCACATTTTTCATAAGTACACCTTTTTCATGTGCAGTTTTCAAATGTACCCATTTTTCAAATGCTGCGTTCAGTAGGGATGTCAGAGAAATCCGCAACAGATTCAGATGAGATTGGATTTCTGTGAATATGACTGGCTTTTTCTGAGCTGCATTACTTGGGGGATTTTGTGCAAGTGTGCATTAGCACAAAAGCGTGCTTACACAAATGCGCAAGAGCTGTGCTCCTCTCTTGCATTGCCCACGCTGGGAATGTTGGGGAAGAGGAAAACTAAGCCAGCTCAGTCCCCTCTGCTCTTCTGTCAGAAGGCAATGGAGGAATGAAGGAGACTGAACCATGACTTCATTGTTCCCCTGCCTGCTCTCCCTTCTGAGGAGTTGGGGGAATGGCCTTGCCCAAGGCTCTGTGGGCAGCATGGACTGGCCTGATGAGCTGGGTTGTTCTGCAAACTAGAGTAGGGTAACCATGTGAAAAGGAGGACAGGGCTTCTGCATCTTTAACAGTGGTATTGAAAAAGGAATTTCAGCAGGTGTCATTTGTATGCATGCAGCATCTGGTGAAATTCCCCGCAGTTAAAGCCGCAGGAGCCCTGCCTCTTTTGTGTCTGGTCACTCTAGCTATACTCCTGCAGCTTTAACTGTTGTGATGAAGAGGGAATTTCACCAGGTTCCTGCAACCTGCAAATTACACCTGCTGAAATTCCCTTTTCAATACAACTATTAAAGATACAGGAGCCCATCCTCCTTTTCATATGGGCCCTTTCCATACCAGAGATATATCCCGAGGCCGTCCGTGGGTGCTCCCTGTGCGTCCAAATGACACACAGGGGAGGATGGTCATGGGTTTTCCCAGGGTTAGAGTAACCCTGCGATAACCCGATTCTTCCTGCAGTCCCGGGAATGTCCTAAGACTGCAGGAGATGTGGGTGCCCATCCTGCCTGGTGCCCGCTTACTCGCGAGTAAGCGGGCACCAGAAATGGGCACGGAACCGCATGGGGTGGCTCTGTGCCCATGGGTGTGTGTGGGGATTCCCTACCTTTTCTGCTGCGTGACACTCCCTCCTGTGCCTTAAATTTTTTTAAAAATAGCAGGAACGATGGCACAATGTCCCAGGAGGAAGCCGGGACGTCGCACTTCCTGTTTGGAAAGAGGAGGACGATCCTCAAAGCTGGTAAGTCTGGGATCGTCCCCAGGCCCTCCCTCTACACCCTTATGTGTAGAAAGGGCCATGGTCACCCTAGGCCAGAGTTTCCCTATCCTTGAGCCTATCTACACAAGCAGGATATAACACTTTGAAAACGTTTTGAAAACTGTATATGGAGTAGGGTGACCAGATAAAATCCAGGTCAGGGCTCATGTAACTTTAACAGTTGTAGAGAAAAGGGAATTAGTAATTGCATACTAATTTGTGAGCAATTAGTTCCTGGTGATATTCCCTCTTCATCACAACAGTTAAAGGTGCATGCACTATACTAGAGGGACTATATACAAAAGAAGGCAGGGCCCCTGCAACATTAACTGTTGTGATGAAGAGGGAATTTCACCAGGAACTAATTGCATACAAATGACACTGGCTGAAATTCCCTTTTCTCTACAACTGTTAAAGTTACATCAGCCCTGACCTGGATTTTATCTGGTCACCCTAATATGGAGTGTATCCTCAGCCCCAACAGTAGTCACTACTTTATGAACCATTTCAAACTGTTTTAAACCAGTAGTGTAGATAGGCTCCTATTCCCCCCCCCCCCCGTGAAATTCAGATAAAATGCTATTCATTTTATTTTGTTGAAGGAAAAAAGAAACAATGTGGGCTGATAACCTTAGACTGCTGCCATTGCTACTTTGGCTTCTGAGGGCATGAAAATTCACAGATCTCACTTTCTCACTACTGCCTGCCCTCCCCCCACCCTGCCTCAGAAAGTTATTACAGAATGCGGAACTGATTGTTGCTGGTGATGCAACTTTAGTCAGTCAATCTTACCGAGCTCTGTGAAAGCGTTGGAAAGTTATCATTTACATCTTCAACGGTAACCTGACATACGCATTCTGCTGATATTCCACCTGGACCTCCAAACCTGTCTGTGCCTATCACAATCAGAGTGTATTCACTTTGTTCCTAAGTGAGCATTGGGGGAAGGGAAGGAAAAAAGGAAGTAAGTAAATAGTGAAACATGTTTAAAAGATCACATTAGTAAATAATACCACACACATCAAGAAAGCAGATTTTTTTTCTCATAATGAAAGAAACTGTTTGATGTGAGGTATTGAGAAAGGTAGGAAATGCTTGGAATGTTTTATTTATTTTTTCACTGAAATCATCTTTGCAATCAGATCTTATGTAACAAAGCTAGATGCCCTGAGTTCTATGGAACTTGTTCTCAAGTAAACATGCACAGGGTGGGTAGCCTTATGTGTATTTGCTTCTTTTGCCCCTCTTCTTTTTCTGGTTCTTTGTGATGATTTTTTTCCCCTTGCAGTAAATGTAAATATGAGATTGTCAGAGCACTTAAATAACAACATTGCTGTAAGCTAGGGAAACAGACTAAATTTCATTTCAAGGAGCCTTCCAACCCTGCGAGTCTGGGGATGTGAAAAGAGACAGAGAGCTGCCATTGAAATCTTATGGCACTATTGGTTCCCCTAGACATTTGATGGGGAACAGACATCTGTTGGACTGTTACTTCTGTGAACGTCATCTTATTCTCAGCCCATATGTGTAAATAAATCTTATAGCACAGAAATGCAGTAAGTCTCCAGCAACCTTTAAAATCCTGGGTAAGCACTGAATGCTCTAGAAATGCTCATGGCTTGGAAATGGGGTACACACATACAATAGCATTTTCCCAGGAAAAACAAGGGAAGTGGTGTTGATGGGGGGTTGTTTATTGTTTTACCTCTCTGTCAAGGGCATGTATAACATCAAGTTCTCCCGTCTCTGTGTTCAAAGTAAACTTGGATGGACCTGCAGGACTCTGACCCACAATCTTGTAAGCAATTTTGGAATTCAAATTATTTGGTTCATCTGCATCTGTAGCTGTTATTTTCATCACAAATGTGTCTGAAAAGAAGTAAAAGACACCCCTCAAACCATTAAGAGCTGCACTTCAGTTTGTTAAAGCCACAGGGCTACCATAATTTTTGAGTTCTTTAATTTAGCTCTTTTTGCTAAGAATAGAACGGAAAACTTTTTAAATTTCCCCCATGAAATTCTCTGAAATAAATTCCTCATTTTCTAGTACTGTGCTTTGCCACAAAAGAATTGTGATATTTCAATGAAAAGTATGAATTTTGAAATTTCTCTGAAGAAACCAATGTTTAGATGGTTGAAGTATATTGATTTTCATTATTTATTATTTTATTTATTTATTTGTGGCATTATTATACAACTGAACATAGTAAAATCTTTCAGCAGTTCACAAAGCCGCCTCCCCCCCACTCGCGCTCCTTACCTGCTGGGGCCGTCCGCTGCTGTTCGCTGGCCCCTTCTACTGAGAAACAGGTTTCATGGCCTGCCTCTCAGTAGCGCGGTGGTGACGTCATCACCCGGCATGCTACTGAGAGGCAGGCTGCGAAGCCTGTTTCTCAGTAGAAGGTACCAGCGGATGGCAGCGGATGAACCTGGCAGATAAGGAGCGTGAGTGGGGGGAGGAGGTCCGATCCTCCGATCTCTTCTGGGCCGGATCGGGGACTACTTTAATCCGGAAAGGTTGAGTGGATAAAACTTTTATTTGGTCATTTCCACATCTCAAGGTAAGCTTTCCTATTATGATGAATATATTATTTGTAAAGCTCACTCGTAATGGCGAGAAAATGATTGGATTGAAATGTCAGGAGGTGCAATCCAGGCAGGAGTAAGCACTTTTCAATGCCACTGGTTACAATATGAGACAGTTAAACAGAAGCTTAAATCTCCTGTTGCCATAAATGGGCCATGCATCACAATTGATCCATGTTTGTGAGTCCCATTGAGTTCAAGTAAAATCACAGCCTAAAAAAGCGTTTCATGCTGCCCTATGTTTTAAAGAGCTTAGAAAATCAGAAATTATAGATAAGGACAGTTACTTATATACTTTTATTTACTGGCAATTATACCAGAAATGGGAGCAATGTACTTACTGTCTATGTTGTTCTCTATTATCGACCCCTCAAACCTGGTTTGCGTAAATACTGGTGCATTGTCATTTACATCCAGAATCCGAACGCGAAGGTCAAGTTGTATTTCCAGAGATTGCCCAGTGATAGCATGGATAGCATGACAGTTAATCTGGATGAAGGAATTTAAAGAAAAAACTTCATTGAAAAGGACTGTTCAAAATACTGGGAACCATTCATTTGTTAAAGAAACAGAGTTCATCTAATTTATAAATACTGCAGGAACTGTTATTGTTGTTATTGTTAATTATTATTATAAAGCATTTTCTGCCCTTACTCACAAGTTCAAAGCAGCATAAGTGATCAATATTCAAAACAACCATAAAAAGAGTAAAAGCAGCAAAATAAATAATAAAAAGCTCCTTAATAACAATGCAGCCACCCATGTTATAAAATCATAATCACTAGAATGCCAGAGCAGAGAAAAATTGCCAGCACAATGATGCCCCCCCCCCAGTCTTTCTAGAAAGGAATGTTTTTCATCATATGGCAGAATGCCATTCAAAAGGGGTTAAGGCAGGCTTCCCTCGAACGGATGTTACAGAGCTAGTGTGCAGCTGTTGAGAAGGCCCTGCTTTCTGGTTCCTCACAGGCCTACATCAGATGTTGAAGGGCCTCTGTAGATGACCTTAGTAAATGAGCAGGGGAAAGATGTTTTTCACATATTCTAGTCATAAACTGTAAAGCGAAAGGATATATTTTGCATACAGTTAGGACTTACAATAAATATTGGATTTGCCTCTCGATCCACAATTTTTGTTATATTAATTTCACCAGTCTTTGGATTTACGACAAATACTCCAATAGGATGCTGATCAATCCCTACTCCAGATATTCTATATATAATTGGTTGAGTTGTGTCACAATCGGATCGGATCTGCAACAGAAAGCAAAACAAAATTAGGCTTCTTCTGAATTGTTCGGACATCTTTCTCAACCTTAAATGGTCCCTACTTGATCCCTATTAATTCTGACTTCAACACTGATGCAGGCTTAGTTAATGAAAATCATGGGAATGGCATCACCTGTGATTTAGCATCACTTACTAAAAACAGAAGAGAAGCTCTTCAGAGCCTCATGAACTTGCTGCTATGTGTACTAAGAGCCAGTGCAGATACTGCTACCACTTTTTTACTATGTTTTACTGTGAGCATTGTAATATCAAAGAAGGAGGGTCACCGGAAATGGCACTTACTCTTCCATGAACCACTTTTCCCATTCTACTGTCACATTTGGGTTGTTCACACAACATGCTCACCCACACACAGTGGTTGAGTGTGGGTTGTTGTTTAACCATGGATTGTTGAACCATGTGTAAGTGTGTTGTCTGAACCCAGGATACTGGTTAACAATCCACCCTGCTGAAAACGTCCTGGATTCAGGCAGAATGCTAACTAGGGATGTAGGAGAAATCTGCTACATCTCTAGTTAGATTTTTATGTCTCTGACTTGCAGATTCTGCAAAGAACTGGCTTTTCCTCTGTTGGGAAGATTCTGCAGACTTGTTGACAATTTTTCCAACCTTCAGGAATTTTGCACAAATTTGTCATGGAAAAATAGGCAATTTTTTTTTAAAAAAACTTATTGAAAATGTGCATTTCCCCCATATCCTAAAATATGAAAGTGCACATTTTGGGGGGGGGGATTTGTGAATTTGGGAGAATATGCACGTTTTTGCAAGCACGAATATGAATTTGCGTGAATTCGGAAACTGCCCCCCCATTTCGTCAATGAGTGGATGATGGTATAAAAGTCCATGTCAATCTGCAAAAGACAGATGGAATGGATTTACACAATCCATATATCCCTAGCATTAATCCACAGTTCAGCAAACAACTCACAGTTCAACAACAACCCACACTCATTCACTGAGTGTGGGTTAGATGTTGTATAAATCCAGTAATTCTGGTCTGGTTCTGTCATAGATTCTAGCTTAATAAACCATGTTTTGTTAAGCTTGGAGCAATTGTTAGGCCTGCATGCTCCCACTCCCTCTCGTCTCCCCGCCTGCCAGCTTTGGCACTTCAGTGATTGTTTCTTTAATTTACAATATCCTGAAATGTTTGAAACGAGAAGTATGGTTTCATGTTGGTTTACTAAACCAACCAAACTCTGAAACTAGGACCACAGCACTGAATATGGTACATGAGGAGAGTGAAGGGGTCAGAGGCCTCCAAATATAGCATGGCTTAATATAGCATGGTGTCATAACCAATGTTAGTCCTACATAGTGTAGGCCCATTGAACTTAATATAACTTAAGTTAATCATTACTAATTTGTCCCATTCATTTAACAATGTTAACTAACATTGGATACAAAGAACTGCCCTTGTGCAACTTGAGCAACCTACTTTCTTTTGTGAACTTCTATTTTTGAAATTAATTCTTTAACCGTGTTTTTATTTCTGTAGTTGCTGTGAACCCCCTGCCATTTTGTGATAAGTCTGACTATCTGCAGTGGTTTTGTGTTCCTCTGTTGTGTCAAGGTAGAGTGCTCATCCAGACAGAGTTTTAACAATAACACAAAGCGATGAGGAAGGCTAGATCTACACTACTGCTTTATAGCAGTACTGAAGTGCACTGGTAACTGTTGGGGCACAGGACACATTCCATATGCTTATTTCCTGCTTTTTATTCTACATCCGGAAAGATTTGACACAAGGTGTAGATCTGGCCTAAGCAATCCTTCCTCCTGTCTCATCTGTTTGCATGAATCTTTACTTCCCCTTTTTACTTTTTGCTTTTTAGGTGTAGAAGATTGTGTGCTCCCTCTCTTTCCTGCTGGCTTGCTCATAGAGCTGCACCGCTATCCTCCTGCAGCAAGGCTACTTGTTCATCCATTAGGTAGTGATGGGATATCACATAGGCATTGCATGGAGACTTCCAGGAGCATCTCACTATGGATAAAATGCAGTTGCATTGTGCTTTGGCTGAAGGTGCGAAAAAGCCTAAAACTAAAGACTCCGAAGGTAAGAAGAACAATATTCTTTAAATTAACTGCAGACTTCTCTAACCCAGGGTTGCACAAGCTGTGGCCTGGAGGCCACATGCACTTGATTCCAGTGCTGAACCTTGTCGCAGACTGCGCCTTAGCAATTGCTAAGTTGTTTGATTTTGATTTAAACATCATAGAATATTAAACACCAGACTACCCTAGCAAAGCATAACGATAAAATAAAGGTAAACTCTTAGAACTTAAATACTATAAGAAAAAAGTTGCCTTACTATCAAAGTGTATCAGATCTTTGCTGTCATTTTCACACATTTGTTAGAGCCCAGTGGATTTGCTACTCGTAAAGTACTAAGCAAACAAGGACACGTTTTGAACAATATTTTTAAAAGGTGCTTGGAACTTACCTTGGCAATTGGATTTCTCTTTGAATTATCTTCTCCTTCCCTACAGGCTGCAGCAAATTTAATCCATTCTCGTTTCTGCCTCCGATATGTTTTCCATCTCTCCACACCTTTTTCATTCCATTCTTTCACCTTGAACAAAAAGCACACTAGCATTATTATGACTAATGGAGTGCCATTATGAGCAACTGTTTTGAATACTAAATCCTCTATACAGTGTTACATATAATAGGCTAGCGCTGCTTGTTGCCTGTTTTCTTTCTTGAGATTCCACCCCAGCCACTGGCTGAACTTCTCTAATGTCACAGAACATTCACAAATATTCAGACATCTGAGAGGGAAAGGTCCATTGCAAACCAGTGCCATTCTGGAAGGGAAGTAAAAGATCAGGTTGGTTTTGTTACTACTTTGAGAGTCTGTTTACTGTAGTGGGACCAAGGGACCTGGGACCAGATAAGCTGCAAACTGGGGAATTAGAGGCATTAGTATGGGAAGGACCTCCACACAGCCTAGAGACACAGCAGTTGTGGGTAACTAGAGAGACTGGTGATTCAGGGCTAGGATTCTGAAGGAGACAGGAGGAATGTGTGTGAAAACAAGGCCCATATGTAGGAAACTGGTTAAAGGCTGTATGGGATTAAGTTACCTCAACATGAAACCTGCTAGTGCTGAACTCCAGGGACACCTAGAAGGAGAACAAAAAGAACAGAGTAAGCACGATGCTGCCCTAATTCCCCACCCCCACTAATAAATATCATATAAATTTTCATTTATATTAAAGTCTGAATATTAAACCTTCCCAGAAATAAAATATTTCCCCCCTCCTTTGTATCATTGCCCTCTGCAGTTTAAATCAACACAATTCATGCAGTTCTCGTTATCAAAGCTTACAGCAACCTTCCCCATCCAGGTGCCCTCCAGTTGTGTTGGATTACAACTCCCATCATCTCCAAACAGCATGGGTCATGCCGGCTGGGCATGGTGGGTTGCAATCCAATACATCTGCATGGCATCAGGAAGGGGAACTGTGATCAACTCTGAGCCCTTAATTTACCATTTATCTAATGAAGCACTAGACACATGCAACCTGTACTATAATTCTGCTTGGGACAAATTTTCCAGTCATGCTCCTATTGAACTCAGTTATAATTTTTGCCAAGACCCAAAGGACTACATGGGAACTTCCAACATAGCAGGCCTTAGAAGTTCTACCGCAGACTGTGGGTCCCTTCTTCACTGATAAACCACTCCCAAAATGATGTGATAGAATTTCAAGAACATGCTCCAAACAGCACAAAAAGATGTGATTGCAACAAGAAATCAGGACATGTATGTATAAGCACTTGTATGTAGAAGCACTTGGCTATGCATACAGAGTTCTTTTGATTCCTGTCTTTTCCATTAACTTTAAATTTAGATCAGGCTTATCAAACGAATATGAGCAGGAAGATTTGTTCCAAAGTAACTCTTTCTTAGCTTTCTTGAACTGGCCTAAATTGCCTTGTTTTACAGTCTGTTCAATTAAGTTGGCAACTTTGATGTGTTGGGTGAGATGGTGAGAATTAAGGCAGGATATAACTATTTTATAACCCCACCCCCTCATTATTTGCTTGATGGCAGATTTTAGATTGTAAGCTCCTTGGGACAGGGATCTGTCGTACTTTTAAAGAGCCAAACACGTTGATAGCTATATAGGCATGACTACTTCTCAATTCTGCCAAAAGGCCAAATTAGATGTGACATTAAATGCATTTATTGCTGCTGCATCTTTCAAAAACAACAACAAATTAATAGCAGGCTTGATTGGAGGGGATCTTGATTAGAAATGCTATGCACAGGGAGGGGAGATTAATACTTTCATTCTCCACCAGGGTCTCAATTAAAATGGCCCCTCCTATAGCTGCTATTAGTCCTGGATAGAAGCTTCCATTGGAGTCAGTGAGAGCCCCCCCTTCAAGGCTAATAGCTGCAAAGATGGGGGATTATCATGTGAATAATGGGTGGGGAGGTGAGCTATGGTGTTGACAAAAAATTGGTGTTGGCACCGAATTTAAAAATTCTTTTTAGATGCCGCAACAAGAGATGTGTTTAGCGTTGTGCCTTAAGCCAAGTGCTTTTAAATCCCATGATCTCAATGGAAGATCTGTAAAGGTGTGCTTAAGTTTCCCACTGATACATTTTGGCTGGATATTGCAATTTTAAACCCATTGCATGCAAATATGAAAAAATTGTAATGTCTCCTCATATTTCTGTTTTCTTCTTGGGTCAGCATTCTTGCTATTTCTGAAGTTCAGGGCTGAGTGCCGATCCTTACACAGCCAAAATGGTACCATCCTTGCACAAGGGAGAGGCTTGGGGTAACCTCAAAGTTTGCAGAAGTACATAAAATCTGTAGAGGGGGAAGGAGGGGGAACCCAAAACAACTCAGTGTGCTCAGTGGCCACAAAATGCTAACTGGTTGTTGTGTGTGTGTGTGTTTGTGTGGAAAGGAGTATTATGGAAGAGGGCATCGCTGGCTGACTGGAACATTGGATAGACCACCCCACACTGCAACATTTTTGTTGTATGTCTCACTTATCACCTACTAAATAACGTTTAATTACTAGAGTAAAGCCCATGTCACCATGGGCGCTAGTAGTTCTGCTCCTGCTCCTGTTTTTTCACCCCTCAGTCCCCTCACCACAGAGGGGCTGATGAATAATGCAAATCTGGCTCATGCAAAATGAACCCCCCTCTGAAATTTGCATGTGGCACAGCCCCTCCCCTTCCCTCACACGCCCCAATTGGCCGCCTCCAACCCTTCTCCCTATGGTTAGGTGACAGCCTTGACCAAACCAGGCTGTCCATCATCCCTCTAGTGGAGGGGCTGGGCTGCTTGTTTGTATGGAAGAAATTAATTGCTATTAAAACTCAAGCTTTGAACTTTTTCAAACTTCCAATATTTTCTGCACACCTACACTGCTCCAGTTTCAGTTTAAAACGAAAAATGAGCAAAATCGGTGTGGTAGATCTCTAGTAATAAGCCTTACACTATCTTACACTACTGTATTATTATATAACATACTTGTAAATCTACATTAAACATGGCACCTACCCCCAACATGTAATAAAAACTAAAAGAAATACCAGATAGCTACCTCATACACACACTTAGATCCACAGAAGTGAGTGGGACAGCACATGATCACAATATTTGGGCTCTACTTTGGAACAAGGGGCCTTCATTTTAAAACTACACTGCTAGAATACTTGTTTGCGGGTGAAGGAGGGGGGAAATAATGAGATGAGACAATTGCATATGGTATAAAATTCGGGCCATATTTATTAAAGATCTGCAAAGGGAAACTGGGCGGGCCCTAATCTACGCCAGCCACTAGCTAGGCATTATATCGGACGAAGCATTCTATGTCTGGCGAGTGGCATCAGACTATCGCCACACCCAGGCCATACCCCTTTGGGGGAGGGTAGACCGACCTATGCCACTCACCCCCCGGGCCACACAACACCGGTTGGAGTGACGAGAGTCAGCCTAACAGGTGGCCTTATCCCCCCACTGGGGCCGCGGAACCCTCAGCGAAAGGCTTCAGGTATCACCTGTCACCAAACAACAGAGTCACAGAATGATCACCATCCCTTTCCTCTGAGCATGCCTGTCCTACCAGTCTGAGCCAAATGTGACCAAATTAACCAGGATCAGAATATTAATTCCTAAGACACTCTCTCCCCACTTACAGTGTGAAGTAGGTGAAAAGACACATAGCCCAGGCCAATCAGACTATGTGCCAAAAATTCCTACTTGGCCCCCAAAAGGGCAACCAGGTAAAACCCACACTGCATACAGGGAGGGAGGCAGCCGCACTTTGGAGAGCCTGGATGGCTTGGGCACTGCCACCTTAATATATGTGCAGCCGCCCCACCCCAGCTTCTGGCGCCAAACAAATGAGGAGAGAGCACGTCTCTTCTCCCCCCTACTCGCAATAGCCTCCCTGCGGCCATGTGCCAGGACGCAGTTGGAGGGCATTTGGCAAATAATCAATGGAAAATTTGCAGGCAGAGCATCTTTAATATTAACTGCCTCTTGCAGTGTGGATTAACTCCCATGTTCACCACCATGCAGTAAAATTGTATGAATGTTTAACTGGGGAGTAAATTTTATGTATTCCCAAGTCTACAGCCTCCAGCTCCTTAAGGGAAGGGAGGGTTACAAATGCAATGAATGAATGAATGAATGAAGTTGCAATCCTAAACACCAGGGGGTATGCCCCACTGAACACAGTGGGACTTACTTCTGAATAAACATGCATAGGATTCTACAGCATATGAAGAAATAACTAGCTTAGCATCCATGGAAGGGCATTTGACCCTGTAACAGCAGCCATATGGAAGAAAAATAGTTACTTGGAAGTTTGCTAGGTCTGGTTCTGGGGATAAATTCATGAGCTTGTCAATATTTTATGGATGAAGTCTGAATAATTGTTCTCATTAATGTTTCTGAAAAGCACTTATAATATTCAAGCTGATTCAAATTTTCAGAAAAAGGCAACTGATAACAGAAATGTTCACAAATCTTCTGCCAAAAGTGCTAGCTTTCTAGGTTCAGGAACATTTTAATTGGGGTGAGGGGTATTCAGAATGGCAATTCCCCATTAGTGAAGTGGTGCAGTCTCAGGAAGGCTCTACCTCTCTGCATGGCATCAATGCCACTTCACAATCTTAAGCAGGCAAGTTACTCCTGGTTCTGTACCACCTATCTTTTCTACGTATTGGAATAAATTTGTAATTGTGGCAGTACTGATACCATAGTCCCATCACCACAGATCAAAGTAATACCTTTAAGAGTATAATTCTATACAGGGATGGGAAATTTGTGACCCTCCAGATGTGGACTGCCAAGGGGTAGGGTGACCAGATAAAATCCAGGTCAGGGCTCATGTAACTTTAACAGTTGTACAGAAAAGGGAATTTCAGCCAGTGTCATTTGTATGCAATTAGTTCCTGATGTAATTCCCTCTTCATCACAACAGTTAAAGTTGCAGGGGCCCTGCCTTCTTTTGTATATGGTCACTCTAGTATAGTGCCTGCACCTTTAACTGTTGTGATGAAGAGGGAATATCACCAGGAACTAATTAAATACAAATGACACTGGCTGAAATTCCCTTTTCTCTACAACTGTTAAAGTTACATGAGCCCTGACCTGGATTTTATCTGGTCACCCTACCAAGGGGTTGATGGGAGCTGTAGGGCAAACATCGGGAGGAATACAAGCTGCCCAACCCTGCTCATCTACTCAGAAGTAAATTCAACTGAATTCAATGGTGCTTACTCCCAGGTAAATGGGTATAACAGCCTTCCCCAACCTTGTGCCTCCAGATGTTTTAGATGATAAGTCTCAGCATTCCCGACTTTTGGCCATGCTGCATGGGGCTAATGGGAATTGAAGTCCAAAGCATCTGGAAGGCATCACAGTAGGGAAGTCTGGGGTTCCGGACGGCAGCCTAAATATCTAGGATCAGCTCTGTCCACAACCTAGCTAATCTGAAATACTTGAAGATATTTTACACTCTGACCAGCACACTAATTTAGGCCCTACTGAATATAAAGGGCCCTATAAGCTTTATTTCTTAAGGACTGGGATGCCAGTGCCATGGAAAACAATGGGGGCAAACTGACTACAGCCAAACATTTCAGTTTTACTGGTCTCTGGGTCAGACTGTCTGACTATAGGCCTAACCAAGCAAAAGTTTCTTCTCAGACAGAACTGGTTTTATTCCTCACAGCTGCAACCAACTAACATGGCCACCACTTTGTCAAAGTTATACATTTAAATGGGACACACAGCAGCTTTAGACACAGCAGCACTGAAGAAGCTTATTCACACTCCAGCACATTTTATTAGATACAAAAGAACAATAAATACTCTGCCTATAAAGATGGCTGTGGCCTGCTGCATTTGACAAGCTTCGGCCTAGTCAAAGTCAAGTGTGTGGTTTTGTCTCACTATCCCATGAGAAAGTTCTAAGCTGCACTTCCAGTGTGAAGGGTGCCTGTTTTACAGCCTTCCTCTACCTGGTGCCCTCCAGACTTCCACCCAACCAAGTTTATTTAGCACTTTTTATTTCCAGGACAGGATTACAATCTTTACTGGCAATGCTGCCACAGCAATCCCAAGTAACTTTTTATAGAAAGGGAACTTGCTTAAGAAACCTAGGTGCCTTCTCCAAAGGCTTGACAGTTTTGTGCCAGTGTGGTTTCTCACTTCTTTAATGCTGCATTGAGTTCTCAAAAGCCTACATCAGTGGGAAATTTGCCATTGCTAAATTTAGGGGTGTGGTGGTGACAGACACTCAACATGATGCCATCAAGGGCTGAATCTTTCCTGCAGCTGCATTGGACTGAGAACGGCATGTGAACAGGCCCTAAATTGCAGGGCAAATGGATGCCAAAATCCCTATAGGCCTGCTGAGTATCAAAGCACATTCTAAAATAGTGCTGTGCCGAAACTCTGCCTGCCATTTCGCAACTGCTTTATTTCCCTGAGAAAGAGGCAGTAATTTTTCTGCCTTTTTGAGAATTTTGGAGAAATTTCTCAGGATGCAAGGCATTGTAATTATGGTATGGTAATTATGGCATTGTATTAGGTTTAAGTGGCTTTAATGTTTTTATTAATGTTTAACAATTATTATGTATTTTAATGTATATCCTAAAGTGTAGGCTGACTATATGAAAAGGAGGACAGGGCTCATGTAACTTTAACAGTTGTAGAGAAAAGGGAATTTCAGCCAGTGTCATTTGTATGCAATTAGTTCCTGGTGAAATTCCCTCTTCATCACAACAGTTAAAGGTGCATGCACTATACTAGAGTGACCATATACAAAAGAAGGCAGGGCCCCTGCAACTTTAACAGTTGTGATGAAGAGGGAATTTCACCAGGAACTAATTGCATACAAATGAAACCGGCTGAAATTCCCTTTTCTCTACAACTGTTAAAGTTACATGAGCCCTGTCCTCCTTTTCATATGGTCAGCCTACTAAAGTGTTTTAATGTAAAATGCTTAGAGATATTTTAAAATAGGGTAAATGGTATAGAAATCTATCCATTAGATAAATAAACAAATAGGAGCTGGTTGACGAGTAGTTGTAGCATGCCTTTATTTTACCATGTTTATCTTGTTTGGTCCTTTCAGCCTCCTTGCTACTTGAGCTTTCTGAAAAGCCCCCTAGAGGACTTACCCAGGACTTCTTCCTTTGGCATTTGCCAGTGCTGTTAAGCATAACTTTACAATAGAAGTATTTTGGTGCATACTTTAATAGACTGTACATGTGATGTTATTAGGGGTGTGCATGGACCCAAAAAATCGGATCGTAATCGTAATCGGACCGGAACCAATGCCTCAGATCGGATCAGATTGGATCGGAGGCTTCCTGGTTCGGATCGTATCTGATTCCGATCTGAAAATCGGACATCCGATTTTCGGATCGGACGCCATTTTAGGTGTTTTCACCATAGGCTTGCATTGGGGGGAAAGGAAGCTTTCCTCCAATGCAAGCCTATGTAGAAAACATGGGGGCGGGTGAGTGGGGACCTAACTCCCCCCCTCCCGGTCCCTCCCCCCCACTCGCGCTCCTTACCTGCCGGGACTGGTCGCTGCCGTCCGCTGGTCCCTTCTACTGAGAAACAGGCTTCGCGGCCTGCCTCTCAGTAGCGCACTGGGTGATGTCATCACCCGGAGCGCTACTGAGAGGCAGGCCGCGAAGCCTGTTTCTCAGTAGAAGGGACCAGTGGATGGTAGTGGACGGCCCCGGCAGGTAAGTGGGGACCTCCCCCTCCCCCCCACTCACGCTCCTTACCTGCAAGCGTCCCGTGATGCCGTCCGCTGCTTCCATACTACTGATAAGCAGGCCTTGCGGCCTGCTTATCAGTAATACAGAAGCAGCGGATGGCAGCGTGGGATGCCAGCAGGAAACAGGGGACCTCCCCCCTCCCCCCACTCGCGCTCCTTACCTGCTGCTTCCTCGCTGCCATCCACTGCTGTCCGCTGCCACCCACTGCTTCAGTACTACTGAGAAATAGGCCTTGTGGCCTGTTCCACAGTAGAGCGAGGGCACGCCGAGTGATGATGTCACCCGGCGCTCTGGCGCTCTATTGTGGAACAGGCTGCAAGGCCTGTTTCTCAGTAGTACTGAAGCAGCAGACAACAGTGGACGGCAGCGAGGAGGCACCAGGTAAGGAGCATGAGTGTGGGGAGGGGGGGAGGAGGTCCGAGGTCCAGTCCTCTGATCTTTTCCGATTCAGATCAAGTCCTATCGGATCGGATTAGATCGGATGATCCAGATGCTAGGGATCGGAACTGGATAATTGTATCTGATTTCGTCCGGATCGGGTCCAGATCGTGGATCGGACCTGATCCGCTGCACACCCCTAGATGTTATATTAGCTACAATGTCACAAATGTTGCCATTCTTAAATCTATTAATTACAATTTCTTCAACTTTCCCAGAGGAGTAGCATGTTAGTCTGTGGCAGCAAAAACAATGAAGGGTCTTCTGCCCATTAAAGGCTAACAAGTTTATTATGGCATCAGCTTTTGTGGGTTAGAATTCAGTTCACTGAAAGTCTGTAGCTAAAAGTCATGAGACTGGAAAAAGTAATTTAAGGCGCAATCCTATGCATGTTTAGACAGAAAAAAGTAATACAGTTCTCAGCATTCTGGGAGTTGAAGGACTTTTTAGGATTAGGAACAACTCACATAACTGCTTCATTGAAATGAATGGAACCTTACACACACTTCTCATTCAACAGGGCTTGTATAGGTGAACTTACTTCTTGATAGTTGTGCCCCTTATTAATAGAGCTGTACCACCTGCAACTTATAAGTTGTTATCTTTGCTGTTTTGATACTTAGTAATAACTGTAATGGGAAGAAGTATGGAAGTTTTTTCCCTTTAAAGCAACAACAGATTGCTTATACTTATGGCCATTGGAGAGCATCTTGTGGAAGAGATAAACAGTTTTGTTGGTTTGATTGTTTGATTTATATCCTACCTTTCCTCCAGGGAGTTTAAGATAGTATACATGGTTCTCCCCTGTTTTACCCTCACAATGATCCTGTGATGTAGGTTAGTCAGAGAGATACTGATTAGCCCCAAGTCAGCCAAGGAACTTCATGGCCAAGTGAGGATTTGACTCCAAGTCTCCCCACTTATAGCCCAAGGCTAACTATTACACCAAACATTAGTGAGCAGTCCATCATAGCCATATTTGATGCAAAATCCTGTTAGAACATAATAAAAATGGTTTAGGATAAATGCTGCTTGAAGAATTATACCCTGATCTTAGTAGCTGGTTTACTGGATATCAGTGCTGAATTAAAGGGTGCATTAAATTCCACACATCAAATCTAAGAAACTGATGTTTAGCTGCATTAGTTTGAATGCATCATTTGATAAATTTGTCATGCTGTTGTCATCAAGAACAGCATGAATTAATGAAAGAAATAAGAACAGTAGTAATATCAGCATGTTCTTTGGGAGGGGCTTTGACAACGAAAAGTGGATACTCCAAGAATGAAACCAGCAATCAGTAATGCAAGGATGGGTAGAACGGAAGCCAATAAATATATACATTCTTCTGTGTGTGTGTGTGTGTGTGTGTGTGTGTTCCTCTTTACTGCATCCTTCTCCAATCTGGCACCTTCTGGATGTGTTGGACTACAACTCCCACCATCCCCAGCCAGCACAGCCAATGGATGATGGGAGTTGTAGTGCACCAGGTTGGGAAAGGCTGCTCCAGTGCATGGAACAACAGAATTTCCTTATGAACATCAGAGTATACATAGAACTCTGGACTGCTGTGCCATACGGAGTTCTAGGACTTGGAGAGGAAGAGACAAAATCAGAGTGATAGGGTTAGATCATTGGACAAAATCTTAAACAGTAGTTACATGATTAGTCTGATGACCCCGGCCATTAAAGGATCTCAGACTGTAAAGGATTGGAAATGTGTTGTGGAGCTACTGTCAGTTACCACAGACAGTACTGGGCTAAATGGCCCAATAATCTGAAGTTACTTCCTATGTTCAATAAAAAAACCTATCGCATCTTGTCTGACTGAGACTGACAATTCTAAATAAACTTACCTGGGAGTAAGCCCCATTAGGCATAATAAGCCTTCCTTCTGAGTAAACATGTATAGGATTTGGGTAGGAAATGTGTCTTTTTAAATGTATTCTAAGAATGAAATTTCAAATTCCCAATGTTTGAGAACTTTTTGTAAAAAAGACTAGCTTCAGTTCCACTACTTTAATATGCTGCTTTGCAACTTCTACTTCAAAGCCATTTACAAACCTGAATTAACTAATCATTATCGGTGCCAAACAATATTAAGTGCAATTATGGAATACTCCCTGCTCCACCTTCTTGCATCCAAGTGACTGAACATGCCCTTAATTCCTGATTCGTTCTCTTTCCCAGTGCTGTTCATTTCAGGGGCTGAGTCTGCTCTCTTTGAAGTCAAGCAAGAGCATTGCTGTGAACAGGGCTGAGTATCCCAGTACACATTATACTATTAGTCATCCTCATGCCATTGTAGCATGCTGTCATGTCAGCAGTTTGGGATGTGCATTTTATTCCTGAGCCAAAACTCCTACTGAATGAGATTAGATCTTTCTTTTTATTAAATTTACTTCCAGAGTTCTGTAACTTTGCAGTCAAATTCCTGGCAGATGGCATCTCCAAGCCGAAACCCAATTACATGGTTAGAATTCCCACTGGAACCAACCACAGTGCACTTCTATACATGCCTTTTCAGAAGTAAGTCCCATTGAGTTCAATGAGGCATATCCCAGGTGGGATTGCAGCCTCAATAGTATTGCAATAAGAGTTATATTTATTTATTTATTATTTATTTATTACATTTGTATACCGCCCCACAGCCGAAGCTGTCTGGGCGGTTTACATAGGATTAAAAACAATTAGAAACAATATACAAAAATTAAAACAGCAAAAACATACAACATACACACAATCTGTACATTTAAAACCACTTCAACACTTCAAAAAGCTACAAAAACAAAACAAAACAAAACAAACCCAGGCTCCTCAGATATTGCCAAATGCCTGAGAGAAGAGGAAAGTCTTGACCTGGCGCTGAAAAGATAACAATGTTGGCGCCAGGCGGGCCTCGTCAGGGAGATCGTTACACAATTGGGGGGCCACCACAGAGAAGGCCCTCTCCCTTGTTGTCGACCTCCTAGCTTCCCTCGGAGTAGGCACTCGGAGGAGGGCCTTAGATGTTGAACGTAGTGTTTGGGTAGGTTCATGTCAGGAAAGGCGTTCCATCAGGTATTGTGGTCCCAAGCCGTGTAAGGCTTTATAGGTTAAAACCAGCACCTTGAACCAGGCTCGGAAACATACAGGCAGTCAATGCAAGCGGGCCAGAGTAGATCTTATATGTTCGAACCTACTGGTTCCAGTTATCAATCTGGCCGCTGCATTTTGCACATGTAGATACATTTATGCTTAGGGCCTAAATATCCAGACACCTGGTTTCTGTTTTCAAGTGATTGTTTTTTAAAATATTTATTTTTAAATCAAAGCTAACCAATAGTATTTAATGCATGTTCTTTTTAAATTTTTTTTTATAAATACCTATTTTAAATATAAAGCTTTGGTCAACAAATCTACAAAACATATTTTCATTTGTGATGCTGCTGATTCAACTTGATAACCAGCCAATCTCAGTTTGATCCAAGAAAAGAGATCCACATGTGGAAGCAGGTATGTGTGCAGGCCTGTATCCTGATGTGGATGTACACCTGAATGCCTATCCCTGCCTGCATTGTGATATACATCTGAATTCCACTGAACAGATTGGACATATCTTTGGATGTGGGTGGGGTGCTTATCCTCATACCACAAGTTGCACACATCTAGCTTCATACAAACCACAGCTGTATTGGTACCTTTATGTTTCCCCATGCTGGGAACCATAAGGAAAATCAGCTATGTCCAAACAAGCACACAGTTTTGCTGTTAGGTGAATTAGAAAGTTGCTTATATTCATTGGCAGCAGAATGGGCTTACCTTATTTTACATAACTGAGTCACATGAACCAAGTATGTGCCAAATCCTGCATTCCACAAAACAAGTTCATCAATAATATTTAGATTTTTTAGAAAGTTTAGATCATCAAAACCATATCTGTACCACTAGACTTCTTTCTAATGAATATCCTTTCAATATCCTTCCAAACTAATGGAACCAATACTCAGCTTTGGAAATTTATAAAGCTCGTATTGCAGACCAGTATGATGTATGCTTATTATTTTTCACAGCTACATTGTAATACTCATGGGCTGCTGTACAGAAAACACACAAGTGTCCTTAAAACTCTAAGGTAGCAATCCTATATCCACTTGTCTGGGAGTAATACCCTTGAATTCAGTGGGGCTTACTTATGAATACACATGTATAGGAATGCAGTATAAGAATGATGTGCCGAATTAGTCATTTGTTAACAAGCAATTTTTTTTATTTTGCATGCCACAGTTCAATCCATGTTTGAAAGTGTTGTGGTGGCAAGCCAGTGTGTGGCTTATATTTGTGATTCCCCTTTTTTCTTTTTGATGCATGCTGCAATCTAGGCTGGGAAAAGTGTCCATCCACATGCTAAGTGATACTATAATTGAGCCCTTTCTATGCACTAAACTGTGACCACATAGGTCACAATTCAGCCTGTTTCAAAGGACTTAAACACACCTAAGCCCATGCTGGATTGTGATCACAATGTTGTGTGAAATGCTTAATCGTGGAGAAGGTTAATTGGACCTCTGGGTTTGTTGTAATACTCCATTAAAATACCGTATATACAAATAATTCAGCCTTTTAATTTTAATAATTAGAAGGGAAAAGAAAGGTGCTGAGATGAAATGACAAACAAGAAATTTAGCCGTGGAGTTGGTAATAATAAACCATCAGGCAGGTGGCAAAAGAAAAATCATGCTGCATTGACTTCATGAAGCAAGCCTGTACAAGTACTGTGAGTGAACACAGCCCAACTATATATCTCAGTCCCATGCTGTGAATATTTTTGGTCCAAGCAGATGTTGAACAGTTAGGGTAGATGGGGAAATATGTATTCCTCCCTCCCAACCAGAGAATGTCACTTGTCTCAAATAAAGCTGGTTGTTCAACCTTCCATGTATCTATATTTGACAATTTGGCCTTCTTGTGTTATCCAGAGTATTACCATTTAGTCAAATGCAGATTATGATAAACGGACTTTTATTTATTTCATTCTGTAGTTTGGGAGTTTCTATGGTATTAGGAATTTATGCCTTTTGCTTCTGCCTAGGAATTCCCCCTCCATTCTTGTGGAATATAATACAGTTCCTATTTTTGAATAACTTCCTATAATGCCATTCTGTGGCCCAGACTGAAAGACAGACTTAGGTTCACTGAAATCTTGAAAAACCAAAAGGAGGAGAGCATCGAAATCAGGACAAAAAGGGGAGAAACAGGTTCTCAGGATGCTAAAATAACTTTATTTCAAAGCCCAATACGTTTCAGCCTGTGTTGTTTTTTAAGACCTTCTTCAGGGGGTTGATAAGAGATGTCTGCAGAAATACTCCTAACAGGATGATAGTCTCCTATGATAATTATTTGCAACTTTCCAAAGAACTTTGAATAATAGACACCCCCATTCCCTGCAATGCAGTATTACAAATAGCATTGAAAAGTCTGCTCACTGTCAAACGGGCATTATATTCAAGAAACACAAGACCCCAAAGCCACTGAGCTGATGACACTAGTTCAGAGGTGGGCAACTTGTGACCTCCAGTTGTATTGGTCTACAACTCCCCTCACCCCCTTACCATTGGTTACATTGGCTAGGACTGATGGCAGTTGTAGGCCAAAACATCTGGAGGGTCACAAGTTGCCTACCCCGCGCACATTAGCTTGGATTTGGACCTCTATGTATGACACCTGAATTTACAGAAGGTTTCAGAGCTTCCTTAAGTGATTTCTAAAAGTGGAACTGGATCATGCGCTAAAAGAGACAATCTCTGCAAATAAAATTAAAAGAGAGTGCAACTTGCATAACAAACTTTGTACTTAATTTCTAGCCCTAACAAATGCATGTTAAAATCCTATTTAACAGATCTTAGTAGTAGAGGTAATAATAATAATGGCGTACAAAAAGCTTAGTCTCATTTTTTTAAGAGCAAGCAACATTCCAGACTTTGAAGAGACTTGTATGTTATACCAACATACAGGTACTTATGTATTGCTTTGCTTTTTGCCAGCACCCAAATTATTTACTTGGGACCTGCCTCCATAAATTAGTTCTACTTTATTGAATGTAAAATAGGGCAACTTTGCTTTATTCATTTGAGCAATGAATCACAGTTTTCACATAGACACATCAACTTAAAACATTTTGATATATTGCTAGCAGGAAAGGGTTAAAAGAAAAACATACTCAAATGTATATTTGGTCTGAAGAAATGCCATATAAGAAGCCATTGCAAGGGATGTTTGCTTTTTCTAGAACTCAGAAAAAGTATGACCCCTTAACTTTAAGAATACTACAAAGTTAAGTAGTTGTAATTTTTCTGTGTTCTACAGAAAACATTATAAATAATAAACAATGGAGTTACATGGAAATATGGTCCATCAAGAACAACCCATCAATATTTGATTGCTTCAGGGATCAGGAAGAAAATACATTCCACAACTGCCAATTCTTACCATAGTCACCACTACTTCTCTCCTTCTATAAGAAAATCAAACATTGTAACCTAAAGTCTTCATATGAAGGAGTACCATGCTGACTAATATTCTTGCATGTGCATATTTTTAGAAGTCAACATTCAGTCTATCTTCAGTTCTGCCATTTTCACTGGAAATGTCCAGCTCAAGAGATCTGAGCATCTCAACCAATTGCTTAATTCTACCAGGCCCCAATGACGATAGCACAAAACAAACATCAAACCACACAATATTTATGCTGCTTTGCCTTTTCAAGGGAAGCATAATTTAGATAAAGACTGCAAGATTTCAACCAATTCAAATATATCTACTTTTTATGCTAGTAGACAAATGAGAAAAAAGGGGCTGATGGTTATATTGTATAATATCAGAACTTCAATTTTAATTTTCAAACAAAATCTAAATTAATGGGGTTGGTCATATTTAGAGTAGCTGATGGGCTGCTGTTTCTTGACATCTTGAGCCTATGCTTGTTTACTTGGAAGTAAGTCCTACTGAGTTCAATGGGAATTACTCCCTAGTAAGAAAATATGGAATTACAGCCACAACCTCTCTCCCACCCACTACCTACTCCTAGTCTTCACCTTAAAACAAGTAAAACCTCACTTTCAATGCAGAATTCAAGAATTACTAATGCACAGTTTAAGCTCTCCCTGAATCACTAGCATTAACCTAACCAGAATACAGCATCAGACATCACCAGCATATAAAAGGTTGTTTCTCAACTCAAAAAGTAATGCTGGTTTTAAAAACAATGCTTTAAAGAATCTTACCGTTAAAATGAACAGCACAGCAGCTGTTCTGTAAGGAAGCCAGTTCATTGCATCTGTTGTCTCTTAAGTCCAAGAAAGGGACGATAACACTCCAGGTGCCTGTGCCCTTCCCTCCCCCCCGATAGTAGTGTCTGTAAAAGACACAGCACCTATGTTCTTTCACCGGGCTCTGGAGGAACCTCTGGCTTCCTCAAAAGGGAGATCTGAAGATGCTGTATGTGTTTCCCCACCCAAAAAATCTGGGCAGGTCTCACTTCAACTGCTTGACAACATCATTATTGCTCGAAGGGAAAAGCTTAAGACACACCTTGATAGTTATTGCAATGAAACACTTTCTTGGGCACCACAGAAAATATTTCAGAGAAAGAAGAGAGGATTTATTGGGGAACTACCAAATGAAATCAGAATCACCCACCATAAAGAAATCTACAACTGAAATCACGGCCACAATTCTGAATGCGGATGGCGGCTTTCTGCTTACTTCCAGCTTTGAGAAGTAACATGAGATATTGGCTGCCTCTACACGAGACGTTTAAAGCTCTTTGAAGTCTCATTAAAATTTTTACCTCTACAAGAGCGGAGCGCAAATTGGGGGTAGAGGCGCGTTTTTTCTCCGATTATGCACATTATCGAATGCGTGTTAAATAGCGAGTTTTATTTTGCTGCGGCCGTTAAAGCGCATTTTGACTATGTGAACAAGCGATTCTCTGCATTAACTACTTGTAAAGCGCATTTCAAACAACTGGTAAGGCCACCAGTTATGTGCTTTTACGCCTTCGTGTATAGGTATTCGGCGTAAATGCGCTTCAGCGATTGTGTGCATAATCGGCTAACCAGGTGTCAAACAGAATCCATCTAGAGGGGGTCATAGTCATAATATAATAAAGGGAAGCTTGAAAAATTGCATGCACACCCCCAGTTCCATGTGTATTTTCCTAGGAGGGCTCCTGTACATATAGATTGCCCCATTCATTTTAATAGCTGAGGATTCAATATGCATCAGTTGACCAATATGTAAAGCTGGTCCTCCATTGGAGCGAATGGCAGTGTTCTTGGACTTGTGGAAGCATCAGAGCCCTGGAGCTCACAGTAATTAGCTGTCTTGGAATGAATGGGTTCATTTTGTTACCTATTGTCAAAAGGTTTGTAGATCAGAAGTAACAATAGGGTGATCATATGAAAAGGAGGACAGGGCTCCTGTATCTTTAACAGTTGTATAGAAAAGGGAATGTGCCCTCTTTTGAATCTGGACACACTAGGCAGGACTCCTGCAGCTCTAATAGTTGTGATGATGAGGGAATTTCACCAGGTACTGCATGCGTACAAATGATACCTGCTGAAATTCCCTTTTGTATACAACTGCTAAAGATACAGGAGCCCTGTCTTCCTTTTCATACGGTCACCCTACAGTATGCAAAAAGATAGAGATTCAGATATGGTTTGAGACTATTTAGGTACTTATAGTTCAAAATCAGCAATTGGTATGGCAATGAGAAACACACTGGGAGCATGTGCTCTTCCTCTGAATTATGGCCCTTTCCCGTTTTTGTCTGATCTTTTGTCACAAGATTGCAAGCTACCTCAGTATGGCTTACTAGTGGCATGCCAAAAGCCAAAGCCTGCACACATCAAAGCTACACATGACCACCACTGCACCATAGATTGAGCACATGGGAGTCAGCATGGGCAAAATTTTCCCCACAGCTTTTAGGCTCCCAGAACAGTTGTATATAAGTAGGCCACAAAGCTCACATAATGCATGGAGCAAACTGCAGACAAATTTCAGTTCTGCTTTTTTTCTGGGTAATGTATTTTACCAAGTGCAAACAGCTGGCACCCGGTCGGTCATTAATACATCTTTATACTTGAAGAAAAACAATTGGGTGGCCAGTTCTTCTATTTTTGGACAGCTGGCAGAGGTCAGGCCTCTATTTGTAGAGGACGCAGATATGTATCAAATTCACATGTAGTAATTGACATGCATAGATGCAAATGTAGACATACTTACAGTAATTTAACTAGAAATACAATTTGCCTCATCATACTGGGGAAAACTATGGACAGGTGATCTGTGTGCCTGTTAACTTTGTTGTTCAGGTGCTCATTGTGGATGGGCAACTTCAAAGCCCACCTGCTCTCTTGCCTTCTGTATCTTTAAGCAAGACTTAGACTAAACAGCCCTTCGAACTGAGGACACCATCGAAGAACTGTCTTCTGACAGCTTTTCAAATACAGGTCTCTCCTCCATAAACTAGGACATGGGGCCACCCTATCGGTGTCCCCATCGTCTCATATCCACCAAAATGCAAAGATGAGAATGGGGGTACTCTGGTGTACTTGCAACATTCCTGTTCTCACACCAAGTATCACTGCCAGAAGCCATAATACAATAACAGTGCAATCCTATGGTGATGCCCCAAACCCTCCGAATGGGCATTTTACATATAGCAGGAGGAGTGGTGGAGGCGATCTTTGCCTCAGCTCTCCTCCATGTTGGCTAGAAAGTTTTTTTCACCCATCTAGCTGGGGCGTGTCAGTGTGGGAGGGAAGGAAGTTGGGGAGGCCTTGGGATATGTTGTATCCTCGTTTCCCCAGTCCCATCCCTTCCTGCCCACTGGCACACGCCCTTTATCCCCTCTCCAAGGTCACGTTTGCAACCTCAGAGAGGCAGCCGGTGCTGTTTTCTCTGTGCCAGCTGTGAGAGGGAGGGGTAGGGAGCACAGATTCCTGGATGCGCGGTCAGAGTGCTGTCTCCAACCTCAGGTCCAGGAACCTGTATTATCCTATTCCCACCCCCACCCTCACCCCAGGCTCTGTCTGGGGATCTTAGGATTGCTCCCTCCATTATTGAAGTATCCTCTCCTCCGGCTGTATGCTCTGTTCTAGCCTTTTCCAACCCAGTACTCTCCAGATGTTGGAATACAACCCCTACCATCCCCAGCCAGGACCATGCTGGCTGGGGATGATGGCTGTTTTACAGTTCAACACTTTTGGAGGGTGCCAGGTTGGGAAAGGCTGCTCCATTCCTTCATTAAGCAGTAGCTTATTTTGCTTAGATTTTAAATTAAAAATGTCCACTTTAGTCCCAATCTGGCACTCTGGGGTTCCTCAGATGGCCATGCTCCCTTCCCACAGCCCCACCCTCTTCCCCTCAACCACTGATGATTGGGTGGTGTTCTGGCTTTTGTGCAGGGTTGGTTTGTTGTTGTTGTTGTTGCCCATTCTAAAAGGTTGGAATGCCTCTGATAAGGCTTAGTTACTTTTAAACTAAAATATGCTGGAATTTATGGCCCTGCCCCTTTTGCCTTTGACTCCACCCACCACTGAAATGCATCCTCAGAGAGCTTCTCTCCAATGGAATTTAGCCCTTGGGCTTAAAGAGCTCCCCTATCTCTGCTCTAAGAGCTGAAAAAAACAAAACAAAATTACCCTCTAAAATTCTTCTCAAAATTCCCTTCAGAATTTTCTTGGCAAAAAAAATTCTTCTTTATGAATATTTGATCTTTGCATCAGCATTTTACATCCAAAGCTTGGGGCTTACTACACAATATTTATATCTTACTGTAATTTTTAAAAATCACTTGGAGAGAAGTGTTTTTGGAGTCTGGCTCAAATCTGTGGGACATGCTTACTCTGGATGCTGCTCACTAAAATCTTAGTAGTTGCTGGAAAAACTAGAAATGGTGATTCAGACATGCAAAAATGTCCTGAAGTGATGTGTCTGACTGCTCCTGATAATGCATTTGTGCAGAGAATATAGGGCGCAAATCACACCTTATTGTAAGTCGTGATCCAAGCTGTCCATAGATGCAGTGAAAGTTCCTGGTGTGATGGTGACTAGCAATGCATGCCAAAGATCTCATTCCAGGTTTTGATATCTCCATGAAGAGTTGTGTGGAAAGATTCCTACTTGAAATCTTGAAGAGCCCCTGTTAGGGTGCCTCTACAAGAGGCATTTAAAGCTCTTTCAAGGCGCATTAAAAAAATTACCTCTACAAGAACGGAGCGCAAATCGGGCGTAGAGGTGCGTTAACTCCCCGATTATGCGCATGATCGAATGCGCGTTAAATCGCGAGTTTTATTTTGCTCCGTCCGTTAAAGCGCATTTTGACTGTGTGAATAAGCGCTTATGCGCATTAACTACTTGTAAAGCGCATTTTGGACATCTGTTAATGCGCTTCACCGCCTCTCGTGCAGAGGGATTAGGTGTAAATGCGCTTCTGCGCTTATGCGCATAATCACCTAACCAGGCGCAAAAGCGAATCCTTGTAGAAGGGACCCCTGTCAGCATAGAGACAATGCTGAGCTAGGTGGACTAATAGACTCCCTCAATATAAGGCTGCTTCCTATGTTCCTTTCAAATTGTTCCATTTCTGATCTATCCATTGAATCCTCCCCTCTCTTTATTGACCTAATGCTCATCTCATGATTTTTCCATGTCTGTTCACTTCTCTATAAGTTAGATCCAGTCTTAATCATAACCAGAAAGCAGACCTGTTGAAACCAGTGGGTTTAAGTGAGTCATGACTGACTTAAATTGAGTTCAATAGGTCTGCCCTAAGTATGACTAAGACTGGATCCACTCCTCTCTAATATATTGTTTCTTAATTCTTCCCTTCCTTCTTCTGCATACTTTTTTATAGCACTCAATAGGTTATACTAACACAGAGACCAGGCAAGTCTTCCCCAAACCTCCCAGTTAAGTGGTCTTTCTCAGGTGGCTCTTTTATGCATCTCTTAGAGGTGCAATCACCCATCAATTAGGACCATTTTTGCAGACTTCTCATTTTTACTCTTACCACAGGGTCCATCACACCTACTTTTTCCCCCGGTACAGTCAGTTTCCACCTCCGTTTCATTAGCATGTCAAGCTCTGGTCCCTTTCACGTGCCTTCTTGGTATTGCCATTGTATCGGCGAAACCTCTTTTCACTTGTTCACTCTTTCACTATTGCACCTGCTCCACCCCATCCCCATCCCCTTCCTCCTCCAGTTCATTTTTTTGTGGTTGATGGAGATTGTGCTGGGCGTGGGCGCCTTCCTCCCCTCCAGTTTTGTTGTCTAGTGTTTTAGCAATTTAGCGTTTCATTGGCTGGGCGCCGATGATGCTCCCTTCTGCGCGCACCCTCTCTCCCCCTTCCTGGTTGAGTGTTTCTATGGGCTGAAGGAGAACCGCCCCTGCCCTCCTCTTTTGTCAGCAAGTCCGCCCTTCAATGCACACGCACCCAAGAAAGGATGTTCTGCGACATAGCACGAGGACAGCAATACACGGGGACAGAAGGGCAGTTTTATCCTGCATGGAGAAAAAATATTGGCCTTTCCTCACCATAGAAAAACATGGAAAATGGAGGGGAACAGGCAAGATGACAGCAGGACAGGGACGGCGTCGTGTGAGGATCATGGGGCAAAACAGCAAACAAGGCAGGACAATGGTGCGATAAAACGCTGGTGTGATGGAGCTCGTAGTCTGTACCTTCAGTTTGTTCTTTAAATGCTCTGCTCTCCTTCCCCCACTTTACCTGTCATCTCAAGATCTGGGCTCATTTTTTACAGACAAGTTAAACACTGGGGGCGCCGATCCATCTAAAATTAATCATGACTGAGAGCCAAAATGGATATTGCTTTGCATCCATATCTAGCAGTATTACTTTTCCCCCCATTTTTACTCTAGAGTGGGTGCAGGGGCCCTGATCTGAATTGGGACCTGAGTGTGGGGGGTAAGGGGCTTTAACACTATGGGCCCAATCTGGGTTAGGGGCTCCTGCAGTTATTCTATAGTAAAAATGAAAAAAAGAAAAAGACAGACAGACAGACAGATATAGCTGCTAGATACAGATCTAAAGTAATGTCTGTTTTGTTCCTAAGTTCCTTTGAAATGGGTCAAGTTAGTGCTTCCTGATGTTCTTCCTTATTTCCAGATTGACCTACTTAACTTTGCCTAATGCTTTTATCGAGAGACTAATTCATCTTGCTAGTTTGATCACACCTTCAGATTCTCAATGTTTCTCCCACTCTCTTTACAAACTTTGGATCCTCACCTGTATATTTCTTCATGGGAGTGTTCTCACTACTCCCCCGTCTACTTTTCTGCCTTTGTTCCCTACTCTAATAATGCTTCCTGTCTATAAATTGAAGCAGTTCTTTAAAACTGCCATTTTGTTCTCAGAATATTTCTGCAGTCTTTGGCCATGTCTGACCATGTTTTTTTTCCCAGGGTCATCACTGGGTCATCCCTGTGCATCCAAATAACACACAGAGGATCCTGGGGGCAAGCAGGGACAACCCCTCCATTTTTCCGGGATACCTGGTTCCCCAGGTATCCCAATTTTCTCTGTGGTCCCGGGACCATCCTGAGGACCATGGGAGGTGTGACTGCCGCTCCCGCCTCCTCACGAGTAGCATGGCCTTCAAAGCAGGCATGGAGCTACATGGGTGGCTCTGTGCCCATGGGGGCAGCAGCAATTTTGCCATCCCTGCGATAATGGGTGGGTGGGGGTTGGGGCTTGATATCGCTGGGGATTTTTTTTAACCTCATTTTTGCGCAGGATCGCAATTGCGTGACCGGCCCCTCTTCTTAAAGAAAAATGGCACCCACGATGTCCCCTTTTCCTCCTGGGAAATCCCAGGACCCTCCCCCCTCCCTCCCTCTACATCCTTATGTGTAGACAAGGCCTACTTTATTTTCTCTATCTCATACTGCTCCTGCTGAGGTCAGAGTTTACTATATGTACAATTTCCGTGATTCTCCTTAAGGGATATTGTACAATTGCACCTGATTTCCCTCAGTGCCCGGAAGGGTAATGCACGTGACCAAACTACCATGGGGTGAGACAGCTCACCTGATGGGGTTTAACCTTCTATATGCACTCACAGGGTTACATCTAATGCTGACCATCCACTAGTGGAATGGAAATTGCTGGCAGACCAGATTTACTTCCCCCCCTACAACCTCCCTGCATCTCCCCAACCTGCTCTGGAGGTTGCTTGTGTGATGTTAGACTTAATTCAAGGGTTCTTCCTCAGGAATCTTCAAGAACCCCAGGAAAACTGTGATGAGTGAGCATTCCTATGACAGGGATGGGAGCCTGTGATCTCCTATATATTGTAGGACCCCAAATCCCATCATCCTGAACCACTGGCCAGACTAGCTGGGGATGATGGGTATTGGAATCCAGCAACATTTACACAGGTTCCCTGCCCTTTAGAAACAGCAAGAGAGAGAGAGAGAGAGAGAGAGAGAGAGAGAGAGAGAGAGATCCCTCATTCTTCTGTGTCGAAGCAGGGACAGCTGCAATTGCTGTCATTTGGAGTGATCCAGGTTTCATCTCCTTCTCCAACGAGACTGAACTTTCTGCAAACAGTACATTTGGGCTAATGGACAAAGTGCATAAGAAGTCGGTTTGCAGCTGAGTCCATGCTTATTAAGATCATGGGAATTATAGGCGGTCGTGCCTCCATTGTTAAGGGCCGTCAGTAAAAAACACATTCCGCCATGTTAAAGTGATAATTGGGGGGGGGGGTTTCATTCTAACAGCCATAAAATTGAAAATGTTTCACCAACCTTTCTGAAATTTACAGGTGCCAGAAAGAAATGTTTGTTTTACATTACCTGAAAATTTCAAGAAGATTGGTGAAATATTGAGGGAAGGAGAGCAGTTTAAGGTAGAAAAGGAATACAAACCTGTCTCCCTGCTTTTGTAAATTCACTTCCGGGTTGAGACTTTTTGTGCTCACAATTTGCATAATTTATAGAGCCTTATTAATTAATCCAGTGGTGGGGTCGTCTTCCTCCTTGACTGTAGTTGGTGGAAAGCTTTTCGTTTTTTAAAAATTCCCTTCGGTTGACTTTTAAGGACTATTTTAACCTCTCATTCAAGTCAATGAGGCGGCCATCTTCCCTCATAATGCAACACTGACACATGCTCAGTAGCGTCACTCTCCCCCCTCCCTCCTGCCTTAGAATGTGGGGTGGGTGAGTGAAATGGCCGCTGCCTCTAGCACAGACCTTTTGAGTGAAGAAGAAGAAGAGTTTCTCTTTTCTCTTCTGGAACATGCATTCCTTTGGCTCTGAGAGTATTTTGGGCTATCTTCATAAGGCCAGTTTGCTCTTTTGCTCCCTGGTGAATCAGGGTGTGGCTCCTCTGGATCCATGGTAACCTGATCTTCAGATCTCTCCTGGGAATAGGTAGCTATACCTTTCTTTTAATTTCCCTCTTTTCTAAGAGTTTGGTCCATACTGCTATAAAGTTGAAAGCTTCAAACACTTCATTTAATTAGTTTGGGCCGGTGTAAGTTTTAAGTACAATGTTGAAACCTTTCAAAGTGCTTCTGGGCCTACAACGTTGGTTTCGGCCTAGTTACCCTGGTTTTTTTAATAAGATTTAGAAACAGTTGAGGTGTCGTTTATTTTGCATAGTGTACACATGGATTTTCTTTCTAATCCTTGCAGTCTACACTGGCTCCCTCCTTGATGTGTTTTTGGAAGCAGACAAACCCTTTTTTGTTCCAGCAGGCCTTTGGCAAATCATCTGGACCTCTGTCTATACCTTTGACTTTTAAATTGTTATGTATTTAAAATGTTTAAAATGCTTTAATATTGAAAAGTATTTAATTATATTTTTAACTTTTGTATATTTAGGCTGACCATATGAAAAGGAGGACAGGGCTCATGTAACTTTAACAGTTGTAGAGAAAAGGGAATTTCAGCCAGTGTCATTTGTATGCAATTAGTCCCTGGTGAAATTCCCTCTTCATCACAACAGTTAAAGTTGCAGGCACTATACTAGAGTGACCATATACAAAAGAAGGCAGGGCCCCTGCAACTTTAACTGGTGTGAGGAAGAAGGAATTTCACCAGGAACTAATTGCATACAAATGACACTGGCTGAAATCCCCTTTTCTCTACAACTGTTAAAGTTACATGAGCCCTGTCCTCCTTTTCATATGGTCAGCCTAGTATATTCCTATTTATAGGTTTTAGCTGTATATGTTTTAGTTTTGTAAGGCTGCCCTGAGGCCCAGCATTGGGCAAAAGGCAGGATACTACTAGTACTACTAATAGTAATGTTTCAGATTTCACTTCTGCATCTGCTGTTCTTTTGCATTTACTTTTCTTTATAAACCATTCATATCTTAAGACTTCTTGTGTGGCATGTTTTCATTGGTTTAACAAGTTAAAAGGGGTATTCACTGTTTTCATAGGCCTAGTAACTTCAAGAGTAACAGAGTTGGGGAAAATCCTCAATCACTTTGCTATCAGAGGCACTGAGTAAGGGACCCCTGGAGATTATTTAGAGTGACCCCAACCACAAAACACTATTCCCCCTTCTGAAGAGATCTGGACCACAGACTACTAAAGACAAACAAAGTAGCAGGCCATAATAACAGTTCTCATGTGGCCATTTGCCTTATGAGGCAGGTGCTCTGCGGGCTACCAAATGGAGGGACTAACAAGCCATAAAGTTGCCTGGCTGGGTCTGCCAGAAATCCAGCCTCAACACTCCTGGAAGGTCCATGTTCTATAGCACCTGCTGTCAGATGAACCTGAGGGAATCCTACCTTCCACCCCTGGGTTTAATTTACTGGCTTCCCCTGGCTGGACCTTGCAGGAAACTATATGGACAGACAGAGCAGGCATTCATAGCACACATAGAATGCTGAGACTGGAAAATCTAAAAGCAAGTGTGTTGCTTTTCAAGAACCAAGGAAATTCAATGGGTTTTACTTCTGAGTAAATATCTAGGGATGGATATGCAGCCCGTGCAAGAACTGAGTAGGGTGACCATATTTGGGAAACCAAAAAATAGGACACCTAGTGGAGGGGCAGGAAAATGGCTTTCTGGGGCCACCTTAAAGTCCCCAATTGGAGTGGAGGAGGGGAAAGCATGTCATTCTCACCCCACCCCACCGCTCCAATCAGGCCCTTTTCTATAATGCCTGGGAATGACACGTTTTCCCTTTTAAGGCCTTGATTGGAGCAGTGGGAGAGAATGACACACCTCCAGAAAGCATGTAATTCCCCCCTGCCACGCTAATGGTGGCCTTAAAAGGGAAAGTGTGTAATTGCAGGTCATTATAGACTATTGCATAAAATCCCCCCTGACACTGAGGACAGAACAAAAACGAGGAGAAATCTGGGGAAATCCTGACAGTTTTTTATTATGTATTATTGCATTTATATCCCACCTTTTTTTCCGCCAAGAAACCCAAGGCGGCATACATAATCCTCCTCCTCTCCATTTTATCCTCACAATAGCAACCCTGTGAGATGGGTTGGGCTAGAGTCTGCAACTGGCCCAAAGTCACCCAATGGGTTCTCATGGCTAAGTGGGGAGTAGAACCCAGATCTCCCAGCTCCCAGTCCAACACTTTAGCCACTAGGCCACACCCTAGTGGTCACCCTAGAATTGATCCATGCCAAGTTGGAAGCAGATCGGTTCGTGCCTTGATTTTTAGGATATATTTTTTAAAAAGTTTGACTTCAAATGTTTTTCTAAAATTCAAGGCATGAACCAATCTGCTTTCAACTTGGCATGGCTAAAGCCTTACTTAAGAGGTACCATGGTGCCAAGTTTCATCTCTTCATCTTTACTTTCTTTCTTTTTTTTTAATGTACTGCTCAAGGCCCTAGACCCCAAGGAGTATTGGGTTTGAAGTTTTAAAAATGCCTAAAACTCAAGGCATAAACAGATCTACTTCCAACTTGGCATGGCTCAATCCCTACTTAAGAGCTACCATGCTGTCAAGTTTCATCCCTTTATCTTTAAAAATGATGGAATTGTAAGCATTTTAGTTAATTAAAAAAATTAAATTGAAGTTTTAAACATTTCTAAAAATCAAGGGATGAACGGATCTGCTTCCAACTTGGCATGGCTAAATCCCTACTTCAGAGCTACCATGGTGCCAAGTTTCATCTCTTTATCTTTAATTTCATGTTTTAAACTTGTACTGCTCAAGGTCCTGGACCCCAAAGAGATTTCTGTTTGAACTTTAAAAAAATCCTAAAAATCAAGGCATGAACGGATCTGCTTCATACTTGGCATAGCTATATCCCTACTTAAGAGCTACCATGATGCCAGGTTTCATCTCTTTATCTTTAAAAATGAGGGAGATGCAAGCATTTTGGTTGATTTATTAATGTTAAAAGTCAGTTCAACACATAGCTCTAGCTTTGATTTTATATTGGATGTCAAGATGGTATAACATTCTGGCTGATGCTGGCTTGGTTGTCAACTGTATAATATCCAGTAATCCGTTACACAAAGCCATGAAATTCATTAAACAAAAAACCTACGGTTTACAAAAACAATGTTAAGGCTCTACAGATTCCAACCAAGCACCAAAAAGCAGGGAAATTGGGAGTTAAGGCTCACAAGCCTTAACGCCACATCCTCCCTAAGGAGGCAGAAAGTGCAAGTGAAATTCTCATTCTCCCAAAGCAGATAAACCATGAGGATAGGGTGGAGAATATGATATGCAGATGTGACTGTGGGGTTGTGGAAAACTGATCATGAACAACTTAGGGCCACCTACTTCTCTTTTTTGTTTAGAGCACCCCTTCCCCAACCTGGTGCCCTCCAAAGGTGTTGGACTACAACTCCCATCATTGCAAGTCAGTATGTCCCATGGTCAGGAATACTGGGACGTGTCATCTCAAACACCTGGAGGGCAGCAGGATGGGGAATCCTTACCAAATACATGGTCTGCCCAATACTTTTCTCTCACACACATCTCGCATATAGCAGCACTCTTGATAACAAAAGGGGCACTATTCATTACTGATCTAGAACCAGAGCATGTGCCAGGCACTTCCAACTTTTGGTCAATATCCTGCCTTTCAAAGAACCAATGTTTTTTTTTCTTAAAATGTATTTATAAAAAATATACTGTTCACTCCCCACAATCCCTGCACAATACATCATCTCATCAAAGCAACAGTGGAGCAGAAGAGGTTTAGTTTGGCTGTCTTGAACACCTTTCAGATGAGATTAGTTTGCAATCCTTTACCTCTTAGGAGAAAGCTCTAGTGAATTCAGTGGCACTGGCTTCTGAGAAGACATGTATAGGAGTCAACCTTCTCCAGCCTGGTGCTCTCCAGATGCATTGCACTGTAACTCCCATGTTATGTGTTATGGGGAAGACAAAAATCAATCCATACTTAATTTTAAAATACTACTTACGCATGAAAGTATTAGGTGGTAGCTCTGTCTTTGATCTCACACTGCTGAACAAGTAAGAGAAATCCTTTATGTGATATTCAAGAAACAGACATCCTATGCCATTTGTTGAAAACTAATGTTGATGTCTGAAGGGCTATCTGGATTAGGTATTCAAGATTAATTCATTGTTGTTTCATTTGGTTTTGACAGTTTATTTAAAGTGATGCAGCTTTTTGTAGTTCCTTGATTGATCACATATCTTAATGCTGGAAAACATCATACTTTAGTACAGATGTGGGCAGAAAATAGATCTATCCTGATGATTTGGACATCAACTTGCGGCATTCCTGATAACTGCCCATGCTGATAGGGGCTTTTACAAGTTGAATTCCAAAACATCTGGAGATCTACATTCTGCCTTCCCTTGTTCTTGAACAACATTCCCCAACCTGGTGCCTGTCAGATGTGTTGGGTTGCAACTCTCAACATAACGAGATGCTCTAAGAAATGAGAAGTAGCTGGTCCTAAGTTGTTCATCATCATTTCCCACAACCCCACAGTCACCTCTGCAGATCAAATTGCATATCTAGATTTTTGAGATGACAAGTCCTAGCATTCCTGACCATGGGACATACTGACTTGCAATGATGGGAGTTGTAGTCCAACACCTTTGGAGGGCACCAGGTTGGGGAAGGGCTGCTCTATACAAAAAAAGAGAAGTAGGTGGCCCTAAATTGTTTGTGATCAGTTTTCCACAACCCCACAGTCACCTCTGCATATCATATTCTCCACCCTGTCCTCATGGTTTATCTGCTTTGGGAGAATGAGAATTTCACTTGCACTTTCTGCGTCCTTAGGGAGGATGTGGCGTTAAGGCTTGTGAGACTTAACTCCCAATTTCCCTGCTTTTTGGTGCTTGGTTGGAATCTGTAGAGCCTTAACATTGTTTTTGTAAACTGTAGGTTTTTTGTTTAATGAATATAATCCTTTCCATGTTACACATAGCAGCTTGAGTGAGTGAGCAATTGCAAGATGAGAGGTTTGAGAAATCCATTCCAGGGAAAACTTGTCTGACTTGATTTAGAACTAGGGAGTGACATGCATGTTACAATAGCTCCATAGAAATCTCTTCCAGTACTTTGAAACCTTGAACAAATCGAAGCAAAGTTCCTGCTACTCTCATGCAAGCAAAAGGCCAAGTTGTTGAAAGCAAGAGTGAATATTAGCAAGGAATATGCCTTTTGGCTTGAAATACCAAGAACCAGAAACAAGAGCACTGTTTCAGGTTTGGCAAGGTGGGGTGGGCAAAGACATTTTAGAAAGGGCAACACTCTCTGTAAAGTTCAAATGCTCGTTCTTGCATATGTTCAAGATTAAAAGTGCAGTCCTATGTATGTCTACACAGAAGTAAGTAAACATCGGATTGGTTTTGTTTTATTTATTTTTTAAAAAAGAATTAAACTGCACCTTCATCCCAAAGGGATGTACAAAACAACAGCATCAATTTCCCCCCAAAGGAATGTATTTTATGAGCATTTTTTGTGTTTACTTTTTAGACTACACAATAGTCAGAGACAAGCATTCCTGAGAACGAATCACACAAAGTCTTATTTGCTAGTCAACATAATCAGATTGAAAGGTACATGGTAAAAAAGATAATCCCCAGGACACTGAACATGCAGTTGAATAACATGCAAATAGCAGGTGTTAAAATGTGCTCTACAAGGAAATCAAACTAATTTTACTGATGGAATACACTAAATAACTTGAAGTAACTTTCCAGCAGTGGCTGGTTGATGTTTGGTCCCTCCTATATACATAATCTGAGAGGTTTTGAAAATAATGGTTCTGTCCTGGTAACCCTTTTCTAATTTAGCAAGCTCTTCTTATGATTTTAAAGGAGAAATTCGGATACTGAGAGGGCCTAAATTCAAAGGGACAAATCCCATCCTATTTGCATTAGATTTTAATTAGATCGAGGTCTGAAGCATCATAATTATTATTTGTCCTTATTAAATCAACATACAATTTATGGAAACATAAATCTACTAACTTTTGTCTCTTTTAAACAATCCCTGCTCTTTCTGGAAGGACTGTTCTGAACAACTTTCCTCAGAACATTAATTATGTCTGTTTATGGCTAAGGATTTTATGGTGGTCAGTAGTGTGAGGACAATTGTTAATGTTTTTTCTGTTTAATTTACCTTTTGTTATGCACACACTATAAAATGTTTTATTTTATTTTATTTTATTGATTTGGTACATTTATAACCCACTTTATAACTCAAGGAGCTCAAGGTAATCTACATTGTTCTCCCTCCTCTTATTCTCACAACAACCTTGTGAAGTAGGTTACCTCACAAAGGTAACTGGCCCAAGATCACCATGGGGCTGTCTATATGTTTTCTAAGCCTCTCAGTAGCTGTACAGCAATGCTGGATCAGTTATACAATGCAGCCGCTGACTCGCAGCCACCATGGGGCTTTTCTGCAAAGCTGGGTGATAAAAAAGTCAGGACTTACCCTGACTTTTTTCTTCAAAGTGAGGTCACCAGGGCTTTTCCACCATGGGACCTTGCTCCAGGGCTGAGCTGGGGGTGGATGGTGAGCCCCAATTGGTTGCCAGAAGCTGGGCAGAGGGCAGAGTTATGTTAATTAATTTCTCTGATGCTGCGTTAATTCGCCCCAATTAATATCCAAAACTGCACATTTGTGGAGGGAGCTTGTATCCTTTACTTCTTCTTCGTGGTCTCTGTGCATCACACATATGGGCTCGCGCCGACGCCGAGCACCGTTCGGGAAACTTCGGTAGCTAGCTTAGAATTTAGGCGGGAACCCCTCCCCCCACCATCCTACTGAGCATGCTCGGGGGTTCCCGCCTACCTCAGTTCTTCTTCGACCGCTTCGCTGATCGCCTCGCGGAGACTTCGCTCTTCAAATAGTATTGTATCTGTGAAGAGAAATAGTTTTAGTTAGCTTAAATAGTTTTTTCTAGTTGTTCAATTATTTGTTACTGTTGTTTTCCTAAAATATATATATATATATATATATATATAATATATATATCTTATTGTAGATAACAATTTAAGCTGTTAGTTGGTTGTTGTTTCTTGCTGCTTATGGCGCAATCAGCACTATTCAAACATTGTTCAAAATGCAGGGCTAAATTAACCCTAATCGATGGACATTCGCTCTGCCTGATTTGCCTCGGTGAAACTCATTTGGTTGATTCCTGCCTGCATTGTTTGTCTTTTTCTCGCCAAACCCGCTGCAACCGTGCTGATCGGCTGCGCAGCATTTTGTGGAGTAAAGCCCTTTCTGCAGTGGACAAACCACGACCAGCCATGGAGCCCGCAGCGTCTGTTTCTGGGGAGCATAGGCCTCTGCCATTAAACCGCTCAAACCCAGCATCCCGTGGTTCACCCACCTTAGGGGTTGCGGCTCAGGAGCCTGGCCTTCTTAGCCAGCCAACATTGCCACCGTCCCCTCCAGCCAGAGACCACACGAAACAAAAAAGCAGGGATAAAGCAGCAAAATCGAGCAGGCCTAAAAAATCCTCGACGTCAACACCGGTCCCGACATCGATCCCGACACCCACTTTGATGTCGACGGCATCGGGCGAACGCAGAGGGAAAACCATCTCATTGCCAGCGACAACCGCTTCGACACTGTCGGCCTCGACATCGATCCCGACGCCGACTCCAAAGTTGTCGGCTTCGGTACCAGGCGAACGTAAGAGAAAAACCACTTCGATGCCGACAGCCACTTCAACATCCTTGATACCGAGTGACCACCGGAAGAAGACAAAGACAACGACTACGACGATACCGACGAACATAGCACTGAGTGGACAGCAAGCCGTTACCGGTGACGTCTCCCCCCCCCCCCCCGGTACAGTCGCCAGTACATGTTGCGGTCTGTGGGCCATCCCACACTCTTTCTATTTCCCAGTTTCGGTGATGTCGGAACCGCAAGGTAGACAACGGCCCTTGACCATAGCGGCCCGTTCATCATCGTTACCTCCTGTACTGTTGACGATACCGTCCCCGGTACCAGTGGACTATTCTTCTGACTTTGATATCATGGATACCATTCCACTGGAACAACACACCTCTTCTCCAGCCTCACCTCTCTCTCATGCTTCACGATCCTGCTCGAGATCGCGCTCGAGACACTGGGATGCCTACTCGGATCGCTCTTACCGGCCTGTGCAACCTGCTCGACACCGTAGCCAATACCGGTTCGACCCCTATATGGGGCAAAAGCTGTCTAGTGCCCTTGGCGAAGAGGCACTAAGCCACCCACAGAACCGCGCTACCAAAGACCCTCACCGACACCGACAAACGGTATCGACTGCTACTTCACAGCCCTTACAACAGGAAGACACAGTATCGTCAGTTGAGGACTATGCCTCAGATACATCATCGATGCCATCACCGGCTCCATCTGTACCCTCCCAGTCGGACGGCGTGGGCACTAGGGACAGAGCGTCCCCATCTATGGAGCTTGGTGGATTCTCTGATCAAATGTTGAGAATGGCACAATCGCTCGGGATCGAGCACCAGCTGCCTGAAGAGCCAGTCGATGACAAAATTTTTGACGTCATATACAGCGAACCGTCCCCGCAGTTGACGCTGCCAATGGTACCGACGCTTTTAAAAACGGTCCGGCAGGCATGGACAAATCCGGCCACTGCGGGTCCAACGTCCAAAAGGCTCGATGCCTTATACAAAGTAAAGGAAGCTGATGCCCCCTTTTTATTCCTCCACCCAAAACCAAACTCTATTGTGGTGGAGGCTTCTCAAGGAAAATCCATGCGTAGCCATGCAGCTTCTACAGACAAGGAGGGCCGGAAACTAGACGCATTTGGACGCCGGATCTACTCCTCAGCTGCATTGGGCATTAAAGTGGCCAATTACCAGGCCATGATGGCCAGGTACCAACTTTTTCTCTGGGAAAAGATTTCATCTTTGACGGGCTACCTGCCAGATGACCAGCGGGACCTCGCTCGTGTTTTCCAAGCTGAGGCAGTCAGACTGTCTAAGCAAGAATTAACAACCTCACGCCACCAAACTGATTGTGCGGCCAAAGCAATGATCGGCGCCATAGCGCTGCGCAGACACGCCTGGCTAAGATCTTCCTCTTTACAACAAGAAACGAAGTCCCATATTGAAGACCTCCCCTTCGATGGGGAAGGCCTTTTTAATACTACTACTGATACCGCCATGGATAATATCCATAAAGCAAAGATGACGGCACATAAAATGGGGTTTTCTGGACAGCAGCAGCAACCACCGTATCGTGCTCGAAAATGGTATCGCCCGGTTTCTTATAATCCTAGACAACAGCAAGACTGTAATCAACGTTTTCAACCAGCACAATCTACGGCATACCAGCAAAGAAAACCGGCGACACATTTTAACAAATCGCGTGTCAGACAGGACACAAGTTCGAAACGTCGTCTTTGACTTGTTCTACCCCACGCTGACTCCAAGACCATGTCCCGACAAATTAAGACCTTTCCTTCAAAACTGGGAGGAGATCACTTTGGACCATTGGGTCCTCAACATCATTGCCCATGGCTATCATATAGAGTTCCAAGTCCCCCCTTCTCTTGGCACCGTGAAAATCACTCCACCTTCAGACACACTGTTCCAGGAAACAACAACTCTCCTGAACAAAGGCGCTGTCACAGTTGTCCCCTTCTCTCAGTTAAAAGGGGGATTCTATTCCCGATATTTCACGGTACCAAAGAAGGATGGGGGCCTTCGCCCTATTATGGATCTCAGACATCTAAACAAATATGTCAAGCCAAAGAAATTCCGCATGGTGACCCTAGCACTTATTCTACTCTTGCTCAAAAGACACAGATGGTTCACCCTGATCGATCTAAAAGACGCCTATTTTCACATAGCCATACATCCCTCTCATCGAAAGTACCTCCGGTTTATTTTCAATCACCAAATCTATCAATTCTCAGTACTCCCATTTGGCCTCAAAACCGCACCAAGGGTCTTTACAAAATGCATGTCGGCGGTCTGCGCGTACCTACGCTCCAAAAACATCGAGTTGTATCCTTACCTGGACGATTGGCTAATCGTCTCTCCATCCCAACGCCAGGCAGTCCGGGACATCCACGCAGTTTTGTCTCTTCTTTCGAGTCTCGGCCTGGAAATAAACATAGAAAAATCAGTTTTTCATCCGACACAAACCATCAAATTCATAGGCGTACTCCTCGACTCAATCAGAGGCCGCACATTTCTCCCTGTCGACAGACGGAACACTTTATGCGACCTGGCCGAGCGCTTGACCACTACTCAGCATACGTCGGCCCATACAATCCTGTGCCTCTTAGGCCTCATGGCCGCAGCTGTTTTCGTGGTGCGTTGGGCCCGTCTCTACATGCGCCCACTGCAGCAGCTCCTCCTCAAGCATTTCTCCCCGGACCAAGACCCGCACAGAATAATACTTACCGTACCAGACAGTGTCCGTCCTTCTCTAGAGTGGTGGGCCACTCAACACAACCTGTCACAAGGGATGCCCTTCCAAAGTCCAGGACCATCCCGCATCGTAACATCCGATGCATCCTTGGAGGGCTGGGGAGCACACCTCGACAACCTAAATATCCAGGGAAAGTGGTCCCGTGCAGAAAAACCCCTACACATCAATATGCTAGAATTGCTGGCAGTAAAGAGAGCTCTCCATGCGTTTCAAAGGATGTTACGCAGCCGCCATGTTCGTGTGCTATCAGACAACACTGCCGTTGTTTGGTACTTAAACAAAGAAGGCGGAACCTGCTCCCGCCGGCTGCTCCACCTCACTATGGATATTCTGCACTGGGCCATTGCCGAGCAGATACGTGTGTCGGCCCTACATATTGCGGGAATGCACAACGGAAGAGCAGACACCCTCAGCCGCACGTTTCGCGACACCCATGAATGGCAGCTCTCCCCAGAGGTCATCCTTCGCATCTTTGCGAGGTGGGGCACCCCTTCTATCGACCTCTTTGCAACTACTGCCAATTCAGTTTGTTCAGCTTTTTGTTCCCGCGCAGGGATAGGAACTACATCCCTGGGAGACGCCTTCCAATGGGACTGGTCCAGAGACTTCCTCTACATGTTCCCTCCCTTTCCGCTCATACCCAAAACAGTTGCTCGGGCCCTACGTTACCGGATGAACGCTATCCTCATAGCCCCTTGGTGGCCTCGCCAACTGTGGTTCACCCCCCTCATGCGACTAGCACAACACCAAGTGTGGCACCTTCCCGACACCCCGAACCTCCTCTCGAGGAACGAGGGCAAGATCCTGCACCAGAACCTCGCCTCGCTATGGCTGACGGCTTGGAGAATTCTTCCCAATGGCAGGACCTAGTCGTCATCCCTGCTATACGGGCCATTTTTGAGGCAGCCAAAAAGCCTGCCACTAGAGCCTCTTATGCCAGGAAATGGGAACGTTTTCAGAAATTTGCCAGGGACAATGACTTTAACTGTCACTCTGGCCCAATAGTGGGAGTTATTGAGTTCCTGCATTCCCTCCACTTAGCGGGCTTGAAGCCCTCTTCTATCCATGTTTACTTAGCAGCTGTTTCAGTAAACCATAACTTAGTGGACAGATTCTCTGTTTTCACCCACCCCTCTTCCAAAACTTTTCTTAGGGGTTTAAGGAATATGTTCCCGGCTATTTGCCCGTTAGTACCACAATGGAGTTTATCCTTGGTTCTCACGGCTCTAACTTCTAAGCCGTTTGAACCCTTAGCAACTATTGATCTTCGTCTGTTAATACTTAAATCTGTTTTTCTGGTGGCGATTACATCGGCACGGCATGCCTCTGAACTGGCGGCTCTCTTAGTAGACCCGCCTTACACACAGTTTTTTCCGACTAAGGTGGTGCTGCGCCCCGGACCCACGTTTGTTCCCAAAGTTAATTCAACGTTCCATGTTTCCCAAGACATTATTCTTCCTACCTTCTTCAATACCTCCACTGACCCGCTCAGTTCCAGGCTACATACCTTAGATGTTAGGCGCACGTTAGCCTTTTACAAATCCAGGACAGAATGCTACCGTAAGTCTCGACAACTTTTTATCTGTTACGGGGGGAAATCCAAGGGTATGGCAGTATCCTCCTAGCGCCTGTCGCACTGGATTGTTGATACCATTGTCCTTGCTTACCAAGTCCTTGGCAAACAGCCACCTTCCTCCTTCTCGGCCCACTCTACGAGAAGTCAAGCAACCTCCACAGCCTTTATTCGCAGGGCTTCCATCCCCGACCTATGCAAGGCTGCTACCTGGTCGAATGCTTCTACTTTCATCAAGCACTACCGGCTAGACGTCCGGGCTGCCAAGGACGCCTCCTTCGGAAGAGCAGTCCTTGCCTCCATATGCCAGTGACGTCATACCCAACAGCTTGCTACCCCTCCTCCGGTAAGTCTTGCTTATTATTCGCCCATATGTGTGATGCACAGAGACCACGAAGAAGAAATACAGGTTGCTTACCTGTAACCGTAGTTCTTCGAGTGGTCATCTCTGCAGTCACACAACCCACCCACCATTCCCTCTTGGCAACGCTGTTGTGAAGGCCAAGTGGTTCCTGGGCATGCTCACATATCACCTGTCGTTATTCTACCTTGGTCGCGAGGCCTTGCGGTCTCAGGGAACTGAGGTAGGCGGGAACCCCCGAGCATGCTCAGTAGGATGGTGGGGGGAGGGGTTCCCGTCTAAATTCTAAGCTAGCTACCGAAGTTTCCCGAACGGGGCTCAGAGTCGGTGCGAGCCCATATGTGTGACTGCACAGATGACCACTCGAAGAACTACGGTTACAGGTAAGCAACCTGCATTTTGCTGATGCACAGCTGTGTATCTGCAGTTTATAAAAAAGAGATCTGCTGCATTCCCTGACAGTTTGCTGGAATGGGGTGAAATGGGGGGTGCTATCCCTATGAGAGCATCCCACCCCAATTTTGCCCCATTAGAGCAAACTGTCAGGGAACCCAGCAGATCTCTATTTTTATAAACTGGAGATACACAGGTCTGCATCAGCAAAGTAAAGGATAAAAGCTCCTTCCACAAATGTGCAAATCCTCCCTTCAGATTCTGCCCTGGATAACTTGGGATTTTTGCTTCTTCTCAGAACAGTGAGGAGGGAGCTATTACTCTCCCACCCAGAAGTATGTTTTTCCAGGCACTGAAAATCCGGGTTTTAGGGACAGCTTGCTCTGCTATATAACACTGATAGAGCAGAGCCTATTTTATCATAGAGGGTTGATTCTGGAATATAGGAAGCTGCTTTATACTGAGACCATTGGTCCTATTAACCCAGTATTGTTGACATTGACTAGTAGCAAAGGTTCTCCAGAGTTTCAGGCAGGAGTTTTTCTAGCCCTACCTGGAGATGCCAGGTATTGAACATGGGATCTTCTGCATATAAGGCATCTAGTCTACCACGGAGCTATGGCCCCTCCCCAACCTGCAATCCCAAGCACATTTACCTAGAAGTAAGGCCCATTTAACATAATGGGACTTACTTCTGCATAAAATGATGCACTTGTCTGATACAAGCATTAGGATGGTACAACAAAGTTTTTAAAGAATATATTCCTTGCAAAAGCAATGACATACTAATTGTTCCTGCCTCGTTTAACAATCCAGCTGTGACAGTGTATGATACAGGATATATAAAGCTATCTTTTACCTACAAGTGTTTATCTTTACCTACAAGTGTTTACAGTTTGAAGTGTGTAACGAAAGTTTATGCACTTCTGGAAAGTGTTAGAAAAACCTTCATGTTTTGTTTTTTAATCCCCACCCTTTGGGATGCAGACTTAATAAAAAAATCAAGCAATAATCATCCAGATCTACTTGTCTATCATTTCATAAAAATGATAGACAAACATCTCTTGTACAATCTGAAGGGTATTTTATTGGCAAAGCAGATGTTGCAGTATCTTGTGAAATCACAGAGATTATTCAAAGTTTAATTCATACTGCTGAATATATATTTCTAGGGTTTCTTTTATACTCCCCCTCCCACATGCATCTACATTGTCCTTAACATCATCTTTGGAGGCTTTCTAGAAATGGTCCCACCATGTGTGGTGCAGTGCATAGCTATTGAGGAAAGGTCCTTTTTGGTGTGGCATCCTAGCTGGAGAATGCTCTCCGCAGACTTTGGTATTTTTTGTTTTGATTTTTTGGTTCAGGTGACAAAGCACCCAAGCATTTTAACCCTTTAAGCTCTCCAATTTTAAACGTTAAAATCTAAAATAATTCCTTTTATTGTTTGAGAATTTTTGTAAAACTGATTTTGTTGTCTACTGCTGGAGTTTTTATGCCATGTCATATATAAAAAATTTGTTTATAGAGTCATGTTATTGTTTTTATTGTTACTATGAGATGACTTTGCTATTGGACAACATTTAAGCAAGATTAATAATAAATACATAAATATTCTGATAGAAAAATATATTGCTTTATTTATTATAGCTATGATTCAACTCATGCTATTTCATCACTGTCATCAACTGCTTCATTCATGTTCATTACATTTGTAAGTCCCAGCTTTCCCTTCCAGGTATGTCAGATTGCAAATCCCATTATGCGCTGGTTGGGCATGATGGGAGTTGAAGTCCAATTTACCTGGAGGGCACCAGGTTGAGGAAAGCTGCATGTACATCATTGATTCATTACATATAAGATTATAGGGTATGGTAGTGGTGCTGAAATTTCAATACTGTTATGTGTGTGGGGTCAATCTAAATTACCTTCCAGGGATCTCTTACAATTCAGTGCTTCTGATTACTGAGAGATTCAGGATCCTCCTGAATTCTGTAACTCGTGAGCTAGTAACCTTTTGTTATACTAGACCAATGGGCAGGTGCAAGTGAGGCCTATGTTCATAGCAGGAAGTTGAGCTGTGCAGGGAATGGATCTAAGAGGATGGAGAGAGATGGTGTTGGTTCTCTGCAGGAAACCCCTAGATAGCTGAGGGGGAGTAGGTATATGTTGGAGAGGCAGTGCTGTGTGAATGAACCTTATATGACAGAAACACCACAATTTGATAGTATTCTTAGGCTGACCATATGAAAAGGAGGACAGGGCTCATGTAACTTTAACAGTTGTAGAGAAAAGGGAATTTCAGCCAGTGTCATTTGTATGCAATTAGTTCCTGGTGAAATTCCCTCTTCCTCACACCAGTTAAAGTTGCAGGCACTATATTAGAGTGACCATATACAAAAGAAGGCAGGGCCCCTGCAACTTTAACTGTTGTGATGAAGAGGGAATTTCACCAGGAACTAATTGCATACAAATGACACTGGCTGAAATCCCCTTTTCTCTACAACTGTTAAAGTTACATGAGCCCTGACCTCCTTTTCATATGGTCAGCCTAAGTATTCTTCTTCTCAGGAAACTGAACCCTGAGGAAGTGCTGGAATATCTCACCTCTCAGAAGTGGGGTGCACAAGCATAATAGGGTGACCATATGAAAAGGAGGACAGGGCTCCTGTATCTTTAACAGTTGTATTGAAAGGGGAATTTCAGCAGGTGTGATCTGTATGTATGCAGCATTTGGTGAAATTCCCTCTTCATCACCACCACAGTTAAAGCAGCAGGAGCCCTGCCCTCTGTTGTGTCTGGTCACTCTAGTATAGCTCAGTACAAGGCAGTTTCCTACATTCCAATGAACCCATATCACCTGGTCTTCTGTTTGCTGAAAACTGAAACCCTTGTATCACCAAAAATGTTAACTTGATCTAAAGGTCCAGGTAGTGCTAGAGCCATAGAGAAAGTACCTCAGGTGGTGCAGCTGCAATAGGAGGGCAGTACAATTTCCTCCTCTCACTTGAACTTTTCTATTGCACTTGTTGCACCCTGGTGAGCTGTCTCTGAGTACATATACTGATGTGCTGTCAGCTGTGACAGAATGTTTTATTTGGTCATTTAGATGGGTGGGGATTCATTATGATATGGCCCACAGGTATCAGGGACAAGCCCTTGATGACTACTTAGACTGGGCTGGGCTCCTACTACAAGTCTAACAATTAGACACAATTACTGGGAATAAGTGTGTGAACACGGTGTACTTGTTGATGCATCTGGTGAGACCCATGAAGTATTTGTTCCCTGAAATCCAAAATTCTTGCATGTACTTTCATCAGCTGCACTTATCATATATAGTATTAAGAGCAAGCTCAGGTAGAGAGTTATGGAGGCTATGCAGCTAAAATGGTGCTGCTGAGATGAGGACGGGATCAGCATGCAGGTTTGCAGAAGTAGACAGAATATTTAGTGAAAACCGTAAGTGGGCTATGCCCACAAAAACAGTCCAATGAGCTTTGAGCATGCTCAGTGGACAAAGAAAGCTGAGTGTCTGTTCTCTCTCCATGTGTATATGGGCATGTGTGTAGGTGTTGGTGGGGGAAATGGAAAATTGGGGGAGTGGAGTGTGGAATGGAAAATTTAGAAGAAAGAATGGTTGGTTGGTTGGTTGGTTGGAACTCTAAAGATAGACCCTTAGTCTGATCCAGCATGGCTGTTCTTATGTTCCCCTCCAGCTTAAATCTGATGCTCTTGTTTTAATTGTGGTTAAAGAATATGTCTGAACTGTGGTTAATGTTAGCCAGGTTTCCTCTTACCCATGGTTTGCTAATCAGCATCAAGCTTTGGTTTCAAATCTTGGTTAAAGGGGAATCTTGGTTGCTGCTGTGTCAGTAGCATATCCCTTATTTGCTCCAGAAAGGAAAGGGGCTGGGGGAAGGGAGTGTATGATTGCATAGTCCACACCCTCCTGCGAAGCTGTTGTGGTCCAGTAGGCATTTGAAAGTGGCGGAAGATTCACCACTTTGCTTCCTGCCCCTCCCAAGCCATTTAGGTTTACAGTGCAAAAATATGAAATTATAGACTGCTATATTCCTTTGAGCCTTCTTTATATGCACATTACTTAGAAAAACAACACAATAGAACTAATCCTAGGAAACCACCATAGCAAATAAGTATTCTGAACTTACACAACAGTTTTAATAGGTATTTCCCATAAAATGAAAAATAACTTACCTGTTTGAAACAAGAAATTTCTTATGCTTAAAAATCAAAACAAGCCAGTTGTTTATATTTTAATATTTTCTTTGCCATCCACAAAGTAAATATAAGCTCTAGCAAAATAATAAAATCTGACATCAGTATTTGAATGATGGGAGAATGGAAGGCTATATCACTATGACTCAGTTAAGACCATTTAGTCCTAGCAAGATTATTTTGGCTTAACCGGGATGTGCTTTTGTGAACTGCTGACTTTTCATGAAATTCAAATGAATAAGCTAACTAAAGGTTGATAAAGATAACTGAGTGAGATAAGCACCGCCATGGTGATGGCTGCCAAACAATCACCTCAGGAATTAATGGGATCATCTACAGGTTTGTCCTTAGGTCACTTTCACCTGGAGGCACCATTTCTGGTAATGGATGTGTCCACATTGGTAGAATGGACACAACTGTCAAGATTTCTTCATTGGTAGAAACTTGAAAAAGTGCTACCCCATCACAGAAATCTCAGTGACTGTGCATGCATCACTCATGTGAAGCGCAATATGAGCTTCACTGCTCAGGAATCCTGACATTGGCCCCAACTGCTCCCAAAGCAAATGTGTGGAAGCTACCATCATGTACCCTATGTGGGAACTAACCTGTTGGCTGAAAAAGGCCTCTCCATAGCCAGGACATGATTTCCCTTCCTTATTTATTTACATTTCTTTATTGCCCAATAGCTGAAGCTAAGTTTAAAAGTATAAAATAAAAACCAAAATAAAACCTAGCAGTAATGCAAACATTTAAAATGCAGTAATGGATTTAAAACATAAGAAACTGAAGACTAAAATGCCTGGGAAAATAAGCCTTCACTTGGTTTTGAAAGAGTGCCAGTCGGGCTTTTCTAGGAAGCTCATTCTATAATCAGGGTGCCACAACAGGTCCTCTTCTAAGTAGCCACCCACATCACTTCTCTGCCGGGGGATCCCAGAGAAGCACTGCTCCTTATGCCACCTTCCACTGTGTGAACATCTGTACACCTTCTTTGGAGCTTCTTTTAATATACAATGATGACCATATCCAATTGAACTTGAATTGAGAGCCTGTGTGGTATAGTGGTTAGAGTGTTGGACTGGGACTTTGGAGATCCAGGTTCTAGTCCCCACTTGGCCATGAAGCTCACTGCATGACTTTGGACCAGTTCCTGATTCTCAGTCTAACTTAACCCTCAGGGTTGTTGTGAGGATAAAATAGAGAGGAGATGGACCAGGTAAATCACCTTTAATTCCTTGCAAAAAGAAAATAGGTGGGATATAAATATAATAATAATAATAATAATAATAATAATAATAATAATAATAATAATATAAATAAAATAAAAATAAATAAAAATAAAAAATTAAGGTGGCCTCTTGTACATCACCCCAAAGAGGAAATTCCACCCCCAAAAAGAGGACTGATGTGCTGAGGTGCTGATTTATACGTATAGATATACATTTAGACATAATTAACATAATTTAACTGGAAATACAGCACGTATCACCATAGTGGGAAGACAGTGAACAGATGACCTGTGTGCCTATTCACAATGCCATCAAGGTGCTAATTTGATGGGCAGCTTCCATGCCACTGCTGCTCTCCCTTCTTCTGGGTCTTTATCTTTAATGTTGACTTGAACAGGGCAACCCTTCAAATCGGGGACAACTTCAAATAGAGACCTGATGTCTGGCAGCCTTTAAAATAGAGGACTAAAGCAGAACATATGGCTACCCTAAATTGAACTGAGATTCTTGTGGGCAGCTCCACCTCAAAATATCTCATGAATATAATTCCAGAACTAACTGTATTATGTTAGCCCTGAAATGAACCAGATTTGTCTATGTACTTACTTTGAGGTCAGATTTACACCTTGTGTCAAATCATTCTGAATATGGAATAAAAAGCAGGAAATAACACAATGAAAGTGGTGTATGAAACATGGATTGTGCCCCAACAGTTATCAGTGCACTTCAAAACCGTTATAAAGCAGTAGTGTAGATCTAGCCTTAGTCTATTACTCTGGTCTTATTCAATCTTCATTGATTACCCATCTGCATCTCAAGATGCTGGTTCTTACCTAAAGCCAAAATGTCTTAGTTGGATATCTGAAATACTATGCTTGCCATATATTCCTTTATGTACTCCAATCAACATCAGAAGTCCTGCTGTAGGGTTGACTGAAGTGCCTTTGTAAGAACAGCTGGCCTGGCACATCTTTCAGGTCATTTCATTTTCTCTGCTCAAGAAGATACAGCTTTTCAGGGAAGTATTCATGAAATGCTGCTTTGGCTGAATTTTCTCTGCCGCTTGCTCAACTATGAATTCTATTTCTGCTGACTCTTTAACTGATTTTGCTTGTGTTTCTTGTCGTGCTTGTTCACTGATTTTCACTGATGGTGCACTCCTTGCTGGCTATTTTATATGTGTTGTTTTTAGTTGAAATTCTGTTTAGTTTTTCTTGATTTTTTAAAAAATTCATGCTTTAATTATTTAGATTTAGATTTATTATTCAGCTAGCCATTGTTTTGTTCACTAATTTCTGACATGGTGGTTGGTCCTAATAAAGGCACTGACCAAAGTGTTTTTGTGAGGAGGAGAGATGGCGATACCCATAGGACTTAATAGTGCCCTTCTTCAATTCCTCCTTTCTTGACGATGATGAGCCATGTGCACATTATGCTGAGTACACTAAAATATGCCTGATACATCAGTATGGGAGGCCCATGTGTGTCATCCATATTGACATCCAACAGCCCTCCTCCACCCTGGGACTGAGGTAGACACCCAGTGATTCAAGGTGTGGCAGCATGCATAACATAGACACAAATAAATAAAAAATGTTAGGACAACTTAACCATTCTCATTCATCCTTACAAATAAACTGATGACTCATGACAAAAAATATTATGTTGAAGTAGTAAGCTACCCACTGCCAACTTGTTAAGGTTATCGTAGGCTTCTTATAATTGCGCAGTCAGCAAGCACAATGAATGAAAGTAAAGCATATACCAATACAGTATAATGAGCCAAGAGATACACCTACAGTTTTCTAGTGCCCAGAAAATCAATAAGCACTCATTTTTCCAATAAGGTGATAACAATAAATCCCATGGCCAGCTAACTTCAAATTGACCTTACAGAAAATATAGGGATATTTTAAAGCCCTATAAAATTTTTTCCTGCTGCAAAAAATTAAATGTTAGTAAGGAGGCACAGTCTTGACAGTTTTCTTCACAATGGAATCTCTAATAACCATCCATTATTACACTCTTCTCCAGGGCTTTTATCTTAAGGGGTTCTAAACTCTCACAGTGCAATCCTATACATGTCTACTCAGAAGTAAGTCCCATTTAGTTCAAGGAACTTACTCCCAGGTAAGTGGGTATGCTATAGGATACAAACCCAAGCCATGATTTCTGTTGTGCTATTTTTAAACTGTTCCAATCGTATTACAAGGTAGCAAGTCAAATTTACATTTGCAGTGTTTCCATGTAATGTGGGTGTGAACATTGTGCTTGGCTACTGCAAGCCCTAAACACACCTTAGCTCTGTTAATGCATTTGGATGAACACATGTGGGCTTAAATTAGGGCCATGTCAGGGATCCACACACAAGCGCAGACACCAACATCCCTGTGTACACTGGTTCCAATCAAGGCCGATGTCAAGGGTCAGTCTAGTTGGGCAGCTGCTGAGGGCACAAACCCCAGCAGGGGCCCATTGATGAGAGCTCCCTGGGCTTGCTCCTCCTCTTCATCATTGCACCCTGCTTGTTCACTTGCCTCTTGCTCTGTCCCAGACAACGGTTGTGGTGGGAAGGATAAGCAGCAGATGCCACACTGCCCAGGTCTTCACTGACTTTCTGCTTGCCTGGCAAGCAAGTGATAGAGATGAGAAAGAGGATGAGAAGCAATTGTAGCTAGTGAAATTGGCAATGAGAAGGTCGAGCTCACTGAGGGAGAGGGCCCGTTGAGGGTGCACTACCCAAAGACCCCTCAAAACCTGGACCCAGCACTGACTTCACTTCCTACCTTCACACATTTGGTGCAAAGGTCTCAAGTGGGATTCTAAGCATGAAGGTGTTTAGAAACCTCTTCAAGATCTGGGACCCTGATAGTGCACAGTTCCTGATTGCAGGGAAGGCACTACACATGTTCAGCTGAATGCATGTAGAACCCCATTCAGCTTTTCATACTGAGCATGCAAAGGCCAGAGGTGGAGCCAGTACATGGGGGCTTGTGTACATGCCCCTACCCCATAAGTTTAAATGCAAATGCATGAATAGGGTGCTAGGGAGGCTCTGAATGTGACAATTCTGATTAACCACTTAACAGTGCAGTAACAGTTGAATGCACACGATCACCACAGCCAATGGAAGAATTTGTGAAGGGATGTTGAACAGGCTGCATGAGTAAGTTTAAGTTGATGTCAAAATTCCCTTTTGCTCCTGAATTTTGCTGGAGTTCTCATTAAAACCAATGTGCCAGATCTCACTTTCAAAGCCCTAAATGGTTTGGATCCTGATCTCAGGGAATCCTCTTTCTTTATGAGCCCTCTCATGGTATGTAAAATCTTGTGCTGAGAACCTGATCTGGATTCAACCTTATAGGGAGGCAGGATTAAAGCAAGAGCAGGGCGTTCTCTGTAGCTGCCCTCAAACTGTGGACCTTTCATCAAGGAAATGTTCATACTGCTTCCTCTTTGGTAGCTTTCTGAACTCAGGCAGGTAAAACCATTTTTGTTTCAGTTCATCTTTGAGAACTAACGACTGTTACGACCTACTCTATTCTGTTTAAATCTTTGGTTTGTATTATATCATTTTATTGCTGCATCATTATTTTAATTTGGTGAACTACAATGATTTTTTTATGTAGAGCCATCTAGAAATATTTTTTTAATAAAAATAAATATGAGAAATAAAAAAATAAATACAACTTCAAAATGTTTTGGCTGGATTATACCCAACATTTGGTGGTGCAATACTGCTTAGAAGTAGAGATTTGCATGCCGAAAACTATCGTATTTTATCGTTATCGGAATTTTGGACCAAAAAAATTATCGTCTCTGATAATATCTTAGGTTAATCATGTAGTCTTCACGATAATTATCGGAATGCTGATATTTAATTTGCAGCCCCATTGTGCCCTATAGAACTGAATGTTTTTAGAAAAATGCCTATAACTTCTGTATTTTCAAAGTTACAGGCTTGAAACTTGGTCACAAGGCTTATGGGGTATGCCTAAGTATGTGTATGAAATTTTAGATCTATCCCTCCAACCCTTGATTTTATATGAATTTATTAAAGAACGTTTAGGTTCTGACAGGTCAAAAGTTGCACGATCTTTCAAAAATTCATATAAAATACAGGGGTGGAGGGATTGACCTGAAATTTGGCACATATGTGTAGCAACATGTGCCAGACGTGTATAAAATTTGAGATCGATCCCTCCAACCCTCGATTTTATATGAATTTTTAAAAGATCCTGCAACTTTTTGACAGGTCTGAATGAACGCACATGGCGAGCTGTCATTCTGACCTTTCAGAACTTAAACGATCTTTAATAAATTCATATAAAATCGAGGGTTGGAGAGATCGATCTCAAATTTCATACACATACTTAGGCATACCCCATAAGCACTGTGACCAAGTCTCAAGCCTCTAACTTTTAAAATACAGAAGTTATAGCTTTATTTATATGGCAGTCTAATAATCCGATATAATCTGGCTGAAAATTATTGGATCGGATATTTATCAGAGGTTTTTCTATTGTATCATTATTGTTAAATGCATGCATGATATTGCTTGGGATCTGTTGAAGCCTGTGATTAAGATACTTCTTTGAAGTGGGTGACTGATTATTCAGTCACCAGATAGATCTTCTGCTAAAGATTTGTATTAAGTTTAAGCTGAAAAAAACTAAAAAAGAAAATGTAAAACTCAGTCAGAGCCTGGCTTCTTGAAAACTCTATTGGTCTGCTCTCCTTTTCTAGTTTCAGTTTCATCCCTTCCAGTTTTAAGAGCACTCTTCATGTTATATGTTTAGCACACAGGAATTCTCTTGAATGTTTTATGTCATTCAAACTACTGGGAAACCACACCCAAGTGCTACTCCTTTTTTTAGTAGCTCTCACTTTGAGGTAGCACATTGCAAACCATCTTGAGTTTTCTCATGTGATCGGTTAGACACGGGAATAATTTTGGGGAGTATTCCCATCTTGTAAAACAGCTCATGTGGGCAACAGCCTGAAGATGCCCTGTGAGTCAGCTTTCAATGGGGCTTCTTATGACTTTAATCCAAGTGTGCCCCTCCCCAGGGTCAAAACTATTTGGAAAGTTCCCCAATGATACAGCCAGAATCACCTGTTCCCCTCTGTTAGCTATTCACACACTCATTTTTTAAAGTGAGAATTTGCTAAACATCAATAATATTATTCTGTTACGTGTGTGTTAGAGATAGATGCGCACACTTCCGCCGGAGACATACTGGCAATCAAACATCTCTAGCTACCCTGGCAGTGTCATTAAGTTGGTCTTGTGTTGGCCTTCATAGGATAGCTTTGTGGCTGGAAAGGTATAGGAAAGCAATTAGCCAGTTCCTGCAATTCTCTCTTAACAGACTTAGTTTTCATTTATTTCATTTATTTAATACCTATACCCATTTTTCTAACAAAAGAATAATCAAAGTGACTTATAAAAATAATACAATATAACAAAGTAAGGTAATAAAATAAAATTTAAAATTACTCGTTTCATTAAAACAGAAATAACAGGATGTAACAGTACTAATATCAGCCATTGAAGACTTGCCATTGAAAGGAATCATGAAAACCATTACATGAAGGTAATCTTGAGTTGTAGGCAATTTATGGTCCTCTGGATATTTTGGCCAACAATTCCCATCATCCTTCAACATTGGCTATGCCAGCAAGGGCTAATGGGAGTTGTAGGCCAAAACACCTGGAGGACTACAGTTTGCCCACCCTTGAGTAGAGTATCAAGAACTGAAAATATGTTCTCTTTGTAAGATTCTCTATTTTTCATTTTTTTCCATACACAAAATGGAGCAGAATTAGCAGTTTGAATTAAACCAGAGTAACAAGAAAGGACCTCGGGTCTCCTTGACAATAATTGCTTCTTGCTGATAGTATGATAACATAGCATGCAGACAACATACGGCCCTTTGGGATGCTACATCAGTGCAGGATTATATAAGGAGGGGAGGAAGGTCTGGGGCCATGCAAGTCTGCATCAGCATTTGAGGCAAAGGGGAGTTGGAAGCACTCTGAATAGGCCTATGCAGGTAAGGAATAAAAGCTAGGCCAGAACAATGTTGACCTGGGGATTCTGGGTTCCCCTTCCCCTTGACAACTGTGGGATTTGCATGAGGTGGACTAATCTGCCAGACTAACTTTGCTGAATGAGGATGTACTGGGTATTTAAGAACATAAAAAAGAGCCATGCTGGGTCTCATCCAGTCCAGCATTGTGTTCACACAGTGGCCAACTAACTGCTGATCAGGAACCTGCAAGCAGCACACGAGTGCAACAGCACCTTCCCACCCATGTTCCCCAGGCTTAATGTCAATACTGGAGGTAGCATATACTGGAGGTAGTACATAACCATCAGGACTAGTAGGTATTGATAGACTTCTCCAGAAATTTATCTAACCCCTTTTTAAAGCCATCCAAATTGGTGGCCATCACTACATCTTGTGGTAGCAATTCCATAGTTTAATTATATGCTGTGTGAAGAAGTACTTTCTTCTATCTGTCCTAAATCTCCCATCAATCAGCTTCATGAGATGACTCTGGGTTCATTATGAGAAAGGAAGAAAAATGCCTCCCTATCCACATTCTCCACACCAACATAATTTTGTACACCTCTATCATTTCTCCTCTTGCCCTCCTTTTCCCCCCAAGCTAAACAATCCCAGCTGATGTAACCTTCCCTCATATGGAGATGCTTCTGCCCCTTGGTCATTTTAGTTGCCCTTTTCTGCACTATTTCTAGCTCTTCAATATCCTTTTTTAAGTGTGGGGACCAGAGCTGTACATAATATTCTAAGTGTGGTCACACCATCAATTTGTATAAAGGCAGTATGATACTAGCAGTTTTATTCTCACTTCACCACTAAGCAATTAGATTCTGTCTACAAGCAGCAGGATGCAATAAGGAGGTGAACTTTGTACTTTGTCCAACTCATAAGGAAATGACACAGAGAGGGGGCTTGTGCATGCACTGATGGGAGCCACTAGTCCCAGTTTCTCTCATTCCCCTGAATAATTGTACTACTATATATCATACAAGGGACTCTAGTGACATTAATCTTCAGTTTCACCAAGCCCATGGAATGAAGATGCCCTTTGGTTTTCAGTAACGAGTTTGGGGTATGCTTTCACTTTGTATTGGATCAGCCAGGTAAAAGGCAGCAACTTATCTGGTAAGGCTGACTGTTTCAAAAATAAGAGAATGGCCTTTTTCTCATGTAACACTAAACCATAACCTAGAACTATAGGAATGAGTCTTGAAGATCCCCAGACCCACTGCTTTGGTGCAGCCAATAGGAGGAGATGAGATGCATCTGCTTCAATTGCTAAACTAACTAGAGTCCCAGATTCCATTCAAACATCGGGTTACTGTGGTTAGTTTAAATTATGGTTTGTTCAAACAAGCCATAAACAAACTGTAGTTTTTTTAACTGGACATGTCAACAAACCATAATTTAAACTAACCAGAGTTTGGATATAATGGGGAACCTTACTTAGTTTAAAAGTGGAAGTAGGTGCAGTATGTTCATCGTGTTGGAGTGTACAGACCATCCTTCCCCAATCTGGTGCCCTCCAGATGTTTTGGGTGACAACTTCCAGGATTCCTGACCATTAGCCAGGTTGGCTGAGAATTGCGGGAGTTGCAGTCCAACACATCTGGAGGGCACCAGGTTGGGGAAGGCTGGTATACAGTGTTCATTTTGCTAGCCTATCATTTATTTCCTGAGCCCTGAAATATCTGATTCACTTTTATAATCATTCAATCTTCCTTGCTCTGAAGCATTTCTGTCCGCACCTCTACTTAATGCACAGGATCTTCTACAGGACAAGCTACAACAATGACTAATTCCTCCTCTCTCTTCACAAGGCTGAGAAATTCTCCTCCCTTACTGGTCATGCTAGCACTTTTTTTAAAAAAAACCCTCATACAGTAAAAGTCTTTTTCTCAAAGGTGGATGACCTACCTATATCATACAGAAAAATGTAGAATTTATCTTGTTCTTTCAGAAACACACACACACACACACACAAATAGAAATTCACACGGTGATGCTAAATGTATTTTCCGAAGAGAAAAAAAAATCATGCCATGCATTTTAGTATAATAATTATAAGACATGCACAGAAAAATACTTCATAGGGAAACATAAACATGTTTTCCACCTCAGAATGCAAAGGACCTACATGCTTAAAAACACACACAATTGAAGCAGAAATATTTAGAAAAATCAAATCCTGCCAACTGTCATCTGGAGAGGATTTTGCTCTCTGCAGAGAACAAACAACACAAGGGCATGTTCATAAAATACCTGCAGACAGTTCCCAACTGGGTGTGGACTGCAGTTAGCTCCCTTGGTTCCCTTTGCTTGGGCAGCAGCCAAGTAAACGCCCATTTTAAGTTAATATCATTTTAAAATCATTTGATCGAAAGCGCTTATTACCCCATGAATAAGCTACTATCCATTAAGTGCTTTGAAATTCAGAGGTGGCTACAGATTAATTAAAAGATCAAAAATGTAGTTGATTGCTATTAGTACAATTGGAAAATGAGTGAATACTCAGGTCAAGTGACCACTTCAGGTGACAGATGCTGGGTGGTGCGGAATGGGGAGTGGCAGCAACCCCCCAGCTGTTCCCCTTTGGTTGTGGGCACAGCTGTGTGTTGCGGGCAACCTGCTCTGCATGAGTTAAACTACTCACTGTATTCTGGTGGGGTAGAGGATGCCAGCCAATCACTATTGTTGAAGTAAGATTTAACTGCCAGTCCAGTTTGCTTCTGTAGGTGGCATAGGAGGTACCATCTTATCCTTCACCTCAGGCAGCAAAATCTTGTGCCGACCCTGTAATACTATAGGGCAGGAGTAGGGAACCATTTTCACCCTGAGGGCTGAATTGGCCCCGGGCCAGGACATTGAGGCTGCATGCCAGTAGTGGGTGGGGCTACTGCCCAATGTGGGTGGAGCCATTGCTGGTATGACTCCTCCCACATTTTCAGACATACAGACACACTTACATACCCCATTCACATTTAGGGCAAAGTCTGTAACCAAAAGTGGTAATCTTTTCTTCATTAGATTATGGTTTGAAGCTCTCCCATCACAATCCAGAATTGGATTCTTTGTGAGTATCTTGGACCCTTGAGGTCCATTGTGGAATTCACCCTTCTGGATATGACCAACATATACAAAAGGGTGTGCCAAAGGAAAAGAAAAACTACATTCAGTCTCCCAGAGTGCATGCATGATACTCATACAGAAGGCCAGCATCAAGGGTAGGCATAGTTGGGCACTTGCTGAAGGCCCATATCCCAGATGGAGCCCATTGACAACAGACCTTTGGTGTTGTTCTTCTTCACTATGGTTGCCTATTTGTTCCCTTACCTCTCACACTCTGGTTCAGACTATGGTGGGGGTGAGAAAGCGGAGCAGTAGCTGCCACTGTCTACCTGCTCACTGCAAGTGAAAGCAGCTAGTGGCAATGGCAGTGAGGGGATAGATTCACTGAAAGTGTTTGGCCCAAAGATATGCCAAACAATCTGTATTGGTTAGTTCTGATGGTGCTCCTTGCAGTGTTGGTTTCTAGCAGTAATTCCCCCTTCTCATCACTAGGTGGTCAGTGAAGTTAGAACTGATAGCACAAAGCATTTATTTAGTGAGAAGGATCCTGAAGTGTAACTTTGAACGTGCAGCACAGTGTGTCAGGATCTCTAGGCTGGGTTCCTGTTCTGGTATGAACTGGAAGTGCTTCATTTGCAATTTAGGACATTTTTACAACATTCATTGACAGAAATAATTTCAGTAAACAGATCAGGGTAAATATTTTTATTCATGACTGCTGCTCCATTATTTTCTTTAAGTAAACAACATTTGTGGATGGCTTTAGTGTACCCCAAACCCTGGCTACTACCCAAAGGGTTGGAAATTAAGGGTGCAATCCTATGCATGTTTAGACAGAAACATGTCCTATGCTAGGGTGACCATATTTTGGAAACCAAAAAGGAGGACAATATGGCCGCCCCAAGGGGGTGTGCCCACCAACATGTCCATCCCCCAAGGGGGCGTGCCCACCAACATGTCCATCCCCCAAGGGGGCGTGCCCATCAACATGTCCAGCCCCCAAGGGAGTGTGCCCACCCAAACATGGCCTTGGTCACATGTCTGATTTCACAGCATACAATTAAGACAAACTTGTTCTACACAACATCTTAATGTTAAAATCACTGAAATAAAGAACAAGTGAGACATTGAATGTATCTGAAATTAACTTCACTCACTTCTACTTTTGTAGCTTTTGCTGTTCTTTGAAGCTTTTACTATACTCTGTGTGATAGAGTCTCCCCTTCCCTCAAATATCTTTTCTGACTGCAAATCTTTCACTGGATTACAATAGTCTCAACTTTCCTAACGTTTAACAATCTTTCCCCATCATTTTTCTCATATCCATACTCACAGATTCAGCATACTGTTACCATTGAACAAATGAAGCAGTGGACAAGCGCAGAGAAATCTAGTACAACAAACTAGCAACCTAGCATGCAGGAAGAGTATAAAATATGATTACCCTGCAAACATTAGCCATGGAACAAAATGGATTAAAGGCTTGTTGTAGTCACTTCTCGCCTCTTAGCTTGTTTCAACTTCTGGTTGATCAGTGAGAAACTAATCTAACAATGTGTGATTATATCTCTGATGCATTAGCCATGTGAACAAGACCATGGTCAGTACAATACAAAGATAGGCCAGAACAGATGCCCATTATTACAATGCTAGATAAGGATCTTTCCCTCCTTTTATCCAAGTATATCCTGAATTTACATTGCCTCAGTGTGCAGAGAACATGCAACCAGCAGGTGCTCTCCAGAAAGATGCTTTCAGAGCCTAGGAGATTCAGACACACTCAAGCCAAGCCACGCTACACACTCAAATATTACCTTACTTGGACAGAACAATTCTGGGACAAATCAATACTTTGCAATCAACCAGACATGACAGTCAAAAACAACAAAGAAAAAACACACCTACCTCAATGACATAACAATACCTAATGACAAAACTGTTGCAGAAAAGGAAGAGTTAAAGAGAGAAAAATATACACCACTGGCTATGGAAGTTAAAGAACTATGGTAACAGGAAAAATTACAATCATTCAATTAGTTAGAGTGATCATATGGAAAGGAGGACAGGGCTCCTGTATCTTTAAGAGCTGTATTGAAAAGGGAATTTCAGCAAGTGTCATTTGTATGCATGTAGCATCCTAACCCTAACCAGTACCTCACACGATTTGGAAGCTATACTTCTATAAATGCAGTCCAAAATAGTGCTTGCTTATTTTGCAGTCCCGTCACACTGTTGGCTCATTCCAAGATCCTTCTCGCCTGTAGTGTTGCTGAGCCAAGTGTCCCCCATCTTGTAACTGTGCATTTGGTTTCTTTTTCCTACTTGTATAACTTGGCATTTATCCCTATTAAATTTCATTCTGCTGTTTTCAGCCCAGCGCTCCACTCTATCAAGATCACTTTGAAGTTTGTTTTGTCTTCCAGGGTATTAGTCATCCCACCCAATGTTGTGTCATCATCATCACCATCATCCACACACACCTCATACTCAGGCAATAAAAATTAAAATCTACACCCCTACACACTCACTTCAAGCCTCTACCCAACTACTAGAGGTGGCAGTCAAATGTTGACCTACCATCTGGTTTGTGCTTCCATTGGTCTCAGAAAAGGGAAGTGTGAATGAACAGATGGAGGAACTATGTCTAAGGAAACACTTGTCCAGGAAGCATTAAAAAAAATCAGGAAAAGACCAAAGAACAAATTGTTGGTCTGCAGGACATGGATCCTATTTCAGAAAGTTAGAGTTCTATTTTTGAATAAAAGCAAATAAACAGCAGGTGTTCTTTAAAGTGCTGTGACTGCTTTGTAGTAGCAGTTCCCAGTGCATGGAATGAATGTATTTTGCCTGGAATCAGATAGATAGCTTGGTACAGCAGGTGAAGTTTGGTTTCAGAATTGTTCTCCAGAATCCCCACTTTCATTGTTCATTTGTATCTTTTATCTTTCAAAACATATTATTAAGACCTTAATTGTTACGGGTTTAAAGAAAATATGATGCAGATGGAATCTATATATCTGGGCTGCACTTTGATTAAATTGCTCTGACTACAGTGCAAACTTTTAGGGGACCAGTCTAAAGATCCTTGTGCATGTGTCTGTGTGTTTGTGTGTGTGCACATGATGAAATGCCCATCTAGACTTTATTTCTTTTTTAATAAAAAAACATGCGTAGGTGTGCCTATACCAGAGATAGTAAAATATCTAGAGTTATATTTGGTTGATTAATAATGGCAAAAAAATCTACCACAAACTAATGAAGGCAAATTGCTTTGTGAGCAAGTTATTCTGAAATGTTGATACTGGAAGGAATGTATAGGATACCTCATATTTTTGAAAGTTCATTTTTATTATTTTTATTGTATCAAAATAATTTGTAAAACAAAAAAAGTATTTAACAGAGCAATGGGAGTTACTCTCAGGTATGTGTGCATAGTATTGCAGCCTTAAAAATAGCATTTATACATACTTTTTCAAACCCAACTCACAACACAGGGGTGGGTGGCTGGGTGTGAGTGTGCATGTGTGGGTGGGTGTTATTGTGGGTGTTAGTCCATGTGTGTGTGTGTGTGTGTGTGTGTGCATATTATGTTTATGTTTTCTGTAAAAATTGATGTGTGTGAATAAAAGGGTTGTGTTCTATGTGAGAATGTGTGTTTGTGTATGAAAGAGATTATGGTGGCCCCTACCTACTTTAGTTTGACCCCACCCATTTTGTGTGTCGGGGGGTACCTACCTCTGACATGCAGCCCCCAAAAGATTCCCCGGAAGGCAATGAGGCACTTGAGCCAAAAAAGATTCCATGCCCTGATTTAAAGCATTTTTACCATGTTTTTCAGCCAAAAAGAAAAAAGAGGTTCTCAGAGTGGTTTATTATGCAAAAGACATTTCACTGATGTTTTTAATGTAGGCCTTTTAAGACTACAATTGATTCTACATTAAAAAAAAATAAGCAACTAGACACTGTGGTTCAATGACCAGCATGTGGGTGATCAGTTGAAGGGGAAATTTGCATCAGTTCTTGATATAGTGAAATATTGCATGATTAAGGACAGTAGGCAACTGGCACAGGGTTTAAGAAGCATGCAACCAATAAAATGGGCCATGATTGCTTTGCTTCCCATCTTGCAGGCATTTGACCCATCTGATTTAAATCACTGGTGCTGCAACTAATGTTATGGGGAAACAAACAAAGAAAAAGATGCAGGGATTCAATTTCTCCTTACTTGCTATCTCTCAAGTGGCACTCCGTTTGTGCTGAAGGCACTTGAAAAGAACTGTTGAATATTAATTAGTGATTAATAGAGATCAAGCAGTACATTTTCTTGCTTAATCCAAATCCCAACTTTCCCCAGGATGAACGGCAGGTATAAGTTTCCTGTTTGAGCCTTGCTTCTAGTAAAAATATTACAAAAATATGATCCAAGTTATTGAGGACTGTCAGCCAATTGAAAAACCAGTTACATGGAGTATTTATTTATGTACAACATTTATAAACCACTTAACATTCCTGAATGCCTAAGCACTGTGCAAAATATATAACAGTTGAAACAGAAGCAAACAGTAAAATATAAACTCAGTGCAATAGAGTGGCTAGTAATATGCATAGCTAAAGGCTTGCATGAATTAGAAAGTTTTTAACATGCCCAAAACCCAATATAGCCGGGGCACATCTTATACCTATGGGAAGAAAGTTCCATAAAGCTGGTGCTACTACACTAAAAGCTCTGCTTTGAGTGGCTGCAAGGCGAATCTCAGGCACTTGTGGCATTACCAAAAGGGCTTCTGTAGATTACTGCAGCTATCAGGCAAGAATATAATGGGTCAAACAGTCCCTTGAGTAGCCTGGTCCCAAGTTGTTTAGGGCTCTAAGGCTTTGATGTCAGTGGAGCAGTGAACCTGCTCTGGGTTCCAGTCAGAACCAGTCAAAACTCTAGAGAGCTACCAGATTCCACTGGGTGGGGGGGTCTGAAATTACCTACACCGAGACAGCTGTTAGGATAGGAAGTAACACAGTCACCCCCAGAAGGGGCAGGGCAGGCGAAAGGAATGGTGTGTTTCCCTCTCACATGTCAGAAGCCACCCATCCACCCCACCCCCAAAAGGTGGGCAGCAGTAGAGACTGGTGGCTCCTGTGTCAGTGGGGTTGTGAATCCGCTCTGCTTTTCAGTTAGAACACTAAAGGGGCTCTCTAAAGTGCTGGACCCTTTCCCCAAAATGGGGTCTCAGAGCACCCTGAAGGGCAGGAGGGGCGTTGGGTTCCGTGACTCACCAGTTCCACCTTCAGAGCTTTAATCTTCTCTCCCAGGCCGTGGCGCAGTCTCCGGCTTGGGCTGCTCCGGAGCAGATGAGCCACGGGGTCCTCCCGCAGCCAGCGCAGCAGCCCGTCTGGGGGTCTCTGCCCGACTTTGCTCTCCAGATCCTTCAGGTCGGGGGGGAGAGGGAGTTCAGCGCAGCACCCTGAAACTTCCATCCCGCCCCTCTCCGGGGGCGTGGGAAGTGAAAAGTGGGATCTCTCCACCTTCGAAGGGGGCTGCCCGGGAGAGCAGGAAGGGGCGCCCCCGTCCCCCAAAAGTCAAAGCAGGCGAGGTCTAGACGCCCAGCTGCAACGCCGCCCCTCACTTATCAGGGCTTGGAAGACGTGGCCTGCCACAGGCTCACCCCACCGCACCCCAAAGATCTGGGCAAGAGGAGGTGCTCAGCGGGCAGCAGCCTGGAATCGCAGAGCCCCGAAGATGTGGGTTGGACGTCCGCCAATGTCAGGGCTGTACTATATTTTCCCATTTGGCCATCCTGCCTGACCCGCCACACCAGGGCTGCTCTTGGATTCATTCGCTGACTGTTATTGAACGAGCCCCCTTTGCTTCTATCCCCGCCCCGTCTCCCCATAGGAGGCGGCGGAGGGCAGGAGCCGTCCTTGGTGTCTCCTTCCTTCTTCCAGGATCTTCTGGAGGCGGGCATCCAGCCCCGGGGGAAGCACCCGTCCTTGCCCAGCAAAAGTTGCCCCCTGGGCGTCCGCCCCACAGCGGCGGGAGGGCAAGGAAGGGCTCGCCGCGCGCCGGGCTGGGCTGCGCCGGGCTGCGCCGCATGCCAAGCCGGGCTGCGCTGTGCCGGGCTGCGCCGCGCTGGGCCAGGATGCGCAGCGCACTGGGCCGCGCTAGCCAAGAACAAGGCCCGGATGGCGGTGGAGGGGGAGACCAGAACGACGCGCACCCGGAAGTGCGGGCGCGCGTCGTTCCGGCCTCTTCCCTCGCCGATCTGGGCCTTGTTCTTGGCCAGCGCAACCGCGCTAGCCAAGAACAAGGCCCGGATGGCGGGGGGGGGGGGGGGAGGCCGGAACGACGCGCACCCGGAAGTGCGCGCGCGCGTCGTTCCGGCCTCTTCCCTCGCCGATCTGGGCCTTGTTCTTGGCCAGCGCAACCGAGCTAGCCAAGAACAAGGCCCAGATGGCACGGGAGAGGCCCAATTTTTCCGGACTTTGGGGGATATTTTAAAATTTCCCCCCCGGACTCAAATTTGGCCCCTTTTCCCGGACATGTCCGGGGGGATCCGGACGTCTGGTCACCCTACCTATGCTGGCTGGGGAATGATGGAAATTATAGGACACTTTTCTGTCTAAACATATGTAGGATTGCACCTAAGTTGCCTTTCTCCTCCTAGCTAAAAGAGCTGCTCCTACTCACCTAACTAGTTCAAGTGCTTTTCTTGGTTAGCTGTTGTAACCCATATATTATGAGGATTGCAACCTTCTTCAATAGTTTTAGGCAAGTACCTATTAGCAATCAGAAATGCGATGACTCAATCATACAGGTGGCAATAACTGAGGTGTTCAACTTTGTAGAGGTGAGGGGAGTGTTTATTTCAAGTTGGCTTGATTATTTAGTCAACTGCTTGAATCAGTAGGTGGCGGTTGTTCATGTGAACACATTTGCTGAACACATTGTGTCTGTGGGGCTGTCTTTACAGTGCTGGGTTGCCGCCTCGTTTATGGAAACCTGGCACTTTCTCTGCTGCAGGGTGGCGGTGGCTAATCCTGATGCAGAGGAAGGGCCCGAACTTTCTGATGTCCATTCAGCTTGCCAGGCCTGCCCTCTCTCTAGGCGGACAGCAACCAATCAGGGTTTGCCATCCGTCCGGAAATGCCTCCGCCACAATGCTGGAATGAGTTTAGACAGAGGATACATTGTATTCGCCTTGCTTCAGTGTAAAAATCAGGTGAAGTCCCTGGCTTTTTAAAATCGCATCTTCGTGGGAAAGCTCTGCGATGGCTGTGAGGTGGTTGCTTTGTCATATAACCGGTGCAGCACCACCACACAGTGACAGTGGAGCTTTCAAACTGTCTAGGCAGCCACTGTCTGCCCGTGGAAAGACACCATTGGCAGAATGAACTCCCCCTCCCCCGCAGTTCCTATATGCCTCCAAATTTTCTCTGAAGAGTTGGGAGGCACTCTGGAGCAGATTTTGGGGGATGCAGAACGGAGGAGAGGAAGGGGAGGACCTGTTCCATGAGCAGAAATCCACTCGAACATCATGAAATGGACCCAAGGCTCCAGAATGCCCACAGTTTTGTCAGGTTTTTTGTTGTTGTTGTTGCATGCATACAATTTACAACTCTCAAATTTGGGTTGATGTCAGACAGATTTGCAAAAACAGAGTGGTGGTGACCAAAAAAAAAAAAACAGTTTCAAGAGAAAAGGGGATAGCATTTCTCTTAGACTGTGTCTTCGCTGGCACACATCCTCTGCAATAAACAACATTTGGTTTCCTAACATGTCGTTTCTTGTTGCCCTATGCAAAATACCCTGAGCATTGCACCCGATGTTTGCGATACATATCTCCAAGGATTGCCAGGTTTCCCATGGCCCAGACCATCTGGCTCAGAGGGTGGAGCCTGGGACCTCAAGGGATAGTCCCTGGCAAGTCAGGGGTGGTATATGGTGGAGTAGGACAGAGCTTGGCAACCCCTGGTGGAATTGGAGCAGTGGAGGCTCCAATGTCCGTGGGGCAGTCAATTCACTCTGAGTTTCAGTCAGAACTCTAAAGAAGCTTTTCAAGAGGTGAACCACCTTGGATAGCTCCTTTACAGTTTTGACTGGTTCTGATGAAAACCTGAAGTTGATTCACTGCCCCATTGACATCATAGCCACCAGCCTCCACTGGATTGGAGCCTATTGGATCATGGCCTGCAGCCTGGAGGGATCTGGTGGGTTGGGGTCACACCTTGTGGCAGCATTTACCAGGGCAAAGTCTATAGCAAAAGCTATTCATTCTCCTGTAGCAGATGTGGGTAACATGTAGCCCATGGGATTCATGTGGCCCCTGCCACCCCCAATGCACCCACCCCATCCCCACTGCCACCCTGAAATTAATTTTTTAAAGAACAACAAAATAAAATGGCATTACAGAGCAGCTATGGAGTGCTAAAATAGACAAATTTAGCTTGCAAACAAGCTGCACTACTGAACACTAGTATGGAGCTGTTTAACATTCTAGTGTAGGCTGACCAGATAAAATCCAGGTCAGGGCTCCTGTAACTTTAACAGTTGTAGAGAAAAGGGAATTTCAGCCAGTGTCATTTGTATGCAATTAGTTCCTGGTGAAATTCCCTCTTCATCACAACAGTTAAAGTTGCAGGGGCCCTGCCTTCTTTTGTATATGGCCACTCTAGTATAGTGCCTGCAACTTCAACTGTTGTGATGAAGAGGGAATATCATCAGGAACTAATTGCATACAAATGACACTGGCTGAAATTCCCTTTTCTCTACAACTGTTAAAGTTACAGGAGCCCTGACCTGGATTTTATCTGGTCAGCCTACTCTAGTGGCAAAGTGGTGATTAAAAGCTCTATCACACCAATGATTTAGTGCACTCTCACCATGGCTGGTGTGCAGATTTGCAGCATGGTACTCACATGACACTGTGCCTGTCCTGCTGACACCCCGCCTCTTCCCCAGCCTTTCCTAGAATGCTAGGATTATTTTCCCTAAGTGCGTTTAATGCCCCCTAAGCCTCTGTATAGTTTTAAAGGAACTGGGGGCTTGAATGGATTGCATCAGGTCCTGGCAGGGAAAAGCGATCTCTCCCAGCAGCCGGCTCCAAGCCTCAATATAAAACCCAAACCTTGCATCACAGGCTCAAAAGCATTTTTAAAAATTATACAATGCCTCAATCACTGCAGAGACAGAGCCAGACTAAAGGGTTGTTCCATTTTTACCTGGCAGAAAGGCGGTCTGGCTGAAGTACTCATCTGACAGGACCTGACTGGAGTGAGAAAGAGAAGGGGAGTGGTGGAATGGAGTGGAAGAGCTAATAAGCGTAGGAGCGAATGAGTGAAAGAGCAGCTATTCAGGTGATAGGCATCATAAGCTTGACGTGCTTCTGCCTCAGAGGTAAAAAAAAATGTGGAGACAAACCAGGAGGAGGGGAGAAATTAGGTGTGATGGAGGTCTTATTTATATATATTTATATATATTTCCCCACTTCCAAAAATGCCCCCCGGATCTACCACAATAGCCCCTCCCTATTGTGCAGTATCATCAACAAGTTGTTTGTTGCATTTAGGGAGAACTCCCATAGATAATCAATGACTCTACAGGAGGGAACTCTTAGCACAAATACAAGCACCCTTGTTCACATTTAGCAGTCGTATTATATACAGCAGGGGGATTCTGAGTGATTTCATCAATGTTTTCAAAATAATAAGATTATTTATGCTCAAGTTACCGAGGTGGAGAAAAAGTGCTTTTTAGCAATGAAGCAATATCAAAGTACAGTGTTTGTGTGAATGAGCAATTTGTATTTTGTTTGGACAGTTCTGGAATCCAGTTATTCTGAGATTCAGTTGTTGTTTTACTAGGCCATTAAAACAACAACAACAACAACAACAACAACAACAACATGGTTCCATTTGAAAATATAGAACAGATAGCAAGTTGTTTGTGACTGTGAAATTGTCAAAAAGTATTATTATTATTATTATTATTATTATTATTATTAATTACACTTATATACCGCCCCATAGCTCAAGCTCTCTGGGCGGTTTACAACAATTAAAAAGATTGAGCATTTAAAAGACAATATACAATATTTAAAACCATAAACATAAAACAGCTGTCATTAAAACACTTTAAAACATTTTAACTGTTAAGCCTGGCCACAATGTCAATCAAACCTCAACTTGAGCTGTTAAAATGTCTGGGAGAAAAAAAAAAGTTTTGACCTGGCGCCGAAAAGATAACAGTGTTGGCGCCAGGCAGGCCTTATCGGGGAGATCATTCCATAATTGAGGAGCCACCACAGAGAAGGCCCTCTCCCTTGTTGCCGTCCTCCGAGCTTCCCTCAGAGTAGGCACCCAGAGGAGGACCTTTGGTGTTGAGCGTAGTGGACGGGTAGGTTCATGTCGGGAAAGACGTTCCATCAGGTATTGTGGTCCCAAACCATGTAAGGCTTTATAGTTTAAAACCAGCACCTTGAATCAGGCTCGGAAACCTACAGGCAGCCAATGCAAGTGGGCCAGAATCGGTCTTATATGTTTGAACCTTCTGGTCCCTGTTATCAATCTGGCCGCTGCATTCTGCACAAGCTGCAGCTTCTGAACCGTCTTCAAAGGCAGCCCCGCGTAGAACGCATTGCAGTAATCTAACTTGGAGGTCTCCAGAGCATAGACAACTGAAGACAGGTTATCCCTGTCCAGATAGGGGCGTAGCTGGGCCACCAGCCGAAGTTGGTAGAAGGCACTCCGTGCCACCGAGGCCACCTGAGCCTCAAGTGACAGAGATGGTTCTAGGAGAACCCCCAAGCTACGAACCTGCTCCTTCAAGGGGAGTGCAACCCCATCCAGAACAGGTTGAACCACCTCCATCCGGTCAGCGGAACCACCCACTAACAGCGTCTCAGTCTTGTCTGGATTGAGTTTCAGTTTATTAGCCCTCATCCAGTCCATTGTCGCAGCCAGGCACTGGTCCAGCACATCCACAGCCTCACCTGATGAAGATGAAAAGGAGAAATAGAGCTGCGTGTCATCAGCGTACTGATGACAATGCACTCCAAAACTCCGGATGATTGCACTCAACAGTTTCATGTAGATGTTGAACAGCATGGGGGACAAAACTGACCCCTGCGGAACCCCATACTGGAGAATCCACAGAGCCGACCCCCCAAGTAGGAGCGGAACCACTGCAATGCAGTGCCTCCCACTCCCAACTCAGCCAGTCGTGCCAGAAGGATACCATGGTCGATGGTATCAAAAGCCGCTGAGAGATCAAGGAGAATCAACAGAGTCACACTCCCCCTGTCCCTCTCCCGACATAGGTCATCATACAGGGTGACCAAAGCTGTTTCCGTGCCAAAACCAGGCCTGAAACCCGACTGAAATGGATCCAGAGAATCAGTCTCATCCAATAGTGTCTGGAGCTGGCCAGCAACCACCCGCTCAAGGACCTTGCCCAGGAATGGAACGTAGTAACGAAAGTAGATAACTCCTATGCTTATTTCTAAACTCCAGGCATCTTTTGGTGATCTCTCTGGTTATTCAATTAATTGGTCAAAGTTGAGAATAAAACTGCCAGTATCATACTGCCTTTATACAAAACTATGGTGTGACCACACTTAGAATACTATGTACAGTTTTGGTTACCACACCTAAAAAAAATATTGTAGAGCTGGAAAAAGGGCAGAAAAGGGCAATTAAAATTATCAAGGGGCTGGAGCTTCTCCCCTATGAGGGAAGTTTACAACAGCTGGGATTGTTTAGCTTGGGGAAAAAAGAGGGCAAAAGGAGAAATGATAGAGGTGTACAAAATTATGTTGGTGTGGAGAATGTGGATAGGGAGACATTTTTCTCCCTCTCTCATAATACTAGAATCTGGGGTGATCCCATGAAGCTCATTGGCAAGACATTCATGAAAGATGAAACAAAATACTTCTTCACACAGCACATAGTTAAACTATGGAATTCACTATCACAAGATGTAGTGATGGCCACCAATTTGGATGGCTTTAAAAGGGGTTGGATGAATTCCTGGAGGAGAAGGCTATCAATGGCTACTAGTTCTGATGGCTAAGTGCAACTGCCAGCATCAGAAGCAGTAAGCCTGCATACAATAATTGCTGGGGAACATGAGTGGGAGGGTGCTGTTGCGGTCCTGCTTGAAGGTCCCTGGTTGACAGCTGGTTGACCACTGTGTAAACAGAGCGCTGGACTAGATGGAGCCATCCAGCATGGCTTTTCTTATGTTATGTTCATAAGTCTGAACTGATGACGACTGGAGATAATATATTTCCTAGTGTGTTGGCTAGTAGGCAATTTCAATAGTGCCCAGATTTTATTACTTTATTATACTTATTCCCTGAGATATATCTCGACTGATTAGAATAAACTTGAAAAAGCTGATTAATGAGATTGCACGAGACATAGACAGGTGAGCATCTTTAAAGTTGAGTTTATGGGGTAAAGTTAATACACTAAAGATGAATATCATACCTCGAATTGTTTATGTTTTACATGGGATTCCTCTATTTATACGTAGCAGGTATTTTCAAAAGCTCAATGTTTTGTTTTGTAGATTCTTCTGGAGTTCTTCCCCACCACGAATGTCTTTGAAACAGATACAGCTTCCAATTAAAGAAGGTGGGTTTGGTTTTCCAGACTTTGCTTTATACTATTGGGCTTACCTGTTGACTTGCACTAAATTTTGGTCTTTCCCAGTTTGATTAGATTTTCCACCCTAGTCAGTTCTAGAATCCTTCTGTTTGGACTCTTTTCCCAAAGGAATAGCACAAGGCCCTCTACATATCAGAATAGATAAACCATCTTCCACAATCTTGGGTGCTACAGAGGTGCGGTGTATAGTATCACATCAATTACAGTTTGATCCATTCTCTCACACTAAATTGATTTTATGGGGAAATCTGGATTTAAAAATGGGAAAGAAAATGTTTTTGTGGAAAACATGAATGGATGAGTTTTTGTCATTTTCTGATTTACATGCTAAATACAGTTTACCCCTTATGGCTAAATGGCAATACTTATAATTGCAAAACTTTCTGGAATCTAGGTTTGGTCTGGCCGCTTTTACAGCTTCAGAACCCCCATTATAGTTGGAAATACTTATAGTGGCTGAACAGACATGTCGACTCACGGTTCATGTATATAAATAGTTGATATCAGTAAATAAATATGATACTCATGGTCTAAGACAGGAATGGGATAGAGAATTGGAGCATCCTATTTTGCCTAATTAATTGTTTGTTGTTGTTTCAGTGCCTGTACCTGAAGTTTGTATGGATCTTAGGCTACACCTTATTTAGCAAAAAAATTGTTTCAGGTTTATTGGACTCCACAACACTTTTTAATTAAGGCTTGTCTAATTTGCATATTTGTTGGAGATGTAATGTACCTAATGTTTCTTTTAGAGCTCCATCAGACGAGTGTTTTATTGCATACTTGTTACTGGGTACTCACGAATTTTCGCAGGTCACTCTCACCACGTCATCTGCATCCCGCGCACCTACCTCCCCTTCTAGTCTTCTTCGCATGACAACTCCCCCCCCCCCCCCCGGTAAGTCCGACTTATTTTTAAAGACAGAAGTTGCTATTTCCTGCTGTGTGCAGTAGAAGCAGCATGATCAAAACGGCCCACTGAATCGGCCATGTGCACATTATTATTCTTTACTTCCTCTTTCAAAAGAGGAAGTAATGAGGGACAAATGCATGGGCGGAGAACCCATGTGATGATGCTTTTAGTCATATGTTTTGGCAATGCCCAATAGTTTCCTCCTTTTGGGAAGAGGTCATAATACAGATAAACTTCACATTGGAACAATCCTTAATATTGAATGATGTGCATGTCCTCCTAAACTATTCACCAATTTCTTGGAAGTTAATGGTCAGCACAGATGGATTTTCTGAGCCCTTATGACAGCCAAAAGACTGATATTACAATGGAAGGATAAATGTTCACCTCCTATAATGCAATGGACATGGACCTAACAATGCTATCAAGATTTGAATGGGTGGTATATAGGCACCACTTGTGAGTGTATAAATATATGGATTTTTAGTCTGCTTTTCTTGAACCTTATGTGTAATCCCCCCCTTTTTAAAAAGAATGTTGTACTTGATAGAATATTGATGTTTCTATGTATATAATTTTGTTCTTTTTAATGTTTCTTTTCATGACTTGTTTTGTTAAATTCACAATAAAAGGAAAAAAAGATGACGACGATGATGATTAAATAGATATAGCTCCTATTTGTACCTGACAGATTGAAGAAAATTTGGATGGCTGTAATGGGTATATGAACTAATAAATTCTGTTATATTAGGGATGAATCTATTTACTATTGAAGCACATGGCCACTGCTTGTATGTAACTATATCACATATCACACCAGTATCATCTCAATATAGAAACCATATGGATCGTGAGTTATTTCCCATGCCAAACAACGAAAAGGGTTACATATGAATTAGCCCTTTCAGAATGATGAGGGGTGGCTTTATTGGTAGCGTTAGGCTTTATCCTTATTTTTGGTTTGTCCAATGTGGTGCCTCTTGCCCCCTCTCTTTGTGTCTACAAGGCTCCCTTCACCTGATTTTTATTTTATTTCAAAAATAGTTTTAATTAAACTTTTTTTATTAAAAAAAGGGAGGCTAGGATGCTACAAATTGAAATAGCCTACAGTACCATCTTTATTATCAACAATCCTTCTAGACACCACATCTCTGAATCTCAACAATTTGCTTTGTGTAAAATGAGTGTTGGACCAGAAAATGTGGCTTTAAGAGAGTGGTTTTATGCTTTATTGCTGATACCCCGCCCCCTGGCTTGTTCATTAGTTTTTTGGGGGCAAGTTACATTTTCCTTTAGCTTCACCAGTTTGCCTTGTGGGAAATTGCTGTTTTGTGACCAGCTGTGCCCACTATGGGAGCCATTTTGTTAGAGTGCCATGACACTCCCTCAATATTCCACTAACCCCAAAGATTTGGAGAATCAGAAACATATAAATCTTTTTCATTTTTTAAAAAATATTTTACAAACTATTACATTCAATACAAACAGAAAAAGATAGCAAGCACCTTTTTCTAATTATAACAAGAACAGTGTTCTGTCAAGATTATATGACCACAGTGATTATTCCAATAAAAAATAAACATATTCCATTTATTTGCGGTATTAATTACATTTGAATTTCTCATGTTTCTATATATAGATTCCATTAACTTATCCATTTCTGAAATATCCAAACAATCAATTATTCCCAAATTGAGGGGGAAATATAACCCATAGCATTTTGTTTGACAATGTTGTGATACAATTCATTTTTGTTTTGTTTTGTTTTGAATGTATTACCAGTACACAGTGTTTTCTAGCTGCTAACAAAAAAGAATATATTGTGTGGAATATTTATTTTAGCCAGATAATGTTGTATTTTTCAATATTTCACCCATGCACATTAGTAGAAGTCATAATTCTAAAAACAGAATCATTCCCCTATGATATATTGAAACTTTAGTACAATTCTCATGTCAACTAACAATTGAAAGCAATGCAGTGTTAATAAGTTTAGGTTAAGGAATTATGCTCAGAAACTATTTTAGGAATTGTGATTGCAGGTTTGACCCAATATGCTTCTTTCAGAATTGGGGGAATAAAGCCAAAGAGGCTTGAGTTATACTTATAACTCAAGTGGAACCTGTGGGACACTGAAGTTCACAGTGCTATAGTTTCTTCCACCCTGACAACATACATAGTAGTAAGTGAAAACATTTAGATATATTTAATTCAGTTCATGTTTGATTACTAGCAATTACTAACTTCACATTTTGATCTCCAGATTGAACCCAACTATGTCAAAGGAAGCTTGAAGGAGCCTATAGCTAAGTGAGATAATAATGAAAAGAAATCATCCCTTTTACTGAACCAACTCATTTATTTATTTATTTATTGCATTTCTATACCGGCCAATAGCTGAAGCTCTCTGGGCAGTTTACAAAAATTTAAACTATAAAAAACATTAAAAATATAAAATTGTGTGAGTGCAGACTTTACTGAATTATTAAATTATGTGAACCAAGAAGAACATAATCTCTGCAATACAGCTTGCAGAGAGGATAACTATGTAGAACACATAAATCAGTCATTACTACAGTTTTTAAAAATACACAGGATATCTACCCCCCCCCTCCCGTTCAAATAAGAGATAGTTGGACTTAATTCCCCACCCCCATTACATATATATTCCATTAGGTATGGCCCAGGTTTCAAATGCCATGAACTGGGAAATGGAACAGAGTATTTGTACACTACAATTTATCCACACAAGCCAACTTGTTAAACTTGCATTCATTTCAGTGGGCTTTGGATGCCCAGTAGCAGAACTTGGCGAACTAAACCTTCTGTTTAGGGCATACAAATGCGATGTGTAACAAAATGTTGCACTATGGATTACTCATATTGCAGCCAGCCAGCCATGCCCCTTTCAGGATACTCCATTCCACCAATCCTGATTTCCAGTTCCCCTCTAGCAGATAGTGTTCTGTGGCCATTCAGCATTCTCAGACCATGTTGGAGCTGTTTTTGGGATTCCCCCTTAAGGTTTACCCCAAAGTTTGTATTTCCACAACCTTGGGGCTTTTCCAAGGTTTATATAGGACTACATGTATATAGAATTAACCAACTTGAACCAACTGAAGATCCCCAATAAGCTTGAATAGATATTCCAAGCTACACTTCATCTCTCATTCCCCCTTCTCTGTGGGAGAAGAAGCAGGGGAGTGTAGCTACCATTATTTTTGAGATGGAGTAGGAAGAGAGCTAAACTAGGATGACCATATGAAAAGGATGACAGCGCTCCTGTATCTTTATCAGTTGTATAGAAAAGGGAATTTCAGCAGGTGTCATTTGTATGCATACAGCACCTGGTGAAATTCCCTCTTCATTACAATAGTTAAAGCTGCAGGAGCCTGACCCTCTTTTGTATCTGATCACTCTAGCATAGCTCATATGGTCACCCTGTAATGTCACAGAGGCTCTCTTCAGAAAATGGAAGGCTTACCCAAATAAGGAGAACAAAAAAGTACACAAACTTGCACAAACAAAATGTAAGTAGACAATAAGGGATGCAAAATTGGGTTTTGAGGAGCACAGCAGTAATAATCCTATAAAATCATTAAACAAAAATTCTTTAAATACACCAGAAACACAAAAAAAGTTGGATCATGGCATAAGAAGGGAGGTAAAAGAGGGCTAAAGGAAGATCAGAAGATAGCAGAGAAGCTGAATAAATTATTTGTGTTGATACCTATGCCTTAACTGATGTGAGGCAAATGGTGACCAGACATTAAGTTCTATACCTTATTAACAATTTTATAACAAACTAATCACCTGGTCCATATGGTAATCTTCTGAGACTTCTTAAAGAACTCATATGTGAAATTGCTAATGTCTTAATAAAAAAAAATGCATAACATGTCCCTAAGATAGGCCTCTGGATCAAAGGACTGGAAAATTGTCAATGTAATGCTTATTTTTTTTTTCCAAAAAGGGATCCAAGGGGGACCCAGGAAATTACAGGCAGCTTAATTTCTGTTTCCATGGAAAACATTATTAAAGATAGAATTATCAAGTAGGCCCCTCCTCAGCACAATTGTTGCCTTCCCTGCTGCCATTGCCGCCTTCCCCGCGTGATCGCCGGTGTCATCTCGCGTGGGAAAGGCAGCAATGGTGGCATCCCACCGGCGATCGTGTGAGAGGATGTCGGCAATCGTGTGGGGAAGGCAGTGATTGAGGAGCAGCCAATGATGGAGGTGAGGACATGTATAGCCTCTGCTCTTGGGCCCTGCTAAGTCCAGCCCTCCCAGACACTGCATGCTGGGAGTTGTAGACTGTATGGGGGCCTAGGGCTATAAGAGGAAATGGTGGATCCATCATAAAATGGCCTCCGTTACTCAAACTTTTGAATACAAGGCTGAAGCTTGCACAGCCCTATTATTAAGCATATAGACGGACAAATTGTTCCAAAGAAGAGTCAACATTAGTGTGACCATATTTTGAAAACCAAAAGGGGCCATCCCCCACAAACATGTCTGCCCCCAGGGGGCATATCCAGCACCAAGGGGGTGTGCCCACCTGAACATAGCCTTGGTCACATGTCTGATTTTACAGCACACAATTAAGACAAATCTGTACTACATAACACCTTTATGTTAAAATCACTGAAATAACAAGTGAGACATTCAATGTATCTGAAATTAACGTCACTCACTCCTACTTTTGTAGCTTTTGCTGTACTTTGTTGCTATACTCTGTGGGATACATTCTCCCCTTCTCTCAAATATCTTTTCTGATTGTATTCTCATACGGCTGCAAGCTTGTTGCCAGCTGGCTGGCTGGCTTTTTTATTTTTTTATTTTTAATGTTCAATTTTGTTTTGAAACTTGCTAAAACTCAACAGATGAAGAGATCTGCTTGAAACTTGGCATGGCTAAAGCCCTACTTAAGATCTATCATGATGCCAAGTTTCATCTCTTTATCTTTAAAAATGACAGAGCTGTAAGTATTTTTGTAAATTCCCATTGACTATAAAGTAGAGCTGCCCTTTGGGTGGGGGGAGGATGGTAAAAATCTGGATTTTTCTTCAAATTTCATAATTTCCCTTCTTCCCAGATTTGTTACCAAAAATCCTGACATGTCCTGGTTTTTCCTGACATATGGTCACATTAGCACTGCCTCTGCACACCAGTTGCTGGGGAACATGAGTGAGAGTATACTATTGTACTAATGACCTACTGAACCAGATAGGCCTTTGGTCTGATCTCCCAGAGCTCTTCTTATGTTATCTTCTAATGCAGTAGGCAGAGTAGAATCTTCTATTTGAAGTGCCGTCAGAGAACTGTCCTCTATTTGAAGGCAGCTTCTGTTTGAAGGGCTGTACGCTCCAAGTCTGCTTTAAAGATAAACCCATAAATAGGGAGATCAGGGGCCTTTAAGTTGCCCACTGAGCAGGCCCACAGGTCACCTAGTCAAATCCATGTCCTCTTTTGTATAACTTGCATAACTTGCATAACTTTGAACTAGATAAACTGTTTGAAAATAAGGGACAATACATTTCAAGTGCAAAAGTGTATAATAACCCCCTGGCATTGTAAAATCAAAAGCAGTGAAGATATCATTTTGAACAGAGAGAGAACGGGGTTCATAGCCAGTGCAATACTAGTTGGAGCAGCCTCCCCCTGTCTGGTACTGCTGGGAATGATAGGAGGTGAGGCTCAACACATTTGGAGAGTTCCTGGTTGGGGAAGGCTGGGCTGGAATGTAACAAATAAATAACCCTTTTCCCCACTGGCTGTTTTCCCATGTAAAATTGCTCCCTCGGGCTGCTTTTTCCCCTCTGAGGCTTCCCAGTGTGTATTTACGCAGGTAAAGTATACAGTACAAGGGTAATTCTGAGTGGGAAAGGGTTAAGAACCAGCTCTTCCTGTCACTCCTCTGCTCAAAATCACAGCCTCCTGAGACCGCCTTTCCTTAACAACAATCACATTGGAGATTTACTACATGTATTTGCATGCAGTGCGTAGTTTGTCACTCATAGATATCACTGAATTCATTTTGTATCTGTCAGGCCCTAGAAAACACCGCAGTTGTGCTTTAGATGCAGACTATGTAACAGGCTTCCACAGTAAACACAGAAAAAAATATATCAGGCATGTGACGCTCCTCCAGCCGTGTGTGGATTAACTTTAGTTAAACATTCAGCCCTGTTCTTTGAGCCAGGCCACTGATAGTGCAGGAATGCAGTTCTGTTTTTGAATTGGTTGAAAATAAGGAGAAAGAAAACAAACGGTGTGCCTGCATGGTTTGGAAATACATGACACAAGACTGCCCACGCAGTTACAAAAATAACATTTCCAAGATAAATATAAGTATTCTTCAGCTTTATCAGAAGCAAGTATTCCCATAATAATGTTAGTTTAAGAAATGCACTTGAAATCCCTAATGCTCTTCAATTCTCACACTAGTGTTCAATTGGGGACTGGTTCATAAAATGGTGGAGGAATCATTACTTCTCTTCCTGCTTCTCTTTCTCTTTGATTGGTTCCCATACTACACTGGTACCATTGAAGTAGCCACACATGAATCTCCAAAATGTGCATATGATAATGGATATATGTTAATGCAACCTTAGAAATAATTATTATAATTTAATTAGAAATACATCTAGCCATAATGCGGTGGACTGTGACCAGGTTGCCTGAGTACTATTGAAGAGCAACTTCAACACCCATCTCTTGCTGCTGATGGTCCTTTATCTTTAAATCAGACTTGGCCCTCATCTTGATGGTGCCGCTGTTGCGACGCAGCGGTGGCAACAGGCAGCGTGGCCCGCATTGATGCTCCTTCCAACCATCTACACCGGAAGGAGCGTCAAGGCGGCTTTTCCTGCCGTGCTGCTGCATCCACACCTCCGCAGTGGCAGCTGGAGGGGTGGCTGGGAGCATCGCCTCCCCTCTTCTAAGGCAAGGTTTGTTTGTTTTTAATGGGGGGGGGAAGGACTGAAGAGGCGGTGCAGTGAGCTTATGGTTTGCTGGTCCATACCCTTCCCTGCCCAGCCCGCTCCGCTCTAAATAAATTGGGGTAAATGCCCAATTTTTTTAGAGCAGAGCTTTGGGGCTTTTCCCCACAGTAGCTTCAGAGTGGCGGCAATGTCATGTAATCCACCTGCCACCACTCCAAAGTTACTTCGGGGGAAAACAACTATCTAGAGGTACCCTTGGACTGAACAGCCCTTCAAATTGAAGATGTCGTCAAAAGAGAAGCCATTCCTCCAGCATCCTTTCAAATAGAGGGCTATCATTAAACTAACATTACTATGGGAATCCTAGGTTGGATATAGGAGTTACCTTCTCTTGGTGAAAGGGCTCACTCATGAAAGATGATTTTGCTGATTTTGGGAGGATCCCCCCTTTTTCCCAGGCTCCACAGCTCATCCCATGCAGGAAGTCACCTGACCCTCTGTGTTGCAATTTCAGAGGGCTGGGTGGTGTGTGCTGTGGGAAGGGAAATTTGGGGAAGTCTACCTCCACCAGCAAGCACCTTAATCTAGATCCAACCTCCTATGTCCCCAAAAGTAGTTTAGGCATGAGCATATGACCCTGCCCTGGGTGTCTGACATATTCCTTGATATTATTATTATTATTATTATTATTATTATTATTATTATTATTCTGCATTAAAAACATGAATACTTAAATATTTCACTCTGTGGCCTGAAGTCAATTAAAAAAAAAAGGTATCAAGCATATAAAATATCTAGGTACATTTTCAATTCTTCAAAGCATTTCCTTTCTCTGAGCTTCTTAAAAACCATGACGTATTTGCAACCAAACTCATAAAAAAGGCATGGGTGACAGTTCTTTTTCTATATTTTAAATTGTCCAAGCATAGTTCCATAGACTTCATTAGTACGTTGACTGTAGGGACATCATAGTCTATATTCAACTCTCTACAACTGTATTGCTAAAATTTAAGATTGAGAACACAAACCTATACATGCCTACTCAGAAGTCAATCCCAAAAAGGAATGCTCCCAGGTAAGTGGGCAGAAGGTTGCAGCCTTAATGAATAATATAAGTAGATCCCCTCCTCCCTCAGTCTTCTCAGGTGCTATCCCAGAAGCCATTGCAAGTTGTGCTGGCTGTAGCAGAGCAGCCGGTGCAATTTTGGCTACTCTTGCCTGGGAAGGCTATAGCCAGGTGAAAACAACAACTCAACAGGTGGAAAACTCTACTGGCCTGGTTTGGATGACAGAAAAACCACTGATTGTGCGACAAGTCCACTCTGCAGCCGGTTGTGTTTCTCCGTTGGGTTTTTGCCCAAAAAGTCACCCGTGAAGTAGAAATTGCCCAACAGACAACACAAATAGCAACCCAATCCACTGATGGTTGACTCCTAAAACCGTCGATGTTTTTTGTGTCGTCCAAACGCAGCCAGTGATAGGTGCCATCTTAGAAGATGCATTCCTCCTTCTCTCTAATGCTTCTTCCAAGATGGTGGCATATGTGACACATGTACATGCCATCCCAACAACAACAGAAAAAAAGAAACTTCTGAGAAGGATTATGATGCTAATTGAAAAAGAACAATAAAGGTAGCTGTAAAGTGTTGACTGTAACAAATGTATAGGATTGTGGCTGCAAAACATACCATATGAATACTAAAATTTCTTTAATTGGACAACATCTCTAAATGGAATTTAGATAATAAAATAATTGTGCAGCATTTTCAGACCTCAAACTTAAATCACCATTGAGCCTCTCACACACTATTTATGATATTGTGAAATAGTGTTGTTAATGCAGACGAGAACATGAAGGAGAAGCATTTGCAATGTGAATTGGTATTCTGGCCAGTAAAGGTTTTATTACATTCACATTAGAAAACTGATTGATGCACGAGGTGTTTTGAGAGTCTAATTATTTCTGTGTTTCCTTAAAAGTAAGTCCTACTGTTTTCAGTGAGCTTTGCTCCCAGGCAAGTATGCATTGGATTGCGGTTTTATGTTGGTATGTGAACATCCCCTACCAGCTGCAAGAAAGAAAAAAAGAAAGAAAAATCATGCACAATTTCATTTTTCACATTTTTGAGGTTATTTATACATTATAAATGTATTACTCTACTCTAGAATAATACATTTATGCACATGTTATTTATACATTGAATCAAAACAGGCCCTTAAAGGTGGCCTAATAATAATTTTCAATTGATTCATTCATGAAATAGAGATGAAGGAATAACAGTAGCCGTCCATAGGATTAGTTATTTCTTGTATTTCTAAACTACTTTTCTGAGGCCAATCAAGGGAGTTTACAAAAAAATTCAAAACAAAAAGACATCTGCTCATAAAAGCATAAGAAAAACATTAAATGCAATGACAAAAACCCATAACCTGTAAAAAACCAAGTTTAAAAGATGTGTCTTGACCTTCTTCCTGAAGGCAGGGTGCATGGGGGCAAGCTGCAACTCCAAAGGGAGTGTGTTCCAAATTGTTGTTGTTGATCTTGTTGCTGGCACTGTTGTGTGGTGAAAGCACTTAAAGTTGTTGTCAGAGACATTAAGTTAAATCAGGAAGGGTGTATTCTTTAGCCCAGGGTCTCTGGGATAATTTGCTGGAGTGGTAGTTAGAGAACCTGGAGCATGAAGTGCATTATTCAGAAGGGGAGAAAGAAGGCTGGGCCTCTAGTACATATACAGAACCTGACCAATCCAAAGTCTTAATACTGCCTGCCAATTGCAGGAGCCCATATTGAATACCGTATTCCATTCAGTGCCTAAAGTTGGCTCTGAAGCCTGAGTGCAAAGTCTTAGGGTCATATTCTCCAGCCATGAGGTGCCATTGAGGCTAGTTCAAACTCCAAACTCCTTGGCAGCTGTAATGCAACCTGAGGCCTTTGAGATAGGAGAGGATATTATAGAAATAAATAAAACCAGCATTTATTACCTTTTCCACACCTCATGACATAGACAGGGACACCGTGAAATTGACAAGGTAAGGAGGGGGTCCTATGCATACTTGGACAGAAAAAGTCCTACAATTCTTAGCATTCCCCATCCAGCCACGTTGGCTGGGGTATGCTGGGAGTGATAAGACTTTTTTCTTTGTTAACATACATAGGATTGCAACCTTAATCACTTGCCTAAAGACATGCTAAAAACACAGAGGCAGAGTCTGAAATGCGATGCTCCACACAGTTGTGTGAAAGTTTCCTCTTTTAAAAAAAGTTGAAGCAGACAGAGAAGGACTAAGAGTGGGGAAAGATGCTACTTAACTGTTAACTCTCTTGGCTTAATATTTTGCCCCCCTTCCCCCACCCCGGCCGGCTTTTTTCCAAAGCAGCTTGGAGGTGGATGGCTGAGCAGAAAAACAGCTGCAAGGGAAAAGGTTAAGAAGGTTCCCCTTTCCACCCCCTCTTCATTCCTTCCTCTGTTTAATCTCACATCCTTCTAAGGCTGCTTTGTTGTAATTTTATTTTTTTTAAAAAATCTGATTGGAGAAGTTTGTTCACTGATATCACATCCCTATACTCTGGGTTATCCAAATGAGTTCTTTGTATTTTGTTTATTTGTTTATTTGGTTTGTTTTTCCTTTTGTTAACCGTACTTCTTGACTTATATCTTCTTCAAATGTATCTTTATATATATATATATATAGAGAGAGAGAGAGAGAGAGAGAGAGAGGAAGGAATTTTACACTCAGCCACATGTAAGATTCAGTTCAGTCATAGATAGTACTGAAATCCTTTAAGCCAGCCTTCCCCCACCTGGTGCCCTCCATGAGTTTTGGACTACAACTCCCAGCATTCCTGACCACTGGCTGTGCTGCCTGGGATTGATGGGAGTTAAAGACCAAAACATCTGAAGGGCTCAAGATCAAGGAAGTCTGCTTTGAGGAATATGGTTAAAAAACAGATGAGACAACGCCACCCTTGTCAATTTCCAGTTTAAAGCAGATTAATAACTTAGAAGATACCAACAACATTGTAATATGTTAACTCTCATAATGTCTCACTATAAGATTTCTCTTTCACGTTGAACCTCTTAGAACAAGGCTGCCTTTTACATAAATAGATGTTGTGTTCTGTGGTCAGCATTCTGTATTATCACAGGAGTATGTGTCATAGATTTCCAGATTCTTGAGGTGGGGTTGAAAAGAATAAAGTTCTCACAGTGGAGGTAAATACCACGGCTTTACAAAGACTAAGCCATGCCAAAATGAAGTGTTTCCAGCACAGTCAAGCTGGCAATTTGTTCAGCCTTACTTGCTCTCAGAATAAATAAATATATTTTCTATAAACAGTGGCAAAGCTTTTATCATGAGAATGATCAGAATTGGACCATCCCTGTCTTCATGTGGTTCCAGTTATAAGAACAAAAATCAAGAATCAAGTCAGGCGTGGTTCTGGAGTTTCACTGCTCAAGGCTAATTATTCACCAAATTCCCCACCCAAGAAAAGTTGTTCAGCAAGTTTCGCTTTGCAGACAGCCTTCAAAGGATGCCAGCCAAGCCAGACTGTTTTTGAGAGCACACTGCACTCAACAGCAAAATGTATACAATTTGACAGATATTCAGTTCTCAACTATTATATACCTTATCTAAAATTAGATGCATGTAGTCACAAAGAACTTGGTCTTTCTCGCTAGAAGGTCAGGATACCTAAGGGTACAACCCTATGCATGTTTAGACAGAAATTAGTCCTACAGCTCTCAGCTATGCAGGGTGGGAAGTGCTGGGAGTTGTTGGACTTATTTCTGTCTAAACATGCATAGGATTTGCCCTAAGCTCTTTTTCTTTTAAATGCTATAGCATGTTGGAAGTATCCCTCCCCCTGCAAAAACTGGTGTGTGTGTGTGTGTGTGTGTGTGTGTGTGTGTGCTGGAGGGAGGTCTTTCCCAACTTCAGGTCTTGAAATATATCCTTTTCTTTTGGAGTGAGGCAGTATCCAGGTTTCACTGCAAAATTTAAACATGTGTGTCTTTAGGCCCCACAAGACTAATCTTTTCTTCCAAACATCTAATTTATTTCAGAGGAAAAATGTACAGAAAGATGATGAGGGCATTTGTGGACATCCCAGTTATGGAGTCTTTGTTGTTTGCATCTGGTTCAAAAGATTGATTTATTTGGTAGGATGCCAAGCAGGATACCTGCCTCACAATCCTGCACAGAACCCCCAGGCATTGGTCTGTGTGCACTTAGAGGGAAGCAAACTCCTTGACGTCCTGCCTCTTCTTAAGTTCCCGTTCCACTACATGAGCCAGGGGCTATGATACAGTGCCCAGTTGTGCATCATTCAAAAAGAGGGCAAAAGAGGACACAGATCTGCATAAAAGCCACACGGGCTAATTTACATGTATAGATGTAAATTTAGACAGAATTACTACAATTTAAATGGAAACAGAGTACTCACCCTAGTGAGGAAGACTGTGATCCAGTGAGCTGTGTAGCTGCTCGGGCTGCTGTTGAGGTGCTGTTTTTGATGGATAGCTTCAAGGCTCTCCCTTCTTATGTTTTTTTAACTGGACTTGGACTGGACAGCCCTTTCATTAGAGGACACCTTCAAATAGAGGACTGTCTTCTGACAGCTTTTCAGATAGAAGGATTGTCTCTACTGTAGGACTGTCCTCTGTTGCAGAGGACACATGGCCACCCTCAAAGACAGTAGAGGGTGGCAGTATAAGATCTCAGGAAATTATTATCATATGGAAGTATGGGGCTGTCATATAGGTACCTCTTGTATTTTAGATTAAAGCATTGTTTTCTTTACAGTGTTTGCGAAAACAGCCAGTGTGCAAACAGTTCTAGAAGGTGTTTCATTCCTAAGGTACAGAGGAATGTAAAACACTACCAGTGGATGATGACATTGACATGAAACATGTAACACCATATAAAGTAATGATGTGGGAACTGGAGTAAGACAGAATTTTGTAATATCTGCTTCACAATTTATTGGTCTTAATGTCTTGCAACCCCCCCCCCCCCCAATTCTCCTAAGGGAATGGATTTAATGGTGGTGGTATGTATATGTTTTGGGATGGAGAATGTGCTGGAAAGAAAAATACTGCCTGTTGTAAATATTTTTTAAAAAATGGTATTTGAGGCAACTCTGGTATTTGAGGCAACAATGGTATTTGAGGCAACAATGGTATTTGAGGCAACAATGGTATATGAGGCAACTTTAACCCATCAAAGAGTTCCAAATAGAGGATGCAAAATGAAAGCAAAGCACTTTGGTGTTTTCATGAGTTTCTGCAGCAGGTACTCCCTATATTAACCAATCATTATAGCAATAATCAGCTACAGACATAATTGCTTCCTTGGCTGAATGACAAAGGAATTCTCTTCTCCCCCCCCCCCCCCCCAGTATACAAACTGTTGAATCCTTAAGGCACTGAACATGTCAAGACTAATGCTTAAACAGCTGCTTTCAGATTAATAGTTCTCAGATCTACTTTGGATAGGCTATGATAAATTAGGGTGTGTCCGTAGTACAAAAATCCAGTGTTGAGAGCTCCCAGATTCGTTTTTCTTAATCTACCAGATGCACAGAAAAAGATATGTAAAATGCTTGTAAAATGTATTCATGTGGAGATAAAAACACATTAGAACCCAGAAGACATTGAGGTTCCAAATATTTTACACTATCTATGTGATAATGGTAATTATTAATGTACCAATTGTTGTAGCTTCTTAGAATACAATCTTAACCACCAGAGGTAGCTTGCTGGTGGGTTTAAGGATTGCTTAAGCTAGCTGGCCTTGGCAGCTGGAGAGGAGCCTAGCGAACTGGAGCTCTGACTGCCCTGGAGACCCTGTTCCACCTACAGAGAGCTCTGTGGGTGGAAAAGTACCATTGGTGGTGTTCCTGCCAGCACTAGTTGGAGCAAGGTCCCCAAAAGGGGTATTTTAGGGGTAGGGCAGGATACCCAAATCCCCCCCAAGAGGCCATGTCTTGGGCCCTTCAGCTGAACAAATCTGGAGCTGGCAAAATTATCCCCTTTTGTTCCCACATCTTGTGTCCCGGCCAGTGGAAGCTGGAAGGAATTAGGATGTGGTCCTAGATCCTCTGCTATGCTCCACTCAAACCCTACCTTTGATTGCTCTGCCCAGCTGCAATCCTGTGCTTGATTACCTAGGAGTAAGCCCCATAGAGCATAGCACGTTTACTTCCAAGTAGATATGCATAAGATTGTCTGCCAAGAGGCTTGTAAGTAAATGAAACAACATGAGTGTCCTTGCTCAGATTAGGGTGACTATGAAAAGGAGGACAGGGCTCCTGTATCTTTAACAGTTATACAGAAAAGGGAATTTCAGCAGCTGTCATTTGTATGCATACAGCACCTGGTGAAATCCCTTCTTCATCACAACAGTTAAAGCTGCAGAAGCCCATGCCCTGTTGACCAGATACAGAAGAGGGCAGGGCTCCTGCAGCTTTAACTGTTGTGAAGAAGAAGGGATTTCACCAGGTTTTGCATATATACAAATTATATCTGCTAAAATACCCTTTTCTATGCAACTGTTAAAGATATAGGAACCCTGTCCTCCTTTTCATATGGTCACCCTAGCAGGTGCAACTCTTTATTTTGTTGCTGGAGAGGAGAAAGAGCAGGTCCCCCAAACATTTTGGGCCCATAGGCACATTTGGCATTTTGAAAAAGTGCCCTGACCACTACCAGAGATTGGATGCTGTAGGAGGGGGGAAGGCAATCACAAAATGTTGTCCCTTATCTGTGCTTGTGTGTGTTTGCTCCCTGTATTGTGGTGTTCTCTCTCTCTCTCTCTCTCTCTGGCTCTTCTTTCTTTCTGTCTGACTTTCTTCCTACCTTCTGTCTCTATAGCGCCTCTGTATTTCCTCCTTCTCTCCCTCCGGCTCCTCTTTCACTCTTTCTTTCTCTCCCTGTCTCCCCAGCCACATCTAAGTGAATGGAGCAATGATATACTGGCTCTGCCTTGTCTTCCTTCCTCCCCGCTTTGTGTTCTATCAACGGTAGTGGCTTTGTAGAGTCTAATCCATTTTACAATATTTCCAGAACTGAAGAACCTCCATTGCTGGCCATACCTAGGCTGACCATATGAAAAGGAGGACAGGGCTCATGTAACTTTAACAGTTGTAGAGAAAAGGGAATTTCAGCCGGTGTCATTTGTATGCAATTAGTACCTGGTGAAATTCTCTCTTCATCACAACAGTTAAAGTTGCAGGCACTATACCAGAGTGACCAGATACAAAAAAACTTTAACAGTTGTAATGAAGAGGGAATTTCACCAGGTACGAACTGCATACAAATGATGCTGGCTGAAATTCCCTTTTCTCTACAACTGTTAAAGTTACATGAGCCCTGTCCTCCTTTTCATATGGTCAGCCTAGCCATACCAATGACATGTTGTAATCCAAGCACAGTGATTGTTAATTGCTTTAGAATAATGCATAGCAAAAGCTGTAGTCTTAGAAGTCCTTTAGATTAAAATGAAATCATGTTTCCTTACCGGCACTCTGCTTCCTGCTTCTCTTCCACATTTAAAACGAACTGAATTATATGGGAAGAGAGCAGCAACCATGTGGCCTGTAATTTAAAACATCCCAGCTCATAGAGTTCAATGGGATAGTGCCCTTTAGTGGCCATTTTATAATGCAACTTCAACTACACCCGACAGGAAATCCCAACATATTTCAGAAGAATCAGGTTTTCCAAGGTTTATTTATAAGCAGAATAACATAGGGAAGGAGTGGTAGACATGTAGGAGGATCACATCGTCATCAAAATGACCCACTAACTTCTGAGAATGGCCAGTCAAGAGCGTGCTATAAATCGCTCATTTAAAGAAGCCCTTAATTTTTTAGGCCAATCTGTGAATCCAATTTAACTGTTAGTTTGTAGGGCTAGAGGTATTTCTCGACTTGTACAGGTTGTTGGGTTTTGCTCATCTGTTATGTATATTTGTATTTATATATGGCATTATGAGTTTATGTATTTACAACATTTATGTACTGCTCCACATCTAAATAGATTCCAGAGTGGTGAACAATAAAAGATAAAAGAAATAAAACACCATACTAAAAGTTTTTAAAAACAGAATACCAATAAAACCATGGCTGGTCAATCGAGAAAGGCTTCTCAAAATAAAGATGTCTTCAGCAGGCACTGAAAACAACACAATATTGGTGCCTGCCTGGCTTCCAGACAGAGCAGGGAGTTCAACAAAAAGGGAGTAACTACACTGAAGATTCTTTGAGTGGACTCCAATTTGGCCATAGGTCCATGTGGAACCACCAGGAACATGCCATCTGATGACCTTAGTTAGGGTGACCCTATGGAAAGGAGGACAGGGCTTCTGTATCTTTAACAGTTGTATAGAAAATGGATTTTCAGCAGGTGGCATTTGTATGCATGCAGCACCTGGTGAAATTCTTTCTTCATGACAATAGTTAGAACTGCAGGAGTCCTGCCCTCTTTTGTAACAGCATGCTATGCAGGGTTCCTGCAGCTTTAACTGTTGTGATGAAGAGGGAATTTTACCAGGTGCTGCATGCATACAAATGCCACCTGCTGAAATTCCTTCAGTGACTGGGCAGGTTGATAAGGGAGGAGGCACTCTCTTAAATATCCTGGTCCCAAGTGGCTTAGGGCTTTCTACACTAGTACCAAAACCTTAAACCTGGCCTGGTAGAGAATAGGCAGTCAGTGCAGTTCCCTCACCAAAGGAGTTGCATATTGAAAAGGATCATCTCCTGACAACAGCCGAGCTGCTGCATTCTGCACAGGCTCCGGCTTCTGGTCCAGGCTTAAGGGCAGCATCTCATAGAGCACATTGCAGTAATCCAGTTTTGAGATTACTAGTTCCTGCACCACTCTGGCTGAGGTATCCCTGTCCAGGATAGGCATAGTTGGCATACCAATCAAAGCTGGAAAAAAGCACTCTGAGCTGCCATGGCCACTTGGGCCTCGAGCGACAATGATGGATCTTGGAGTACACCCAGTACACAAACTCAGTTTCTCAAAGGCAGTGCAACCCCATCCATAACTGGCAAGGAACGTATCTCCCAGTCTTGAGTATTATGAGTTGTCTCATATATTGTGAATTGGTCTATTGAGGCATAGTCTGAAGGCATTTGATGCAGCAAACTTACTAAAGTAAAGCAATCTGGGTTCAGTCAGTGGTCAGATGGGAGACTGTAAAGTAGGGTGACCAGATTTTGGAAACCAAAATCCAGGTCCAAAATGGCCACCCAAAGGGGGCCTGCCCACCAACATGTCCGGCCCCCAAAGGCGGGTGTAGCCCCAAGGGGCATGCCCACCTGAACATAGCCTTGGTCACATGTCTGATTTCACAGCACACAATTAAGACAAACATGTATTTCCTTGTCTGAAAAGCTGTGTAGCTGTGTAGCTATAAAGACGCGGGGCAGATGTTAGACATCAACATTATATACATTGTGGTATATATACGTGAAATTGCTTTCAGGCAACATGACTAGAATTCTATCAGGTGTCACTTGTATACATGCAGCACCTGGTGAAATTCCTTCTTCATCACAACAGTTAAAGCTGCACGAGCCATGCCTGGTGTGTACAGATATAAAAGAGGGCAGGGCTCCTGCAGCTTTAACTGTTGTGATGAAGAGGGAATTTCACCAGGTTGGGTGGAGGGGGAAATCCACAAAGCCACACTGTACAATAATCATACTCCCAAAACCATACAGAAAAGTAATGTTTGGAACTGAGCTGAAAGTTGTGACAGCGTGTACCCCTTTGCATGTAGTATAATAAGCAACAACACCAAATCAGTTTTGGAGCCACATTTTTTTATTACACAGCAGCAAAGCAATGGTTGTGCTGATGGTGGGGAATCCACTTACCTAAGGCAAAATTAAACATTCATACACACACACACACACACACACACACTCACCCAAGGTAAAATCATCATCATCCACACACATAGAGTGAACAGGTTCTAGTCTAGCATTCTAGTTTTCTATATGTAGGGTGTTTTCATACTGGGGAGTATTTAAACCTATGACCTCCTGACTGCTGTCAGAAGTCCAGTCCAGGAATGAGTATATACCATGCTTCTTTTGAACATGAAGATTGGCACTTAGTCCCTCAGATGACACAGCACTTTAGCACTTTTTGTCTGTGTATGTATGTGCTGCTGAACTTCATGTATGTCCAGGGGCTTACATGAAGCAACTATACACATGGGTTCATTTTTCATTTCAATGAAGGGATCCAATTGGGGTGTTCAAAGGAAGGTGTATGTGGATCTAGCCTCTCCTTTGAAATGAATCAAGTATGTTCTTGTAGGTAAGAATATGCCTATACTGGAGCACTTGGATCCATAAGCAAGCTTGAGACTCAGGCCTCCTCTATTCCTTCTCATGAAATTAATTTACCTTTAATAATAAAAACTGTGCATTTTTTTTGTTGCCTCTACTTTGAATACAAAGGGAAGAAGATTTGATACAAGCAGCACAAGCCTATGCATATTTATTCAGAAGTAAGTTGCACCATAGGGAGGACAGGGCTCCTGTATCTTTAACAGTGGTGTAGAAAAGGGAATTTCAGCAGGTGTCATTTGCATGCATGCAGCACCTGGAGAAATACCCTCTTCATCACAACACTTAAAAGCTGAAGGAGCCCTGCTCTCTTTTGTATCTGGTCACACTAGCTAAAGAGGGCAGGGCTCTTGCAGTAATATACTGGTAATGCTTATACATAACAATCATCAGATTCTTACATCCTCTGTGACTATAAACCTGTACAAAAAGAGCTTAAATTGGAAATAACACCTACATTTAATTCAAATTATTCATTTCAAACTCTATATTTCAGACTATATATAAGTGAGAAATGGGGGGGGAGGATGTTGTGCAGTAAAAACAGCCCACAATTCCCAGCACGCACTGCCTGGAAGGCTGCACTTACCGGAGCCATGGAACAGTGAGCACTTGTGGCATTGCCACTGCAGGCAGCACAGTCACCAGCATGAATGCCTGCTGGCATGATGCAGGAGAGGCAGTCCATGGAGGGGTCGCTGGCACCACACATTTCCCAAGAGCCCAGCAGCTGTCTACTTCCCCAGAGAGTTCTCCTGGTCCTAGTTTTCCGTAAATGCAACCCTCCCAGGCAGTGCATGCTGGGAGTTGTAGGCTTTCACTGCCTGCTTCCCCAGAAAGCTCTGTATGATGAACAGCCTCCAACTCCTGAATGATGCACATTAGAAGCAGGTGAGAGAAGGTGGGGGGGGGGCTTCTCCGGGCCCCTGGAAAAACCTCTCCTCCTGCCCCAGCATCGCTGAGCTTTAGAAAGGGCCCCACAAAGTGCTTGTTTGGTCGGATGCCATAGGGAAGGGTTTTCTTTCTTCCACTCAAATGGCGGCCGCCATTTGAGTGGAAGGAAAAAACTCTTCCCTATGGTAGGCTGACCATATGAAAAGAAGGACAGGGCTCATGTAACTTTAACAGTTGTAGAGAAAAGGGAATTTCAGCCAGTGTCATTTGTATGCCATTAGTTCCTGATGAAATTCCCTCTTCATCACAACAGTTAAAGGTGCAGGCACTATACTAGAGTGACCATATACAAAAGAAGGCAGGGTCCCTGCAACTTTGGATCCTGGTTTTTGTATGTATGTACAGAACAGATGCTTAAATGGGTGTAGTGGCACCTGTTTAATCTCTCAGTCCAGTCATAATATTAGGTTAGGGATCACTAAATCATCATCATCTCCTGCTTTTATGAGGCATATCTTCTGCATGATGTTTCAGGAACTGGGTGTGTAGGGTGGACACAGCAACCCCTGGTTCCCTTTGGGTGCATTGAAGCAAATTTAATAAATGAAAACTCAAAAATCTATCAGTTATTATCATCTTATTTGTAAATAAGAATAATGAGGTACTATTAGAACAAGCTCCTCCTCCTTCCATTCAAGTATTTCTTTGAACCTTGGCAAAGAACTACACCCAGATAAAAATCAGTGTAGCAGAACCACCTAGGTGAAGGTGAATTGTCTCTCTCCCACCACATGCCTTTGTTCTTTTCATATCTCCATGTTTACATTTCAAGTACTTTTAGCATGGGTTGCATTTTTTTAAAAAATGTTTGTGCATGCATGTTGCCCTCTTCCTTCCTAGAAGTAGATTCTTAATAATGTTAAACAGCACTTGTGGTAGATTGACTCCTGCCTTCATAGGAGGTTTTAGAACAGGATTTTATACCGCTCTTTGGGGCAGCTCTAAAGCACAGGCCTACATCACACATTCTCATGGAGCCAGGGAAGAGAGGATGAGTAGAGTCTGAAGGTCATTTGTATATAAGGGGACAGTGCACAGTTAATTCACTTTGCTGGATTACAACACAATAGGCCAATTTGCACAACATGGCAGAGGGCATGGCCGTGTGGGGAATCCTGGAGAGCCGGATTGGGACCCCAGGTGGGCCAGATTTGGCCCACGGCCATGAGGTTCAACACCCCTAGGTTAAGCTAATATATACATATAGATACCACTTTAGCAATAATTACTACTATATTATTATTATTATTATTATTATTATTATTATTATTATTATTAATTTCTTCTTACCCACCTCTCCCTTCCGGATGGAGGCGGGGAACAACATCATACACACAATATAAAATACATAAAACTGATTAAAATTATATAAAATTAATACATCATTAAAATCAACCAAGTCTTAAAATTTGGCTGGGTAGGCCTGCCGGAAGAGATCAGTCTTTATAACTCTCTTAAATTCTAGAAGACTGGTAAGTTGGCGGATCTCTCCCTGCAGGTCGTTCTACAGTCTGGGAGCAGCAGAAGAGAAGGTCCTCTGGTAACGGTTTTCAACCTAGTCTTGGCCGACTGTAGTAAATTCTTCCCAGAGGACCTGAGAGTGTGGGGCGGATTATATGGGAGACGGCAATCCAGCAGGTAACCTGGACCCAAACCATGTAGGGCTTTGAAGGTTATAACCAACATTTTGTACTTCGCCCGGAAACTAATTGGCAGCCAATGGAGTGATTTTAAAACTGCTGTGATATGGTCACCTCTAGATGTACCGGTGACCAACCTGGCTGCCATATTTTGAACTAGTTGGAATTTCCGGACTAGGCACAGAGGTAGCCCTATGTACAGCGCATTGCAGAAGTCGAGCCTCGAAGTTACCAGCACATGCACTACTGTCTTTAGGTCTTCCAACTCTAGGAAGGGGCGCAGCTGGCGTATCAGCCGAAGCTGATAGTAGGCACTCCTGGCCGTCGCATCTATCTGGGCTGTCATTTGGAACGACGGATCCAGGAGCACCCCCAAGCTGCAGACACAGCCTTCCAGGGGGAGTGTAGCCCCATCCATAACTGGTTGACACACCTCCAAACCCCGCTTGGGGCCTTTGACAGTAAGCACCTCTGTCTTGTCTGGATTCAGCTTCAGTTTGTTTTTCCTCATCCAGTCCATTACTTAGCTGACGCTGTGGTCAAAGGCATGGAGAAATATATTTGGGTATCATCAGCATACTAATAGCACCCTGCCCCATGCCTCAGGATGATCTCTCCCAGTGGTTTCATGTAGATGTTAAACAGCATTGGGGATAGGATGGCGCCTTGAGGTACGCCACACAACAGCTCCTCTTTTGAGGAACAACTATCCCCAAGCATCACCATCTGGAACCTGCCTGAGAGGTAGGACCGGAACCACTGAAGCACAGGCCCCCGAGTCCCAATCCCTTCAGGCTTTCCAGAAGGATACCATGGTCAATGGTATCGAAAGCTGCTGAGAGGTCCAGAAGTACCAGCAGGAACACACTCCCCCTGTCAATACTCAAGCGTAGATCATCCACCAAGGCGACCATAGCAGTCTCAACACCATATCCTGCCTTGAAGCCGGTTTGAAATGGGTCTAGAAAATCTGTATCATCCAGGACTGCTTGGAGTTGAAAGGCAACAGCCCTCTCGATCACCTTGCTCAAAAATGGAAGATTTGATACTGGTCCATAGTTATTAAGATCCAGGGGATCCAGGGAGGGCTTTTTTAGAAGTGGCAGTAGCACAGCGTCTTTTAGGCAGAATGGAAAACTCCCTTTCCTGAGAGATGTATTAATAATGTGTTGTAATTGTAGTCTAATTACATCTTCTCCCTGGGCGACCAGCCAAGAAGGACAGGGATTGAGAGGGCAAGTTGTCCTCCTCACTCGTCCAAGCAGCTTGTCCACATCCTCGGTACTCACCAATTGAAACTGATCCAGTGTAATTCTACTCACGGGGTTGCTGGACACTCCATTGCCAGCCTCTGCTATAACGACAGCATCTAAGTCGGCTCTTATCCAAGAGATTTTATCTGTGAAATGGTCATTAAAGGCATCACAGCGAACTGCCAAAGACTCTAAAATCGGGTTCAGGGGGGACGGTGCCTGAGTTAGACCCCTCACCACCCTGAACAGTTCTGCTGGACATGAATTCGCAGATGCAATGCGTGCAGAGAAGAAAACTTTCTTCGCTGCACGTATTTCCACCCTATAAGAATGAAGGTGTTCTCTATGTCATGTCTTGTTGGATATAAATCGAGTTTTAATCCTATTGAATTAAAAATACAATAGAACTTGTAGAAATACATCTCACCATAGGAGTCCTGTGTTTCATGACTAAGAGGCATTTGAAACCAGGGTCACCTTACTTGAAGTCCAACACTTTAGCCATTGTAGTAGTTCAAACCCACTCCTAATTTTTAATATCCCACAATTAAGAACACGTCCTTGTGGCAATACACCACAATATTACCACAATGTTAAAAGTATACTGTTCATGTTACTACAAATAAATGGCTGGACACCACATAATGCTTTACTATTCTTCTACCAGAATAATAATATAAATGTCTTTTATGTTCTGTGCAGCCTCAAATACTGAATAAATATTAAATAATATTAGTATTAGTTTCAGCATGGAGTAGGCAGTTGAACTAGATGACCTCCAAAGTCCCTTCAAATTCTAAAATACTAAGTCCCTTGCCAATGCAGCCAGGGAACGTATTGCGCATTAGCCGTTGGCCAGCACTTCATCATTGCAATTTGATGCTAATTGCAAAATAATTGTAGGCCTGCTCTCAATGTCACACTCCTCTTCAAAATCTGCATGTTGCTCAGGACATATATATGGGGCATTTTACACATTGCATAGAGACAAGCATGCAACTGGAATAGTATATTTGTGTCACACTTTTTTTCAGATACATTTGTCACCTAAACCTCACCAGTAAGCATGTTCCATTTTAAGACCAATGCAGAAGGAGGCTTCATTTGGTGTGGCAAAAAGGCTATGCATCTAAAGATCAAAGAAAAGAAATACAGATGTCTATGAAAGCCAAGTGGAACAGATAGGCAATGTCCTCAGGAGACATCATATCCCTGACATGTTTTACCAATAGGAATTAAATAGAATACAATGCAGGAGAATGAATAGTTGAGGCAAAATAGATGTTTCACCAGTGTGTGACTTCTGTTATTGTGAACCTGATCATTTGGGCTTTCTGTTTTGCATGGTAGCTCTTTACAGTGTGGATGCAGAAGAATGGAGTATGGTAACTGTGTCAAAATAACACGTGGTCAAAGCTCATGTCATAGTCAAAGCAAGGAAAATAAAACTGCTGGCTTTGCACTATTCAGAAAGAACAGCATTTTTAGCTGAATCATAGTCTGGCAGATTATTATTTCTCATGCATGGATCTGTAGCCATTTCAGCTTATGTCAGCAGTGAGTCAGGGTGACGAGAAACAGGCTCTGTAGAAATCAAGTTTCTTGTGCAATATCGAAACAGGTAAATAAATAAAAAGGGGGAATGGTATGTGATAAACCATTGACGTTACCCTGTTTCAGTCATTCATTCATTCTTCTTGTAAAACGAACATGCTTAGGTTGGTGAGCAGCACCTGCCTCTCTAGTGTGTTCATGAGCAATGAATACCTGAAAACAGCTATCAGCTAAGCTTTTTATGCAGTACTTGAGGATAAGATAAATGGAACTGTGAACTGCCTCCATTTCTAGGCCTGTCATAGTGTGTAGTTGGAGAAAATAGGTATGTATGTATGGGCTGTACTGAATTGACAAGGACCACTTCTCAGTCATTTTACCCATCTCGAAATTGGCTCTTTTGCTTTGGCTATATTTCAAAGATAAGGCAAAATTCATTTATGGAGGAGAGGATTGGAGCTGCCACCATTTTGTTTAATCCAGAAAGCCCTGATTTGCGTTTTTTCTTTAATTTTTAGAAATTTAAACTCAGTTTCATTCTGATAAACCCAAGGAAAGGCACAAACGTGTCACTGAGGTTATAATACCAAGACAGCAGGTTTTGTAGATGCCATTGGGAGCATAATTTCGCTTGAAGCATTTTAATTACAGGAACTAATAAAGTCTGCATGACTTTTAGGATCTAAACATCAAAATAAAAAAAATAATTTAAACATGGTGGTGGGTGGGTGTTTACAAACAAAATACATTATTGTGAGGAACAAATTAAGACATGACAAGGACAGCTGTTACATGTAAAGTGGAGGAAGGTGTTCTAGTTCTTACAACACATGTATGTGTGAGGGGAGCTGAGCCATGTTCCCTGCTCCCACAGCTTACCTTGCCAAGCTCCTTTTCATAAATGAATTTTCTCCTCAGCTCAGAATCGCTTCTTGTATCACAACTGGGCAGTCAAACATGAAGATTCACAATTTACGGCAAACAAGAGTTCATGAATAGTCTAGGCAATTCAAGGTAAACATGAATTTACAAAAAGCCCAGACAAGAAAGCATTTTGGGCAAATAGAGATGTTCACAGTAAAGTCTCTTCAGCTTGAGCACCAACTTAAATACAGAGGATTGGCTGCTAAAGCCCCCTTCTAATGATCTATCCTGACAGGGGAATCCAGCCCATAAGTAGGTACTAGTCCAAAGTGGGTGTCTCTGTTCTGCCCTTTTCAACTGATGTCTTCACCTGGTTGATACCCCCGAAAATCCCTGTCCTGCAGAGTCCTGCTCCTTCTCGGGTTCCACAGAAGTTTCTCAGGTTGTAAATCAGAGGTCTGATTCAAAGCTGTATATTGAAGCTGATGCTGATAGAGAGTACCACCCTCCTTCAGCCTGTAATCAGATGGGAGGCCAGGCAGAGACAGGCTCTCAGGTCTTGAGCTTCCCACAACAGGACTGTGTTCTAAATCATTCTGCTCTTTAAATCTGATTCAGAATCAGATTCCAAAACTGTAGGGCCCAGAGTGACACTAGAGCCAGGCCTGACAGGCAGGGTCATATTTCCCCTCATATCTCATGTAAAAATTAGATCCACACTCCCTGGTTATACATAAATGAGGTAAACATGTGAACAATGAATCTGGTTGTTTACCCCTGAGATTCATTATTTTCAAAATGTGGTTTCAACTGGGATATTGTCCTTGCCTTCCAAAGTACATAGAATCATAAGAGGGTCTCAAAAGTAATTTAACTCAAGCCCTGCACACAAGACATGACCATCCAATCCCCAGCTCATCAGGGCTAGCTCTACCATTTAGCAGGGTGACTGGTCCTCCTCAGCAACTAGATTTGCAACAAATTGTCAAATATCTATCATCTATCTATCTATCTATCTATCTATCTATCTATCTATCATCTATCTATCAATCTATCTCCCCATTGGGAATGAGGGGAATTTAACATTTGTAATTTTAGGTACAAAAATGCTCTGGTTGTCATGGCAACAGAGCAGGCGACATAGTCCAACTTACAGAGTGCCAAAAGCAGAGAGCAGATTCTCCACAGAAAAGTGCCTGTGTAGAAATTAGGTGTGTTAGAATTGGTTGAAACTCTATTTTGAGGATTTGGAAACCAGCTAGATATGCTTTGGACCAATATAGAGGCCACCCAGTTGGACGTGGGAGGTCAAATCTGAATCTCACTTGAGAATTCCAAAGCTTTGTGCCCTCCATTGACTATAATTGAAAATTGATTAATGAGTATTCCCCCCCCCCCCCCGTTTGATAGAATTGGATGAACTTCAAAGGCATAGTAGCCTCTTCTGCAGGGATAAAACCTGTCGTATTCCAGATGAATAGATGCAGTGTGTTTTGTGCTAGATACCTTTAAATTGTGATAACTGCCAAGAACATTTTCATTTCTTGGCAGAATTGAATAAAAATTGAATGCACAATTGCCCCTTTTGTGGGCATCACACTTACCGATATTCAGATTAATAGGCTGAATGAGTTTTGTGCAAGAGCAGACTTTACAGTTTGAGGGTTTAAAAAAAACTAACACAACAGATATATGCCTATGATGTTTACAGGCAATTGTTATAAAAATGGCATATAGCATACAGGTGGTTCTAGCTAAGAAACTTGCAAAATCTTGGAAAGATAGGTGCAGTGGTTTTTGGAAGTTTTTATTTTGGGCAATGAGTGGAAAGAAGTGATTTGTTTCCCCATACCTCCTCCATGGTTTTGTTGGCAATTTATAGGAAAATGGCATACATCAAAGGCAGGGAACCTATGATGAATGAAGAACAGTAGGGGTGTACGCTCCACACAAAAAATGGGGGGGGGGGGATCTGACAGACTTTTGACAGACCTCTGAACTCGCACTGCGGTTAGAGAGCAGTTAAAAAACTGATGGAAACCCATGGTGCTGTTAGATCATTCGGAGCCCCGAAGAGATCCATATCCGAAGGTTTTTTAGGAGATGTGAGGGCTCGTTTCATGTTGATGATAGACAACTAACTGAACACTTTCATATTAGGAAGACACTGAGGGGTGAGGGAGTAGTAGTTTTGAGATTGACATCTGTGGCTAACCAATAGCCACAGTCTCCTCTCTGTCCCCCCTTCAATCACATTGCTTAGAGGGAGGGATTGCAAATGATATAAACAGAAAGAGCCCATAGCACTGCTCTTTCACAATGCAGCTGAGGCTGACTGAATGTCATGGAAATCGGAAAGTTCCATCAGTTTTTCCTAGCACTTTTCTATCTAGGGCCAATTTGAAGCTCCTTCTGCCGATGCCCCACTTATCCAGCATGGCCTGCCTATGGGTGGGGGATGGGGAGCCTTGTCCACAGCACTGCTTCTGCTGCCAGCTTGAGACTGACTGCTGGCTTGAAGGGGATGCAGCCTCTTTGGGGAGTAGTCTGGACCTCTGTTTATGAGTTATTTATATATTGGGTTTTTTTTTTAAAAAAATTGTATTTTAAATGTTTTAAATGTTTTAATATTGTAGTATGTTTAATTATACTTTTAATATTTATATCTCTCTATGTGTTTTAACTGTACATGTTTTAATTTGTAAAGCCGCCTTGAATCCCAGTATTGGGAAAAAAGCAGGATAATAATAAAGCCATAGTAACAGCAGATAAAAATTACACCCCAGTTAACCTAGCACTACAAAACGAAGACCAGACACGACCACTCACACTCGCAGAGAAAAAAGAAAAATGGGCACAAAACGCACTCTATGGGAAGCACTACAACATAATACAGAACCCACGAATAAACAAAGAACAATTATACAAATGGCTCAGGAAGGGTGAGCTCTTTCCAGAAACAGAAGGATTCCTAATAGCTATATAGCTATACAGGATCAAGTTATAGCCACCAAGAGCTACCAAAATACATCATAAAAGATAACAGTGTAACAACAGACCTATGCAGGAAATGCCATCAGTTCCAAGGAACAATAGACTACATAACAGGAGGATGTAAAATTTTGGCAGGAATGGACTATACAGACAAACATAATACTGCTGCAAAAATAATTCACCACCAACTGCCCATCAAATTCAACCTTATCAAACAATCTACACCATCCTATACATACTCACCTGAAACAATCTTGGAAAATGCAGATCATAAAATATACTGGGACAGAACAATTCATACCGACAAGACAATACCATGCAACCGACCAGACATAACGGTCATAGACAAAAAAGAAAAACACACATACTTCATTGACATAGCAATACCGTATGACAAAAATGTTGTTGAAAAGGAAGAAGAAAAGAGAGACAAATATACACCACTTGCCATGAAAATCAAAGAACTATGGCAACAGGAAAAGGTCACAATTATTCTGTTAGTCACATCAGTCACCGGCATCACATCAAAAAATTCTACAGAAAACCTCCAGAAACTGGGCCTACCAAAATACATCCACACCAACATCCAGAAAGCAGTCATACTTAAAACATTCTCAATTGTCAGGAAATTCCTGAATCTGTAAAAGACAGCATGACGTGGCAAAGCCCGTCATGTCCATCTAGAAAAAACGCTATGAGCGAGAAAGAGATGAAATAATAATAATAATAATAATAATAATAATAATAATAATATCTGGCATTCCTAGAATCCTCCGCCACTAAAGAAAAATGATCCCATGTACTAGCCTTGCGTTTGCAGGAGAGGGTGCAGGTGGAGCCTCAAAATCACCCATACCTGACTTCTTCTCCTGCACTTCAGAAGGACTAGCAGCAGCAACAGAGAAATGAGTGCGCCTAATTTTGGGCTGGGGGGGTGACTAGAAGAAACGCCTCTCCCTCTCTCAACATGGCCAGTGCCAGCTTTCTTTGCTGGGTTTTCTTTTCTCTCTGTGTGTCTGTCTGCTTTTATTTGCTTCTTGTAGTACCACCCCACGCTCCCTTTTGTGTGTGTGTTCCACACATGGAGGTGGTTTCTGAAATTTCTGCAAGCTCTATTGAGAGAATATGAACTGCATTGGAAGTGTGTGTGTCTGTGTATGGAGGGGGTTGAGGGGGAATGGTTTGAGGGGGACAATTTTTTAAAAAATCCTAAAAATCAAGAGTTAAAGTAATCTCCTTCAAACTTGGCATGGCCAAGGCCCTACTTAAAAGCTACCAAGGTGTCATGTTTCATCTCTTTATCTTTAAAAATGATGGAGATGAAAGCATATTTGTTCATTCCCATTGACAATAATAGTGCGGCTACCCAAAAACGGAGCTGTTTTCTGATGGGTAAACTGACGGCGCAGGGAGAGGGACACCCTCCCAAAATAGGAGAGGAGAATTGCCACATCAGACTTCCTCCCTGAATTTCGGGGAGGAGCAGACCCGCTCTGCACACCCCTAAAGAACAGTTTAAGACATTTTTGTTTTCTGCTTATTTGGCACTGGAGTCATAGGGTGGATGATGGATTACACATACAGTGACATAAGCAGAAGGACTTGAACATCCAGCATTTTTCAAGCAAACACCCAATGCTACACCCTGCCAGGTCCCACACGCTCCAAACCCAAACCCAAACAAAACCCCTTAACATTCTTCCTCCTGGGAGAGAGAACTAGCAAAAGAGCACTGGACACCAAAACAGTCCTGTAATATATTGCTTCAGCATCTGAGCCCCAAAGCACTAGTATAGGGGAGCTCTGATAAAATCATCCACTCCAATTAGAAGCTTGTTCTATCTTTCACAAAAGTACAACCCCTCCTCTCCATCCCCACCCTAGCATTTGCCTTGTATAGAGAACCTGGCCGGGGGGGGTGGGGTGGATATATCATTTTTTGCTGACACACTGTCTGAGTCTCTATGTCCTCCTGAATGTGAATTACTAACAAAGATTTGGGAATGTTCAGATTCGGATTCTGTCTGCTTCGGAGGAACCCTGTCCCAATTTGGATGTCTGCCAGATCTTTCTGGATCAGCCTGATTCAATCTGGGATTTGGCCAAATCTGAAGCACATCCCTGGCTGAAATCTTTACTTGTCTTGTAACAGAAACAAACCATTTCTAGATTAGACTAACATCTCTCCTAGATGGTTTTGTTAAAAAAAATTTTTAAATAAAAGTTTGTACTACATGGTATTGCAAAGAGGGACTATACAAAGGAGATGGTTTCTTCTTGTAGAAAGAGTCTGAGAATTTTCTCAAGAAAGTGGGAGGTGTTGACATACAATGTCAGTGTCAATGTCATTAGCCGAAGTTGTAACCTTGTCATTTGAGCAATGGGTGGAACACCTAATTTCCCAAATGTGATCAGATTATTAATAACAAGCAAAAGTAATTAGTGCAATTATTTGAAATAATAAAACTGCTGCTTTCTGATTGCCATAAATGTTTTATCTCCATTAGCATAGGTGAAAGGGAGAAGACAGCAGATGGCAAAAAGTCTTTATATGTTAATTAGCCATTTTAAATATATAAAGCAGATTATCAGAACAGTTACAGGTGCCAGTGGAAACATCTAATTTGTGCTCGTACATATCGCAGTTGTATGGACAGATTAGGTAAGGGTGACACATGAATTCATTGACAGATGCATTTGTATGCACAACCCCATGTTCCTTCCTGCATTAAAATAATAATAATAATAATAATAATAATAATAATAATAATACACAAAAATCAGCAATACACTTTGTACAGCTATATAGTTGAACTGCAAAGCTGCCATATCTACAGTCAATATGGAGTAGTGAATAGTACACTACACATTAACTGGGGAGACCTGGGTTCAAACCAATGCTTGGGCATGATGTTCAGCGAGGGAACAGTTGGGTCTCTGAGCCTAACTCAGCTCATAGGGTTGTTTTGAGCATAAAATGAGATAACTCCCAAGTATGACACCCTGAATTCCTTGGAGGGTTACAAATGTGTGGACAGAATACATGTTTCGGCCTGCTGTTTTTAAAAGTAGGCCTGCACAACTTGTAACTCAATGCATTCTACCAGCCACATAACCATCCTCCCCACCTGGTATTGTTTTTGCAGTTCTAAGCAAAATCAGGAGGTTTCTTGAGTCCCTGATGGATTACCACATAAGTCTTATGGATTGAGCCTGAATTGATGGGTTACAAAGGGTAGCATACAATGTTGTCTGAGCACTGGCATTACTGGCATACCAATGGTGTAAAGCTGGCCAATCTTGATTCTGTCAAGGGCAGCATTCCCACCTGGCTAATCTGTCAAGGGGCCACATGTTGGTGATAGGTGGGTCAGTCCTTTTCTCTCTTTCTGCCACCCCCTTTCTCTCTCTCTCCCTCTTGCTTGCGAACCAGCAGGCTGCCAGGGAAGAGACAGGTCACTCTTGCCAGAGGTCTGAATTGAGACATCTGGAAGGCTTTTGAAATTAAGCTGAGGGCTGCATAAGGGTGCCCCGGCCAAAGGAAGCTAGGTGGGGGCCTTCAAGAGAGCGGGCATCCTCAGTTGTGGTATCCTACTTATATAATACCCTGTCCAAAGATGTTCACCAGACACCTATGTTGTTCTCTTATTGGTACAGAAAAAAAGGGGAGAAACAGGTTCTCAGGATGCTTAAAATACCTTGTTTAAAAGTCCAACACGTTTCAGCCTCTGTACTTTCAAAGGGGGTTGATAAGAGATGTCTGCAGAAATACTCCTAGCAAGGTGATAATCTCCTACGATAATACTCCTTGCTAGGAGTAGTTCTGCGGACATCTCTTATCAACCCCTGAGGAAGGCCTTTAAAAGAACACAGGCCGAAACGCGTTGGGCTTTGAAATAAAGTATTTTAAGCATCCAGAGAACCTGTTTCTCCCTTTTTTTTCCTGTCCTGACTTGGATTCCTCCTTTTAGTTTTTTGTTATCTTATTGGTGTCAGGCAAAGACCTTTCTTTTCTCCCAGGCGTTTTAGAGACCTAGTTCTAGATGTTTATTGATTCTCGTGCTGCCTGTTGTTTTGTATCATACAATGCTTCAAGCATCAGAGGCAGTAAGCCTATATACACCAGTTGTCGGGGAACATGGGTGGGTGGGTGCTGTTGCACCATGCCCTCCTTGTGGGATCCTGGTTGACAACTGGTTGGCCACTGTGGAAACAGAGTGCTACTCTAGATGGACCCTTGGTCTGATCCAGCATGGCTCTTCTTATGTTCTTATTTTTTTCTATTAAATATTTGTATTGCATTTTTTATACTTTTTAACTCATCATATGGCATTTTAGTGTTTCAACTGTTTGTAATCTGCTCAGAGAACATTGGTTATTGGGCGGATTAAGACAGTAAATAAATAAATAAATAAATAAACTTAGATGGAAGGCCACATGCAGCCCTTGAGATGCAGGGTGCCCAGCTCTGTGCTAGTTGTAAACTAACATGTGAGCACTTTTTGTGTGCCGTCGTGATGCTCAGTAAGCTCTCGATGTATTGAGGCAATCTTTGACACTGCCAGCCTGCAGGGATATCTCAGTAGCACATCTAGGTAAATCCCAAATCCCACACCTTGTGCTGGTGAGTAGTTCAGTATTTTGGGGTGGCATATGGGAGCTCTGATGCATTGTTGCAATGGATGTCGTGTCCTGAAACTACATAATAAATGTGCTTGTTCTTGCTAACCGGCAGATTAGAAGACGTGTAGGTTCAGTATGGATAGTTACAGTCCACACAAGGAAACTAGATAACCTCCCTTTTCGGGGATTTTCTCCGTGCTTCCAGTTTAAGAGTGATTCATCAAATCAGAAATATGGAAAGCTCATGACTGCACATGCCCATAGTTACTCCAGTACCTTGTTTTAACAGCTTGCCTCCATATTCTCTCTCTCTCTCTCTCTCTCTCTCTCTCTCTCTCTCTCTCTCTCTCTCTGTCTCATCTCTGTCATTCCCTATGCAAGGCTAGTTCAGGGAGACCTACGGCAATTAGGGCATTTTAGGATCAGGCTGCCTATTAAAAAAAATGGTAATCAAGAAACAACAGGTGACATTTAGACACTTAGTTCGTAAGGCATATCCCTTTCGCTCAAATGAAGTCTGGTTCTTTACTGTTTAATCACAAGCTTGTGCCAGAAACAGAAGGAAACCAATCTGTGTTCCCAGTGTCAACTAATGAGTGAGTCACAGCGTCTCAGCCAAGCAGGTGTGCCATCTGATACAAAATAAGTACTTACACCACCCTCCCTGGAAGCATTTATTTACCCAAAGGAGGAGTATCTAAATTAACTTGTGAACTCAAGACCAAGCCCTCTTTTAATTGGCAGGGAGACTATGTGAAAATGCTGACGGAATGCTATTCATATGTACTGGCTTTTTAGAAGGACATACTTGTGGGTGGGGCATATAAAATAACAAGAAGAACACTCCCATGAATATAATTTCCCTAAGGTTTAGGATTGGCTGAAAATGTTGCTTTGATATTTATCTGGCCCTTTGGTTTCTGCCCATCATAATGAGAGCAATAGATGCTTCAACAAACTGTTTGGATGCAACTGAATGAAACTCCTCTAACATCCAGGTTCACATCAGGTGAGGGAGCATTGCATTGCTTGTAGACTCGCTGTGTGGAGGAGTCGACAGGAGTGACCATGGATGTTAGTCTGTTGCAGAAATACAACAACAAAGAGTGGGAGCCTGCATCCACCAACAAGACATTTTGTTGCCTGAAGTGAAGGACAAGATGGCCCCTCCCTTGTCCATGTTCAGAAAGGTTACTGGATGGGCAGCTGAAAGTTACTTTAACACTGGTGATAGGATTGTGTTGCACACAAGAGGCAGTAAGCTTGCTTGGGGGGCCCTGGACAGGTTGAGTGGCATAACCCCCTCTCTCATCCCACAGAGAACAGCTGGAGAGTTCATGAGAACAGCTGGGAGGTTGTCTCCACGGTCACCCCCCTAGCACCTGCCACCTGATGCAATTGCTTCTTTTTGCCTAATGGTAGGTCTGGTGCAGGCATTCAAACAGGGAGCTGGTTGTCTTTTGTGAGAGGTGTTCAAAATTTGAGATTCAGCTAGCAATCACTACTGGAAATTTCAGGTGGCCTTAGGTAGGTCAGTCCCTCTCACTCTCTCCTTTACAAGACACAGAGAATAATACTGGCCTCCCTTACAGGGCATTTGCAAGGATACCAATATATCTTATCATGTATTTATTGATTAAGGATGTCCCAGTAGATATGCCTGTTTTAAGGACGAACAGTAAATCAAACGTTTCACCATGTTAAGGGTTAATCAGAGTGGTGGTGGTGTAGTGCTAATCTTTATAAGATCAAATTTTATTTATATCTCACTTCTCCAGGCAAATTGCCTCCATATAGTGGCTTACAATATAACCAGACCAAATACAAAAGACATATAAAATAGGTTAAGATGGTCAGCCTATCTACACTACTGCTTTAAAACAGTTTATAACAGTTTTGAGAACTGTTGGGGCCCAGTACACACTCCATATACAGTTTTCAAAACATTTTCAAAGTGTTTTATCCTATGTGTGTGTAGATAGGCTCATAGGCCTTGAAAAATATTTGGAAACTTCAGCTTGGTTTAGAATAGGGTGACCACATGAAATCCAGGTCAGAGCTCATGTAACTTTAACAGTTGTAGAGAAAAAGGAATTTCAGCCAGTGTCATTTGTATGCAATTAGTTCCTAGTGAAATTCCCGCTTCATCACAACAGTTAAAGTTGCAGGGACCCTGCCTTCTTTTGTATATGGTCACTCTAGTATAGTGCCTGCACCTTTAACTGTTGTGATGAAGAGGGAATTTCACCAGGAACTAATTGCATACAAATGACACTGGCTGAAATTCCCTTTTCTCTACAACTGTTAAAATTACATGAGCCCTGACCTGGATTTTATCTGGTCAGCCTAGTTTAGAATGCTGCAGTCAAACTATTGACTGAGACCAGTTATGGGGAGCAAGCGACCCATGTGTCTCCATGCACGGGTTAAAGTGCTAGTTATGACCTATAAAGCTCTACTTGGGTGCTTTCATGATGACATCACCCTACCTCATTCATGGACAGTTGTGTGGGTGTGGGTGTTGTTCCAGGTGACATCCAGGTGCTTTGGAACTCCCTTCCCAGTGAAGCTAGATTGGCTCCCTCCTTGATGTGTTTCCGGAGACATACAAAAACTTTCTTGTTCTGGCAGGCCTTTGGAGAATAATGTGGACCCCAGATATGTTTTAGGATTTTAAATTTTAATATTTATTTTAAATGTTGAAATGTTTTAATATTGAAATCTATTTAATTTATTTTTAACTTTTGTATATTTCTTATTTATAGCTTTTAACTGTATATGTTTTAATTTTGTAATGCTGCCTTGAGGCTTAGCATTGGGCAAAAGGCGGGATATAAATAAAGATCATAATCATCATCTGCTACTTATTACCCTCCTGGTTCCCCCCCACCAATTCATCTTTTCCTATACTCTAGAAATGTGTTTCTTGTTAAGGAAAAAAGAAGGTGGGATTGCAGCACAATGCCTACTAGATGCTAGCATTCTGCTTGGAAGCACCCCAAGACTTGGGATAAGGCTGTTTGAAAAACGACATTCTCCCAAATAAGCCTGTCTGAGTTTTAAGATCCTTGAGAAAGACCATTATGTCTGTCCCCTCACCATTGGAGGCACACTGGCAGGAACATGAGGGGGGTTGTTCATAGTTGTTCGTAGGCTCTTGAACTCACTATCGATGGAGGCTGGACTAGCTCTGTCATTGTTGTCTTTCTACTGACAAGCAAATACGGTTTTATTCAGACTTACTTACTGAAGTAGGTTCCAACTGGCGGGTGCTGTTTATTTCTTTTATTATTGATTTGTTTTTGCTTTCTGCTTGAATTATAATTTTATCTTGTAGTTTATTGTTGTTAGCCACCTCGAGCACTATAGGTAGTGGAAAGGTGGGATATAAATTTAATTAATACATAAAACTACAGCTTAAAAGAAATGGGAAACAGTTGTGCCACTGCTGGGACACACATATAGCTGGCATTTGCAGTTACTAGCATAGGGCCTATGAAAACTGATATGTCTCAAAAGATGAGTAAGATTTTAAACTGCTTTCACTGAAAATCAATCCCCCCATCTTATTTACTTCAGTGAGAATATCCATTAGTATCAAGCTCAATGTCTGCCAATTCCCTCGAACGACACACTTGACTTTTCTGCATAAACCCTGGATGCTGAGAAGCCTTTAGAAAGTAAAGGAGCATCACTGCTTAGCATAGGCAATTTATTTGTCAAACTGTATTTACTGTGTTAGTGTTGGTCTTTTCTATTATTTTGTCTAGACTCTTTGCTTCCTTTGGAAAAAAAAGGTAACTGCTAGTGCTCAGTTGCAAGACTAGATAGTCAAGATGAAGATCTGCACAATAAGGAAAACACAACATTTAAAAGGTGTTAGGCACTTTGCTCCAGGAAGGAGCTTCAATGGAATGGTGAGTTGGTAGGCATATTCTTAGCAGTACATCCCCGCCTTGAAATATGCAGAGGTAAACCTAGAGACAGAGTACCAGATATAAACCGATACTTGGTGCTTTGGCTTCTACGTACTGTATGTACACCTTTCTGTTTATTTTCACATGGTTTATGCACACTAAAAATACTAGGAAGAAGGGCCTGTCTTCTGCTTCGTATGACTTCTATTTGTTCTCTCTCTTTGGAGAAGAAAGGTCCATTTTGATATCTATATTTTTGGCACATCAGATGATGGTGTCGGTCATATTAAAATGTTTCTGATATGTGTTCTATTGGGGAGTTTCTCTCAAATTTCCTTTGCTAACTGCAGTTCTGTGCATTGCAGTAATTCATACGGTTCCACTGCTAGGGTGGGCAAAGAGCTAGGGATGCAGAAATCTGTCGATCTTAGTTTCTCACAGAGAGCAATCCCTGGGGGAATATAGGATTGTTTGGTTATTGGGATCTGAGGTCAGAAACAGGACTTTGACTTCAGAGCCCTGAAACCATGCTCCACTCTCCCTCCCCTTCAGAGCCAGTGGAAATAGAACATGGAGATGGGGAAAAGGGGGCAGGCAGGAGACTGTGGAAGCTACATTATGCAGCTTGCTATGCTCACTCTAGCCTCCTTTCCTCCTGCTTGGAAGCACCATGGCTAGATGGGCGAAATCACCCATCTAGCAAAAATGCAGGGTGGCTAGAGCAGCGGGGCAAAGATCACCTCTATGCTTCAGCCTTCAAGCATTGGATACTCGACAGGCTCTGATTTCAGAGGCTGCTGACTATCTCCATAGGACTGCACCCTCATTTCCCCATTCCCCCCTATATTTAAGCTCATTTTCTCCCAAACTTTGAGAATTTATCCATCTTAAATTTTATTTATCCCAATCTTTGAGGATATATTTTTAAGTGGACATGAACATTTGTACACAATTTTGTTCACTTTTCTCCTAAGACCTGCATTTTCTGATGCATTTTCCTAATTTTTTTTGCACTTTTCTTAATATAACGTATTTGCATAATTTTCACTAACACACACATTTTTGTGTGCCCATTCCCATTATATATGCATTTTTGTACACATTGCTTGATTGTAGAACTCCATCGCAAAATTAGGAAAAGTGCAAATTTTAGAGGATAACTATTTTGGCTCACACATTGATTCAAAAGTGTGAAACCAGATAAATTCGTATTAATATGTGAACTGAATGAATTCTGTCCCGCTCCCATCCGTACGATGAGTACAGCTGATGCCATAATGTATTGCTTTCCCATAAAGTTGGCTGCCACTGCTGAAGGTAGATGTGTTGTAAGGGCTAGGTGAGTGCTGGAGGGAGGATCTCTAGCCACCATGTGTATTGGCTGCTGGTGATGCTCCTCTTTCTAGAGGGCAGTAACAGGTGGATGCAGAGAGAAGGTTTAATTACACATCTACCCTCACTAAAAGGTTGATGAGTTTCAGCTAGCTCTGTCACCTTGGCAGATAAATACTACAGGCAATGCACATCAGGAAGGTTTTCGCTCAGGGAGTTGCATTTACACAAATTCTATATTATGACTCATCTAATTTGCTGTGAACAATGGTCAAGAAAGTCTTAAACTATGCATTTAAATACAAAGCTGTTTTAAAGGGCGAAGAGAATATCTGACAAGTACCCAGCACATATATTTTCCATAAAAGGGACATGTGCTTAAAACTCTGGTGTGTATCTTTACGATAGTTTTGAAGGGGACAAGATAAACTGAAAAGTAAATATAGAAAATGTGCCCCATCTGTCCTTCAGAGATTAGCAGTTTAGAGATGAGCAAGGGGATGAAATGCGGCCATCTGGACATACTCTGGTTAGAAAATGCTACTATGATCTCTTATGGACAGAGGTTTTAGCTCAGCAAGCGAATGACATTTCATTGAGGGCAGTTGATTGTTTCTACTTGCAAACAGAGCCATGAGGGATCTCCACATTGCTACCCTAAGGAAAGAACTAGATAAAATGGCAAAGTTTTTTTTCCTAAGAAAAAAACCAAATTGAAAGTGGTGTTGAATTCTCAGAAACCTCAGTATTACAGCCAAGTGAAATAATGCCATGGGATAGGATTATTATTTGTATGACACATGTTATTTTCAGTTTTCAACAAAAATAAAACAGCAGCAGTTATTGACTGACAAACATTCTTTTGATTTGGTTGGACAAACATTTAAGTTTCCCTTCATGTACCCAGGCCAACATCCACACTGCCTGATTAGATAAGTATTTTAACATAGCCTGTCCAAGCACAATACCACACTAAAAATACCATTTTCTTATTTTTATCATTACAGATATTGGCAGAACTAGGGAATTAAGGAGCTGCCAAGACCAATTTTCTATGTTTTCATGAAAGGAAGTAATTGATTATATTCTGAATCTGATTGGAAATTGGACAACCTGCTCTGCTGAGAGCAGTTTAGCTGCTGTGACAGAAGCTGAAGAACAGTATCCCATGCCACTGGTATCCTGAAGAATGGTAACCCAGACAGGGCAAAAGTATGGATCTTTGTCCCATTTACTCTTGAAAAAAATGCTAAATACTCTACTTTCTCAGTGGTCCATCACACCTATTCCCCCCCCCCCCCAACCCAGTTTGCCTATGCATTTTTTTTTACCTCTGATGCAGAAGCGCATCAAGCTTATGAGTAATTTCACCTGAATAGCTGCTTATGAGTAATTTCACCTGAATAGCTGCTCTTTCATTCCTTTGCTCCTTTGCGCTTCCATTCCATTCCATTCCATTCCACACTTCCCTTTCTCTTTCTCCCTCCAGTCAGGTCTGTCAGATGAGCACTTCAACCAGACCGCCTTTCTACTGGGCAAAAATGGAACAACCCCTTAGTCTGGCAGTTTGGGGGCATCGAGGGAGTACAAAACGCTTTGGAGCCTGGGATGCAAGGTTTGGGTTTTATATTGAGGCTTGGAGCCGGCTGCTGGGAGAGATCGCTTTTCCCTGCCAGGACCTGATGCAATCCATTCAAGCCAACAGCAAGACTCCCATCACAGCAAACGACATGGAGGTTTAAAGGCACATTAAATGCGCTTAGGGAAAATGATTCAGACTTTTAGCATTCTAGGAAAAAACAGAAAAGGCTGGGGAAGAGGTGGGGTGCCAGCAGGACAGGCACGGTGTCATGTGAGTACCGTGCTGCAAATCCGCACACCAGGCATGGCGAGAGTACACTAAATCACTGGTGTGATGGAGATTTTAGATATATGGGATCCCATAATGCCATCTGTCTATCATAGTGCTTTAATATGTAAATGTCATACTTTATTTCAAGCTTTGCACTTGAGATGTAACATAATAAGACCACAAAATGATCTAGAGTAATGTTCTGATAGACATATTTTCCTTTGTACACCTCCCATGCACCCCAAGGATGAACTGTGGCCGGCACATTGTTATTCTTGATTCCACAGTCTGATACTCATTTTAAGAGAGGAGTTGGGGTGTGGGGCAGTTGCCTTTAACATAAGACGAGACCTGCTTGATCAGTCCAAAGACTTCTCTAGTCCAGCATCCTATTTCCCACACTGGCCAACCAGATGCCTCTGGGAAGCCCGCAGGACACTAGTGCAATATCACTATCCCATTTGTGGTCCCTAGCAGTGCAGTGCCTCTGATACTGCTTATGATTAGTAGTCATTGATAGCCCTTTCCTGCATAAGTTCCATACTTTTGAAGGGTGTCTCCTCCTTCACTATTTGGAATGGCTATGGAATGAGCTCCCCACTCAGGCTCACTTGGTGCCAACAGTGTCATCTTTCGGGCATCAGGTTAAGACCGTCCTCTATTCCCAGGCATTGAATTGCATATGATGGGGCAATAGATAGATCTAGTATTCTACTGATACATAGATAGATCGATCTAGTATTCTACCGAAACTGGTTTTAGTTATCTAAATTGTTTTAAATTTTGTATATTTATATTTTTATGCTGTATTTTATTATTTTAGGAACTACTGTAAAACACCTAGAGAGCTTTGGCAATTGGGATGCATAGAAATGAAATAAATAAATAAAATAAATTTGTGTGTTTTCAAAAATCACAGGAAAAAATATGCTTCTCTCTCTCTCTCTCTCTCTCTCTCTCTCTCTCTCTTTCCATTCTTCTTCTTGGCCTTCACAAAAGGGAGTTTGGGTGGGATGCTGCAGGGGGGAGAAGAGGACATTACACAAGTGAAGGCCTACTTGTGAAGTATTAGATGTACTCCATAGCACTTTCCCCCCTTAATTGTGTGAAGAACAATATGTATTATACAATTTCCGATATATTTACTATTTGGGGTTTAGAGTTTTTAATGATATAAACCTAACAGATGGCCAGGAACTCCTAATGGTTGCTGAACCACACCCATAGAAGGAATGTTGGATGCAGCTCTGCAGGTTTCCCCCTCCCCCCCACTTTTTTTTTCTTTTTTGGGTGTGTGTGTGATGCAGATATAAATCTTCACTGAAGGTGAAATCTCTTTTGACCTTCATGTTTTCTTCTTAATGCTCATTGTCAATATATCATTTACCGATTACTCAGATAAATCAAACTGTGGTTTAGAGTAACTGCTGTGTACATTTGCTCTGGCACCTTTTGAAGTTCTTCTGAGAAACCGCAACAGTGGTGAGATCCAGCTTTCAGATTCAGTTGCCATGACCAAGCCTGCTGTGTGGAACTCATCTTATTTATTATTTATTACATTTGTATACTGCCCCATAGCCGAAGCTCTCTGGGCGGTTTACATAGGATTAAAACAATTAAAAACAATATACAAAAATTAAAACAGCAAAAACATACAACATACACACAATACACACATACATTTAAAACCGCTACAACAGCCCAAAAAAGCTACAAAAACAAAAACAAACCCAGGCTCCTCAGATATTGCCAAATGCCTGAGAGAAGAGGAAAGTCTTGACCTGGCGCCGAAAAGATAACAATGTTGGCGCCAGGCGGGCCTCGTCAGGGAGATCGTTACACAATTGGGGGGCCACCACAGAGAAGGCCCTCTCCCTTGTTGTCGACCTCCTAGCTTCCCTCGGAGTAGGCACTCGGAGGAGGGCCTTAGATGTTGAACATAGTGTTCGGGTAGGTTCATGTCAGAAAAGGTGTTCCGTCAGATATTGCGGTCCCAAGCCGTGTAAGGCTTTATAGGTTAAAACCAGCACTTTGAATCAGGCTTGGAAACATACAGGCAGCCAATGCAAGCAGGCCAGAGTGGGTCTTATATGCTCGAACCTTCTGGTTCCAGTTATCAATCTGGCCGCTACATTTTGCACAAGCTGCAGCTTCCGAACCACCTTCAAAGGCAGCCCCACGTAGAGTGCATTGCAGTAATCTAACTTGGAGGTTACTAGAGCATGGACAGTTGAAGCCAGGTTATCCCTGTCCAGATAGGGACGTAGCTGGGCCACCAACCGAAGTTGGTAGAAGGCACTCCGTGCCACTGAGGCCACCTGAGCCTCAAGTGACAGAGATGATTCTACGAGAACCCCCAAGCTATGAACCACTCCTTCAAGGGGAGTGCAACCCCATCTAGAACAGGTTGAAGACCCTCCATCCGGTCAGCAGAACCACCCATTAACAGTGTCTCAGTCTTGTCTGGATTGAGTTTCAGTTTATTAGCCCTCATCCAGTCCATAGTCACAGCCAGGCACTGGTTCAGCACATCCACAGCCTCACCTGATGAAGATGAAAAGGAGAAATAGAGCTGCATGTCATCAGCGTACTGATGACAACACACTCCAAAACTCCGGATGACAGCACTCAATGGTTTCATGTAGGTGTTGAACAGCATGGGGGACAAGACTGACCCCTGCGGAACCCCATACTGAAGAATCCATGGGGCCGAGCAATGTTCCCCAAGCACCACCTTCTGGAGCCGACCTGCCGAGTAGGAGCGGAACCACTGCAATGCAATGCCTCCCACTCCCAACTCAGCCAGTTGTCCCAGAAGGATACTATGGTTGATAGTATCGAAAACCACTGAGAGATCAAGGAGAATCAACAGAGTCACACTCCCCCTGTCCTTCTCCCGACATAGGTCATCATACAGGGCGACCAAGGCTGTTTCCGTACCAAAACCAGGCCTGAAACCTGACTGAAATGATATCCAAAAAATGTGTCCCTCCATCCGTTCACCTCTGCAATTAAAAAGCAATATAACACAGTTGGACAATTTTTATTAGCTAGTAGTAGAAATGTTCTGGAAGCTTTTGATGTTTCTTTGGGCACGATAACTGAAAGTTTGGGGACTGCCTTGGCTCATAGCCTTGTGTGCTGATAATTGAATCACTGCAGCAGGAGCTGGGAACTGCTCTCAACTAAGGCTGCAATGTTTAGTTGGTCAATCTGTTAGACAAGTGGAACCCAACCATGATCAAGTTCCAGTGCCTTTCATCAGATTTTACAGGTCTCACAATCAAATTATTTCTGTCAGTAAATTTCTATCAGCCTAAAGGCAGCATTCATTCAGGAATGAATCAACCACTCCTTGATTCCAGTGAGCTCTAGGTGTGTTAGAAACTACGCAAATTTGTCAAGACGTTTTCTTTTCCCTTGCAGCCATGCCAAAACATTATCATCTTCCTTTTCTTAGACATATTTTTCTGACTCATGAAGTTGATCTTCTCTGTCATTGTCCCTACCAAGATGAAAATGCAACCTATGATCCTTGTCCTTCAAAATATGTAGGATTAATAGCCACCCCTTTCAGATCTTAATACTGCTTCTTAACACATTAGAAATGTTTCTACTGGGTGAAATGAGTCACACCCAATCTCCTTAAGGGTTGAGCACTCAGTTATCCAAACATGCCCGGCATAAAAAACAAGTCACGATTAGGAAGAGAACCAGTAACTCTGGGCAGGTCTAACCTGCTCTTCTGCTCTTTGCTTAAGCTATAATCTGATCCTTTTCTTTCGAATGGGTTTCTTGTTAAGTTTGACACTTGGTTTTATTTTTTCTGTATTTACCTACATGGATGTTTCTCCCCTGCCCTCCTGCCCCTTACTCTTAGGGAGGGTTTAGCATATGTGCACAAGCTGGAACAAACCCAAGCAAAATTTCAGTCTTGCATTCTCCTCCTGCACGGTGGGAAGGACTTTGCTAGCATTTTATCTCACTTTTAAAAAAAATCCTGGTTTGTAATGTCATCTGAATCAGAGATCATGGTTTAAAACAGACTGTTTTTAACAAACCAGCTTCAGAAACCATGCTTTGAAGTTGGCTCATTTAGGAACTGACCAGAGTTTGATTCATACAACAGGAGTAGCCAGGATTTTTTTGAAACTAAATGCTAGTGCTGCATGGCATGCCATTGTGCAGGGTCTTTCAGTTCTTAGCAGCTTCACCCGGGAGGAGGTAGAAAGCCCCTCCCCTATTGTATGGGTAGAACTCTGCAGTTCTTAAGATTCAAGCCACTGCATATTCATTTCTGTGAAATGTCTATATGTTGTAACATTGTATATAATATTTGCATTCACTTTTCACACAACCAATAGGTCATATAAATTAGATTTCAGGCAATCTCAGATTCTCCTGGTCAGAAATTCCAGATTATTTTCTAATGTGAAGTATTTTGGACAATGACTCCAAAACTCTCTCTAATTCTGTTTGTTCAGAATCCTAAAATCAACATCCTGGCACTATAGTCAATCCAACATATTTATATACTAAACATATTTCAGTGGTACTTGCTTTCCAATGAATATGTTTAAGATTGGAGTGCCAGTGCATTATCTGTGCACTATGAAGATTTATTGAGCAGCAGTAAAGGAAAGGAGGTTGTAAGACCAATCAGCTATTCTTTAAATGACAATAAAGAATGACCTCAAGAGCTGCATAACCCTGTGGGAATAAAGCCAATTCCCAATAGTCCATCACATTCTAGCATCATACTTCTCGTCACTAGAAATCAACATAGTCAAGAAAGGGGAAGGACTAGGCAACTAGGAACACACTTGATTCTCAATGGCTGAGGTCACTGGGAAGAGAGAGCATGGGGCTGGACTCGATGGCTCTATATGGCCCTTCCGACTCTATTATCCTGTGATTCTATGATCTGCAGTGGTGTTCACTGTACTTCCCCACCCATGTGAGAAAGGAGTGCTATTCTCTCTAAAGGAGCACTGTGCTTAGCAATAAAGGGAAGACATCCCTGACAACAGGGCAGGATCTACACTACTGCTTTAAAGTGGTTTATAACTGTAGTGACAACTGTTGGACAGGACACACTCCATATACAGTTTTCAAAATGTTTTCAAAGTGTCATATCCTGCTTGATGTAGATCTGGCCCAGGTGGCCAGTTCTCACTAAAGGGATCCCAGGGGAGGAGATCATTGGCACACCATATTTCTTCTATATATACCAGTTGTTTCTTGCTTTTTGGGAGTGGGGTTAATCTGTAATAAATGGTGGTAAGCAAGAGTATTCACATTATTATTAAATGCTTATGAATTATTAGACATCTGTGGCAACACCAATCAATTATAATGATCTTTGAAAGCATCTAAGTGAATAAATGTGAAATACATGCTGCAACCAACACAATACATGCATAGGCAAGTTTAATCGTAGGATGTGGATCACCTGCAAAGAACACGCCCAAGAATGAGTGAATTAATACATACAGGACCACACCTATTTTGGAGTGTTTAAAGATGAAATTTCAGATGATGGAAATAATAAAGACACAATTTCCAGTGATAACATTAATAAATACTGGGATAGCAATTCAATCCTCTCTTCACTTTTGACACCCCCCCCAAAACAAAAAAAGAACCAAATCAAAAGAATCATGTTGTCTAGCTGGGTGTCACACAAACTACGAATGTCAGTTCAGTATGGTTTGAATGAGCAAAATGCAGACATCGATGTGCATCCACATGCATACCTCCATTAGCATATCGTGGAAAGCTGCTTGTGAACAAAGCTCCCTCTGGCTGGATGAGGGTCATTGATAGGGTGACCATATGAAAAGGAGGACAGGGCTCCTGTATCTTTAACAGTTGCAAAGGACAGGGAATTTCAGCAGGTGTTGTTTGTATGCATACATAACCTGGTGAAATTCCCTCTTCATCACAACAGTTAAAGCTGCAGGAGCCCTGTCTCTTGACCATGTACAAAAGAGGGCAGGGCTTCTGCAGCTTTAACTTTGTGATGAAGAGGGAATTTCCCCAGGTTCTGCATATATACAAATGACACCTGCTGAAATTCCCTTTTCTATGAAACTGTTAAAGATACAGGAGCCCTGTCCTCCTTTTCATATGGTCAGCCTAGTCATTGACTATTTCTTCCTTCCAATGGAATACTTATATTTTTCTCAATAGAGCAGAATCCATGTCATACTAATAATGGCAGCAGCCATATGAACAACACTAATCATGGGGTAATAGCTTTCCTCCCCTAAAGGATACAAAGAGTTAGGCAATGTACTGCATTTGTGGACTTCTGTAGGCATTGTTGAAGACTCAAACTGTAGGTGTAGTTGAAGACTCAAACTCTATGAAGACCCTTCTCTGAGTTGTACGCTAACTGAATCATCTTCAGAGAGATATTGTTTATAAACTTGCATACAGAGAGAAAACTTCAAACTTATAATAACAGCAAGATCATACTGAACTTGAATGTCTTGGAATCTAGTCCGAACATGTAGCTCTTGCAAAATAAGCAAATCCATAGACTTTTTTTTTCTTTTGGAAAATCTGTGCTGATGATCCAGCTCTGCACCCAATCAAATGGTTCTTGAGATGCCTTAGTCAGGGCTAGTGCAGCACTGGCAAAGACTGTCGATCCTCGACTCTGCTCTATAACCTTAAAGCGGTCTAGTTGTTAACAGGATTGGCCTTTAATTATTATTTCCTTGTTTTCTTCCTGAGGTGGGGTCACTCTCCAGGTATAAGTAACCATGCTTGAGTGAACTAATACAGCTTCTCTTTTTTCGACTTACTGATTTATTTCTGATCTTTTTTTAAAAGAGCATCTAACAAACCAAAGATCAACCTAAGTATACTTGATTAAGCTGACCATATGAAAAGGAGGACAGGGCTCATGTAACTTTAACAGTTATAGAGAAGAGGGAATTTCAGCCTGTGTCATTTGTATGCAATTCGTACCTGGTGAAATTCCCTCTCCATCACAACAGTTAAAGCTGCAGGGGCCCTGCCTTCTTTTGAATCTGGTCACTCTAGTATAGTGCCTGCAACTTTAATTGCTTTGATGAAGAGGTGATTTCACCAGGTACTAATTGCAAACAAATGATGCTGGCTGAAATTCCCTTTTCTCTGAAACTGTTAAAGTTACATGAGCCCTGTCCTCCTTTTCATATGGTCAGCCTAACTTAATTATCATGAAGTCTATTTTCCAGTTTCCTGTGAACACAACTACGCGTTTGTATCTCACTTCTCTCCAAGCAGCTCAGGAGGGTGACATTCATGTTATCAGCCTATTTTATACTCAGAACAACCCAATGAAGTGAGGCTGCATGATAGTGACTGACCTAAAGAAAGTCAGTGAACCTCAAGACTGAATGTGGGCTTCTGCAGGTCTCCACAGTGCAAGTCCAATCATCTGGCCATTATGCCATGTTACGTGCAAAGATTTTACTTTGTCATTTGTGCTTAGAGTTCCCTTAGTTAGACCACATTCTTCACTTACATTCACTGTTACAAAGAACACTGTTCCCATGGCCAATTGCCCTGTGACAATAATAGCAAGGAGAAAGACACTCTGACTTCCACCACCAGTTAGAGCAGTGGTGCCACACACAGCTTGTGAGCCACATGTGCCCCCCTGGCCATTTATGCAACCCCCGCTACGTGTTCCTTTCCACTCCACCCAAACAGCCATGTGAGGAGAAAGTAATGCCAGTGGCATGAAAAAAAAATCTGGTGATTTTGTACAGAAACAGGACACCTAGGGAGCACATTGTGGAAACAAGGTGTGCACTCCCCTTGCACATTGTTTCCTTAAAAACTCATTACATTTTTTTTAACCACTGATGCCACAGCGGCAGCAAATGTGGCCATGGTGGGGTGTGGCCCCTGGTGGGTTTGGGGGCAGTTATGGTTCCCTGACCCTTGGATGTTGCCCACTCCTGAGCAAGAGGAACAAGGGCCACTGAGTAGTTCCACCTCTTGCATACCAGGAAGAACACCATGACATCCCTTAGCTAGACAAGGAACAGCTTCAGGGAATGTGCTTCCCTTCCTCTCCCTGCTAGAAAGAACTCTGCTCCTGTTCCAGTTGTCTAGTTGCTCTGGAAAGCAGGAGCCAGAGAAAGACACTGTGGGACTCCATCACCAACAAATATTTTTGTGGTGTGTGTGTGTGTGCGCGCATTTTTTAAACTGTTGTAAGCTGCCTCGGATATTATTTGGTGAAAACGTGTGGTACAAATCTTTTAATTACTCAAATCAAGTGTCCTTCTCTTTTTGCTTTTATGGCAAAAGGAATTTTGAACATCCAGCCAGAGAGGGCCGCTTCTTGGCAACAGGCAAAAACTGTATTCTCTCAAGCCTTTTAATTTTCTTGTATTTCTGCTGCCACGTTGCATTCTTAAGTATTTTTCTCTTCATGACAATTTTAGAGGTGCTTGTTTTAGATGCTGCTGCTTTAAATTCCTGTATTGATTGTTTGTCATTGTTTTATTATGATTTGATTCAACACATATGAAGTTTGTGGGGAGGGTGTACATTGCCCTGAGAGCTAGTGGCTATAGGGAAGTGACATGTTTTAGAAATAATAATAATAATAATAATAATAATAATAATAATAATAGGATTTAACTGCCAAATGAATTTCCCTTTAGTGAAAAGTGTGTGACTTTTTAATTCTCTTCCCAAATAGACTTCCTTACTAAAAACTAACTATGACTGCTCTATTGTTACATTTTGCAGTTATATAAAGATAATAATTTGGCACTACTTTACACACTTAAATAAAAGCCAGGAAACCTAGTAGGGGAACTGGGCTTAAGAGTATACTGTTGATGCAGCATGTAAGATAGGAGTGGGGAAACTCTGGCCTTTGGGCCAGATTCAGTCTGTGATGCCTTTGGATCCAGCCCACCGTCTCCCCTCATCGGCTTAGGCAGAAAACTCCCATTTTCTTGAATGGGTCCTTTTTTTCTAGGCCTAATTGCCACATGGGGAAGGGAATTGGGAGGATCACAGTTGGACAGGGAAGAGTTCATCCTTCTCAGCTCACATGCTGCAAACCCACACACTTTCCTGCTGGGCAGCAATTAGTCTTAGAAAAAATGTCCCATTCTCATGGCCTAGCTGAGTGGGCAGTGAAAGAATGGTGTGTGAACAACATGGTGCAGTAACAAGGTCATGGTGGTTGAGGCTAGTGCCCAGTTTCTGAATTTCGAACTACAGGTGAGAAGCCTGGAGGTAGTCCTTCCCCACAGCAATTAACTAGCCCTTTTCAACCAATCAGGAAATAAATTCCTTTTAAGTTCCCCTTCCTTGGAAGTCAGGTAAGTATAGCAAATCATACTTTATTTCTTTTCTGCTAAATCTATCAATTTCTGCGCTCCAGCCCAGTATCTGAACTTTGTTGGTTGTATAGCCTCTTAATCCCCTTCTCTTCCATTCCCATACCACCACATTCTGCTGCCAATTTGGAAAAAATCTAATTTCTCCAATCTTCGCCATTCTCTGTCTTTTCTAGTTAGATGTATTAGAAATGGCTAAGCAAGCCATTTTTCTCTTTCTGTAATGAATGTGGATGGATGTGTTTTGAGACAAAATATCTGTAACAATACAGTCTACTTTGAATGAATGACCATTCATTCATTTCATTTATTATAAAACTTCCCATAGCTGAAGCTCTCTGGGCAGTTCACAGACATTTGAGTTAATTTTCCCATTTCAGAAATAGCTTCGGAGGAATGGAGTGAGGTCGGACATCTTCTCTCTCTGGAAGAAGCGATTTAATAAGCAATAAAATCCCTATCTTGGAGACTACGGAATGTAAGTTACAAATAAGATTTATGAATCGGAAATAAGGCTGCATCGGATATGCAAGAGACAAGCTTATAGCGGCTGGAAAATTTGGCTAGCTGCCAGCGTCCGGTGATAGAGACATTACTTTGTGAAGAACATCTTTTTTCCTCATAAGTGAGGCATATTAAAAGAGATAAGAAGGAGTTAAGAGTGTTTGGGTGTCAAAAGTTCATGGGAGAGGGTTGCTGATTTACGGAGCTATTGGCTGAATGCCAGATGAAAAAGAAGCTTTAAGTAAAAATCGCAACCGGCCGTAAGGGGACGAGCAACCCCAAAACACATCCTTCTGATAAGAATCTGGAATGACTTACCAGGATAATGTCAGATAAATCACAAGATAAGCTGCAGGACAGACCACAGGAGAGAGTTCTGCTTCCATCCGGAAGTGGGAACCATAAAGCTGAACTTAAGCCAGGTGCTTTTCCCCAGGCAGCTAAAGAAAGTCAACAGATGTCATCAGGGGAATTATTGGCTAATTTTAAATCTCTATTGGATGATGCTATGGCAAAGCAGGAGGAGAAATTTCAAAAACTTATTAAAAGCAACTTTGCAGAGTCACAGAAAGAGATCTTAAACGGCTTTCAAGCTGTAGTGGAGAGACTGTCAGCACTGGAGAAGCAGACGGATGATAACACAGAAGTTAGCAGGCAGCAAGGAGTCAAATTACAGGAGATAGATCTGCGTCTAATTGCCTTGGAGGACAGAGACAGAAGAGTAAACATCCGAATTAGAGCCTTTCAGGAGCAACAGGGGGGAAATCCAGGGACTTTGAGAGATTTGATATTGGCAGGGATTAGGGAAATGGACCCCCAGGAAATGTGGGAATTGGAAGACATTGAAAGGACTCATAGGGTGGGATATAAAAGAGGAGGAATGTTCCTAAGGGATATAATTGTTAAATTTGCGAATTATTATAAGAAAGAGAAGTTAATGCAAGCAATTAGACGAGTTGGCCAACCGATGCTTCAATCAACACCAATTCAGGTTTATAATGATTTGTCTTCCCAAACTAGGCTGACCATCTGAAAAGAAGGACAGGGCTCATATAACTTTAACAGTTGTAGAGAAAAGGGAATTTCAACCAGTGTCATTTGTATGCAATTAGTTCCTGGTGATATTCCCTCTTCATCACAACAGTTAAAGTTGCAGAGCCCTGCCTTCTTTTGTATATGGTCACTCTAGTATAGTGCCTGCACCTTTAACAGTTAAATTATAAAAGTATAGTTGAAAAAATGAAAAAAGAAATTCAGATAATATGGGATATTAATGAAACAGAGCGAAACTCTCATGGGATAGTTTGGGACATGATGAAGGCAGTTGTAAGAAGGTTGTGTATTAGGGAATCGTGTACTTTAAGAAGACAACAAGAAGTACAAAATAAAAAGATAGAAAAGGAGATAAGGGGATTAGAAGAGCAATTAAGAGTAACAAAGGATAGACGCCTACACGCTCAGCTTCAAGCTAAAAAGAAGGAATTAGAGAAAGAGGATTTAGAACGGGTACAAAAGGAATTGATATATTTGAAAAGGGACTTTTTTGAATATAGTAATAAAAATTCTAGGATGTTGGCCAGGTCCACTCAATCGAAAAAGGCAAAGAATATGATAGGGACAAGTAAAGATAAAACAGGGAGAAGTTGTAATTCAATGAAAGATAAATTAAATATTTTTCTGGAATTTTATAAGGAATTATATGCATCAGATATGGGTCCACAGGTAAGAGTAGTGGAGTATGTTGAGAGGAATTGGAAAATAAGATTACAGGGTAAAGATAGGGATTATATGGAAGGTTTGGTTACAGAAAAGGAAACAGAAGGAATTATTGATAAATTAAAAGGAGGGAAATCTCCGGGGTTAGATTGGTTGGGGTCGGAATAGTATAAGATTTTTAGAAATATATTGATACCAAAATTGAAAATATTGTTTAATAGTATAATAGAGGGAGGGAAGACCCCACCATCGTGGGATCATTCCTTGATTGTATTAATCCCGAAACCAGACAAGGATCTGACGGACCCAGCGTCTTATAGACCAATATCTCTAATAAATCAAGATTCAAAATTTTTTACAGCAATAATGGCAAAAAGAATGAGTACTTTTATAAATAAATATATTAGAAAAGATCAATGTGGATTTATTTCAGAAAGGCAAATGCCTAATTTAATTGGGAGAGTGTTGAACATAATTAATGTTATTAAAAATGTAAGTTATTAAAAAAGGAATATAAATATATAAAGGAATAGAAAAGGAATAGAAAAGCAGGGTTGCTAGCATTAGATATTTTCAAAGCCTTTGATTGTGTGGAGTTTGGAGATAAATTGTGTGGAGTTTGGAGATAAATTTATAGGAGTGATTGATCAGTTGTATAGAAATAATAAAGCAGAAATAATGGTTAATGATGGGTTAACGCAACAGATCACCTTGGCCGGGGTACTAGGCAAGGGTGCCCACTTTCCCCGATTTTATCTGCAATAGTTATAGAAATTTTGGCGAATGTTATAAGGGAAGATGTAAGATTGAAGGGGATAGGAGGGAAAGAAAAGGTAAAGATTAATATGTTTGTGGACAATACATTATTGACTATAGAAGAACCTTTGGAGAGTGGGGAGGTGATTAAGAGACATTTGAGAGAATTTGGGGAAATTACTGGATTACAAGTTAATTGGGGGAAGTCTGAAATGATGTTATTCAATTATAATAAGAAGGAAATGGAGGAGTGTAACATAAAATTAGGTTTTAAGATTAAAAATATAGTGCGTTATTTAGGAGTTAATATTGCAAAAGATTTAGATAGGTTAGAAGAAATTAATTTTAACAGTTTAAAAAAACAGATAGGGGAAAAATTAGAGGCTTATAGAAAATTAAAGCATTCATGGTTTGGTAGAATAGCGGTTATTAAAATGAAGATATTGCCTAAGATTAATTTTTTGTTTAGAATGTTACCAATTAAAATATCGGAAGTAGAGTTAAAGAGTTGGCAAAATATGATAAATGTTTATTGTAATGGGGATAAAAAAGCAAGGATTAATAAAGGCTTATGGTATATGATACAAAAGAAAGGAGGGTTGGGACTTCCAAATATAAAGATGTATTATATTGCTAATCAATTAAGACATGTTATAAATAGTATATTAGGGGAAGATGATTTAGAATGGCTAGAGACGCAAACAGGAGAACTAGAATTAAAATTGCAAAATATTTTCTTTACTAAAATACCAAAGAAAGATCTAAAGGGACTGGATAACCCACTCTTAAAAACATTTTAGAGATTTGGGAGAAGGTTAAAGGAAAGTTAATACCAGGAAACTCTCCTCTTACTCCAGTTGTAGTAATGGAAAACTTCCCAAGAAATTTAAAAAGTGAGTTGGAAGGGGGATTGAGGGGTCAGAAATTTATTAAATTGAGAGATTGGCTGAAAAGAATGATTAATAAGGAGCAAATTGGAGAGATATTAAGAGGACAAAAGTTAGCTTGGTTCAAATGTATACAATTGGAACAATGGACACAGGATTGGAAAAAAAGAATAAGGATTGTAGAGATAATACAAGATTTGAAGAATTAATTGAATCAAGAGAAAAGAAAGGGGAAATTAAAAATAAAAGAGTTTTGATTAGTGAAATATATAAAATTTTGATAGAGGATGGTGACCATCGAGATTCTCTTAGAATGATTTGGGAAGATGATTTAAAGGAACAAATTAATGAATATAACTGGGGGAAGATTTGGGATGCAAGAATGTTAAAGTTATTGTCGGTTAGGATTAAAGAGAATTATTATAAAGTATAAAGATGGTATTTAACGCCAGTAAGATTTCATCAGATTGATAAAAAAAATTCTAAGAATTGCTGGAGGGGTTGTCAGGAGGTTGGAACATACTTTCATATGTGGTGGAGTTGTGAATATGTACAAAAATTTTGGGAAAGGGTGTTTAAAGAAATAAGTGAAATAACGGGAATAAATGTGGAAGTAAGTTCAAAGTTGGCTTTATTATCAATATGGGACAAGGGAATTGTGAATACAAGTATGAAGGAATTGATTAACAACCTCCTGGCATCCGTTAGACTAATGATAGCTAAGAATTGGAAAGTGCAAGGGAATTATACAATAGAAGAATGGTATAAAGAAATATGGGATATGGTGCTTAATGATAAATTAACGTGTAATCTGAAAGTAAAGAGGGGATTATCCAGGAAGAATGATTTTGAAAATATATAGAGTCCATTTTTGGAATTTGTATTAAGGAAGGGGAAAGGGCACTCACTTTTAAAAGATTCTTTACAATTTTGGAAAGATGTATAATATAAATGAATAATCGGAGGTCTCCTGGGGGAGGGGAGCACGGGGTTAGTGAAGGGTTGTTAGTTATGTAAGGTATCTATGTTGTGTTTATGATGTATTTTAGTTGAAATAAAAAAAAATTCAAAAAAAAGAAATAGCCATTCCCCATTTTAATTAGAACATGTTGCATAAAGCCATGGTGTGTCTACCTCACCTATAGTAAAAGGCCCTTTTAGAGCTACATTGGTCGTTACTCATGAATATATGAAAGTAATGTGTCCACGTGAATGAAGTTGCATGGCAACCCATTGACTGGATTCACACAATATGCTAACCCATGATGGGTTAGTGTGTTGTCTGTGGGCTATCCCTGGTTTGCTTCCCCCAAATAACCCACTCTAACCCACAGTCTGCAGTACAGGTAGTTCATACCTACGGCATGTTGTCAGTCGCACCGGCGTGGGTTACGAGCATCACATACAGAGCTGCTCGCAAGACTGGCTAAAAACACTGCCACCACTCTGCTCCTCTCAAGCAATCTCTATTCCCACCACAAAGGAAGCTGGGCGGGAGGACTACAAGAGGACGAGGGGATGTTGTGTGTGTGAAATAAACGACTCTGTGTAGCTTGTTTGCCTATTGGGTCTAATGGGAGCACAGTAGGTTGTTTGCATAACCACTTACCCAGCATAGCCTGCTATCTACCATGGGCTAGGATGATGTGTGAACCCAGCCACTTTATGTGCAGTATTTGCTAAACATGTGCTATTTGGGGCTGTATTAATAGAAGTATAGCTTCCAAAGCATGTGAGGTACTGGTTCCCCTCTATTCGGCACTGGTTAGGCCTCATCTTGAGTACTGCATCCAGTTCTGGGCACCACACTTCAAAAAGGGTGCAGACAAGCTGGAGGAAGTTCAGAGGAGGGCAACGACGATGATCAGGGGTCTGGAAACAAAGCCCTATGAGGAGAGACTGAAAGAACTGGCCATGTTCAGCCTTGAGAAGAGAAGACTGAGGGGAGACATGATAGTACTCTTCAAATACTTGAAAGGTTGTCAAACAGAGGAGGCCCAGAATTTCTTCTCAATCTTCCCAGAATGCAGGACACGGAATAATGGGCTCAAGTTACAAGAAGCCAGATTTTGTCTGGACATCAGGAAAAACTTCCTGACTGTTAGAGCAGAATGACAATGGAACAACTTACCTGGGGAGGTAGTGGGCTCTCCCACACTAGAGGTATTCAAGGTGCAGCTGGACAGCCATCTGTCAGGTATGCTTTAACATGGATTCCTGCATTGAGCAGGGGCTTGGACTCAATGGCCTTATAGGCCCCTTCCAACTCTAATATTCTATGATTCTATGAAGTGGCACTCTGAATCTAACAATAAATAATACAAATCTATTTTTGTCATACATCAAATAATACTAATACAGTTCCTAAATAAGAATTTATAGCCCTTCATTTTATATTTATATAATTATACAGTGCATTAAATGTTTGTGTCATTAAATCCAATGAACAAATATTGTGATATTGATGAAGTCACCGGAAATTGAAACCTGAATATTAGCAAAAATAGTAAATGATTGTGTGTTAAAAACACACAATTCTTTTCTAATTACAAATAAATTAAAACCAGAGCAGCCTTTCCCTACATGATGCTCCCCAGATGTTTTGGATGATGACTTCCAGCATTCCACAGAATTGGCTTGCACTGCTAGGAAGTGATGTCCAAACATAAAGAGGGGAAAGTTATTCTAGAGGAATATGTTGCAATTTAAAAAAAATCAGATTATAGTTGCCATTTAAACATGATTTCCTGCAAATGTTATTTGTCTGCTTCTATTGAACTGGCTGGCCCTCAAGGCACCTTCTGGTGGCCACATAAAAATCATGAAACCATTCAGACTGGGGGTGGGGAAAATATGGCCCTCCAGATGTTGGTGGCCTGCAACTCCCATCAGACTTATCCAGACTAGCCAATGGTGAGGGATGATGGGAGTTGCAGCCCAACAGCATTTGGGGGCCTTACATTCCTCATGTCTGATCTAGAGCAAGGGTGGACACCTTCTCTTAAAGCTTCCTCTTGTCCTTTGCAGCATGAAAGCTTGGATTGCTAACTGAAAATTACAAAAATGAAAGACATCCTTCAGTGATGATTCAAAGTTTAGTAGTGAGTGCTCTGAAGGTGGATTTTCCTGAATCAAGAATAGTCATCAGTTTACAAAACAATAGGAATGATTTTTAAAATAACTGATGATCCCTAAATAAGGGACATCTGAATATGGATCACTTGAATAAAGGACATCTGGATGATGAACATGAATATAGATGTGTTTTTCTGTATTTGATGTGATTAGAATCCAGGCAATTCAGAGGGTAGGGAAGCAGCTGATGGCATGGCTGATTGGGGGCAGAAGCCTTGAAGGAGTAGGGCAAGACATAATCCTGGGAATGGCCTCAGATGGAGCTCCTTCCTCCAATCTCTCTCGATGCTATCTTGGTTGAATTCAGTGAAACCAAGAATATTTTCCTCCAAAGCAACAGTGGAGGGAAGGGCAAACCCTGGGGCCCAATCCATACAATTTCTACCTCTCCCCAACATTTCAGCAGGGGAGGGGAAATCTGAAATGAGAAAGAGCATGTTCTGCAAGTCTCTTTTGGGACAAGCCCTTCAAATTTAACAGGAGACCTGAATTAACAACCCGGCCCTGTAGCTTAGACAGTCAATGCTTGAGTTAGCAAAAAGAAAGAGAGAGAGAGAGAGAGAGAGAGAGAGAAAGAAAGAGAGAAAGGGAAGAAAGTTGCATTCACTTTCTGCGTCATATAGTTGTTGCTGCTGCTTTGATGGTCTGGGCATCACTTTTTTCCTTTCACCCTCACTCCCCTGGGGACCATCATTGGGCCCCAAAGGTCAGTAAACAGTCCCCAAACCCTCCAAACTCTGAAGTGTTCGAAATGGTGCTACCAGCTGCGGTAAGATATAGAGGCAGCATCTTGCATAGAACTATCTGGCTACAGCTTCTCTTCAGCCTACTGGTGAGTAGAAAATAATGTAGAATTGGTTGTACAACGATAGCAAGTTGCCAGAAAACAAATCATTGTGAAATTGAGGACCCAAATAACATTGCTGTAATTATTTACATTCAGAGAGAGTATGTAGGTATTTCAGAGGTTTCTTTGACATGTGGTGGCCATGGGGTATGCTAAGAATACGCAGCTCCTGCTGTATTTTATGAAGCTGACATAATTTAAAATATATTGTCTTTTCTTAGAACAGAGGACATCCCATACATCTGACACCTGGCAATGATGAATATGAAACCGAGAGTTTCTACCATTATTGAAAGTGCTTGTACTGTTTTCAGTAATTGTTTCCTAATTATTAAACGTAGTTAAATAAATGCAATTAAATGCAGATGTAGTTAAAATTCATAAATAATAAATCTAAGCAACACTGAAAATTTAAAAACCTGTGTAGAACCTCTGATAAAAATGGATCTGATAAAAATGGTTAATTTAATGTTGTTAATGCTTAGATCAAAGTTTCAAACATGGGAGATAGCATGGAACTGTTTGGTGCAGTCTGTGGAATCATGGTGTTCTAAAATCAGGTACATGCATTATGATTTAAGGAGTTTTAATATTCTGGAATTAGGGAACTCTTCTAACAAACTTTGGAGACATTTGGAAATGCCCATACAAAACATTCAGGACTTCAATCCAAAACCCATCTCAATGGAAAAAGCCCCAGTGAATTAAGTGGAAATAACTTCCGCTTAGTCATGTCTAGGATTGCACTGTAAGTGATCTATATATTTATTTCTTAGCCCTCTTAGAATATGTGAAAAAGGAACTATTAGGGCATCAATGGCATATAGCATCAGGATAATTCTTCTCTATTTGCATTAAAATATTACAATCAGAATTATATTTAATTAAATTAACTGATACTTGATTCTTTTTAGCAAAGTCAAAATTTGCAAGAAAGAATGGTTTCTGTTTTTGTTAAATTTCCCTGCACCTGTTTCAACTTCTGTGGGAATTTATTATTAGTAAATGATTGCTGTGATTCAATTCTGATTATTGGAAGTGGTTTATAACAGTTAAAAAGAATACAAATATTAGGATTGTACTAGAGACATTTTCTGTTGTAGTTCTATAGCACGTAGGTCATAGCTGTCATTCTGAAGACTGCTGCTCAGTTCACACAGGAATAGGCTGTTGAGGCTACAACTTGTTCCTGGGTTGTTTGGTGTAATGTCCGAACCTGGATCTCTGGGTTTTTGAGGGACAAACAACAAACAACTCAGAGTTTGAACCCATGGTTTGTTGTTGGGTTCAAACTCTTGGTTGTTTCTCCCTCAACAAACCAAAGTTCCAGGTTTGGGCATCACAGCAATCAACCCAGGAATGGATTGTTGCTAAACTGGATGCAAAACAGAAGTGATGAGTCGTCAGGAGGCAAAGCACTCATTCCTGCATGGTTCCAACCACACATGGGTTAATTAATGGTTAATTCCCATGGTTAATTCATTACGTGAAAACTGGATCAAAGCATTTTCTTACACTATTCTACAGAGGTGACTTGAAATAATAAACTATCCATATTAATGCTGATCATATAAAAATATTATAAAGGTAGGGAGATGGGAACAAGTAAAGGATGATCTTTTGATGATTAGGGAAAAATGAGATTGGGCACAGGCCATGAAAAATTAATGTTTGGTTGGTAGTAAGATTTTGCGGGTAAACAAAACAAAACATATACACCAAATAAACCACAAACCAACAAAGAAAAGAAATATGGGAAACCTGGTAATGTCAGTGAAAGTATGGGAGTTCCAACTGCAGTCTATGTCACAATGTTTAGGAATGTCCAGGAAAACATTCCCATGTGCTTAATTAGTTTAGTTCAAATGATGAGTGAGGGCTAAGATAAAGTTCACTTAGGATGAAACCTGTTCAGAAAGAAAGTGGGGAGATATTGCTAGTTTTAATGTGTCCACACATAAAAAGTATATCTGCATGGTTGGCATATCACAATAAAGAAATACAAGAAGGGCGGGTTTTGAGTTTTGGTTGAGGCCTGCAGGGTTGGGTTGACCCATATTGCTCCTCAACTAGGCCTAAAAGCAAAGGTAATTGTGACATTCTGTTGCAAAAGTCAACTTAGTTGAGAACCTTGAGTGGGGTGTCCATATGGAAAGGAGGACACGGCTTCTGTATCTTTTAACAGTTGCATAGAAACGGGGATTTCAGCAGGTGTCATTTATACGCATGCAGCTACTGGTGAAATTCCCTCTTCATCACAACAGTTAAAGCTGCTGAAGCCCGGCCTAGCACGACCAGACACAAAAGAGGGCATAATTTCATATGGTCACCCTAAGTACTTGAGGATAAACTAGCCTCTCTCCCCTGCAACAATTCAGCATTAATATGATTAAGCTTCAGTGGTCCATTTAATCAAATGTAGTTCAATGGCATTTTCAAAATGTATTTACTCTTATGGTATTTAAAATAGAGCTGGAAGTTTTGTGGCTACTAGTTTAAATAGTTAAAACTGTTGTTCCCCGCCTCGATCTAGATGGAGAGGCGGGTAAGAAATAAATCGTTATTATTATTATTATTATTATTATTAAATATAGATATAGCTTTAGGAAAATATTCCTTTAACAGTAGGAAACCACATGACTTGGATTGTAACCTTTTTTTTCTATGCTTATGTTTGCGATGATATGCTTAACAATATAAACCAATCCAAAGTGAGGTCAGGGAGGAGCAGAGTGACGGATTCTCCTCCTAATCCCAAAACCTGCTGGTATACCTGTTGGGCCCAAGGAAACAGCCCATTTCAGGGGGTTCTACCAGCTACCACTCGCAGGAGCACCAGTGAATGGACTGGAAGTGCTGAGGGTGGGGCAGATGGACCTCCCTACTATGGAATTCCTCTTGGTTGGCGGCACAGGGGCACCTCCACCTAACACTAAGTCTTTCCAATGACTAGGACTGTATTTATTTCTCGTCTACTAGAATTAATGTTTTGTTCCTACATACTGAATTTCCTATTTCCTGGTTCAGAAATACAAGTCTTTTGTGAGCCACGTATTGCTAAATGTTTTTTATAAATTGAATTACAAGATGAGGTTTGTACTAGAAGAAGTTTGCTCTTTCATATTAAAAAGAAAATGAACGATTTAAAGCTTTTGAACTTTTCCTCTTAGGCATTCAGTTTCTTTTGTGAAGCTTGCAGGAAAGTGACGTTTAATGTCCCTCATAAACTACAGGAGGGGATGTTTGTTGGCAGAGGTGAGAAAGTACAAGTATGCCTTGCTTTTACACTTGAGTGGATGTTAAGCAATTTTAGTACATACAATAATAAGCAGGTGATATCTGTCTGTTTCTAACAAACACACTTCAAATGGCATGGTGATATTTATGTTAAATTAAAATTTAACCAGGGTTGCTTGCAGACACTGGAATTTGAATTCTGGGTGACCAAAGTTCTCTTATACGCTTAGCTGCAGGCCACCGGTGACATCAGCAACTAAGTCAAAGGTATCTAGAGAGGCAGTGGCATGTAACTTTGATTTACAGAGCAATCCCAAGTAAGCTGGCGGGGGGAGTGAATTGATGGGACCTCTCTCACACACTACTTCTTACACCCATCCAGCTAATGCTGGCTGGGGAGGAGTTGAAGGGGCAGTTCTACTAATCTTTTCAGTTTAGCATATCTTGTTTTCCAAATTTTCCTCCATTAAAATCAACAGGAGAGGAAAATTATGCATACCAGGTTTGTGTAGACAAGGGGCCCAATCTTTAGACCTTTCAGAATAATGGAGGGGCTTTTGATCTTTCGGACCCACCCCCAGAACATCCCCCATCCCTAGATGCACCCTTGGAACATGCCCTATGCACCCAGAATGCGGTGGAACCTACCATCAGGAGGAACTCCATCAGTAATAGATTTACACCCACAGAGTTTTCCTTGGACGTATCAGGAGCTGTTGAGGTGAATGTGCCTTCCCTGCTGGCAGAACTTTCTTCAGTTAGCAGAGAGATACTCCTGCTCCATCCCCACTCATTCCCACCAGTCAGAAGGCCATCCGAGGGGGGTTAGGCAGTGGAGGTTGGTGGTGCTGATGGCAGTGAATCCGTTCCAGGTTTCAGTAAGAAATAGTCAGACCTTTAAAGGAGCTATCCTGCTGTTAGGCACTAATTTTAGGTTGACACACCTTACTTACTGCAGAATTTTGCCTTTGTAAATGTTGTTTCTCCTACTTCAACTACTTTTTGAAATTCAATTTTACCTTTTCTTACAGTAAACATGAAACAATGTTTTAAGCATTCTGGAATTATTAGCTCAAGCAATCCCAACTTTACAATTTTAGAAGATGGCTCATTGTATACAACAAATGATATTTCTTTGTCTTCTCATGAAAACACCATTACCATATTCTTTAAAGACATTCATGAACAAAAGAAGATATATGTCAGTTTGCTAACATATCCAAAAAAGGTATATACATATTTACATTATTATATTTCATATTGATATTTTTGCTCTTCAGGTTTTTTCCTCGTCTTTTAGCATTGCTATTTTACTTTATATTACAGTCCATATGGCCTGTGCATAAGATCAGAAATTGAACATGTAGTGTTAGCAACTTCCCCAAATTACTGCAACTTTGACCAAGGGTGCAAATCAATGCATGCTTGGCTAGAGAATGCTGGGAGTTGCAGGACTGTTTTCTATCTAAACACGCAAAGGATTGCACTTTTACAAACTCAATCCAGTTTGGAGGGGAAAAAACAGAATTTAATGGGTATAGTGCAAAGAGGACAGTATTAGAATTGTTTCACATGACAGAAAACATCCTCAATTGCACATAGTACAATTATGCTAGAAGCCAGAAAGTAATATTTTAAGAAAGGGCTGGCCCTACCATTAGGCTGAGTGAGGTAACTGCCTCAGGCAGCAGATGCTGGGAGGCAGCGGCAAAGTGATGGAGAGAGCTGTGTGTGATGCAGCCTGCCCTGTGCTTCCTAAGCTAGCCTGCTGCCTTCATCCCCAGTATTGCAATGAGATTCAACTGGTAGTTCAATAGGCTTTTGTAAATGGAATAGGCATGGACACGATCTTGATCTTAACCTCAGGTGAAAAAATGTCTTTGGCCAGCCATGTTTTAAGACTGCTAGAGAGTAACTACTTGAGTCACAGAGGGAAAAATAGGGGAATGTACCTAACAATATGTATACACAAAAAAAAATGATTTCTATTGTTATTTGTTTGAACTATCTCTTTCTGTCCTCTAGATCCAAAGAACTAAGGCAAGGTGTGTAAGAGACACTGTTCTAAGACGAACTAAACGAAGATGGGTTCCTGTCCCAACTATTATAATGGAAAACTCACTAGGGCCTTTTCCAATGCAAATTCAACAGGTTTTTTTTTGTTTTAAAAATATGTACCCCTCATTTTACATTTCAAATGTAACATTTGAATAACATATGATACTACACATGGATAGGTTATTGAGAAAACTGGGAGAAAACCCAACCTAGGTATTAGTGAAGAATATGATTTGTACATGAAATGCTCATGAAATCAATGGGACTTTTGGCAAACAGAGGGAGTAATCCTATTGCCCCCTAGACAGTGCCTGAGGGGCCATATGATATATCAGATTCCCTCATCTGAGGTTGGAGAGAGTGCTCCGACCTCGGAGGGGGAAATCCGAGATCCAACCCCCCCCTCTCCCTTGCAGCCAGGATGGAAAGAACAAGCTCAGTTGGCCTCTGAGGTCGGGAACTTAACTTCGGCAGAGAAGGAAAGGTGGCAAAGAACTATGACAAGCCACGTACAAGCCACTTGTCTTGGGCAGGGAGTGGAAGAGACTGGAGAGGCCACAATAGGAGCCTCCCATTCCCCATCCAAAATGCTGAGTGGGAGAACAGGTAGGTGAAGATTGCCTCCACCGCTCCTCCCGCCCTGCATAGGATGGTTGTAAGCCTCCGAGTTTGGGGGTTTACGATCACCGAGGACAGAAATGTATTTATGATTGCACCCTAAATGTTTTTAGGGATAAGCTAGGAGAGCAGTCACTAAGCTTTGAGCAGTTTTAACATTTTTTAAAAATAAGTAATCAGCAGGAGCACTCCCATCAGTGAAAACTGCAATGTCAAAAGCAGCCTTCAGAGTAGCACGTCACAGTCCTATACTCACAGATATATAGTGCACCTTCTCAATTCTTTTGAGGTAGCTAAGAGAGAAACTTGATCATGATCCTGGAAGTCTTCATTTTCATGTGTAAGTTACTGCCCCACCTTGTAATTTCCTTTTGTATTGCTGAGATTCTCTCTGTTAAACCAGTGTTGCAGATACATACATCCAGTTGTATCCAATGTTACTATAACTTAATTCCCATGCATTTCAATGGATCTGCTTTAAGGATAATTAACATTGGGTACCACCTGTTGTTGCAACAGTTTAGGATTGAGGATTCCATTTTTCCACTGCTCACATCTTGTGAACAAGTTTGTAATTACAACAAAGTAGACATGTGAAGCCTGTGCTATGTAGTTACCAGCAGAAATGGAAGTACATTAACTATTCCAGCTTCCCCCTGGAAGTCAGTTAAGCAAAAAGTGCTTGTGTTTGGTGGCAGCTCCCTACAAGGCTGTAATATTTGTAAAATTCACTAAACTTCCTAATAGTAAGAGTAGAATCATAGAATAGTAGAGTTGGAAGGGGCCTATAAGGCCATTGAGTTCAACCCCTTGCTCAGTGCAGGAATCCACCTTAAAGCATACCTGACAGATGGCTGTCCAGCTGCCTCTTGAATGCCTCTAGTGTGGGAGAGCCCATGACCTCCCTAGCTAATTGGTTCCATTGCTGTACTGCTCTAACAGTCAGTTTTTCCTAACGTCCAGCTGGAATCGGGCTTTCTGTAATTTGAGCCCATTATGCAGTGTCCTGCACTCTGGGACGATTGAGAAGAAATCCTGGCCCTCCTCTGTGTGACAACCTTTCAAGTATTTGAAGAGTGCTATCGTGTCACCCCTCAATCTTTTCTTCTCCAGGCTAAACATGGCCAGTTCTTTCAGTCTCTCCTCATAGGGCTTTGTTTCTAGATCCCTGATCACCCTCGTGGCCCTCCTTTGAATCCCCTCCAGCTTATCTGCATCCTTCTTGAAGTGTGATGCCCAGAACTGGACGCAGTACTCAGGATGAGGCCTAAGCAGTGCCAAATAGAGGAGAACCAGTACCTCACGTGATTTGGAAGCTATACTTCTATTAATGCAGCCCAAAATAGCATTTGCTTTTTTTGCAGCCACATCACACTGTTGGATGTGGAACAGAATGCTGTAGGAGGTGGTGGACAATGGAGACTGGCGGCTCCAATGACAGTGGGGAAGTGAATCTGCTCCGTGTTTCAATCAGAACTCTAAAGGAGCTATCCGAGGTGCAAAGCACCACTTAGAATGCGGAGTGGTTTCACCACCCCACTGACATCAGAACCACCAGCCTCCCCTGGTGATGGGCTCTCCTTTGCTGGAGGTATTTAGTGTAGTTGCATCCTGCAGTGTTCATCTTGGCTTGAGCAGGGGGTTGAACTAGATGACCTCCAACGTCCCATTCAGCTCTATGATTTTTATGATTCTACTATGTGGATTAGCCTAATCACATGGAGTTTCTACTGCAGTGCCACCTGGAATGTGTAGCCCTGGCAGGGATATGCTCCATCTCATCAGGATTATCCACAGCAGGATACAAGGATTGCAGACCTTGTATGGAACCACTAACAGAAGAGCATTTTAGAACCATGTAATGCAAAGGCATCCTTTGTTGTTCATCCTGAGATCCCTAATGGATTCTGAATAAGTAGGCAAGTAGGAAGGAATTTTAAGGTGTCTGTTAACAATGGTTTCTGCTTTAAGTTTGTTTGTATTTTCACAGCTGACTTCTGACATGGCCTTAAAATACAACATTAGATATTCCATAAGTGGCCATGGTGCTGACAAACCCCCATTAAATTACTTTTACATTGAGAATGAAACAGGAAATCTCTTTGTAACCAGACCAATAGATCGGGAAGTGTACCCAGAATTTCAGGTATGGGTTTCAAACTTGTTTTTATTGACTGATAATAACAATGGCCATTAAATAGTTATGGTGCAATCCTGTGCATATTTAGACAAAAAAAGTATTACGACTCTCAGCATCCCTGGACCCGGCCATGCTGGCTGGGGCATGCTGGGAATTATAGGACTTGTTTCAGCTAAACATTTGTAGGTTTGTGCCCTTAGTGAATTTTATTTTTACTATTCCGCATACATATCTCAAAAATAGACATATGGTCATGCCATCAATCATGTCTATTGCCAATATTTGTTCCTCTTCAATTTGAGGATCAGAAAAGTTAAAAGCAACATATATATTTTCAAAAAGGAAACTTTTGGCTTGTTCAAAGTAGACCATGAGTCCTCTTAGGCAAGAAATTAAAAGTGAATGAAGAGATGGAACAAACAGTATGGTATTTATTTGATAGATAACTGCATGTCTGCGACCAGCGTATGGGAAGTTTTCAAACATTGTGCTCGCTACATAGAAGCCCACCTTGGTGCTATCATGTGTAGGCCATGCTTACATTGGCTCTCAATTATTTAGCAAATAACAGCCTTCCACAATCTGGTGCCCTCCTGTGTTCCATTGTGTCCAGCCGGTTTGGCCATTGGCAATTCTGGTGGGATACGATGGCAATTGTAGTCCCACACATCTGAAGATCACCTGGTTGGGAAAGGCCGGTATATAGGGTGAGAGTGATTTGTTTGATTGACAACATTTTGAATCACAAGCATAGGATGCATAGCACCCACTAGCCAATCAGAGCTAGAGGCTCCTGTTCATTCAATTTGATAGTGGGAGGGGATGCTTTCTCCCAGATGAAAGATGGCAAACAGGTTTTCCCTCCAAAACCCTATATTATCTTCCTTCACTTCTCAGCTTTCTGATAACACCTCTTCCATTCATACCAGTGGAAGAGTTCAGGAGAAGGTGACCAGGCACACAGACATGGAGAACACAAAATTGAGAAGCTATCAAGATGGCTGACCAGGCACACATGCAGGCAGACTACTCACCACAGTAAAATTTGTATGGAAATCTGGATTGAAATAACTGTTACCGGATTTATAAAAAAAATACTTCAGCCCTTCCAGAGCAACTAGGAAATAAAAGTATTTCTTTCACTCTCTATTATACAGCTGATCTGCTATGCAGCGATGTTGGATGGATCTATACCAGAGATACCACTTGTGCATAAGATCAAAATAGATGATGATAATGATAATCCTCCCATATTTGAACATGATGTTTATAGTTTTCACATTCTTGAAAACAGTAGAATCGGTAACGTTGATTTAAAAACAAAATCTATTTGGTTAAACATTTGTAAAATGCTATTTGAAAGTAATCACATCATTGGAATATTTGTACCACTGTCATTTTACCAGTTTCCATTGAAATCTATGTATATTTTGAAAGTGAGGAATGCATGTCAAAAACCCTTTTAATTAGAACATATTTAAAAGGGGGTTGGGGTTGTATAGTTTGATCATATATCAAATAGATGTATACATATGTATTCGGAGAAGCATAGGCTTTAATTCTGAACTTATATCTGCCTTCAAAAAAATCTCCAAATACACAGATGTTCACATAGGTGTGCACACATACACATTCTTTTTCTGTTTGTAATATTACTATTTGATGAATTTAGGGTTTTCTCTCTCTCCCCCACCCACCTAAAATAAGGAACTGAACATGTCTCAACTTTCAAGTTCTAAAATCCTACACTTCTAGTATTTTATGTTCTTAATGCAAAGGAAACACACACACACACACACACACACACACACACACACACACACTTGCTGAAGCAACTTGTAATAAGGGGTCCTTGATTTATAATGTAATGTATTTATCTACACACTGTACTATAAAATCAAAAGAAATCTGTTTTCAATGAGAATATATCTGATATATATTTGATCAAATGTTCAGAAATGTTATACTTTTCCATAATTTCCTATGAATAGTTTTATCTGTGTTTTTGTTTTAGTAAATTCTGATGTGTATGCCTGGATTTTTGATTAGATCTAAATAATGTTTTGAAAACTATCTAATGAAAGAAAGCTGGAAATTAAAAGTTGATTCCTTGTACATGCAGGGACACTAGTTGGACAAGTGACTGCAATAGACAAAGATGAGCCATACACCATACATACTAAAGTGAAATATAAATTTGTGTCCCACAGTCTTCAAAGTTATCTGAATTCTCAGGCATTTGTTGTACATCCTGATACAGGTTCTATTACTGTGGCATCATCAGAACTGGACAGAGAGGTATTTTTTCTCTGCATCTAAAATTTATTGGTGTGCCAAAACTATGTGATTTGATATAAGAGAAACATGTTGGATGTTAAACAGAGGGGAGATTTAACAACAACCCATGATTCAACAATAACTCATACTCAACCCATATTCTGGGTTGTGTACCATTGTCTTCCAGTCCAACTTAACTCACAAATTGTTTTGAGGAGGCATTCTAGAGGCAGCTAGACAGCCACCTGTCAGGTATGCTTTAAGATGGATTCCTGCATTGAGCAGGGGGTTGGACTTGATGGCCTTATAGGCCTCTTCCAACTCTACTATTCTATGAGGATAAAATGGTGGCGGAGTGAGAACCACATATGCCACCTTGAGCTCCATGGAGGAAAGGAGGGATGTAAATGTAATAAATAAAAGTAATGGATAAATAACATCCTCAATGTCATGGGTACACTGAAGAAAGAAAACATGCTGATGTTTAGGATAATGATGCCAAGCCATTTACCCCCTTCTTAAACAAGGAGATGTTCCTGTTGTTGCAAACAGATAATTGAAAGCATGTATCCAACCAACCTCAATGCTATTCTGAAAGTGCAAACAATGCCAAGCCATTTTTTCAAAATAGCTTGTGCCACCCCAACTGAATCACAGTATTTTTAATCAGAATAAAAAACACACACCATGTCTCTGTATTTCTTTTAATGTTCTTCAGACAATATCAGAGTATAAACTAACAATGGAAGCAAGAGATATGGGAGGCCAAGAATTTGGTTTGTGCTCTGTAACAGAAGTGGTTATTGAGATTTGTGATGTAAATGACAATGCTCCACAATTAGTACAAACTGTGGTAAGTTTCTCTTTATTAAAATACGTCAGAGCTTTTAAAAACTTGGTTACCTCTTGAATAGTTTCAGGTTTCTATGGTGTTAATGCCATTAAAGCAGGCTGAATCCAGACTTAGGGCTGGTTTCACGGCACCAGGTTGGTGCCACCTCCCTCTTCAACCCTGTGTTTTCCCTCTCCCAGGGTGGTGTCAGGTAGTCTCAATGCTGAGGAGGAAGCATGGGGTTTCTGGGCGGCCATCTGGGCCCCAGAGCTGCCTCTGCCCTCTTCCTGGTGGAAACTGGCCAACGGCTAACCACCTTCCACCAGGCTCCATCCCCAGGTTGGCTCCGGATTGGCTGCGGAGCGACTTTGTCAAAATGCATCTTTGCAGGGAAGCCTTGTGGTGGCTGTGAAGCTGTGCCTGCATTATCTAAACGACATGGTGTAGATCCACAGCCACCGTGGGCAGGGCTTTCCCCGCATATAGACAGCCCATAGGTGATGTCTGGAGAAGACCCATGGAAATTAATGGGACTTAAGGTAGTCATCACTAACCTGTACAATTAATTCAATTGTGTCTAGTCTAAACATGACTCAGTTTGGATCTGACCCATAAAATGCTAAATGTGGGGAGGGGATGCTGGCTGGGGAATGCTGGTAGTTGTAGGACCTTTTTCTGTCTAACCATGCATAGGATTGCACTCTTAATCTTTGTTATTTTTGCCTTGGGTAATTGCTTCTTTTCTCTAGAAATGTCTAAAGTGTTCATAAAGTAATATTTGAAAATCTTGTTTATTTCAGTATGAAGTGCACTTATCTGAAAATACAATAAACGGAAAAATATTGTGCATCCCTGTGATAGATGATGATGAGCCTGGAACAACTGCATGGTCGGCTACATTCACTATTATAAAAGGAAATGAAGATAATAGTTTTTCTATTACCGTTGATCAGGAGACAAATGTTGGGTGTTTAGCTGCTTTAAAGGTAATCATATATAGGAAAGCCCATCTATATTGCAAAGAGCTAACATAGTAATAATTTCATCAGTTTGCTTATTTTGAAATTTGTTAATGTTGAAGCCAATTCTTCTTCCAGATTTTAAGCTTTATGTGGTTGTTCTTGAAGCCTTATATTTCTAAGAGTTGACTTTTTTGAAATGTTTCTCTAATGGAAATTTCTCTACGGTCTATGTGATTTGGTGGAAGAAAAAAAGTCAGAGGAGGAGAATGAGGGGGAGATACTTACTAAAAAAATTAACATACCTACCAATAAATGCTGTCATTACTTGAAAATTATTATAGCAAAGCAGTATTAAATCATGTGTTGGTCTTAATAGAAATTTATTAATTTCCAGGGACTGGATTATGAAAATACCAAGGAAAGAAGATTAGAAATTGTTGTAAATAATCAAGCACCTTATGCGCCTTATTCAAGGGCCCTTCTAACAAGTACGACCACTGTTGTGATCAGAATTAGGGATCAGGATGAGGGACCAGTATTCGAGCCTTCTGAATATATTCTAAACATAAAGGAATGTTTACCAGGTGGAACAGTTGTTGGTAGTTATCAAGCAAAGGACACAGAAACTGGAAATAGTGGAGGCCTAAGGTAAAAAAAATTTTTTTGGACTAATTTGGTTTACAGATTGTGGATTAAATCAGGAAATTGGTACGTGGTATATAGCCCTCCTCTGAAATTCTGGGGAGCTGATGCCAGTCAATGTTGATATTATTGGGCTAGATGGACCAATGGTCTGACTCAGTATAAGGCTGCTTCCTACTTTGTTCTTAATATGTTTGTTCTTAACAGTTACAGAATAATAAATGACCCATGCAATTGGATCACTATTGATCACACGGGACAGCTGAGAACCACTAAAATTTTAGACAGAGATTTGCCAAACGTGAGAAACACTCAATGCAATGTAACAATCTGTGCAATTGATCAAAGTGAGTACCAAACACTGTGAAAAGTTGCTGTCGATGTAGCATATAGGCTTAAATTGCTGGCAGTATTTTGTTGTGTCTTCCTCTCAAATCACTGCGTTAAAGTGCTCCAGTCCCATTAGAATGATTTCACAACATGAATTTGGAATTGCTATTACTGGACATTTTTTTTTTAATAAGCCAGTTTACTACGGGTCAAATCCAATGGTACCGAACAGACTAACACTCACACAATGGGATTTCCCCTTTCCTTCTTTCCCTTTGCATGGCCCACAAAATCTGCTCTGGTGGGTCCTCCCTCCAAACCCTCTGAGACAGATTTGGGGTGGGGAATTTTTTAAAAAATCTGCCAGAGATGTCCTTTCCATTGGCGTAAGGACACCATTGGTTACAATTCTAGGTGTCTACCTTCAGGCTGATTTTTTCCCCCCAAGCCTCATAGCTGGAAGTCCATTTCATGTTGTAAAACGGATTAGTTAATTCTTCATTCCATGTTTGCTTGCTCCTTCTGTATCAACTAAGCCTAATTTTTCTAAAATTAGCCATGATCCAGCAGCTCTAAGTCATCTATAGAGGAGCTTATGAACAGAATAGCATCTCCATGCACCCATAACACATTTTCCTTTATAACAAGGTAACAGAAAATCTCTGTGCAGGCAAGGCTTTGAATGTTGTATTATATTAATGTAAGTAGGGCTGACCACAAGATATGGGAAACCTTGAGCCTAATTAAATTGGGTTATATCCAATGTCGTCTGTCCATCAATTAACAGAATTCATGAGTAAAATAGATTCCCCATCACTTTGTAGCCCCCATGCCCCTCAAACTCTGCTCCAGAACTCTGCTCTGGGGAGAGATTTGTGTGTGTGTGGGGGGGAAGCACAGGAGGGTGCAGTCCGGAGGAGAGGAAGGGAAAATTCCATTGCATGAGTGGACCTCTGTTTGCGCAACATTGGATAAAAATGGCATTCTTAATTTGTTCAGTACAATTACATCTCCTTCCTCCAAGGAACTCAAGGCAGCATACACAATTTGCAGTGGTTTCTGCCACTGCTGCTGTGGCACAATTCTGTTATTGGAACCTTCTTGTTTCCTCCTTCCTTCCACACTTGTCTAGAATAGGTTTGCATTGTCCTCCACAGTATCTGTGGGTCAACTCCCCCCCCCCAAAGATACCTGAATAGATTATGCCCTCTCCTGACATCTATACTGATCCCAGTGTCCTGGCCAGGGTAAGAAATAAAGGGATCACCTGTCTTGTTATGAACCTACCCGAGTATTAAGATCTGCAGGAGAGGTCCCTTTGAGGTCACAATTACTCGCAGAAGCCTGTTTATTGGGCTCATGTGAAAGGGTGTTGCCCCCAAACTGTGGAATGCGCTCTGACAAGAATTATGATTGCCCCTCCGTCTTTGCCTTTAGAAAGGGTGTACAGACTGATCTTTTCAGTTTGGCCTTTCAAAATGTGCATTTTATTTTTTTACTGTTTTAATGCTTTTGTTTTTATTGTTTTAAGGTCTTATTGTTGTACAACACCTTGATGGCTTTTTAGCAGATAAGGCAGCAAACAAATGTCAATAATAAACAAACAAACAAACAAACAAACAAATAAACAAACAAACAGAAATGGGAGCAGAAACATGGTTGCAACCCTAAACATTTTGGAATAGTTTGAATATTAATATTTGAATTTTCTCAGGACATTTAAAAAAATCTTACTGATAATTCAGACGGGTTTTTAACAGAAAGTTTCTTCTTTCTCCCTATTGTATAATAGTATAGTGTTGACATAACTTAGGTCAGATGTTATTCCTATCAATCCATCCTTAGTCAGTTAATCTGTTATCTATTTGATATCTGAAAGCCTGCATTTTCCTCAGATTCCTAAAGTAACGTCAAGCTTCTCTTACTGAGGCCATTTCTTAGTTTGGTTAAGAATACAAGAATCACCATGCTGGATCAGACAGAGGGTCCATCCACTCCAGCACTCTGTTCACACAGTGGCCAACCAGCTGTCAACCAGGAGCCAACAAAGTAGGATGTGGTGCAACAGCACCCTCCCACCCATGTTCCCCAGCAGTTGGTGCACACAGTCTTACTGCATCTGATTCTGGAGGTAGTACATAACCATCAGGACTAGTAGCCATTGATAGCCTTCTCCTCCAGGAATTTATCCAAGCCCTTTTTAAAGCCCTCCAAATTGGTGGCCATCACTACGACTTGTGGTAGTGAACTCCATAATTTAATTATGCACAGTGTGAAGAAGTACTTCCTTTTATTTTTCCTGAATCTCCTACCAATCAGCTTCATGGGATGACCCCGGGTTCTAGTTTTTGAGAGGGAGAAAAATGTCTCCCTATCCACATTCTCCACACTATTCATAATTTTGTACACCTCTAAGCTAAACAATCCCAGCTATTGTAACCTTCCCTCATAGGGGAGATGCTCCAGCCCCCTTACTCATTTCAGTTGCCCTTTTCTGCACTCTTTCCAGCTCTGTAATATCTTTTTTTTAGGTATGGTGACCAGAACTGTACAGCAAAAGTTTAAGGGTTACCTTTAATCTACAGGAGGGAGAGTATGTTGGCTGCAAAATGATTATCATTACTACATAGGTGCATGGATAAGATGAAGCCAACCTGTTTTTAAAAAGTGTGCATATTTACAGTATTAAACTATGAGGCATTTTAACTTCCCAGGTGGTAAAACAGGTACTGGGGAAATTGTGATAAAACTGATGGATGAGAATGACAATTACCCAGTGGTTACTAGAAAAAAGTATATCATGTGTAAGGACAAAAAACCAATTTGTATTACGGCCTTTGATGCTGATCTGCCTCCCTACACTATACCTTTCCATTTCGAAATAGAGATGCCAATGAGCTTAACATGGAGGATAACACCATATGAAGGTATGCAGGTAGCTTTTAATATCTCACTCCAATAAAGATAAGTGTATGTAGCAATCATGTAAAAATGTTCATCACTGGATTTGATCTGGTTTTACAGATGAATCAGGATTGCTGTCACCAGTGGAAGATATAGACTATGGCTCTTATGAAATTCATGTTAAGATATCTGATAACATGGGTCATAGTGGAACAAGTGTAATAACAGTTCAATATTGCAACTGTGTAGTTCCAAGTGATTGTTTTGAACCCAGCACAGACATCCCTAAGGATCCTATTCCTTTAGATATCCCTGAAGATCGTAGTCCATATGAACAGCTGTCTAATAGTGCTTTTGGTCCCTGGGGCATTCTTGCAACTGTACTGGGATCACTGTTACTGCTATGTAAGTATATGTAATTTGTATAGATGATATGCACAATGAGCCATTAAGGGTCAAAGTACACATTACTTGTGGCAGCTATATTTTTCTTAGGTCTTTTCTACATGAAGCATTTATTGAGTGCTCATAATTCCCTATGCACAATTGTTTGCAGGATCTTTAGACAATGTCGTGACCCTCCAGTTTAGCTTCTGTGATTAACTAGCACTTTTGGCGTTTTTTTTAGAGCAGGGACAATGCAGCATATAAATGTGAAAGCAAAAGAAACCACTTTTTCACTTCTGTATTTTCACTATTCTGCTGTACCACAGTGCCACCTAGAAATTATGTAGCAGAAAAGCAAGAAAGGAAACACTCCTCGTGTAGTGCTTAAGTGCTCAGATCTCACTTCTGTGACAAACGTGAAAGCAGATACGGCAGATTAACAGCTGATTAACAACCTCATGTAGAAAAGCTCTCAAATAAGTGCAGGGGTCAAGATTGGGACCATAGTATGTCTGTGTGGTTTTTTTTTAGTGAACTTTAAACATTTGCCTTTTAACAAACTTTATTCAACACTCTTCTGCTCACTTCTGAGTAAAGAAAAAAGATGTCATTATTAGCTAAGTCTCCAAAGCAGCATGCAAGTTTGTTCTGAATTGAGGAGTATTCACTCATATGAGCCTTAAACTGCCACCGGAAGTGATATAGCCCAGATGTTCATTTACAACCTCATTTGTAGTTAGAACTAGGCTTCTGGTCCAGAGTTATTCACTTCATCCAAAGGAAGGAAAGGGGGAAAATGCTCTGAATTCAAAAGTCCCTCATAGTGTTTTACATCATATTTATTCTATATAAGCAATCGGGTAGAGCTAGGTTTGAGGCCCCACTGGGTAAGTTCCTTTCCTTGGCCACTTGGCTCCCCCCCCTCAATTATCCCTCTCTCCCACTTTTTAAAAAATGTATCTGGTTGCAATTGCAGCTCCTCCTCCTCCACCTACGTGACTGGCTCCATGCTGGCAAAAAAAAGTGCTCAGGCAGGCCCCATGGCATGCTATCTTGAAATCACTTAAAAAACTTACGTTTTGAGTTAGCAGTATCTGAACCAAATAGATGGTACATAAGAGCCCTGCTGGATTAGACCAATGGTCCATCTAGTTCAGCACTCTGTTCACGCAGTGGCCAACCAGCTGTCAACCAAGAACCCATGTGCAGGACATTGGTGCAACAGCACCCTCCCACTCATGTTCACCAGCAACTGATGTATATAGGCTTACTGCCTCTGATTCTGGAAGTAGCACATAGCCCTCAGGACTCTTAGCTATTGACAGCCTTCTCCTCCAGGAATTTATCCAGCCCGCTTTTAAAGACATCCAAATTGGTGGCCATCTTGTGGTAGAAAATTCCATCATTTATGTGAACAAGATCTTCCTTTTATCTGCCCTGAATCTCCCACCAATCAGCTTCATGGGATGTCCCTGGGTTCTAGTATTATGAGAGCGGGAGAAAAATGTCTCCTCATCCACATGCTCTACACCATGCATAATTTTGTACACCTCTATCGTGTTTCCCCTTGCCCTCCTTTTTTCCAAGCTAAACAATTCCAACTGTTGTAACCTTCCCTCGTAGGGAATATGCTTCAACCTATTGATCACTTCAGTTGCCCTTTTTTGCCCTCTTCCCAGCTCTAACTATATTTTATAAGGTGTGGTGACCAGAACTGTGTACACAGTATTCTAAGTGTGGTCACACCATAGATTTGTATAAAGGCAATATTCTGCTTTTGTGGGGACATGGCCAGTGAGGGTACAGGAGCGATGAAGAGGCAGTCTTTATGCCCTTTACTCTTATTGGTTATGTCCCCCAAAGGCAGTATCTAATTGGTTCAGATCACTGCTACTCTATCTCTATTTTAAAGGTTATTTTAAAAAGGCGTGCCACAGTGTAGGCTTCCCCAGCCAGCTGTCTTGCCAACTCCTTTTGCAGACACAGGCAAGCCTGCAGCCATGGTCAGGCTTGGAGCAAGGAGAGGGAGGAGGAGCCACCGGTACAAATTAAAGGGGTCATTTTGGGGCCCTAATACCCCAGGGCCCTGGACCTGCACCCAAGTTCTGGCCTGGTTGCACTTGGTTGTAAACAATGTATATTTCCCAGCACCCTTTCCTGAAATACTTAAATATATACATTTGCTTCAGAATCTTATAAAAATGAAAGCCAAATAAAATACAAAGCTCAGGTTTTGTGTATTTCCCTCCTGCAGTAGGCCTGGGTATACCCTTAGGCTTTTGGCTCCATAGCAAAGTTCCCATGACTGAAGAAGCGTGTGACAATTTAGCTTTCCAGAACTTAATTAAATCAAACACTGAGGCACCAGGTGAAGAATTGACAGTAAGTAGCATTTCTGCCTATTTTGCTTAACAAATGAACAAGCTCACAGATTTGGCGTATGAAAAAGGACAACTGTATTTCTATAAAACACACAATGCCAATTACTGGGTTAAACAATTGGTGTGGCTGCATACAAGTGAGTGAACGTGCTGCCTCCCTCCCATTCCTGCTTTGTAAACCAACCAACCATGAGTTAAAACTCTGGGTTGTTTACCTCTAGACAACTCAGAGTGCCTGGTTTGCACATCATGACAACACCCTGTCCCGGGGTTGTTTCAGAAAGCAGCAGAGGGCAGGAGCCAGTACACTCACTTTTGATTGTTAAATGCTCATGCAGTTTGGTGTTTATACTTGCAACTAGTGCCTTAAAGTGTCAATCAACTCCAAAAGATGGGTGTGGATGGATCCAGAAAAGGGATCACTTTTTGGGTTTGGAGTTCAATCTGAGCAAATTTTATTTGTTAAAGCTGGAATTGGGAGTGGAAAGTTAGCTGCAGCAATGTAATATGGTTGCAGGTAGGACCAATAGATAGGCTATGTGTCTTGGGCCCAATCTACATCAAGCAGGATATAGCAGTATGAAAGCGGTATATAAAAGGCAGGAACCACACTACTGCTTTATAGTGGTATTGAAGTGTACTGACAACTGTTGGGGCCCATAGACACATACCATATACCACTTTCATAGTGCTATATCCTGCTTGGTGTGGCTTCTGTCTTTTATATACCACTTTCATACCACTATATCCTGCTTGGTGTAGATCAGGCCCTGGTATGTAAAACTTATCTGGATCCTGTTCCAGATGGAATGGTGTGTTGGCAAGAAAATTGTGACAATGGTAAGGAAATGGACGGGAGCTGCTGCTTTGAGCCAAAAAGAGCAAGGAGAGTTGATTTGACATGGGATACGTGTGTACCGTGGAATATATAATTTGGTTTGAGTTGAGAATGGACTGAAGCTTCATTTTTTATGATGGTTCAAGGCTTTTCTCTAGCAAATAGGAAAGACTTTCACAACCTGGGGTCCTCCAGATGGGTTTGTGACCATTGCCCCATGCTGCCTGGGGCTGAATTCAAGTCATCTGGAGGAAGAATATAGGTAATTAAAAGGAATTGCTTCTTCTTTCAGAAAATGCTATCATTTCCCCCCACCCAGGACTTTCCCGTCAAAACAATGAATGCATCTATGAGCGTGAGCACAGTTGGAGAAAAAACTGGGACGCACGAAGGTTTGGAAGTGGTAAAAGGAGAAGATCGCAGAACAGAATTAATCAAAGGGGGAGGAAATCACATGGCAGGATCTTTATGGGATTTTGAAAAGCCCCTACGGAATTCCTACAAAGATTTCTGTTCAGAATGGCAGAATTTCACCAATCCTCAATTAGCTGAAGTAAGTCCAAATCTAAGTAAGTGTTCTGACATAGATTTCCCAGAGCTCATATTTGGATTAATGTTAAGCCTATTCATTTCAGGGTAGTATATTTCACTTTGGCAACTACCGTTGTTTCACTTTTTGGTTTTGAATATTACTGTATTCCTCTAGTTATTTCAGACCGTTGGGCTTATTAGTAAACCAATTTTATGCTGCTCCATTCAAGGTGATTAATTTGGTGCGTGTGTGTGTGTTTTCTGTTATTTGACTAGAATTGCATCTGTTTGTGGTGTGTATTTGTGTTGCACATCGGTGGTGTATTCATTTATTTAAAAAATTATACTCCACCCTTTCCTAAAAATAGTACAAGGTGGCTAACAATAAACAGTAAAAAAGTTAAAAATTAAATTATAAAACTGAACAACAAAACTAAAATACAACTTAATCTATGAATCGGGAGAAAACAAGTCAACAGCGTCAATCAGCATCTTAGATCAGCAGTGTAAAACATTATCAGTAATCTATCAAACAAGATGTTGTAGGCTAAAGGCCATCTAATGAGGGAGGGAGGGATAACTCCCTTTAGGAGGAAATTCTGGAGCTTTGGTGCAACTGCAGAACATGCCCTGGGGGTAGGCACTCCAGTGCCCTCCACATGTTTTTGACTACAACTCTCATAATCCCTCGCCATACTGATTGGGGTGGGTAGGAGCTGTCTCAAACATCTGGAGGGCCTCAGGTTACCTATCCTCTTTGAATGTAAAGCCTAATGCTGATGCTCAAGATATCTTAGGTAATACAGAAGAGATTAAAAGAAAAAAGGGCATAGTTATGCTCTAGACACAAAAAGCTGATTCCTGTCTTTCAGAAATCATGTGCAAGCTACATATTTATTCATTTTTTTAAGAACTTAAATTATTTTATAAGAGTTCCTTTGTGTTTGCATTGGATTATTTCCTGTGTAAGACATTTTCCGTAAAATAATTAGTATGATTGTATATCTTTTGTACCTGGGAACCAAATAAATAAAGGATAAAATCTAAAAATGTGCTGTGCCTTTCTTTCTATGCAGATGGTATTTTGGTGTGGACAGGATGAAGAACATAAACATGCTGGAGAATATGTACTTTCATTTAAATATGAAGGAAAAGAATCACCAGTTGGTTCTCTAAGCTCCTGTACTGGCCAGTCAGAAGAAGAAGAACTCAGTTTTTTAAATCACCCAGAGCCCCCTTTTAGGACATTAGTTGAAGCCTTTGCAAAGGAATAGGCATGTTTCCACACACTGGACCTGAAAACCATGAGCACAATCCACCGGGACATTCTCCTGTGCCAGCTCCATTAAAATGAATGGATGTTTTTGTGCAAATTTAATTCATTTCAATTGGATTTGAGGAGGAAACATTCCTGTAGTTTGTGCTCATTCACTGATTTCAGCGGATTTTAATTCTTTTTTTATTTCCCCAAGTCAGCTTTCTCTCACTCGGTGTCCTTCAAATATGTTCTACTTCAACTCCCACCATCACCAACCAGCTTAATCTTTGGCGAGTGTATTTAAAACTGATTTTAATATTAGTTCTTTAAAAATTATTGATGATCTGAAATTTGTTATAAAATTTGTCCTATGTGAACACCAATTAAGTTTTAAGTTTAGTTGCCTATTTTTTACATCTTTAACGGATGTACTTATCTTTAAAAGACTTTTAAAAACTCATATTTTTTTATTTCAGCTTCTAAATTACCTGCTAAATAATTATGTGTAGTAGAAAGTATTATTTGATGGAGCCTTTTTTAAAGCATTCTATAAACAACTGATTAAATGTTACTGGTGTGCAAGTTAAATTATGTTTAAAATGTCTTATTTACTTGTGTGCTTAGTTGTGAATCCTTGGCCACATCAGATGCTTAGGTCCATTTGAAACCAATGGGATTTATGTCTATGTAACTGCACTACATTACAATCTTTAGATTTTTCAATCTGAACTGCAGAAATATTAAATTAGAAAACACTTCAGTTCACTACCAAATAAATAATATTTAACTGCATAATGCTGCTGAGTGATTCAGTCCTGCTTACTTTTGAATAGAGAGGTTTGTCCTACTTTTTTGTGAGTAGATCTGCTGTTCATGCTTATGTCTGAGTAGATATGCCTCCTACTACAAATTGGTAACAATGGAATTTCCATGTTTGTGTGTGTGGATGAGAGAGTGATTTTTCAGCCCTACCCACTTTTGCCAACAGTGCTGCATTGGAATGCAGCCCTGGTCAGCTTCTCTGAAAAGGTTCTCCATCACAGCATTAGTGTGACGATACCCCACATTTCCATCTCCTATGTATGTCTGAATTAGTAGGTCTGGAGAATGCAGAATGTTGGACTGAGTGGGTGTGGCTGATGATGCTGGGAGAGAGAGGAGTATATATAGTGTGAGGGAGTGTTTTAGTTTATCTTACTGTCTTGGTTGGGGGAGGGTAGTTGTGTGGAAAATAGCTGTGTGTGTGAACTAGTCAGGAGCGTGTGTGAAGAGATTATTAGGATTATTAGTAAATTATTAGAAGTGTTAAGAATAGGCAGGTATTAAATTGATTTGAAAGAACTGTTAACAACAATAAATGTTTTCTTTTATTTTTGCTATCACAAACCACGTGTCAGCTTGGCTTTGTAACCTGCTCTATAAGTTTAATAAAGAAACACATATCATTACACCTTCAGCCAATATACTCACAGGAGAACCTTATTCAAAACCCTTAATACCCTTTTCCCCTCTGCTATAAAGGAAAAGTGGTGCGTCGTTCACCCTTCCCTCAGGTATTTAAGTGGTGGTGCTTAGCCTGAGAGGGGTGTGCTCATCTAGGCCTAGTGTTTGAGGCTGTGGTGGCACAATTAGCATATCAGAACTTGTAAAAAGCTGATTGCCAGTTCAACAATGAACTCGTGTTGATTGTAGGATATCAAAACTATGAGTTGGATCCAGACTTTGCTGGATCCAATGAAATCAATGGGACTTATGTTGGTCATGACTCACATGAGTCCCAGCTTTTTCAGTGGGTCTACTGACTTAACTATGACTAACTTCCTGACTGTTAGAGCAATATGACAATGGAACCAATTACCTAGGGAGCTGGTGGGCTCTCCCACACTAGAAGCATTCAAGAGGCAGCTGGGCAACCATCTGTCAGGTATGCTTTAAGGTGGGTTCCTGCATTGAGCAGGGGGTTGGACTCGATGGCCTTATAGGCTCCTTCCAATTCTACTATTCTATGTTTCTATGACTAAGTCTGGATCAAACTCTATCCTTTTTCACATTCTGCCCCCCAATTCTGATAGATTTTAAAAGGGTTGTATGAACCCGTTTCAGTAACACTTGTAGAAATCAGGTGAAATCCATTCTTATGAATCTCATTCTGTGTAAAAGCATTACCACATCTCTGTTTTTATGAGTTTGTCAGCCCAGTTATATTCCCTACCCCAACCCCTGACTCACTATCTGCACATTGATTACATTATCTGGCTTGGGGTAGGTGCTTGAAGTATCATGGCAACAATGCATTAAGTTAGTAATTGATACTTGTAAGGCTTGCCTGTTGCTGTATGACTCCAGATTGCTATCTTGCCTACCAGGTAATTTCACTTGAGCAGATAATGTGAAGGAAGAAAAATTGAAGCTAACCAAGTTAACAAATAAAATTTCAAATGCATGACATGTTATCCTTGGTATAGACATACATACATACATGAGTATAGGAAACAAAATTGTAAACAGTGGGGCCAAAGGGCCATGAAATGCAAGAAGTGACATTTCTCTACAAAACTCAAGTGTATACAAGATAAGTACAGATTAACAAGGCTTCAGAAATTATTTTTCCTCCCATTTTAAGTTTTTTATTCTTTTTCCAAACATAAAAAACATTTTAAACAATACATACACCAACAAAACAACACACTAAAAGAGGGTAATCAACCAAGTTACAGTGAGTTCCGATCTTCTCCACAGCAAAGACTTACAAATCTAATTTTTCCTCTCCCTCTACTCATTAACCCTTTCATTCTTAGTTGAATCCACAGATGAATAAATAATTTTCTCTTGCTCCATCACATAATCTAAAAGAGGTTTCCATTCAGCTCTAAATCTAACTGTTGACTTGTCTCTAATTATTGATGTGAGTTTCGCCATCTCCGCCATCTCCAATAATTTCAAAATCCAATCGTCCATTGTAGGTAACATTGTATTTTTCCAGTTCTGTGCATATAACAGCCTCGCTGCCGTCATCATATATAAAACTAAAGTTCCATATTTACTTTTCGTCTCATCATCCATTAGTCCCAAGAGAAAGTATTCCAGTTTCAGTTGTATATTAATCCTTAGTATCTTCTGCATCAGAAAATGAATCTGTATCTAGAAAGATTTTTGCTTTTTACAAGTCCACCATACATGATAAAACATTCCTTCTTGCTCTTCACATTTCCAACAAGTTCCCGCAACTCCCTTATACATGTTAGCTAATTGCGATGGAGACATATACCTTTTATACATCATCTTATAAAATTATCTTTAAGTCTAGTACTTAATGTGAATTTAAAAATTTTTAACCACATGTTTTCCCATTGATCCATCGTTATATTATACTCAAAATTTTGTGCCCATTTTATCATACAATCTTTCACCTATTCATCTTCCGTTTCAAACTTCAACAACAACTTATGTATTTTTTGAAATAACATGTTCATCATTTGTATAGAATGCCTTTTCAAATTCGGATTTTGTTTGTTCAAATCCCCACTTTTTTTAAAAAATCTATTTTAAACCTTTCTGCAATTTACAAGAAGGGAAACCATTGACATACATAACCTTCTTTTATTAACTCCTCTCTTGTTTTTAATTTATATTCCCCTTGTATCACACCTAATACATCATGATATGTTAACCACTTAAGTAAACTTGACAATTCTCTTCTATGATTTGCTTCTTGGGCTGATATCCAAAGTAGGACCTTCTGATACAGTCTAGGTTTATATTTATTCCATATTCTCAGGATTGCACGTCGCACATAATGATTGTTAAATTCTACATTAATCTTCGCTTTATCATACCACAGATATCCATGCCACCCGAATCTTAGTTCATGCCCTTCTAATTCCAGTAGTCTATTTTCCAGCAGAATCCAATCTTTCATCCATAACAAAAAACAGACAGAGAAGTACACTTTCAAGTTTGGAAGCCCCAAGCCTCCCCTTTCCCTCGCATCTTGTAATATTTTACGTTTAACTCTTGGTTTTTTTGCCTGCCAAATTAATCTAGATATCTCTCTCTGCCACTGCTTGAATGGTTGCTCCGAAGACACAATAGGTATTGTCTGGAATAAAAACAACATTCTTGGTAACATATTCATCTTAATTGTAGAGATTCTCCCCAGGAACGACAATTGAAGCTTATCCCACCTTGCTAGATCTTTTTTGATTTCGCTCCAAATCTTAATATAATTATTACTTAACAACACACAATTCTTATCTGTCAATGTGATACACAGATATTTTATCTTCTTCTCTATCTTAAAACCTTTTTTTTCTGTTAACCTTAATTGCTCTTGAGATTTCATATTTTTTGTTAACATCTTAGTCTTTTGTGTATTAACCTTAAAGCCTGATACTACTCCAAATTCTTTCAATTTGCTTATCAAAATTTCTATTCCATTTAGTGGTTCTTCTAAGGTAAACACCAAATCATCCGCAAAAGCTCTTAATTTATAGGATTCTTTTTTTATCTTCACCCCTCCAATTCTCTCATCCTGCCTAATATCTCTATTCAAAATTTCCAATGCCAAAATAAACAGTAGTGGTGACAATGGACAGCCTTATCTTGTTCTCCTTTGAATTTCACACAATTTTGTCAATTCTCCATTGATAAGTATTTGTGTGTTTTGCGAACTATAAATTGAGTTAATCCTTTTATGAAGTTTGTCCCAAAATTCATTTCCTCCAATATTTTTTTTAAAATTTCCAATTCAAATTATCCACGCTTTCTCCACATCCATGAAGATCAGTGCCACTTGCTTCTCTGGATATTTTTTGAAATACTTCAAGATATTTAGAACACTTCTTATCCCTTATCTACCTTTTGGGTAAAAGCAGCATTGGTCCTCATGAACAAATTCTTGTAAAGCTCTTTTAAGCCTTTCTGCTAAAATTGATGTAAACAGTTTGTAGGCATTGTTCAATAATGATATTGACCTGTAGTTTTTTTGTCAGCGTCAAGTCTTGTCCCTCTTTAGGAATTAGGGTTATATAAGCTGTCTTCCATGACTCAGGAATCTTCCCATTAATCAATATAGAATTCATCGTATTTTGTAATGGTTGTAAGAGATCTTTCTCAAAATTCTTGTAGTATGCACTTGGAGGCTCATCCGGACCTGGTGTTTTTCCTGGCTTAATCTTTCTTATTGCTTCCACCATTTCTTCTATTGTTATGTCTCTATTTCTCCATTATTTTCAGTAGTTTTTGCTTTTTAATATATTCTTCAATCCTTTCTGGTGGAATCTCAAGCCCTCTGTACAAATTCGAGTAATATTGATGAAAACTCTTTTGTATAGCTAAGTCATCAGATAATTCCACACCACTCTTTTGTATTTTCACTATTATCTTCTTCTGCTTTTCTTTTTGCAATTTATAGGCCAGCCACTTTCCTGGTTTATTTGTGAATTCAAAGTCCCTTTGTATTGCATATTTTAATTTTGCTTCCATTTCTCTAATTGTTAGCATAGATTTGGTGTAGAATTCTGATTTGTTGGAGTATAATTTTCTTCCCTGGTGCTTTCTTTAGGTTTCTTCTTTCTTTTTAATTTCTTTTGAGACATTTTGTATTTTTTCTTGTTTTTTTCTCCTGTCCTGGCTATTTTATTGTATAAAATAGCCTCTCATGAAAGCTTTGTCTGTGCCTTTATTGTTATTCAACTAAAAAAATTCTTTTAGTTTTCTTTCACAATCTTCCACAATGGTTTCATTTTGTAGTAAGGTTTCGGTTAATCTCCATCTAAATGTTTTGTTTTTTCTTTTATGGACCATCCCCACAGGGTTATGGACTGAAACAGCCTTGGGTAAAGTCTCTATTTTGTTGACCTTGGTCACCATTTCTTTTGATGTTAAAATCATATATATTCTTGCAAAAGATCTATGTCTCTCCGAATAGTAAATATATTCTTTGGTCTTCCCATTTTTTCTGCCTTCATATATCCACCAGGCCCAGATGCTCCATCAGGTCAAAAAAGCTATTTAGTAACTTGCCTTGGTTCTTCTTGATGTTCTTCTCTGAGGTCTTGTCCAACTGTGGTGTTATCACTCTATTCCAAGCTCTCAGCCAACACCAAATGTCACGTGATAAATCTAATATACTAACTTTAAGGTTTTTTTTTTAAAAATCCGCTTTGTGTTCGTTAGGTGTGTAAATTCCCACCACCATTTTTGAAACACAATTTAAACTTACTTTTACTCCCAGGAAACGGCCTTGTTTATCTGCTATTACAAGTTCCGGTTTCAGATGCGGTTCGATATATAAAACAACACCATTTTTCTTTTTTACGCTTGCCGAAATAAATTCTTTCCCCAATTTTTTATTAACCAAGTATTTTATGTCCTTTTTCCCGATGTGTGTTTCTTGCAAACAGATGATATCCTGTTTTAATTTTCTCACATGGTGAAACATTTTTTCCTCTTTTGTGGTGCATTTGAACCTTTGATAGCCCATGTTAAAAATTTGTAATCCATAATCAAGCTAATTAGAAAAGTCTTTTTAATTTTTTTTCAGTAAAGTTTCTCGCTTTTTTCACTGAATTCAGTTTGAATCTTTGTTCTTTGAAGGTAAAGATCACTCCCTCTGGATTTCCCCATCAAAACCTGATCCCTTTCTGTTTTAACATTGTTGTCAGGAACATGTAGTCCTTCCTTTTATGTAGAATACTATTTGGAATCTCCTTGAAGCTCCTTGTCATCCACTTTCATCTTGGTTGTATAATGGGCCTGTAAAATCTGGTCCCTTATCGTTTTTCTGACAAACTGGATCACCATATCCCTCGGGGCACCTTTAGCCGTAGCATATGCAGAGTTAACTCTATACACATTGTCAATTTCCCTCTCCATCAAATCTTCATCCATTTCCAAAAATGGAGTCAAGTTTTTTAGTTATTTCTGCTCTGCTATCCTCTCCCACTTCTAGAAATGATCTGAATCTTAAATGGCATCCTTTTTCATGTATTTCCAATAAAGCTGCGTTATCCGCTTCTCGCTGTAGTTCCATGTTCAACACTTCAGTTTTGACCTCTAGGGCTTCCATTTGATCAGTGACTGCTTTGACATCTTTCACAGCCTGTGATATTTTAGAGTCCAATTCCACAAGTTTTCCCTCCATCGTTCCTTCAAATCTCTCCATTTTATTTGATAATTCCTCCGTTTTAGAACTTAACTGGTCATAAATCTTTTGCAACTGCTCCAGGATAGACATTTTCTCAAAACAAATATCTGCCGAAGCTTTTCTCTCCTTTCCTACCTGCTTCGGTGACATTTTGTATAGTGGCAATTAATTTTAGAAAAATGGGTAGTAGTGGGGTAAATACGGTTATGCCTCCCATTTTTTTATTTTTAAAGATACAAACAGGAAACTTGGGCACATTACAGGTAACACATGGCTTGATATGTGTGTGAAATTTCAGAAACATAGGTGCTTACCTTGTGTGGCAATTAATTTTTGAAACAATGAGGAAAGAAACACCTATAACTTTGTCATTTTTAAAGTTACACACATGAAACTTTGCCACATTGTAGGTGGTACCTTGGGACCTATGTGTGTGAAATTTCAGAAACATAGGTGCTTGCCTTGTGTGGCAATTAATTTTAGAAAAATGGGTAGTAGTGGGGTAAATACAGTTATGCCTCCCACTTTTTTATTTTTAAAGATACAAACAGGAAACTTGGGCACATTACAGGTAACACTTGGCTTGATATGTGTGTGAAATTTCAGAAACATAGGTGCTTGCCTTGTGTGGCAATTAATTTTTAAAACAATGAGGAAAGAAATGCCTATAACTTTTTTATTTTAAAAGTTAGAAGTTTGAAAGTTGCTCACTTTGTAGATGGATTAGGGGTAGTTGTCTGTCAGAAATTTCAGAAAGTTAGGTCCAGGCATTTGGTGGCTACGAATTTTTTAGATTAAAAGTTATAAAAGTTTTTCCACAGAGGCTTGGGCTGTCAATTGCACCCCCCCTCCCCGCCTCCCCCTCCCTTTTTTATCTGTCAAAACTCGGAGCAACATGCAACATGTGGTACACATATGTGCCAAATTTGAAATCGATCCCTCCAACCCTTGATTTTATATGAATTTATTAAAGATCGTTTCAGTTCTGACAGATCAGAATGACAGCTCGCCACGTGCGTTCATTCAGACCTGTCAGAACGGAAACTATCTTTTAAAAAATCATATAAAATCAAAGGTTGGAGGGATCGATCTCAAATTTCATACACATACTTACTTAGGCATACCCCATAAGCACTGTGACCAAGTTTCAAGCCTCTAACTTTTAAAATACAGAAGTTCTAGGCATTTTTTTCTTTAAAAATACGGCTGCAAAAAATATCATTTTTTCACGATAAGTATAGTGAAGACGATACGGTTCACCTACCATATGAATGAAGACGGTATTTTTTTTGGTCTGAAATGACGATAACGATAAACGACGATATTTTTTGGCGTGCACACTACTACTTATTAAAACTCACAATATAAGAACAAGTACATGTCCAAATATAATACGGGATATCATTCTATTCAGCTGCTGTGAATTATAACAAGAACTTCAAAATGAATAAAAAAATCTCAGACCAAGATCCAAAGAACTGCCTTGCCTAACCCAAAGGGCTTCCACTAGCCCAGCGAAATGTTTTCAATAGCCAGCTCCTATGTGATATCATAAATTGCCTTTGAAACTCCCTTCATTTTCAAAAGCAATTTGCCTTCTGGAATATATGGCTACTGTCTGAGGAACAACCAGTCTAAAGACCCCTTGGGCTCATACCACCAGCGTTATGAGTCTGTGGATCCTTTCCTCCACCTGATGTACCAGAAAATAATTGTTTAGAATGAGGAACACTTATTGCTGCACTAGTTAGAGCTTCTCACTTGTAGTGTCTGCCTCTCCCCCTGGCTAGCTGCCCCACAGTTATGACACTGTGCCAACGCCCAATGGAACACTCAGAAGACACTATTCATACTCATAAGCTTCCCCCTCCACACCTCACTTGCCTTCATAATAGACAGCTGATATTTAATAATGGGATAAAAATTATAGCACAACAGAACTACCACAGGCATGGACTATGCTGAGAAACCCCTTCTATTGCATGTACATTGGCACAATATTGCAACTATTCCTGTATATGACCGGAATGTCAATGTCCTTGTAAAAGACAAGACAAAGAATGTGCTATTACATCACTGTGCAAACTTCCATGATCTTACTTAGCCATAAGGCCAATAGTATGAATAAGGACTAAAGGGTTTAGATAATTATGTGTAATTATTCTCACAACAAAAGGCAAGTTATGTGTCATTTACTTTGATAGGATAACAATCTGTAATTGGACAAATAAAAGTGTTATTAGTTTCTTGGGTAGGATCTTGTGTGTGTGTGTGTGTGTATATATATATATATATATATATATATATATATATATATTGTTTATGCATTCTTCATTTTGAATGACTCTGGATACCTGTCCTAAGTAAAAAGATATCTTTCAACAACGCTTCCCAGAGGAAAGAGAACAATTTAAACGAATAGCCTAACCAAAAAATAAAATAAAAACAAAGATGATAAAGCTGCTGTGACTTTAGAGTACATACCAGGACTGATAATGGTAAACATAATTGTTTAAATATTGGAAAGAGACAAAGAAAATTCAGTTTGTGTATTTGAGCTGAATAATGTGTTTGAACTATTTTAGGAAGACCAGTAAACGTGTGCTCTGGAAGGCCATCAAAATAAATACTGTGCTCCGAAAACCTCTAGATTAAGCTTTCCAGGTATGAAATGGTTGAAAACTTATCTAGGAGTTTTCAGTGAGCAGTATTTATTCTGATCATTTATTGGGTGATAATGGCCAAATTGCATACATTTTTAATTCTATATATAAAGATGTCATATAGAATTAACACCATCACAAGTATCACACTTTAGAAAACAAAAATGGCCATCTCCATCTATATCTAATATTCATTATACAAAAAACCTACAGTTTACAAAAACAACGTTAAGGCTCTACGGTTTCCAACCAAGCACCAAAAAGCAGGGAAATTGGGAGTTAAGGCTCATAAGCCTTAACGCCACATCCCCACTAAGGAGGCAGAAAGTGCAAGTGAAATTCTCATTCTCCCAAAGCAGATAAACCATGAGGACAGGATGGAGAATATGATATGCAGAGGTGACTGTGAGGTTGTGGAAAACTCATGACGAACAACTTAGGGCCACCTACTTCTCTTTTTTTGTTTAGAGCAGCCCTTCCCCAATTTGGTGCTCACCAAAGGTGTTGGACTACAACTCCCATCATTGCAAGTCAGTATGTCCCATGGGCAAAAAAAGCCCATCTAGCTAAAATGCAAAGTTCCTCCCACTCTGCATGGGACACTCATAAGCCTCCAAGTTCAGAGACTTACGAGCATCAAGGGCAGATCACATAGGATTGTGCCTTGTGCCTTTATGCTAATATCCTATACTCACTTATCTGGAAGTAAATCCTATTGAGCTCAATGAGACTTACTTCTGAGTAGACATATATAGCATTGCACTCTTAAGTTGTGTTAGATAGTATACACAGATAAGTCACACCTAATGCTATCCTGTAATACTGAGGCCATCCAAACCTTGCAGTGATGTCAGCAGACCAATTCAGCAGTGTCAGTTATCAGCAAAACAATATAGTAAGTTCAGCAAAACAACGTAAGAATCAATGAGTCCTCAAAGTTCAGCAACATGTCCTATGACCATGATTATGTGAAGATCTTTAGCCATTTCTGCGCCCTTAGTGATGTCTTGTTCCAGTTCCACCTTTATGGACTATGCTTCTTATGCTTCAGAGATGTCCATTCCCATACAACCATTCTCATACAACCCAAACCATAGAACGGCTTGGGACCAAGTTACTTGAAGTACTGCCTTCACCCATATCAGCCTGCCCACACTTTAAGTTCAGAGAGAGGACCTTCTCATTAGGTGGGTGATCACACGAGAGGGCCTTCTCTGCAGTGGCCCCACTACTTTGGAACAAGCTGCCATCGGAGGTCCGCCATGCTCCATCACTGCAGGCTTTTAAGAAGGCCTTAAAAACATATTATTTTACTGTGGCCTTCTCATATGAGTACTGTTGTCGCTGCCATTGCCATTGTTGTTGCTGGTTTTGTTTTTCATTGCTATTTTATTGTGTTTAACGAAGGCCTGTTGCTACTCTGTATAGACTAAAGTTGGGCAATTTGAAGCCCTCCAGATATTGTTGGACTGCAACTACCATCATCCCTGTCCACTGGCTATATTGCTTACGGCTGATGCAAGTTGCAGTGCAGCAACATCTGAAGAGCCAGAAGTCACTCAACCTTCTATAAAAGAGCTTTTGCTAGCCAGTGCATCCCCTTACAGCCAGACCCTTGTCAAGCAGTAGCACAGCATTAGCACCAGAACGGGAAGAAATATCACGCTTCAAAACCTTGACCTGTAACAGGCAAGCCTGAAAGCATACCTGTCCACATGTTTCATCACATACCACAAAGCTACTGTTTTCCTTTCACTTCATAATCCTTGGGTATCTTATAAAAACATAAGACAGCTTTGAGTGGCATTGAAAGTGATTTGACATCCTTCTCCTGAGTGTATTGTAACATCATTGTGATCTGCATCTAAACATACATAATAGTTTATTGTACTAGCATACAGTAGATTTAAGGGAAAATATAAAGAAATGAACAAAGCATATTGCATAACTTCTTTGTCCTTTGGATAGTACCACCTTCCCCAAAGAAAAACATGGCTATATTATTGTCTTAATTTCACCTGTGTCTTTCATTGCCACAGAAATATCAACTCATGACAGGGCAGTTATTTCCACTCAGCAAAGGGACTCTTATGTGTATCATCATAGGGGGTCCAAGAGACTAGCATTCCACAGTGTAGTTGTCAGTTTTTTTTGTTTTGTTCTGGCAGACGTCACATGCCATTCCAGAATGCATGACAGGCAATAATGTAAAAGATACAGCAACAGCCTGCATGAAATACAGTAATTGGGAAAGCTGCACTGCTACCCATATTTCTGACATGCATCTTTCAAGGTACTAGGGCTCTCCAGTTAAAAAGCAGGCTACCCTATAGCTCTGTGATGCTTTCAGAATTCATTTTTCCACTGATGCTGGTCAACAAATGCTGTGAGTTTCCTAGCTTTAATTATTTTCTCCTGATGAGGACCCCGCCCCCGTTCCTCATCAATGGGAGATACACTTATAAGGTGGAGGAAGGATGACCACCTTCTAATCATAGGGCACATTTTACAGGAGTCCTCTAATCCTGGTGTTTTGAGGAAGGGATATTTAAATAATATATCACAGGACTGATCCAGTGTGCAGTGCTCTTTGGTAGTTCTTTTCCCCAGGTGCAAGAACAATAATAAAAAAGCTATCAATACACATCAAACAGTGTACACCAAAATTGTTTCAGGTGGATTCAATTTTGGTTTTGTATTAACAAGAATTAGTAAAGGAAAAACTTTGATGCATTTTTCCTTTTTATTAGAAACATACTTGAAGCATCACACTAAACTATAACTTTTATAAAATAACTTAAAAATATTTCCTAAATAGTTTTTGTTCTTAGACTTCTAGTTCTAATAGCTTAAAAGGGAAAGATCTCATTCTGAGTACCAAGTTCCTTCTTCTATACTAAATAGGCTATTAATCGGACAGGTACACAGTCCTGGGGAGTTTCTAATAGAAGCTCCCACATTCTAAAATCAGCACATATTTATATTTTGTGTGTGTAGAAATTACCTGACAGCTAATAATATCTACTGTCCCATAAATTAGGGCTCACAGTCTTATTTATCTCACTGTTATTTCACATTGCTTAAAAATTAGAACATACAAATAAAGCTTACATGTACACCTTTCAGGTGAGATACAATGAATTTTGAATAATACCTTTGAAATGATAACTCCTACTCAAAATTTGTCAATTAAACCTAGGTCTATAAACACCTGTTCTTACTCAAATAACTTTTTGGCTCAGGTTTTGGCCCCATATTTTGGCTTTATCTCAGCATTTTCCCTTTGGACACTATCCAGGTCAACTTGACCATTATTTTTTATTATGCTAGTTTATTTATTTATTTATTTATTGCATTTCTATGCCGCCCAATAGCCAAAGTTACCCATAATTCATTGTGAACCTGTTTGTAAAATTGTATCTTCCCTTTAATATGATTACTGCTTCTTACTTATTTACTGTTATTTATCATTGACATTTGGCATTTGCATTTCATAATAAGACATCCTATATTCTTTTATGAGAGGTGGATTAGAATTTTCCCATATTCTGCCTAGCTGGTCCAATAAAAAACAACAGCTATTTCCTAAAAATCCAGAACAGTGCTTATTACAAAAAACCCTCCACATTTTAGTATGAAATTCAGCAGGTTTCATCCTTGCATAATAGCCTTGTATGCCTGCAAACTTCTTCCCATTCTGTCAAACAGTCAAGAAGTTATAGCCATTTGTGGATTTCTCATGTTAGTAAATGGGAGAAATGAAGCTTCGGATTTCTGAGGTCCCTTCTACAAGGATTCGCTTTTGCGCCTGGTTAGGCAATTATGCGCATAATCGCTGAAGCGCATTTACGCCTAATGCCTCTGCACGAGAGGCGGCGAGAGGGGGCGAAGCGCATTAAGGGATAACCAAAATGCGCTTTACAAGTAGTTAATGCGCATAAGCGCTTGTTCACATAGTCAAAATGCGCTTTAATGGACGGAGCATAATAAAACTCGCTGTTTAACGCGCATTCGATAATGCGCATAATCTGAGAGATAATGCACCTCTACGCCCGATTTGTGCTCCGTTCTTGTAGAGGTAAAAAATTTTAAGCGCCTTGAAAGAGCTTTAAACCTCTCTTGTAGAGGCAGCCTAGATCTCACCTCAGCTTTGGGCACCAAACTAAAGTATGCAGACTCCAAATCACTGAATTGGGGTCTGAACCAAATCTTGAGGTTGGTACACACCTTCAGAGGAAAACCTTAACTAAAGATGCTTTCAGATGTCCTCCCGCCACCACAACATACACTTCAATACAACCCAAAATGCATGTTCTGAATTTCAGAGTTAAAAATACGTTTACATTTATTACTGCCACAATTCAGTGATACTTCCCAAAAGACGAAAATGTTCAGAAATAGTACCTCCAAATAAACTAGGCAGGATTATGCCATCATCAGAAGTATCAAATAGGTACTCCTTCACAGGTACTCAAAACTATTAGGGCACAATTCTATGTGTCTTCTGTCTAAAGAAAGTCCTAGGATTTTTGTCTGTCTAAACATTAATAGGATTATATCTTAATTAAACTATTTTGGTGCTTTAAGGAAATATTGGTCTAAATTGGGTATTTTGTATGTTATTGATTCCCCCTTCCTTTGGAAAACGGAAATATTAGAATCAATTAATTTTTGTAAAAAAATTACGTTAAAAAAAAGAACACAGTTTGTATTGGGAAAAAGTGGCCTTTGAATTCATATATGCTCCTCTTTTTTCATAACAGCCCTGCTTAGAATTATTGCTCCTGCTGAGATATAAATATTATTATTTATAAACAACCAGCAATTGCACATCCAGTTTAGAATTTAAGGATTTTTTTTAATAAACAGATTTTAAGATGTGAAACTGGCATAACATGCCAATTTCAGTCACTAATAAGAATGTACTAAAGTACCAGTTATAAACTGATCCAGAACCAATCAGAAACAGATTGCATTATTCTTGATAAAAATATTGTTTAGAATTAGTGTTACTGTTGAGTTACAAATATTATTGATCAACCTGTTTACAATTATTGCTACTGCTGAGTTATAAATATTATAGCCAATTCAATTCAGAATTATCCTGACTGCTAAACTGCAAATATGATTGATAGTCCTGTTTAGAATTATTGTTACTGTTGAGATATAACTATTATTACTGATAATCCAGTTGTATTAGATATAGTGGACTCTTAACAAACAGTTGCACGCTATGAAAAAAAGAGGTGAAACTGGAGGAGCAGGGAAAAAGAGGAATATGCAAGTTTACTTTGGTCTGGAAAATCGAAACTACGCTACCTATGTAAGGAATTCTTTCGGAATGAGATTTAACTGCTTGGGCGTGGGAGGGGAACCAGACCGGGCAGAGGCTTCCTCGGTGGGAGGGCTCCTTTGGTGTTACACCGACATTTGTTGAAAGCAGCCAGGACTTACCTGACGAGTCAGCCCTGGACGTCAAAGGCAACCTGAAAGGCTGAGGCAATTACGCCGAGGCAGCGCCTTCCACCTTCGCCCTGCCCATGTGAACCTCTCTCGCGCTCTCCTCCCCCCCCCCCCCCGCGTTCGTGGCGAAGCAGCTGGGAAGGGCGTAGAATCCCCAGGAGCGCATCTCCGTTCTACCCAGCGCAGGGGCGGGGTTGGGGCAAAGGGAGTTTCCTGCTCCACTCCTTGGCCAAGTATAAAGAAAGCAAGCAAGGGGAAAAAAAAGAAAAAGAAAAGCCCCACACCTAATTAAAAGTGTTCTCTCAGAAGCGCCGCTGCAACCTCGCCTCCCTTTTTTATTGCCCCACCCATGCTGGGAGCAAAATCCTCTTGCAGACGGGAGGAGGCAGACGGAGCCGGAGTTAAGGAGGAGAGAGAAAGAGGGGAAAAAAATAGGAGACGACAGGGAGAAAACGAAGCTCGTCTCCTCCTCCTGATCCACTAGCGCCGCCGCCACCCTTGCAGCTGCCGAGCCGTACAGGGAAGCTCCGCCACACCTGGTCACCGTCGGTAGGAGCAGCAACAGCTCGCCGCACCCGCTCGAGTCCGCCGAGCTGCGGTTCCCGCCAAACACTCCCCCTCAACTCCGGTGAAACATGGCCCCGCTAGCAAGAACCCGGCTCGGGGGTGGCTTGGGCAGCGCGGCGTGCCTCCGACTCTTCGTCGGCCTCCTGGTGAGTAGGAATGGGAGTCGCGCCTGAGCGAGTGAGGGAAGGGGGCGGTGGCGTGACAAAGAGAGGCGCCTAAAGTTGCCAGAGCCGTAGCTCGAAGCCGAAAGGCCGTGCAGCCGGTAGTGACCCAAGCAGGCGCTGGATGGGCTAGCCAGGCTCGGTCGGCAAAGCGCTGGCTTTGTGAGGACGCGCCGGCCGGGTGAGTGTTTCGGAGGGACCTGCTGCGGTGTGGATTCAGCCGCACGCCTTGCAGTGAACCGACGCCTCTGGGGGGGGGGGGGGTGAAAGGACTCTTTTATTTCTGGCACACGTTGAAACACTGTTTTGGTTTGTTTCCTTTTAAAATGTTCTTTCAGTTATTAAAACTGTTCGAATAGTTTATCCCTTCCCCTTCACACGCGCGTACACAGAGGGAAACGGGGAGAAAAATCCGCCGAAATGAGCTGTGAAGCTCTGAGGTCCCCTCCCCCCCAATAGTGGGGAAAGAGGGCACTTCCCACTAGGCTCGCGGAAGATGGCTTGTGCCGTTAAAGAAGGGAGTGGGTGTGTTTGCTCGGAAGTGAAGGTCAAATGGCCCATTGCTTTTTTTTAAAAAAACGCATTTAACACGGCCACTAATGCAGGCGACTGATGGGATGATCAAATCGTGGATACCAATCTGGCCCCCCTTGACTTGACTTCAGCAGAGGCTGGAAAAGGGAGGGGAGCACATCCCCTACTTAGGAAATTCCTTACCCTCCCCACCCCCTCCCCTACCCCCGTTCCTGGTCGTACCTCTTCTGAGTATTGTTGCTTTGGGGTGGGGAATGTGCAAGCAAGAGAAGGCAGTGGCTGTATCCAGGTGTGCTTAGGGGTGACAGTGATACCCTTAAAAGTTGCGAGAGCCCAATGCTAAGCAATTTTGCCTTGGAGTAAGGGATGTTTTTAGGGTGCTGGGACACTATGGTATAACGTGGGGCAATCCATGGTCCTTGAAATAAGTGACATTTGTACTTTACAGGTTTTTGCCACTGTTTCAATTAACTTGTTAATTTGGTTTATTTACGACCTCCCCCCTGCCCCATTCCTTTTCAAGTTAAATATGCTGGTTTTGAATTAGCTTCATGTTTGCTTTTGGAATCTGCCCAGAGTATGTCTGTTGTGGGACATATAATATGAAAGTAAATTCCAGCCAGATGGTTTTATTTGTGTGATTTCATTTCAGTAGTCGAATCAGCAAGTTGAATGAACTGAAACATCAAATGGGGGCAAGAACAAGCTCAAGTCTAGATAGAATAACAGTCTTTGTTCTTGTTACATTCCTCTGTTTTGGATTGCATTTCTATGGCCATTTGAGCTCAGTAAATTTCTATGGCCAGTGGTTTTTGTGTAACAATAAAGACATAAGTAAATGTGGGACCTGTGAAGAATGTTAATGTGCTAAAATGAAGTATTGTGAAAGAAACTTGTTTAATTTTTAGATGGCCACTCCGTGTCATCCTTGTGGAAAATAAGTTCTGTAGTGCATTTTAATAGTGACTTGTATTTACATGCTATGGGTAGTAATTCTAAGGAGGATTTTACAAATTAGGAAAGCATGTATAAATGAAGAACCTTTTGTCAAATACGAGCTGTATGTTCATTAAGAAGATAAAAGAAAAGAGGATTTTTAAAATTAACTCAGGTGTGTATGTGATATTATGTTACTTCCAAAACCAGTAAAGAGTCTTTGTGACATCTCAAAGACTAACAAATATATTGTGGCATAAAGTTTCATGGACACTCTATTTTCTACTTGTTGATAGATGCCTGTATGCATTTGATGAAGTGGACAGTGTCTATGAAAACTACACCATAAGAAACTTGTCTTTTAAGATGTCACAACATTCTTTGTTGTTTTTCTGCAGTAGACTAGCACGATTACTCCTCTGGATCTTATTTCAAGTAATCCTCAAATAATTTTTTATATAAGAATAAACAATAATAGAATAGTCTTTTTATCTATATAAAAAGGGGTAATTATGTAGCTATATACATGTCTATTGAGAGTTGAAATCATAATACTTTACGAGCAATATGTCTGCTAATGTGAAGGGACTCATTTACTTGTAAGGATATCTGGATGCCTCTTATTTTAAGAAACATGCATTATTTTGAAATAGTCTCATGGAAAATAATGGGCTGCCTTTGTTACTGAGATCTTCATAAACCCACATCACTTTCTCTGGAAGCTCTTCATCTAGAGGATGGTGAACAAGCCCCAAATATACTTGCTCAGTTTGATTTTTAGTTGTAATGAAGGTGTGCAAATTTATCAGACTTGCCTTCCTAGCAGCAAGTAATTTACTTGCTCTTTCCTTCAAATAATAATATAATTGCTACTGCAACTATTCCATAATTAAGTTAGAGCTAACAGCCCCCCTGCCCCCCCCCCCCCGCAAAACTACTTTAGATAATGAAAATGACGGTGAAATGCCATGGCCATGAAAGTGATCAGATGGATTTCAGTTGGAAAATAATTTCAGCTACGTCCTGGAATCAATTCTAAATGGAACTGTAAAAAACTAACCTTTCTTAAGAATTTAAAATAAATGTGAAACACTTTGATTAATCCTTATAACATATATAAAAGCATAACAGATGATAACTTGATAGGAAACCTATTTCAATGACTTTTCATGTTTAATTTTTTTGGGTATATTAAAAAACAGAATGATTCTGTCTTGCGTCAAGCAAGGATGTTTAAAATGAAGCACAGATTTGACAAAAACCCATTCACTTCCATTACATGGGGGCAAAGCATAGTGCATTTCTTGCCAATATGTGATGCTTTGGTAGAATTCTTTCTACTGAGAAACATATTCATGCATGTGAACCTTCCAGTTTTGCTTTTGTGGCCTGCAACGCAAGCAGTTTAATTCCTTACAAGATTTATTTAATTATTGTATGTAGGTATGCTTTATGTAATTCTTCTGCTTTTATCTTTAGAATACCCTGCTGCTTGTTGGTGTTTTGTCTTTCAGCAGTAACATATGTATTTATTGGTGATAGTTAAAGTACAGTTACTGTGTATGCTCCTAGCTAGAGTACAGTTACTGTGTATGCTCCTACTCTACATTACTACAAGTAATGTTTCTGCATTACTTGACTGTGTCCTATTGATTTCAATGCAACCTATTTGTTCTAGTTAGTGGTGTAGTCTAGAGAAACTTACAGCCTGTATACTAAACATGTCACTTGTAAGGGCCACTGACATTGGTGTATCTTGTTGCCAAACAAAGTATTTAGGATTGTGGTGTTAAATATGTTGAAATCCCATTGGAATACAGGAATTTAAACACGCCTCTCAATTCCCCCCCCTCCCATTTTCGGTAATGCTTTCATTATAGTACGATACTTTAAAAACCTATATGATTAGATACAGTTCTGTTCTGAAATGAAAACACTTCAGAATATGTCCGAGGCTTGCTAACCCTGTTTGGGACTATGGGAACTCCATAGATAAGACATGGGCTGAAGCATTTGCAGAGAGTAGAAATGGAAGACTTGGTCTCCAGAATCCTATCCCTGGTAGGGGTGTGCACGGACCCCCCGGATCGGATCGGGACCCGGATCGGGACCTCCAATTTTGTCCCGGACCGGTTCGGACAAAATCGGAGGCCCCCCGGACCGGATCGAGTCCGATCCCGACCCAAAAATCGTACATTTTTGGATCGGCCGCCATTTTTTTCCCCATAGACTTGCATTGCAATGCAAGTCTATGAGGAAAAAATGGCGGCGGGTGGGTAAGGGGGGGCCTAACTCCCTCCCCCCCCCGGGGCCGTCCGCTGTGGACGGCCCCGGCAGGTAAACCCCCTCCCCCGCGCTCCCTACCCCCCCTGGGGCCGCCTGCTTCCATCCGCTGGCGCCCGCGGGCGCCAGCGGATAGAAGCGGACGGCTCCGGGGGGGGGGGTAAGCTCCCTTCCCCGCCACTTACCTTCTCGGCACGTCCGGCGCCGGCGGCTACTACCAGCGGGCTCCGCGGCCTACTCTCGAGTAGCGCGCCGGGTGATGACATCACCCGGCGCGCCATCCTAGAGCAGGCCGCGGAGCCTGCTGGGAGTAGTAGGCGCCGGCGCCGGACGGGAGCCGCCGGGCCGGAAAGGTAAGGGCCCCCCTCCCCCCTCCGCGCGCCCCCTCCTCCCCTCCACGCACCCCCTCCTTACCTTTCCGGCCCGGCGGCTCCCGTCCGGCGCCGGCGCCTACTACTTCCAGCAGGCTCCGCGGCCTGCTCTAGAGTAGCGCGCCGGGTGATGACATCACCCGGCGCGCCATCCTAGAGCAGGCCGCGGAGCCTGCTGGGAATAGTAGGCGCCGGCGCCGGACGGGAGCCGCCGGGCCGGAAAGGTAAGGGCCCCCCTCCCCCCTCCGCGCGCCCCCTCCTCCCCTCCACGCACCCCCTCCTTACCTTTCCGGCCCGGCGGCTCCCGTCCGGCGCCGGCGCCTACTACTTTCAGCAGGCTCCGCGGCCTGCTCTAGAGTAGCGCGCCGGGTGATGACATCACCCGGCGCGCCATCCTAGAGCAGGCCGCGGAGCCTGCTGGGAGTAGTAGGCGCCGGCGCCGGACGGGAGCCGCCGGGCCAGAAAGGTAAGGGCCCCCCTCCCCCCTCCGCGCGCCCCCTCCTCCCCTCCACGCACCCCCTCCTTACCTTTCCGGCCCGGCGGCTCCCGTCCGGCGCCGGCGCCTACTACTTCCAGCAGGCTCCGCGGCCTGCTCTAGAGTAGCGCGCCGGGTGATGACATCACCCGGCGCGCCATCCTAGAGCAGGCCGCGGAGCCTGCTGGGAATAGTAGGCGCCGGCGCCGGACGGGAGCCGCCGGGCCGGAAAGGTAAGGGCCCCCCTCCCCCCTCCGCGCGCCCCCTCCTCCCCTCCACGCACCCCCTCCTTACCTTCCCGGCCCGGTGGCTCCCGTCCGGCGCCGGCGCCTACTACTACCAGCAGGCTCCGCGGCCTGCTCTAGAGTAGCGCGCCGGGTGATGACATCACCCGGCGCGCCACCCTAGAGCAGGCCGCGGAGCCTGCTAGTAGTAGTAGGCGCCGGCGCCGGACGGGAGCCACCGGGCCGAGAAGGTAAGTGCCCCCCTCCTCCCCCCCCCCGCTGTCCACTTTCATCGGCGGGCGCCCGCTGGCGCCCGCCAATGGAAGCGGCGGTGGGCGCCAGTGGGCGCCCGCCGATCCGCCGATCCGCCGAACCGGTTCGGAGCTTTTTCGGACCGGTTCGGATTGGATCGGCCGATCGAGCTGCGGGATCGGAAATCGGATAATTTATCCGATTTCCCACTGGACCGGACTCGGATCGTGGATCGGGTCCGATCCAGTGCACATCCCTAATCCCTGGTGCTTACAATTCAGTGGATATTTGAACACTTAGAAACTTTGCATGTGCTAAACTACTGTGAACATGAAAAAAAATGTTGTACAGGTATTAAGAATTGCCACCATGTAATGTTAATATAATACAATATGCTAATAAAATCCGCTGCATGCTAATAAAACCTATAAAGTGATTTTAGGCTACAATCTTATAACATGCCTCTGAAATAGAGCTACTGGAATCCAGTGTCTGAGTAGGCATCCACAGGATTGTGCTGTTAATTATATAAAATGCTCCCCTCAAAAAGAAAACAAGAATGGAACTGTCCTGCATGCCTAAAACCCTTTATTCCGGAATACAGTTGGACTGACTTCAATACGACTAATCTCTACTAGCTTTAATTGTGGTTATTGCTTTGTGTGAGTCATTCTCGTCAAACTACCCATTCTGATTTTATTGCCATAGCTGTAATTCCAAGACATTTCTTAATGCAATCAACAATCCTTTGCAACAATCCTGAACCCACCTGCTCAACCATAAAGCACTGGACTACATAAGATCACAAGATTGCAATGCTTAAATTGAATTTAGAAATGGTATCCATTTTCTTGTTCTTAAATTATTACGTTTAAATTGATAGTCTGTAATGGAATATATATGAACTATTATCCAAAGAACTTTTATTAGCAATCCGCTAATGTATGTTTTAAAAATACCTTAAATTCACTTCCCAATCACTTGATGGTCTGCTCCTGATCTGTGGCTCGGTTGTCCTCTGCCCTGCCCTGCACGCAGCAAATCCCCTGGGTAGTTCCTAGTTCCCAGTGAATTACTATTGTATAGAGAAGTCTTGCTGCAGCAGCAGATGGACTCAGACACCCTGTGATTGTGTGTTTATATTGTGATAACCCTACAGATGATACTACATTTATCCAGTAATCCCCCTCCTCACCTTTTGGCTAAACTGCTAGAATATGTTATGGTTGGCTATTTAAGTTTGGTGTTATTTACCTAATCCATTGTGATGCCCTAGCTGTCAGGGATTTGGAGACTTGCAGGTTTTCTGCTGAGGGTTTTTGGCACATTCTGTGTGGAGAGGATCCATGAGAGTAATGGATGTATTATGGTTCCCATGATGTGGTACTCAGTGACAGACTGGGGAGGGGAGTTCAGCAGGAGAAGTTCTTCTTCCCCTTAGTCCTGCAAGCTGGCTTCCTCCTAACCCATGCTTCCACTGGAGTGGTTGTAATTCAGTGAATTCGGTAAACCTAAGGACTCCTTTCCAGATTTGATGAAATCCTCACTTGAAAAGCATGACTTGCTGAAAGGTCCATCTTGCAATACCAAGTCTTTCTTTAGTAGCTCTGGTAAAGCAGAGGGTACTGATGTCACAATAAGACAAAAAAAGAAGAAAAAGATGGACATTGAAAACATCACTCTGTGGAGAGATGTTTGCCAATCATGATTTTCAGTGTTGTGATTAAAGAGATTGTCATGCCCTCTCCAAAAAAGGCAACATTTTCCAGTGGATTTGTGTTCGTATGTGGGCTCAAGTTGATGATGTAAAGTGTTTGCAATTTTGCTGTTTGCTTTCAAGAAACTTCTAACTCAGTGTTATTTTAACAAATTTTAAAATATTCCTAATGATGGTCCTGTGCCTGGAGGGGTTGCTATTCTTCACCCATTTCAGTGACTACACCTTTGCAGGCAGTGGCAGCCTGGGTGGCCTCCCTGATTTAATCCCTTTTCATTCTGTTGATATTCCTCCAAGAGAGTTTACTGAAAAGGCCTCATTGGAAAATTTGTTAGAGCAGTTGCAACTGTTAGTTTTGTTCCTTAGTTACTAAAATGACGATTTTCAATCTAGAGGACCAGCTGGCTTCACTCAAAGAAGGAATATTATAAAGGACAATCAGAGATTACCAGAGCCCATTAGTTTCAGAGGTGTTTGGAGAGAAATTCTTGAAATTACTGACATCATCTTATATTATGGAAAGAATATGTCTTGTTATTAGCTATTAATTCTTGCCTGTCAAGCTTAAGAAGCTTCCACAATTTGTATATATCTCATTGACAAGTGTCATGCTGCCCTTTTCATTAAGCATGGCATCACACTTACCTGGTAACATTGTTGGAATACCAGATAATATCAATTATGAAATGCTGGGGCATCTGCCCTAAGATGTGCTTCATCTCCTGCTGACCCTCTGTAACTGTCTCTAATAGGACCTCATGTTTCTAGATTTGCTGGAGACTATCTTCACAATACCTACTTTGAAGCCTGGATTGGACTTTTAGAATCCACTTTGCCAACCCATTGCTTTAACATGCTGTGTCTGAAACCTTCTGAAATGCTTGTTTTGTGCTCAACTGGTGTTTTACCTTGCATTTAATAACCTACTGACAAAAAAATGTAGTTTCTACAAATATCAACCTATTATTGATTGCTTGATTCGGTTGGAAACTGGTTTGCAAAGTCTTTCTGAGAACAGAACATTGGATTTTTTTTGCATTTTAAACCTTGAAAAGGATATGAGATATGGGCTGCATTCGGACAACACTTTAGTCAATGGTGGGGGGAGTAGTCAACTTACAGTTGGGGTTTTTCGTGGGTACTCCCCACACATGTTCCTACATAATTGTGGGTGGTTGGGGCTGGCATTGAGTGGACTAATAGTCAACCCAGCATTTGACTGACACAGCCCCTGCCCCTTTCCCTGCCCTCCCTCCTCCCTTAATCCTCCTGGTGCTATCCCAGCACCCTCTGCAAGTTGTGCCAGCTATAGCAGAGCAGCTGGTGTGGTTTTGGCCACTCTTGCCCAGGAACTCAGTAGCCAGCCGAGATAGTCCACTCAATCCTGCAAAATAATCCACTGGCTCAGTTTGGACAACATGCTAAACAACAGTTGTGAGACTAGTTGCAGTGGGTTGTATTTCTCAGTTGGTTATTTTGGTGAAATAGTCAACTGTGGGGTGTTTTTTGCCCAACAGACAACAAAATTACCAACCATAGACTGCTCAACTCATGGTTGACAACTTAAACCACTGTTGGTTATTTTGTTGTCCAAATTGAGCCACAGTATCTTTAGAGCCCTTTCTATAATTTTTGGATAAGAGGCATTTTTGTACAGGGCCTTTTGTAGAACTGTACATTTCAGGTTTACATTAGCCCTGTTTGGGGGTCCAACTTACTGTGTAGGCAAACATGGCAGCTAGGAGTGGACCATGTTGAGTAGCCCCTCCCTCTGATGTCCATACATTGAGTTCAAACATCTGCCAGTTGGGGGGGCTACATGTGAGATGCAGCCCTAATAGCACATCTTTGCATGGATGTGCACTATTGGGATGGGGCTATGCACCACTGCTCTTGTTTGCGTCTATCCTATAAATTGGCTATTGGCTCCACTTAATCCAGGTGCTCTTCTGACAAGGGGGATGGTATCCTCAAGGTAGTGTTCTTTTCTCTGTAAAGATTAACAACATTGCTATATCATTGGGAGCAGACAAATCTACAGTATATTGGTCTGTTCCCAACTGGATGATGGCTTTGCAATTCTGTAAAGCCATTTGCTTGGAGGCAGCTGCTTGAAACAGTCTTATGCATGTAACAGTGCAAGATGACCATAAGATCTCTAAGCCTTCATTTTTCATACCAATATAATTATGAATTAGGGAGGGTTCACATGACAACCCCCATTTGTTTAAGGAGAATGTAAGAGGGTCTTGAGTTCAGCCTGACATGCCTTGTCCCACCCCCCTGCTCATAATGGAAATGCTTCTCCATCATCCATGGACAGTGTGAGGAAGAGCTCTTCATGCATACTGTTGTATGCGTATAGAGCTTCTTCGTGCAAGTGGGGACCTGATTGAGCCAGAGCCCCCCCTCGCGTGGAGAGCCATTTTCCATCCTGCCAGAACACATGGATGTTAGAGAAAGTTTATGTAAGTTCTGCTAACATTGCCTAGGGCCAATCCATTCGTAAATATTGGAGGAACTTGGAAATGGCCGGCTTATTTGATATTCCTTAATATGACTGAAATTATGGAAAAACTAATCCACAGATAAAAGTTTACCAGTATACTAGATCTGCATCTGTTGTTTATAGCTTTGTACCTATAGTAACCAAATGTAACTTTCATTCTTTTTCCTTCCAGGTACTAAATTTACTTTGTGAAGCTTGCAAGAAAGTAACTTTTAATGTACCTTCTGAACTAGAGGCACGGACATTAATTGGCAAAGGTGAGACGTTGAAAGAATATCTTTAAAACAAATCATTAGAACAGAGATAGGCTACATGTGATCCTTGGTCTTGTTTAAGCCCCCCTCCACCATTGCTGTGGAATTTGCTGCTGAAATTTGGCAACACGGCAGCAAAAGGGATCCTTTCAAAGGAATGGGCTTTTGGGGGGGGGGGGCTGCAGCTCACCAAATTTCAGTGGCAAATTTGGCATCACAGCAGGAGTTTGGCCTCCGGTGGGGGGAATTGGGACCTGGACCCCCAGATGTTGCCCGCCCCTGTACTAGAACCTTCTCTATGTTGCTTTTACAGTGATGTCTCTTTGTTTTTTGTTTTTTTTTAGTGTTTTGTTGTTTTGCATTGTTCACATCGCATATTTATGCATGCATATTTATTCCGAAGTAAGTCCTACTGTGTTCAACAGGGCTTACACATAGTTTAGCATAGGTTTGAAGCCTGGGGAGGCACTCCTCAATATACTTACTAGGGAGTAAGCCCCATTGAATACAGCAGGGTTCCACCCCCCCCCCCCCGAATAAACATGCATAAGGTTGTAAAGTTAGTTTCTTAAGTATGGGGGGAACTTTCTTAAGCTTATTTCAAAAATGACTCTGAACAAAAACAAACCCTTATGAAGAGGTAAGCTGTAACCAACAAAACCAGCAAAAACATTTTCAGAATTTTTGGGGGCCTCATTTTCATCAGTGTCCAGATTGATTATTTATTTGTTGTTCTTAGTTGGATTTGTGGCCTGCACCATTCTGAGGATTTTGGGTGGGTAACATCAAGTTTATTAGATTGGCACATGAGTATCTAGTTGACTTCAAAATAAATTAGGCCTTAGCTATTCATGTGCAGTCAAGCAAAAATGGGTCTGAGCGGCCTCCCAATTTTCTGCCTGTTACAAGTAGATTAATTTTAGCCAAATTACTTTGAGAAATGGTCTGCATCATATAATTCAGTGACTAGGCTTGTAAAGCATTTTACCCAGGCCCCATCTTGATGGCGGCGCCTTGGTGCCGGGATGGCTTGGGCCCTCGCACTTGCACTCCTTCCCGGCATCTGCACGGGAAGGAGCGCGAGTGCGGAGTTAGCGTTGCTGCTCTGCTGAGCACCAGGGAGGGAAGAAGAACAGGGCAGCCAGAGGGGGTGGAAGGGAGGGATGCGAACCAGCTCACATCCCTCTGGCTGCCTCGTTCCTCTCCCCTCCCTGGTGCTCAGTGCGGCGCGCAGCAACTCTGCACTTGGGAGAAATGGAGCAGTCGGAGGTCAGAGGGAGGTGAGCTGGTTTGGGCGCCATGCATCCCTCTCTTCTTCCCCCTCCAGCTGCCCCGTTCCTTCCCCCTTTTGTATAAAATATGGGGAGGAAGGAACGGGGTGGCCGGAGGGGGAGGAAGAGAGGGACGCACCGCGCCCGAACCAGCCCTCCTGCAGCCGTTGGCGACCAATCAGCTGTCGCCATCGGCTGTGCAGGAAAAAAATGTCGGAGTAAGTGCCCAACGTTTTTACTGTGGTGTTTAGGGGTTTTGGCCCTGGATGGCTTCGGAGTGGTGGCTGCATCATGTGCATCACCTGCTGCCATTTCGAAGCCAAAGCGGGGAAAAGCCTTCGTCTAGAGGTACCCTCCGGTATCTAAATGTATGGCTAGTATCTAATGGTGTCCTATTTCCAGTGGAACAGATACCGCTAGCAGATCCTCCCCTGCAGCCACCCAAACACTCTGCAAAAGATGTGTGGGTTGAAGAGGGGAAGGAAAACTCCCTTTACACAAGCAGATGTAAAACCCTGCTACTCAATTTATTTTATTTATTTATTTATTTATTTTATTGCATCTGTATACCGCCTTATAGCCATAGCTCTCTGGGCGGTTTGCATAAGATTAAAACATTTAAAAACAATATTCAAAAATTAAAACTGCAAAACATACAACCATTATGACAATGCAAAACATAAAACCATTATGACAACCTAAAAAGCTATAAGCCTAAAAAACAAAAAAATCAGTTTAAAGCAAGCTTCACTAACTGCTAAATATGTGAAAATGAAAATATAACACTGGATAACTTGAATGTACAATCCCATCCTAAGACATATCATGGAATACATTTTTAGGACTAAAGGCAGATGTGGTATCAATTCCAGTCTAATGCCACTAGTTATGCAGAGATGTCCTTTATTGCAAGAATATGGACAACGTAAAATATGTAAGGTGCAATTTTATCCGTGTATTGACAGAAAAAGTCCTATAACTCCCACCGGCTGGGGAATGTTGAAATAGTGATGTAAAATTTCCAGGAATTTTGAAGCCTTGGGAGGAAAACCCTTTTTTCTGGATTTTGTTTGGGGTTGGGGGAAGAAAAATACTTATTTTTGAAGCAATCTGCTTATGTCACTTTGCTGCTTTAGGACAACTTTCCCCAATATGGTTCTCTCTAGATATTTTGGACTTCAGCCTCAGGCAAGATGGTGCATGGTAAGGAATGCTGGTCATTGTAGTCCGTAATATCTGTAGGCACCAGGTTGAGGAAGGCAGCTTGAGAAACGTAAAGCAGCCTAAAATGATATGTATAATATGGTCTGTTATAAATAGTCTGTTATCTCCGAAAACTTTTAAAAGTGAACTCAATAAATAAATTTGTAAATGTTGTCTGCATAAACTAGAATTTTAAAATTTAATATACCAAACATGATTAATTTTATGAGCAAATCAAATTATGCATAACATATTTTAGAATCCTAGTTTACATCTGAGCAGGGGAAACTTCAGCGAATAGTCCCAGAAACATCTGAATTATCCTAGAAGCTAAAAGGAGCGGAAAGAACTAGAGGCAAAGGAAGACAAGCCCAGAAACACAGCACTGTAGTGGGGGAAAAAACCAAATTGTCAAGAATATACATTTTCTTCCATTTTATGATATGGTGACTCTGTTCACATGTTGGGAAACTGAGCATGACTTGGAACATCCCATATTGTCTGTTAGTAAAAAAAAAATACATTGGATCAATAATTTCAATAAGAAATGGAATAAATAACTATGCTGAGAAACTAACAGAGAAGATTTCCCCATGGCTTCATTATTTCCAGACATTTTAATACATCTGTAGTCTTTCTATAGAAATCTTTTTATTACATAGTTTTTAGATCAACACCTTGTCTTAAACTCCAGAGGCACATAATTTCATAATCCAAAGCTGTTCAAGTTTTCCAGGTTTTTTTTTTTGAAAAACAAAATGGGAGGGGGGAAGTATTTTTTCCTCAATTTTTTCTGGCCTCACGTCTTTATGCTGGGAGTTCTAGGATTTTTTTTCTTTCTAAGCAAGCATATAATTTTGATTTTAGGAAGTGAAATTAGGAATTATTCTTAGCTACTCAGTTTCTTTCTTTATCATTTTTACCTTTTTTAACACAGTAAATCTGGAACAGTGCCTTAGGAATTTTGACCTGATCAGTTCAAGTGATCCTGACTTCATAGTTCTACAAGATGGTTCTATATTTACAACACGTGCTATTTCTTTGTCATCTGAGAAGAAAGCGTTTACCATATTGCTTAAGAACTTGAAAGATTTTCAACTAAAGAAAATACACATCAATTTGCTACTACGTCTAAAACAGGTAAATGATATTCATTTATATCAAGATGTTTTATATATAACCAACTGACATTGCAGTTATCTTCCTTAGCAGGCAATCCTAGCTGTTAATTAATGGAATGGGTGGTGTCATTTGAACCACTATCATTGCCTTCCTGGTTCATATTACATATATGTATATATAGGGAGAGGAAGAGAAAGGATACTGGTGTTTAAACCAATTTAATCCCAATGTCTTCAGAGGGACCACACCCACCCACATCTAAGTAGTAAGTTTAGAACCAGGTGTTATTGGAAATAGAAGCAATGTGGTTGCCACTAAAGGCAAGCAACCTTACCTGCCCTCCTTCTCTCTCATTGGTAGCATGTAGTAAAACAAAATGCTTGACATGACAGCACTGCAATGTGAGTTTCTTTGCCCCTGCAAGCAGCAGCAGCTGATGAAATGGAATGGGAGCAAAGAAACTTGCAGCAGGAGCAGGGAAACCTGAAGTGTGCTGATGTCATGTTCAGTACTACAAAACACATGAGATAAATAGATGAGAAAGAAGAAACAAGCTTGATTCTGCTGCTTTTGACAGCAGCCTTGCAGCTCCAATTATGTCTAATTCTGCTTATAGCATATGACTTTAGTGCTTACATCAGGTAGAGATGAGGAGCTAATCTCTTTCCAATTTAAACTGGTATAGCAAATACAGAATCATCTTTTAATAAAAGACATTAAAATTCCAGGGTGGGAAACGATATTTGGGGCAGTGAGAAACCCAATGAGCATGCAAAATGTTAAAACAGTTGTACAGGGTTGAAGAATTTAAAAACCACTTTACCAAAATGCCATGACAGTTCAAAGAGGAAAAATCAAGTGGATTCTGTGGCTCTGGTACAGAGGAAACTCCCACTGGTAGAAAGTGAGGAGACAAGCCGTTTTTGTTGATTTCCCATGTACTGCCCTCACAGCCAGAAGGTTCCTTGAGTTTCCATAACAGATTGTGTGTGTGTGTGTGGGGGGGGGGGGCAACATAAGGGGCTGTAGGAGGAAGAGGAAATTGGCAAACATCTCTCCCCCCCCTTCCCACCAGTGGGAACCTTTATTAGATCAAAGCCCCTGATTAAATGTTAAAGAACTCTGACAGGAAAAATAAGCTGTATGAGAGAGGGAAAAGTAGGGAATATACAGATTACTAGTGTATTACTAATGTGTGTTTTGTTTGCTTGTTTCTGTCTCCTAAACGCAGACACATAGAACAGGAGAGACTATTCTGAGACGAACTAAACGAAGATGGGCTCCTGTTCCAAGCATTATAGAGGAAAATTTTCTGGGACCTTACCCACATACAGTTCAACAGGTAACTTTTAACGAGCCAGGCAAATTACACTAAAAGTTATTTTCTATATTACCTGTAGAACATAAGACTATGAAAAGATAAGTAGAATCCTATTATGTAAGTAATTACCATAGGAAAATAACTGTGACTTTTGAGTGGCTTAGGATGTGAATAAAGAAACACAGCTAGGTCAATATGTTATCAGTTATACATCAGTCAGGCAGTATTTTCTTCATGTTGCCCAAAGAGGATCTTGCATAGGAAAGCTGTCACTGTGCATATAACTTGCTCAACTTTCTCATTCAAGATCGATTTCAGATGTGGAAGTGACTTCACACATCCAAAAGCCACCTTGCAATCTAACCACTTAATTCCTCATTGATTTTCTGCTATTTCCATATTGGGCAGCCAATTTCATTCAGCTGATCATAGGTGAATGTATCACAGAAAATAATTTATTGAAAGTAGGGGTAGATTCCTACAGGCTGGCTTCTGTCCTTTGAGATCCACTGATTTATAGCTTGCAGTGAATTTTTAGCATCAGTCCATTTCTCAAGTAACAATGGAGAAAGAGTAGTATGTTAACTTGGTTTACTCAGCTCCCTAGAGCAAATGCTAGTAGGGTAGATCTAAGTGTAACTGAGACATCTAGCAACCTAGCTATCAGTGCAGCCATAAGCAGAATTAGTGCAGCAATTTAATATAATCCAGTCCAAATAACTCTAAAGGGATAGGTGTGGACTTGTTATTGTCATAGAATAAAAAAAAAATCTTGCCATAGAACACATGTTAACATTGTAATATTTGAGCAAGTTTACATCATGGTTAAGAAAATTATCATTAATAATAATAATAATAATAATAATAATATATTTATTTCTTACCTGCCTCTCCCTCTGGGTCAAGGTGGGGAACAACATGAATACAAACAATATAAAATACATAAAACTGATTTAAAACATATAAAATTAATACATTATTAAAATCAGCCAAGTCATAAAATTCGACTGGGTAGGCCTGCCGGAAGAGATCAGTCTTTATAGCTCTCTTGAATTCTAGAAGATTGGTAAGTTGGCGGATCTCTCCCGGCAGGTTGTTCCATAGTGTGGGAGCGGCAGAAGAGAAAGTCCTCTGGGTGACAGCTGTCAGCCTAGTCTTGGCCGACTGTAGTAGGTTCTTCCCAGAGGACCTGAGCGTGCAGGGTGGATTGTATGGGAGAAGGCGATCCTGCAGGTAACCTGGACCTAAACCATGTAGGGCTTTAAAGGTAATAACCACCACGTTCTTCTTCGTGGTCTCTGTGCATCACACACTATGGGCTTGTGCGCCGGCGCCGAGCCTCATCCGGGAAACTTCTATAGCCTAGACTTCTGGCGGGAACCCCTCCCCCCACCGTCCTATCGTGCATGCTCGGGTTCCTGCCTACCTCAGTTCTTTTTCGACCGCTGTGCTGATTGCCTCGCGGGAGACTTCTCTTAGAACGATCATTCGTATCTGCTTTTCTTTATTCCTTATTTTTGCTTAGACTTCTTTCTTTTTGTTGTAGTTGTTTGTTTTTCTTTATAAATTAGTTTTAAAAAAACATTTCTTTGTTAATTTACTTGTCTTCTTACCCTTTTTGGGCGCCTTATGGCGCAAATGGCCCTGTTTAAGACCTGCACTACGTGCTGGGCCAAGCTAACTTTGTCAGATGGACATTCCCAGTGCCTCCTCTGCCTAGGGGAGTCACACGTGGTCGATACTTGTGCTCATTGTATGAGCTTCTCCCGCCAAACCCGAAAAAACAGGGCGGACAGATTGCGGGCATTGCTTTGGAAGAAAGCACTGGAGGCGGTTGACGTTCCATCTTGCCCTCTCCCCACGGCGATGGCCACCGCTATGGCGAGGGCACCCGAGGCACAATCAAAGAATCGCTCACCTTCGCCCAAGCCTACTCCTGCTGTTGCTGGAGTTAAGGCTAAGAAGCCTAAAAAGGCCACGATGACTCAGGATGAGGTCCGTCGTGAGAAGAAAGTGAAGGCTAAACATACCGAGAAGCCTGACAAAATCTCTAAGAGTCGCCTGATGGCGAAATTGGCCTCTTCGATACCGCCTTCATCGGGGCCGGCCTCGGTACAGACGAGATCTCCGGTACCGATGGCATGACCGATACCGTCGCCTTCGGTGTCTGATTCCATACCGATGACACGGCCAATACAGTCTCCCTCGGCGTCTACTTCGATACCAGTGGAACGACCGATACTGTCGCCCTCGGCATCTCTCTCGATACTGAGTCGGCATCGACCTTTGACTTCACTACGTGAAGAGAAATTCTCACCGTTTCGTACAAGCCCCATGGGATCGATACACCCATTGTCGGGGTCGCCTCCAGTACCGATGTCGGAAGGACACAGTTTTGGCTCAATATCACCTCAAGCCTCGCCATGTTCGGTACCGTCGCCCACTCCGGGATCGAGATGCGCCTCTGTAGACTGTTGCTATTGTTCACGCTCGCCCACTCCTTCTCGAGATTGGGATCGCTTCTCGGATCGTTTGGTCCGCTCTTGGGCCTCCCATTCAAATCCATCTGGATACGTGTACCCCCGTCACCGAGCTCCGGAAGATACTTCGGGACAGTACCGTTATGCCTTTGACCCATATATGGGACAACGGTTGAGGGACTACAAAGTTTTTGTACCTCTGGTACCTCCCAGACGTCCACCTTCGGCCACGATCTCGGCACCTCCTCCGGACCCACCGGTACCGACGCCTCCACCGGTACTGACGCAGATAACCGATATTCCGACTCCATCTTCTCCACAGTCTGTGGAGGACTATGCCTTGGATTCATCATCCTCAGATACTGCTCCACCATCAGTTCCCTCTCCCGACGATGTAGTGGGGACTGAAAAACGGGCCTCTCCCTCCGCAGAAGTGGGGAATTTCACAGAGCAGATGCTCCGTATGGCGCAATCTTTGGGGGTAGAACATCAACAACCCGTGGAGAAATGTATTGACTCTATATACGATGTCATGTATACAGATTAGTGAGCCCCGCTGGCCATACCTCTGATTCCCACCTTGTTGCATACTGTCCAAGAATCGTGGAAGAACCCGTCCACCATGGGACCCGTTTCGAAACATTTGGATTCTCTCTATAAGATCCAGGAGAAAGATGCAGGGTTTTTATTTACTCATCCGAAACCCAACTCCGTAATTGTTGAGTCTGCACAAGGAAAGTCACCCAAGTCTCATTCTGCACCAACGGATAAGGAGGGCAAAAAACTGGACATGTTTGGCCGTAGGATTTATTCTTCCACTGCATTGTCAATGAAAGTGGCAAACTATCAAGCTATGATGGCCAGATACCACTTGTTCCTATGGGACAAATTGTCATCCTTCATTACACACTTACCGGACGAAAAGAGGGATGTGGTACAAGGAACTGGCCAAACAGGAACTGGCCAAACAGGAACTGACAACTGCCAGACACCAAATGGACTGCGTTTCCAAGGCCATGATCGGAACAATCGCTCTTAGACGATACGCGTGGCTCCATTCTTCTAATCTACCACAAGAGTCCAAGGCCAGGATAGAGGACCTTCCATTTGATGGTGAAGGCTTGTTTCATTCCACAATGGACACTATGATGGATACTATCCAGAAGGCTAAGACTACAGCAAAAAAGATGGGATTTTACCCAACTACGACATCGCAGACATACCGTCCACGTAGGTGGGTACGTCAACAGCCATACCCCCGTGCCAATTGCTTAGTCGGCAGCAGCATTACCAACCCCCTGCACCTAAGTCGTCTTTTCAACATAAAAAGAGTTATCAGCAGAGTCGCTTCCGTCAGCAACGCAGCAGGCCTGACACCTCTCAGAAGCAGCGCATTTGACTCCACCTCTGTTGCTCTTCCTCTGCATCTCAAATTTGGACACCGGCTGAGAAATTTTCACAAATCCTGGGAGGAAATTACATCAGCCATATCTTGTGGGATATAAGTCGAGCTCTAGTCATTGTCCTAGCTTTAACTCCCTGAGATCTTCTGTATAACAGGGCGCCCAATGAGAAGCGGGTCAGAGAGGACGTTTGGGGGCAATCCTGTCAATATCCCTAGTTAAGTCTTGATTCCATCTATTGACCAGGGCTTCTACAGGATCATTGACGATACCAGCCATAGAACCCTTTAAGGATTTCTGGAATCTAAGAGGATCCATCAGCCTCCAAGGGCGAACCATCTTAATAGGCCCGCCACCCCTGCAGGGGCAGGTGGTAGCCGTGCTACTAACCCTGACCAGAAAATGGTCTGTCCATGACAATGCAGAGGTAGTTATCACCTCCGCCCACAGATCTGTCTGTTCAGAACTGAAAACAGCATCGAGGGTGTGACCTGCTGAATGTGTGGGTCCAGAGACCAATTGGGATAGGCCCATGGTTGTCATGGATGCCATGAACTCCCATGCTGCACCTGACAATCTGGCCTCGAATGGGATGTTGAAGTTGCCCAGGACCAAAAGCCTGGGCGACTCCAACACCAGCTCCGAGACCAGTAACGTGAGCTCGGCCGGGGAGTCTGATAGGCAGCGGGGGGGCCGGTACACTAACAAAATCCCTAGTCTATCCCTGGCCTTCAGACTCAGGTACACACATTCTATGTGATTACTTGGATATATCTTGTTCCTTCATCTGTCCCAGTTAAATAAAACACTATCATTTCTGAAATAGCTAATTCATGGCCCTTGAGTTGAAGTGATTCCTAGTGTTGCTCTCATGCTAACCACAAACCTCATCTTCTGACTCATAATATCGAGATGTGACAGAGTTGGGAATTATTGTAAGTTGTCCTTGCAATCGAATAGGGCAGAATGGGATTTGCAGTTTGTGTGGTATATATCTAGATCTCTCTCTCTCTCTTTACACACACACACACACACACACACACACACATATTGCATGCTGGGATCTCTAGAAGGGCCTTTAATAGGTTTATTTTCAGGGTGTCTTTCACTTCAGATATATGCTAAACAACTGTTTTCCTGTGATCCTCATTGGCATTTAGCAAAGGATTGACAGCACAACTAGCATGCATACAGTGTTTGTGTGTCCTTTTTTGTTTTTCCCAATTGAATTAGAATATTACATTGGCCACCAGTATGTTTTTAGTGGCATTCATATACTGGCAACTGGATTTACAAAACAATAACTAATATTTGTTAATAAGTTACTACAGAGTTCTACCAGATGAAGTGATTCTAAGCAAAAATAAGCTATATTAAAGCAAATAGAGCTTACTTGCAAGTAAGTGTGTTTGTGATCAAGCCCCAACAATGTATTCAGGATTTCTCTAATGTGTATACTATGAATAATTTTAAATGCTCAGATATTTTTCATGTTTTATAAAGTCTGGACTAATTTTGGTACCAGTGTTACAGAATGCAATGTGCATTGTTGATAACATTCAGTGTATTTCAAGAGTGTTATTCCTAATAATCTATGTATGCTAACTGTAAGTGATTACAGTTCTGTGTGTAATTAGTTCTTTATGTGTTGTGAGATAACTGCATAATGGAATGTATTATTGGAATTGAAGTAATGCAGCCTCTAGAAGCAGAAAGCTGCTTAGTTTAGCAGAGACACCTTCATCTAGATGTTACTGGCATAATTGACAGACCTGCTTACATTGGGTAGTGGTATGACTAGGTCCCAAACGAAGAATGAGGTCATCAGCAAATAAGGGATAGAAAAGCAAAGTTTGATCTGATTGCCCAGAGATATCCTGGGAGAATGAGAAGCCTACCAAATACGATTACCTAGCTCTGCAAACTATGCTTGCCAGATGGGTAACTATAAGATCTTAATGATGACTGCTTTGTTGGTTGAAAGTAGAACTTTCATTTTAATAAGAAATATGCTAGCTATGATTTCTATTATGCTTCTAATAATTGTAACTGCATTGTATGTAGTAATGTGGTTTGCTTGTTTTATTGCATAGGTTTGTTATTCTCTGTTTGAGCAACAAATATATATTTTGTGGTACCACGTTGTGTTGTTTGGCTTGAGAAGTGTTTCAGGGACTACAGCCCATATAAAGTAGTTCTTGATGCCCAGAACACTCAGCTGGATACACAATCTGTTGCTGAGTGGGGACTATCCCTAAAGCAGCTTTATTCTCTCTTGATCTGGTGAATCTCGGATACATCCGTTCAAGTTTGGAAAACAAGCTAGTCAGATGGAGGGGAAGAAGTTACTTGTCTTATCAGAAAATTTGAAACAGATTTATATTTCAATTCTGAGATGCAGAATGTAAAGTGATAATGACTTTCTTTTGTTTCATGCATTATTCTTTTTATTTAGCTCTTCTCTGATACAGCCCAAAGGTATGACATCACCTATTCTATAAGCGGCCATGGTGTTAATGAACCACCAGTAGGTCTTTTTTCCGTTGTGAAAGAAACAGGAGTTCTGTTGGTTCATCGTCCAATAGATCGGGAAGAGTATTCAGAATTTAAGGTATAAGTGCTAACTTTGTCAATTAAAAAAATTATGATATGTAATTAAGTGCCCTATTGTTATAATTTCTATTCATTATTAGTAGAAACTTGATTGACATTTTTTCTTTGAATATATGATTTTTTCCTCCCATACTTACAGATAATTTGCAATGCACATACCAAAGATGGCTATACTCCAGAGAGACCACTTGTACATATAATCAAAATAGAGGATCAGAATGACAACCCCCCAATTTTTAACCCAGATACTGTTACTTTTAGTATTCCTGAAAGCAGCAGAGCTGGTAAGCAGATATATCATTTAAAAAGCATTTTTAATTACTTTTATACACTGTTAAGAACTTTTAAGATACTATCCTATACCCACTTATCTGGGAGTAAGCTCTACTGAATTCAATGGGACTTGTTTTTGAGTAGACATGTATAGGATGGCTTGTCAATCTTCTTGTTGGACTGATGTTCGATGGCTGAGGTTAAGCCAATGTTGGATAATTGTAATTTGTTTAGGTATATAGTGTTAGGTTTTTAAAGTATTGACTGCTCCAGCCCCTTGGAATGGGCAGTTTAGAAAACTGAAAAACATATACGGTATTTCATCGAATCTAAGACGCCATCGAATGTAAGAGCCACCTTAATTTTAGGGCCACCAACAGGAAAAAAGCTTTGCATCGATTCTAAGATGCACCTTAATTTCAGTACCCCTTCCGCCCTTCCCTCCTCCCTCCTCACCTCCATCACCATCGCCCGTCCTCGCCACCGCTGCTCCACGCCGCTGGCTGCGCTCGTCTCAGCCTCCCAGTAACGATGCCTTGCCATGCTAAGGCGAGCATTGCCAGTGATGCAGAGCGGCAGCGGTAGCGAGGACTGGCGACAGCGATGGAGGGGAAAGGGGAGGGTTAGGCCCCCGCAAATCCCCCCTCCTCCTTCTCCCCTTACCTTGATTGCTGCTGCCTAGGCCTGGCAAGGCATCGTTACTGAGAAGTAGGCCGTGTTCTTTGGAGTTCTCGTGAGATCACAGCCTCCTTCCCAGTATTGAAGCCTTCCCAGGCAGCAGTGATCAAGGTAAGGGGGGAGGGGGGACTTCTGGAAGGGTGACCAGATTGCCAGGAGTTTCCCGGTCCTAACCAGGAAAACTGGGGCGATCCAGGCCGACTGGGCCCCGGGGGCAAACCTCCGGGGAAACAGTCGCTCTCTCCTCCAGCCCTAAAACACCCCCTGCCACCTCTGAAACAAACCCCACCACCAAGCCACCTACCCCCCAAAAAACCCAGCCTGGATCTACCGGGTGCTCCGCCTCCGCTGCTCGCCGATCTCCTCCACTGCCGCGTGACCCCCCACAGCCCCCTCACCCTTCTTGCCCTGCTCATGGGCTCCCTGGAGGCACCTGAGGAGCCGCAGCAGCAGCAGCAGCAGCAGGAGGAGATCCAGCCGCAGGCCCCGTCCGCTTGTTTCCCGCACCTGCGTGGAACAAGGGGGGGAGAGAGAGAGGCAGGCAAAGCGACTTTTGGGTCTCTCTGTGGGAGCGGCGATGGTGGTGGGGGCTCCGACACTTCACATGCACATACATCTTACACGGAGCTGCTGCTGCTGCTGCCGCTGCTGCTTCCGCTTCCGCACAGAGAGACCCAAGCATTGCTCTGCCTGCCTCTCTCTCTCCCCCCGCCCTTGTTCCATGCAGCAGCGGGAAACAAGTGGATGGGGCCTGCAGCTGGATCTCCTCCTGCTGCTGCTGCTGTGGCTCCTGAAGCGCCTCCAGGGAGCCCACGAGCAGGGCAAGAAAGGTGAGGGGGCTGCAGGGGGTCACGCGGCCGTGGAGGAGATCGGCGGTGGCAAGTGGTGGTGGTGGACCTGGTAGGTCTGGGCTGAGTTGTTTTGGGGGGGTGGGTGGCTTGGTGGTGGGGTTTGTTTTGGGGGTGGGGGTGGCGGGAGTGTTTTAGGGCTGGAGGACAGCGCAACCGTTTCCCCGGAAGTTTGCCCCCAGGTCCGGTCGGGGGGGCATGCAGAGCCCTTCCGCCTTCTGCAAAACGCGGGAGAAATTCCGTGATTGCAAGACGCCATCGATTCTAAGACACACTTTTTCTCCCATTTTTACAGATGTAAAAATGGGAGAAAACGTGCGTCTTAGAATCGATGAAATACGGTATATTTTATTCATAATTTCCCAAGCAAGCTCTACAATTTTTGGCTGTTTTTATTGATTGAGCCAAAAAATCTTAGTAATGAGGCCCCTTTTCTGGGCAAGCCACCCTGGGCCTTTCCCTCCAGAAGCCAATGTGGGTGAATGGCCACTTGGGAGTCAGGACCCTCTACTTGCAAGCCCTGTGCTGTACTATTAAACTATGTCCTTCCCCCTCAAGTTTTCAAAAGCTTTCTAATTTGAACATGACATTTGCACACAGATTCATCTGTATGGAACTTTCTCTTGATATGGTCTATATTTGTGTTACCCTTTTATGTTTAAAAGCACTGTAGTATGGTAAAGATATTCCCAATTTGAAGGATCTGAGATTTGCTCTCACTATGTACTAGCAAATGGACCTGGCATTGCATGGGTTGAAATAGCCTTTAGTTTGATAGACCAAAGACTTAAAGCAAAATTGTGCAGGTGTCAGAGTTGGACAACTTGTACATGCACCATCTGAATGAAGCTATTGCTGCTGGTACTTCTAGACATGGCCTGTGCTATAGCTCCCTGAGGTAAAGAGTGTCCATTCCACTCCTCTGAGAGGGGAATGGAAGGGTGGGAGGGGGCAGCCACATAACTGTCCTCAAAATATGCCTCCCTGGCTTCAGACTATATCAAGTGCAAAGTTATGTACCGGTTGGGAATTACATGCTTGTAACTGGGTAAACTTTTGCCACAAAATGTTCAGGAGCTTATTTCCTACATAAAACATATTTTTCCAAAGAAATTAGTTTGGTAGTTGTAAATTCAAATGACAGGGACAACATAAGTAATTGCCCTAGTTTGTGTGTCATGCTGAACCATAATTTAACATCATGAACATGAGCAGGAACAAGCCTCAGGCTCATATGCTCCTTCCTCCCGTCTTCTCCTCTCATATGGGTTCAGAAAAGTTTGCCTTTATTTAACCACAGCTTGCCCTGTCATCCAGACCTAGCACTGTGGCTAACATTAAGTATGGTTAGTTTAAACAAGTTAGCATCAGTAACTGTGGTTTGAAGTTGGTTTGTTAGAAAGTTGGTTTATTAGAAACTAACCATAGCTAGCTGCAGTTTTTTGGTTCAGTGGACAAACAACCTGCAGTTAAGTAAAATAAGGCCTGTTCAGGCAACATGCTAAGCCATGGTTAGGCCACTAATCCTTTTGTAGTAAATAGTGAGTGTGTTTAAACTATGGTTATTATATAGCCACCATGGTTAGGAATGGTTTACACGATATGCTAAGTCATGGTTCATATAACACACTAAGCCATAATGTTGAGCTCAAAAGGCTTAACCACTATGGCTTAGTGTGTCGTCTTAACAGGGTCACAAAAGAGAAAGCTTCTAAACTTTCTCTTCTGTTTCCATTTGGGAGGTGAGGAGAGGAGGGAGGCCACATGAGCCAAAGCTCACTGTGGCTTATTCAAGCTCATATACATCACGCTAGGTAATGGTTTAGTGTGACATGCAAACTATCACTTTGTCAACAGGAATGTAGCACATACAGCCTCAATACGAAAAGCTGTGCAGTGTGGCTATAGGACAGTATGCTTTGAATATTGCTTAATTGATACCAGTGTTCATGTAAATACTTTTATATTGCAGTTTTATATAGTCATAGTTGACCATGCTACCCTAAGCATGGTGACTCGTGAGACCATATTTAGGTTTTAATTAATATAAATATATCCAAACATGGTCCTTAATGTCAAACTTAAATTATTTCCTTGCATGGAATGTGAGAAAACACCACATTTTCTGGCAGTTTTTAAACAGTTTGTTTTATTAGGAATCTCTTTGATATGAAATGTGTAGGTACAGTACAGGTATATGTAATTAACTGAATGCTCAGAACATTACAAATGCTATATCGTCTGCTGCACAGCTTCGGTTCTTTCTTTCTAGCGCCAACCGTAATGGAACGAGCACTGGTTACGCTGCAGCAGTACTTTGTGTGATGTGACTATAGCTTACTATTGCCATAGTAAATAATTACATATTGTTTTCTTTTCAAGTATAATAGGCATATCAGCTTGATTTGTGTATATGCAGTGTTTTTGGGCTAGGTGTTCAATAATAAATTTGAGCACTATGTTATAGAAGAACGTTAAAATGTAACATAATTTGTATATGCAGGCACTATAATTGGAGAAATGATTGCAACAGACGCAGATGAACCCGAGACAAAGCACACGATGCTGAAATACAGAATTGTGGGACAAGATCCTAGGTCTCCGGGAGAAAACAGTATATTTAATATAGATCAATATACAGGTAGCATTACTTTGGCAACCCCAAGCCTGGATAGAGAGGTAATATTATTGAAAACCGAATGTTGTTGTTGTGTAGCATTGTATCTATCAGTAAATTAGAATGGTGTGGGGTCGGGTTAATGGACCAATGGGAAAAAACAAGAGGGGTGTATTTGCAGCAGCAGGGGTTCTCCAGCAAAAAGAAGGAAGTTGCTGTACTCTTAGTCGATAAGCTCTGTATCCTACCCTTTTGAGCTGTCGCTCTTCTTCAGAAGCAATTTCTGTGTACAATGCAGTTTGGACTACTGTAATATGCTTTGCATGGAGCTGCCTTTGAAAAGCAGTTGGAAGCTTTGGCTGATGCGCAATATTGCAGCCAGATTTTTGAAGTGGTTATAGGGTATATGTAATTCTTACAACACCTTTACTGACTGCGATTCTGTTTTCGGGCAAAATTCAAAGTGCTGGTTATAACCTATGAAGCCCTACAAAATCTGAGACCAAGCTGTATGAAAGACTGTATTCTCCAATGCATGCTTGTCCAGGTTTTAAGATCCTCAGGGAGGCCCTTCTCCCTCTTCTGCCACATATGGCAAGAGTGGCCCTTCTTGGTGGCTCTTCCCAGGCTCTGGAACGCTCTGACAAGGGAGGACAGGTTCGTTCCATCTTTGTTGTTCTTCCACCAGCAGCCCAGATTTTTTTTTTTAGACAGGCTTTTGGCTCTTAAGGTGTTTGCTGAAGTTAGTTTTAACTGCTGGGTGCTGTTGTCATTTATTTTTGTATTGATGTGTTTTTTAACTCAATTATTTTTATGTTCTAATCATAATTTTGTACTTTATCTTAGATTTAGTGCTGTTGGCTGCCTTGTGTGCTATTTATAGTGGAAAGGCAAGATAATAAATAAATAAATAAAATGAACCAGCCGATTCAGCCAAGAAAAGAGTGATACATAATTTACAGAAGTAATAATTTATGGCAACTTCCACTGTGTGGAGAGGGAGCAACAAGCCTTTCCTTGGTCCTCACAGTAAAAAAGAACCAGGCATGACACTGCTGCTTCCTCAGTCTGCGAGGTCAGCATCCTAGGATCCTGCAATGTAGACAGTTGATTTCCAAAAGGAAAGAGGGCCTGTTGTGATTCTGCTTGTATGGATACAATGTTACGGAAACTCTGGGGGAAAGTGAGTTCTTGATTTTAAAGGAAGCAAAAGCTGAGTGTAGTCAAAAGCTGATTTTAATAAACTCAGAACTATGATAAGTAAGGTCCCATGGCAAGTGACCCTAATGAGAAAAGGAGTCCAAGATAGGTGGGAGTTTTTAAAAAAGGAAATTTTAAAGGCCCAATTACAAATAATTCCAACAAGGAAAAAAGATAGACGACAACAGAAGAAACCAAGGTGGCTCCACACAAAGCTTAGAGATGACATGAAAATAAAAAAGGATACATATAGGAAGTGGAAGGAAGGCCAGGCAACAAAAGAAGAGTACAAACAAGTAGCACAGAAGTGCTGGAATGGTATCAGGAAGGCTAAAGCTGAGAAGGAGCTGAGGCTAGCGAGGGATGCTAAAAGCAATAAAAAGTTTTTCTTCAGATACGTGAATAGTAAAAGACAGAGGAATGAAATGGTGGTTCAACTGCTTCATGAGGATGGCAAATTGGTAACATATGACAAAGAAAGGACGAAGTGCTCAATTCCTACTTTGGCTTAGTCTTCTCTCAGAAGTGGGTCTATGACCCCCCTGGAAAAAGTGAAGTACAAGCTGTCGGGCAGTTTGAGATTGATAAACAAATGGTCATGGAACACCCAATTTCTTTGAACGAGTTCAAATCTACAGGGCCTGACGAACTGCATCCTAGAGTAATAAAGGAGCTGGCAGAAGAACTCTCAGAGCCACTCTCTATTAACTTTGTGAAATCATGGAAGACAGGTGAAGTGCCGGATGACTGGAGGAGGGCTAATGTTGTCCCTATCTTCAAAAAGGGCAAAAAGGAGGAACCTGGGAACTACAGTCAATCTGACATCCATACCTGGAAAAATCTTGGAACATATTATAAAGAAGTCAATCTGTAAACACCTTGAAAACAATGCAGTGATTACTAGAAGCCAGCATGGATTTGTCAAGAACAAATCCTGTCAGACTAATCTGATCTCAGTTTTTGATCGGGTAACCTCCCTTGTGGACTGTGGGAATGCTGCGGATATAGTATATCTTGACTTCAGCAAAGCTTTTGACCAAGTGCCCCATGACATTCTGATTAACAAACTAGTGAAAAGTGGGCTAGATGGAACAACTATTAGGTGGATCCACAGTTGGCTACAGAATCAGACTCAAAGAGTGCTTATCAATGGCACCTTTTCACACTGGGGGGAGGTAATGAGTGGGATACCGCAAGGCTCAGTCCTGGGCCCAGTGCTCTTCAAAATTTTTATTAATGATTTGGACGAGGAGGTGTAGGGAATTCTTATCAGATTTGCAGATGACACAAAATTGGGTGGGATTTAATACCCAGGAAGACAGAAACAAACTCCAAAGTGATCTTGATAGACTGGAGCGCTGGGCTGAAACAACAGAATGAAATTTAATAGGGATAAATGCCAACTTCTTCACCTAGGAAAAAGAAACCAAATGTACAGTTACAAGATGGAGGATACTTGGCTAATCAATATGACAAGCGAGAAGGATCTTGGAATTGTTATAGATCACAAGCTGAATATGAGCCAACAGTGTGATGTGGCTGCAAAAAAAAAAGCAAATGCTATTTTGGGCTGCATTAATAGAAGTATAGCTTCCAAATCACGCGAGGTACTGGTTCCCCTCTCTTCGGCACTGGTTAGGCCCCATCTTGAGTACTGTGTCCAGTTCTGGGCACCACACTTCAAGAAGGATGTAGACAAGCTAGAGAGTGTTCAGAGGAGGGCAATGAGGATAATTAGGGGTCTGGAAACAAAGCCCTATGAGGAGATATTGAAAGAACTAGGCATGTTTAGCCAGGAGAAGAGAAGATTGAGGGGAGACATGATAGCACTCTTCAAATACTTGAAAGGTTGTTACACAGAGGAGGGCCAGGATCTCTTCTCGATCAACCCAGAATGCAGGACACGGAATAATGGACTCAAGTTACAGGAAGCCAGATTCTGGCTGGACATCAGGAAAAACTTCCTGACTGTTAGAGCAATATGACAATGGAACCAATTACCCAGGGAGGTGGTGGGCTCTCCCACATTAGAGGCATTCAAGAGGCAGCTGGACAACCATCTGTCAGGGATGCTTTAAGGTAGATTCCTGCATTGAGCAGGAGGTTGGACTCAATGGCCTTATAGGCCCCTTCCAACTCTACTATTCTATGATTCTATGAGTATGCAGACACATGCCTTTTTTTGTCTTTTGGTCAGGATTTTGGTGTGTGTGTGCGAGCACCCTAGAGGAAAGTGTGTGCATAGCGCAATAGCTTAGTATGGCTGACAGATGGAAGATAAGAACGTACATTTATTCATATATGGTGTTTCTTGAACATTGCATTCTTCAGCAATGTACTAAGTGCAATCTAGGGCAGTTAAATTACAGAGACCGGACCAAAGATGAAGAGCTTGGTAAAGGGATGTTAGGGAAGGGGGTCTGTTGTTAAACAATAAGACAGAACTAATGAAGCCATGTGGTTGATGAAAGACTATAGAGAAGTGCTGCTGGGCTGAAACCATGTTCCATGCTTGCAACCAAGTGGCCCCGTTACCTCATCACTGAGTTTCTAAGATGAAGAGTGAAAGTGTGCCCAAGGCTCCTGTCCAAGAAATGCTTTGCTTAGGCCACCTAATGAATTTATGTTCAAGGCAAGATCTGAACTCAGTTCTCCTGGTTCATAGCTCACACTCTTCTAGCAAAGACAAATGAAATACTAAAAAGGACTTATCCTTCAGGCGTTGCGAGCCTGCTTTTCCAATGGAATGAATAGCTTGGCATACCAGTGATAAGGGTGCCAGTTCAAACTATTGGTGTTGACTAGCTTCATTCAATCCTTTCTTCACATGTTACCACTTCTGTTGCTTTTGAATCTATAAGCTCCAGTGTGTTACACTGAGAAAAAGAGGTAGCTCCTCTCCTCCAAGCAGGGCTTTTCCCGGAAATGCAAGGTGGCTCACCAGCCAGGGAGAGGGTCACCACTGGCAAGGAGGCAGATGAATTTATGGAAACCTGCATAAGTGGTTTTAAAAGCATTCGTTTAGCTGGCATAGAAAGCAATATAACTTCAGTAAGTCACTAACAAAAAGATCTGGTCGTCCATTGGTCTTTTTTCATTACTCGGTTTATAAGAATGACTAAATCATGTTCACATACTGTTTCTTATGCTCTTTTTCAGCTTACAGACAGGTATGTAATACACATAGAAGTAAAAGATATGAATGGTGAGATTGGTGCTTTGTGCAACACTGGAACAACTATAATTCAAGTTGAAGATTCAAATGATCATGCACCCATGTGTGAACATGGCATGGTATGTCTGCCATTTTTAAACTTAGTATAATATTTAAAGGTTTTTTATGTATGTTATTTGTTTTTGACTTTGTTGATGTTGTTCCCATACATTTTGTAATTGTGTGTCCGAGCCTACAGTTAATAAATAACTCTACTCTGGTTAAATCATCCTTAATGAAAACAGAGGTATTGTCCCACTAGGCCGTTTGCTCTCTTAGAATTTTTTATTCTCTGCTGGAAAATTAGAGGCACAAGCTGGGTTCACACACATCACACTAACCCATGGTGGGTGGCAAGCTATGCTGGGTAGATGGTCATGCAAACAACCAACTGTGCTCCTGTCAGATGATCAGGCAACCAAGCTACACAGAGTACTTTATTTTACCCCCCTCTTGCCCCTCCTCCTCCTATAGTTCTCCTGCCCAGGCGGGCAGTTATCCAAGCTTCCTTTGTAGTGGGAATAGAGATCTCTTGAGAGGAGCAGAGCAATGGCAGCGTTTTTGCCCAATCTTGCCAAGCAGCTGTGTAGGCAATCTCCATAAACCACACTGGTGCGACAGACAATAAGCTAACCCCACATAGGTAGGAACAACTTCTATAGTTGGACATCACGATAACCGATGATGGGTTAAATAAGCTCATTTTCAAAATAAGCTACTGTGACTAGCTTATTAACCCGTCATGGCTTCAGTGACATCCGAACATGCTCACTGCAGACCGTGGGTTCTCAGAGTGGGTTGTTTGGGGGAAGCAAACCATTGTGGGGGTGGAGGACATCCCAGAGTGAACACATTAACTCATCATGGGTTGTTCCTGAAAATATACCATAATTGGTTAGCATGTCGTGCAAACCCAGTCTTACTTTAATTAGATGTAGGGAATTGATATATTATGATGATTGAATTATATTTTAACTTCAAAACTTTTGGTGGCAGCTTTCCCCATCCTGAAGCCCTCCATATATGCTGGACTGCAACTCTAATTATAGGAGTTGAATGATAGGAGTCACAGTCCACCACATATGAAATGCACTAGGTTGGGGAAGGCTGATTTAGGCCATAAGTTTTTAATCCACAGTGATTTAAAGCAACAAATGTGACAACAAATGTGTACAAAACTAATATTGTTTGTGATTCCAGCAACTTGGAATTATGACCACATGCTCTTGAGCTATGTATAATAAAACTAATAATCTGCAAATCTTACTTATTTCAGTATGAAGCATATGTTTCTGAAAACACAATTGGTGCAAAGGTAGTGGACATTTGTGCCGTAGACAAAGATGCACGTGGAACACCGGCCTGGCAAGCTACCTTCAAGATTATAAAGGGAAATGAAGATGGTGCTTTCAGGATTGAGAAAGATCAGAATACAAATATTGGTACTATATGTATTGAAAAGGTAATTGAAGATGGAAAATACATAAAATGCAATGGGATGTATTTTCATAAGCATTTTTAGTATGCTTTAAGGTGTTTCAATCCTGTCTGGTAAATACAGTAGTTAACAATAGTTTCCAGTCAGATTTTAAGACTTTTGACTCTCTGCAACTGAACTGTTCTCCCTGAAATTAATAGTTCTTTCTCATTAAATGCATTTTCCCAGATAATTATCTGTGCATTGACCACATATTTTAGCAGGTTCCCCCCCCCCATTTTAAACAGATGTACTTTTCCTCTTATGAACTCTTTAAAAACAACAACAAGCAAGCGTTGTTTGTGAAAGGAAAAAGGAACACATAATACAGTTCCAGTTGAGTATCATGGCTCAGTGTATATTATCATTCCCTGTATTACCAGTGTGCAGGCTTTGAGAGCTATTTTTTTTGTAACCAAAATGGCACAGCCATACACAAGAGGGAAATATCAGTAGTCTTGGGAAAACTCAAGGTTTGGAGATGTATAAAAAAAAGCATTAGGAAAAAACACAAAGAAAATCTTCACAGCCCTAAGTGGCCATGGTATGTTGACTGACTGTTGCAGGTGGGAATGGGGGTGGGAGGAGGTATGGAAAGCTGGGAATCTTGGTGGAGGATCCTTTTTCAGGAGCCCCCACCAAATGAAGTGTGTGTGTGTGGGGAGGTGGCTACTAAGAATAGGGCCTTTTCTGCTGTTGCACCTTGGTTGTGGAATGAGCTCCCCAAAGAAGCTCGTCTGGTACCTACATTGTAGTCCTTTTAGTGTGGGGTGAATACCTTATTTTGCCAGATATTTTTGTCTCTTTGTTGTTTTGAAATATGTTACTATATTTTAAATCTTTATACTGCTGCTAGGTTGTATTTTTATTTTATACTTTTAATTCTAAATTCTTAAACTTCTGTATTCGATGGTTTTACTGTAATACAATATGCATGTATGTATATATGTGTTTGTGTGTGTGTGTAATTTAATAAATTAAAATACAATAGCAGCCCTCTGCACTGCAACATTTTGTTGTAGGTCCTACTTCTTGTCCTAGAATAAATAGGAAATCACTGTTTAGTAGTTTACAACACTAATCTTACTTACTTTGAAATTATTGGAAAATCTGATTGGTAGTAGTGAGATTAGAAGGGTTCCCTTCATTAAAAAGCATGTGTTCCTTAACTTTATCCTATTTTTGAGTTCCACTTTATTTGCATCAAGACAACAGGATGCAAATTGTGGAAGAGGCAGGACAAGAAAAGGGTCTCTACTATTAAAAGTCTATTTGAAATTTATTTGGCATTTGCCAATAAGAGTAGAGTGTCAAACTGACCCCATGCTTTATTACCAAACCTCAAAAATGGAGGTGGCTGGAGAACAGTGCATGCGCACCTTCCTGATCCACTGGGGAATATCTATAGCAGCAGAATTCAGTGAACAGGTGTTAAGAATTGGTCTGCAAAGGGAGAGAGATCTAGCTGCATTAACCTGAAAGAGAGCAGGTATCCCCAGTCTATCATAATGATTTCTCAGTACTTATACATAACCTTTGGGTTAGTGCTGAGGGAAGCAAGTGATATATTGCAGCTTTTCTTAGAAAAGCAAGTGATATATTGCAGCTTTTCTTAGAAACTAGCTAAGCCTCTGCCATAGTTTTAGGAGCTGAGAATGGGTGGGCACATTCAGTTGATTGTGATACCCATAAGCAATTCTCAGGAGTTCAGTTGGGTCTTAATGGAGATGCACTTATCACATGCTGTCCCTAAGGTTTAAGTCCTCCCTGATAATGTTATGGGGATGATGATGGCTGAGGACTCTTTCCCCCACTCCTGACCTTCTGGTCTCCCTAGAGTCTTCTTTGAGCTTCCATGGCATGTTCAGTAAAACCCTTTTGTATCAAATTAGAGAGAGGGAATTAGGAAGATTCCACTGCGTGCCTAATTAGAGGCAAAAATAGAAGGAACAGATTTTTTTAAGTCCAGTTAAAACGTACTGGGTCAACAGAGAGCCCATAAAATCATTTTTTTGTTGTTGACAACCTATCTGGGAGATCTCTGAAATCAAGGGAAGGGACGTTCCATCCTCAAACTGCTTCAGAGTGGGGAATCAGATTTTTTAAAAAGAAAAAAATGATTTCTTTGGTCATGCTTCATTGTCATTTTTTGCGATGAATATTAGACAATTATAATCAAATGTTGTTAACTTATAGTAAGTCTTGTAATTGACTTTGCATATATTTTCCAGGGACTAGACTATGAAAAAACCAAGGAGAGAAGATTGGAAATAGTTGTGAATAACGAAGCACCTTATGCTATAGCACCAAATGCAAGACCAATTTCTACAAGTACTTGCGTTGTTGTTGTCAGAGTACGGGATGTGGATGAAGGGCCCGTATTTGATCCTTGTGTATATATTTTAAATGTTAAGGAATGTTTGCCAGGTGGAACACTGGTTGGCGATTACAGAGCAAGGGACCCAGAAACTGGAAATAGTGAAGGCATAAGGTATTGCATTTTATTTGCATAATTTACTGTATAGTATTTTTGCATTGTTGTTATTAAAATATAGACATAGCTCTAGAGATGAAAAGTCTACTTTGTCGATAAGGATTGTTATACTACTATACTGGTTAGTTATCTGTGTGTTAAACAAACAATTCCAATTCTGTTAATTAGCAAAATATGTGCATTTGCATTGTGGCTATTTGATGGCACATGTGGGCAACCCACAGGCCTGCCGGTGCTTTAGTCACCTCCTGAATTTCCTTCCACTACCCCCCAATTCATTCTAGATTCTGTACCTCTAGCTTCTACTGGGGCCCTATACAGACACTGTGCCATACTGGCCTGCCATACTCCTTGTTTTCTCTCTCAATAAGAGCCTTGAGAGAGAAACTGTGGGAGATGGAGGCTTACAGGATCTTTCACAGTGAACTGGGGGAAGGATGTGTGTGGGAGAGAGAGGTGATTCCAGGCCCCACCCGCCCCTGGCAAGCAGCACTCATCCTGCCCCACACCCTTTTCATGCTAGTCTGATGGTCTTACCTTCCTAACACCGTATTGCCAGAAGTAAAAACAATAACAAAAGTGATAGGCATTCACACCGGTGCCTGTTTATTTTGTGTTTACTTGTCCATCATTTCAGAGAATACCTCTTCCCTCCAGGGCTACCTGAACTAAGCAGGGCTCTGTGTCTCTGTACATTTGCTATTTCTTGTGCAGTGACAAGGAATTTTGTTTAGTGCATAAATGAAAAATGAGGTATTCTTTGTAATGTTGGGCAAGGTGACGCAAAATACTTTGTGTGCTGTTGTCTCTCACTTCTGTTGTTTTTGGATACTTTGGGTGCCTGCCTGTTGTAGGATAGATTGCCAGAAGTGCCAGCTAGGAGAGGGGAGAGAGTCAGGCCGGGAGGACTAGGTCTTCTACCGCCTGAATCTCTTGCAAGATTTGACATTAAAATAATGGATTAAGGGTTTCAGGGAACTACTACAAGTCTTTAGCTGTAGAAACATCTTCCTCTATATTCTTTCTGCAGCCTAATATGCTAATATAAAGCCACTCCATAACCAATTGCTGTGTGATGCCTGGTACAAGAGAATTTGCACTTGCCTGTTTCACACCAACAAGCTTAGGGAGATGGTGAAGTGAAGCCATCTCCCTGGCTGAGGCGCCAGCTAGAGAAGGACAGAAGAGTGAAGCTGGTGACTCATTGGGCTTTGATCTGTGCCAGCTTTTCTTAGCTGGGAAAAGCCTGTGCTAAGCAAAGTTTCTTCCCTAGCTGAGGCATTTGGCTCTTTGGCTAGAGACCTGGTGACGTCACAGACAGAACCCTGCCCCTGACATCATTAAGCCCATGGGGGCCTGAAGAGGGGCAAGCTTTTCCCTGGACCCCAAAAAGTTCCCCACCCCTTTTGGTATTTGTTTTTAACAGCCATATTTGTTTCTAACTTAACAGCCATATTTGTTTCTAACAGCTATAGAATACTAAATGATCCATGTAAATGGATCACTATCAACAACGCAGGTGAGATCAGAACCACAAAACTTTTAGACCGGGATCTACCAGATTTGAGAACGTACCAGTGTAACGTAACAATCTCTGCAACTGACCAAAGTGAGTACCAAATGCCACCAAGTAACTAATTTGTCTTATTGTAAACCACTACGCTTGAGGCTGCAATACTTTTTAAAATGAGATTTGCTCCCTCAAAGAAGAATAAGGGGCATTAAGGAGACTGGGCCATTAAGGTCAAGCTTTGTTTGGGCCTAGTTTTTCAGATGTATTGACTATCCTTATTTGTTACTATCTTTTGCTTTAAAATGTTAGTATCCTACTATATAAAATATTTACGTTAACAATATTCACTCAGGCTCACTGGCATAAAAGATTTGTACGAAAAGATGGCAGGTACATGAGAAGATGGTCGGAGATTTTTAGGTGAAAATAATTTGAATATAGACGTTAACATAGGAATGGATATCTTAGGTCCTAAGATTTAGGAAGTTACTTCAAAATTGCCATATTAACTGTTAGATATATGGTTAATGTCCTGTGCAAAATAACAAGCCTCCCATTCTGCATTTAAATTCTTTGCTATACAAAAATTAGAATGGTTTATTTATGATTAACAATTTTAGTTTTTTCATTAGTTTCAGATTGTGAAACCCTGAGTTTCTTAGCATTTTCTATTTTTTAATCTATTCTGAGATAAATACATATTAAATCAAACTTTTAAAACATATTTGTACATCTGCAGTTACAAACATTGATAAGACATACAATTACTTATAAATCTGCCCTTTTTTCTCTTACATGAATATAATCATCATACTTGCTATCAAAGCACATTCCCACATTTAGTCTAGCCATTCTTTTAACTGTTTGTATTTCCATTTGTCTCCAACGTTTAGCCCATGTAATTTTGTGTGATTTTTTTTGCCATTTTAACCATATGAGATTGAAAGGTTTTGATTTGCCAACCAGTGATGGTCAAATATATCTGCATGAATTGATCTTTAAAGTCTTCAGATATCCTAGTTGTGGATAAAATATTATTGTTGAATATAGATTTCAAGCTTTGATACAAAACTAGTTAAAAACCAAGGATGGGGAATGAGCTGCCAGAATAGCTGTTACTTCAGCATTGTAAGAGAGAATAGGAAAATTAGCACTATTTTTCTGCATAATTGACTCATTCTGTGTCTAATTCTAAACAGAAACCCTTCTCCAAATTACATAGGCGTTTATAATCCTATCATTGTTCATATTACAATGAAATCACAAATTGCTTATCAACTTTTTGAATGCTCAAAAAAGTTACCTCCTTTTTTCCTCTGAGATTCTAATTTGCTCAGGTTTTTTTTTTGCACACTTTCACATTGCTGTTTGGTAATTGTACTATGTATCAACGGGAAGTCAGCATGTTGCCTAGGCAATCACGCAACTCTTTCAGTCTGCATATGTAATGCCAGAAAGATTAGACCAGTGGTGAAACCATCCACTTCCCTTGACTCCTCACAGCTTCCCCATGGCTTTACTTTTCTGCCTGCTAGATATAGACTTGGTTCACATGTAGCAACAACCCAGAGTATGGGTTTAATTGTGGGTTTTCATTATGTGCGAACCCTGCACTATGGTTTAACTATGAGTTGTTAACCATGAATAACTGAAAGTTCACAACCCTACAACAAACCATAGGTTCTCTTCCTGGGTTGCTTCTGGTTAACAACCCATAGTTAAACCATAGTGTAGGGTTTGCATGTAAGGACAATCCATGATTCAACAACAACCAATAGTTTGAGTTTTCATTATGTGGGAACTAGTCCATAGTGTTTTGGCTTGGCCAGGAGGATTGCATCAGCAGAAATCATCCCTTCCTTGCCACTCAAGACAAGAGAATCTACCCACCACGCAAATACATATATGACTGTGTGAAACCACACTGGATCCAAAAGCTTGGGGGTGTGGGGGTGTGGAAATACAAGGATGCCTTTGAAAAAGGAAACTTCATAAAATATTTTCATTTAAGAATTAATTCTATTGTTTCCAAAGTCTCCAGAAGGAGAATACAAAACACCTTCATGCATCCCCCAACCATCTATATTTGCTTTTGTAAAAGTCACCCCACTTACCTGACGCAGACACATGTCCTGCCCGTGGGTCCTGCAGAACGTTCCCAGACTTCTATGTGAAAAGGAGGAGCTGGGTCATTTTTTTAAATTGCAAATATGATGCCTTGTCTAATGAATGCCAGCTGTGAAGATGCAAAAATGAAAAATCAACTTGAAATGCCTTGTACTTGTGAGCATTTTGGGGTGCGGCCACTCCCTGGGCACATCTTCTCTTACTGAAGTAATCTTAGATTCCATTGTCTGGGTGAATTTTCATGCAAATAGCTGCTATGAACATGGAACGGTATTCTATCAGGCTATGGCGGCACCGCTTATAATTTCTGAAGTGCAAAGTTGCTCATTATAACTTATTAGCATGGTTTGGGTAAAGCATGTGAATAGCGTTAAATTGTAAGGCTGGCACTAAAATTGTTTGTATTTCCTAGGTGGTAAAACAGGCACTGGAGTAGTGGTGGTTAATCTACTAGATGAAAATGATAATTTCCCAGTGATATTGCAACCAAACTTCATAATGTGCAATGACAGAAAACCAATTTGTCTTACTGCCGTGGATGCTGATATATATCCTCATACAGTTCCTTTCCATTTTGAACTTCCTGACCAGCTGGTTCCACAGTGGACTCTAACGCCAAATGATGGTGTGTATCTCATTCCTTAAATTTTACTTCTGGAGTAACAACTAAGTAACTATTTTGAAATGAAATTCACCACTGAGTTTGTATTATTTATTTTACAGAAAAATCTGTGTATCTGGAACCATTGGGCCGCATAGATTATGGTGATTACACAATTCCTGTCAAAATAACTGATGCTGCAGGCAAAAGTGGAATCACTGAAGTAAGAGTTCGTGTGTGTGATTGTATAATCCCTTCTGATTGTTATCCACCCAGGCAAGGGCCCTTAGCAACACCTAATGTTACTCTTGGTATTTGGGCCATCCTCGCAATGGTTTTGGGATCATTATTGCTGTTGTGTAAGTATAGTTATCCTTTTTAATATGAAATGTAATATTTGCCATGAATATCAAGTTGAAGGAGATACAGTGTAAGATTAAGGCTCCTTTTGACAACTTAAGCCTGCAAAGCAGTTAAGCTGATTTATTTAGATCACTACCCATTCAATATTGCATTGAAATGATAGTTTAAATAAGTAAGAAAACAAAATACTACAACTGTGTTTCAGACTCTTTTAACACTCACTCAGGTTGTTTCAATGAAATGCATAGGTACCTCAGTACAGCTAGTGCTACTCTTTATGTGGAAACAGGTTTCTGCAAGTGTATCCTGTGCAGAATGCGGAGGCACAGGGACAATTAGAAGCACCTGCCACCCTTTCCTGCCCCTGCTTTGGCCTTGCATGGTACTTTGGTTATGCAGCTGATAACCCCCACCTCAGCAGCCATTGGGATAAACTCTGCTCACATCTGCAGCTTGAAAGTAGGGAGGAAGGCTGGTTGCTCATCATGCTCACCAAAGGGCAGTGCCACACTTGCCGTGTGGCAAGCAAAAACAACATAATCATCTTTTGGTTTACCCATATTGTTTACCCCCAACACCACCCTCAAACTCCATACCAAATTTCCCAAAGACAGGGAATTCAGAGTGACAAACTTTGGAGGGGGAAGCTACTTTACCAAAGTTGCTGATTAAGAGAGCTGTATTTACTGCATTTCTATTTCAGGCTTCTCTTTGCTGTGCGACCTTCAAGCTCTCTCATTTAAAATCAGCATAATCAACATACAACACAATAATTTACACATATTCAAATTAAATTCAAAAGTAGATATCCATTTTAAATAACTACCATTTTAAAGTTGGGCAAACAAAAGTCTGGTAAAAAGTCTTCACTCATCGCCTGTATTGTAGGTCTATGACCATTCAATATTAGATATCATCTTACTAGTTGAGCAGCAGCAGCATTATAAATAAATGTCAACAATATACTAATGCTATAGAATCTTGACTGGTTGTGGTGGTAGGTTATTAGGTTAAAAGAGGTAAATAATTATGATGCTTTTTTGAAAAATTGACATTTTTTATTATGTACTAGTCCAATAAAGTGCAAGAGTGCTAATCCATATTAGGGATATTATGAAGCAGTATAGACTGTATTTTTAACTTGTAAAATGGAATGTGAATGATTTATTATTAATTATTTGTATGATCTGATACTTGCAAAATAAATTTAAAAATGGTTGTTAAAAACAACAACTGGTAAATGAATGTGGTGGTTATCCCTGTTTTTCAGGTGGTTGAAACTAAGTATATTGTCAATGATTATAATACTATATGTACATGCCCAGACTTTCAATTGGGAATATTGTAATTTAGGAGCCTTTAACCAGGATAAAAGCATTTGGATAGGTGTTTCTGATATAATCCAATTTGTTAGAACAAATGCTCCCAAATTAGAAGACCAGTTCAGACATGGCACTAAACCTGTAGTTTGTGGTGGGGAAACTCTGGCCTGCAGTCTGGACCCATTTCACTAGGCCTCCCCAACTAGCCTACCAAGGCCCCTCTCCAAAGGCTCATCCCTTGGGAAAAGCAGGGGGTGTGAGAAGGTGGCTTTATAGGGAGATAGTTCCTGAAGGCACCGGAGTGCCTTGAGGTGGGGCTTCCCGACAGATTGTCTCCCTCTTCAGCTCTGCTGAGCTGTTTCCTGAGCAGAGGAAACAGGTCAGCAGAGGCAAAGCATGCCCAGTGATCCCCCACCCTGCTAATGCTCAGGAAACAGCTGGGCAGCAGCAAAGAGGGAGCTTCTTCTCCATCCTGATGGGTTGTATGGGGCTGGCAAAGCAGCGAGTTTTCATCAGATGGTATGGAAACTGATTAGGATGGCAAAACAAAGACAAGAGCATTCTGCTTCTCAAGATTTAGTTGATAAGGCTGGTGAAACGGCTCCCTATTTGCCACTGCTAGGCTGTTTCCTGAGCAGTGCGGCAGGTTAGGAGGGAATCACAAGAAGGTGAGATTTAAACCTCTTCTCCCTGTGATCCCTCCCCCCCCCACTATTCAGGAAACAGCCAAGCAGTGACGAAGAGGGAGTTGTGTGAGTGGATGTGAAAGAGAGAGGGCTGTATTCCCACCCAGTTTTATATTTCACCCCTGTGATAACAGACAGTCTGTGAAAGTTTAGCCAGGATGGAATGTGACCTTCCATCTTAAAAAATAAATAAATCCCCCCATCGTTGCTCTGGTTAGTTCAAACAAACCAGGATCAAACTGTGGTATGTGAGCCTGACTTGTTCACTAACTGGAGTTTAGGCTAGCCTTCATCAACCTGGTTTTTGGACTACAACTCCCATGAGTCCTAGCCATGGCCAGTGTTCAGGAATGCTGGGAGCTGGAGTCTAAAATATCTGAAGGCATCAGGCTGGGGAAGGCTAATTTAAACTGACCAGAATTTCTTTAGTTCAGACATAATGGGGAAATCTTGTTAGTTTAGACTTGAAATTGAGATTTCTGAACTTCTTGGATGGTTGTGTATGCCACCCTAGTTGGAGCAAGTGGGTTATAACAATGCTGTTCAACAAATAAATACTAATAAGAAATAATACATAGATGTACTGGCATCTCATTATGTCTATTTTCCCTCCTTTCCAGTAATCCTGATAACACTTTGTGGCTGTTGTGGTGGCGGATTTTGTGGTGGTGCACCTGTGAGCGGTACTAAGCATGTGTGTGATGATTTAGCTAATCAGAACTTAATCATATCAAATACTGAAGCACCTGGAGAAGAGGTAATGGTAAGATATTGATTTTATTATATGTAAGGTACCTACAAATATTAGATGATACCCACAGCTGAAGAGATGGCCTGCTGCAGCCTTCTACGCTGGACGCATAAGGGGAGGGAAGGGAGGGAAAAAGTAAAGAACGGACTTGGTTTGAGAGAATCAATACATTTTTAATTATTGATTAAACTTGAGCTGTGTGTAAATGACCTCTCAAAATTCGCCACCCTATTAGTTGGCAGAGAAACTGAGGGGACCATTTCACAAAATGTCTCCAGTGGGAGGAGAAATTCTTCAACAGTTACTCAGGGATAGTGTTCACCATTAGCAGTGGCAGTGGCACATTACCTTTCTTTTTTCCTAGGGATTTTTTGTGTGCTTCTGCTTCAAAAGTGGCCTTTTCCTAGCAGGGTGAGAAAAATGAAAACCTCAGAAATTTTCTCAGAAAAATATCTCCTGAGAAATTTTCTGAGCTGTAGTTTAAACATAGAAATGTAAGAAGCTAGATGGACATAGATCAGAGAGCTAAGGTGTTCGGATCATATGGAATAGCAAAAGATAAAAGGCCCAAAACACGCACTATTTTCAACACGCTTTTTAAAAGGTATGTTAATAGTGCCATAGCTGCACTTTGAGTCACATTTCAAGACACACAGAAGAGGATACAATGGACTTGCCCTATTGCCTGTGTGAATATCTGCAACCAGCCAAAGCAGCAACTGAGGAACAAATGTGGATTCTCGTCTGCTCCTCTTTAGCTGCTGCTATATTCCATTTTATATATTGCAATTTTTAATATGTGCCTGAGGAGCTCGGGGGGGGCAAGGGGGTGCCCACATAACTGTGGTCATGGGTAAGGGAAGGTATAGCGATGGGGGAACAACAGGCAAGGTGAGGAGAAGAGGGGCTGGATTTCTTGCAGCTACCCCCACTTCTGGTTCTTCCCCCAACCAGATGGTTCCTGGCAGCCTTACCAGCTTGCCCTTGGGTTTGGTGCTGCTGCTACTGAACGCCAGGTCGGTCCAAAACAAAATCTCCCTCATCCATGATCTGATTGTGGATGAGGGCGCCGACCTGGTATGTATCACTGAGACCTGAGTGGATGAACTGGGAGGGGTTACTCTCACCCAGCTTTGTCCCCCGGGTACTCAGTGCAGCACCAGCACCGACATTGTTGCTCAGTTTTATCCTGGTTGTGCTTTTATATAGTACTTTTTCTATCGTGGTTTTGTTTTGTACTGTATTTGCGGGGTTTTATTTTTGAAAACTGCCCGGAAAGCTTCAGCTATTAGATGGTATAGAAATGCAATAAATAAATTTTAATTTTGAAGGGATAATAGTGTTTCAGGGCCCTAATTCAGTGCTTTGCTCCCAAACCAGATCAAGGCCCTGCACCAGGTTTCTGCCAAAATTGCGTCCTGGCTACTCTTTAGCATGAAATTAGGGCAGTTCATGGACCACCTGATTTGCTTCAAATCCTGATTTGTCACTTCTGAATCGGGCCCAATTCATTTCAGGTCACGATTTGGACCTCTCCCAATTCACTTTGGATCTGAATCCGAAGTGAGGTTCGGACCTCTGAATCAAGATTCGGATTACTCATTTTACCCATAGACTTGCATTGGGAGAAATAAACGCCTATAATTTTTTCATTTTTAAAGATAGAAACATGAAAGTTGGGGAACTTGCAGATGGACTGGAGCTACTCATGTGTGACACGTTTCAGAAACATAGGTGCAGGTGTTTACTCGCAAGGAATTTTTAAAAATGCAATTTTCCAGGCAATCCAGTCCATGCAAAGTGCTATAACTTTCTCATTTTTCAAGATACACACATGAAAGTTGGGGGCCTCACAGATTGGCTGTAGGTACTCATGTGTGGCAAATTTCAGAGACAGAGGTGCAGGCGTTTACTCACAAGGAATTTTTAAAAATGTGATTTTTCAAGAGAATAGTTAAAGCAGCCACTCAAAGCCAAGAACCATTTGAGAAGAAGTTGTGTATTCAGAAGATCGCACTATTCATTCAAGTGCAAATCTCCCCTACGGTTTTCTTTTGTGTATTCTAAGCTTCCCCCAATGCAACCCTATGGGGAAAAACACGGAAATGGCTACCGCATGGGCAAAATGATCATTTTTCAAAAATTAATAACCACAAAACACCTGCACCTCTGTGTCTGAAATTTGCCACACATGAGTAGCTCCAGGTCATCTGCAATGTGCCGAAGTTTCATGTTTCTATCTTTAAAAATAAAATCATAGCTGTTTCATTCCCCCAATGCAACCCTATGGGGAAAACACTTAAAATGACGTCCGAATTGCTGAATCGATTTGGACTAAGCCAATTCGGTTTGGATTGATTCAGACCAAGCCAATCTGCTTTGGATCTGTTTAAGGGAGGTCTGAATCACCCCGATTCGCTTCAGATTCGGGATCTGGATCTGAAGCGATGCACAGCCCTACTTGAAATGTGCTACTGCAGAATCTCAGAGGACAAATAGTGGTAATGGTGGGGAGAATTACTGACTTTTGAGCCCTGATCTCGATTCAGAGTGCAACATTAGGTCAAGACTTCAGATTGCTGCTTTCAAAATAAAAATGACAGCATTGAGCACACTTTTAAAAAAGCATGGTTTGTATAGTATAGTTCGTAATCTCAGGAATTCATATTATTGCAAATTATTGTGTTAATTTGAAAAGCAGATATTTATAAGGCATCACAGTGTACAGGGTAGTTTCCTGTAGTAGACAGCAATAAACATTTGACACTATTAATTCTTAACTGGTTCAGATGGGAAAACTGAATTTAACAAAACAAGTAGTCATTAAAATCATTAAACCGCTCTAGAATCTATTTTAGATATGGAGTGGTATATAAATGTCATAAATAAATAAATAAAAGATAGCACTGACCAGTGGAGGGAGGTGAACAGGGGCTAGGGAAATAGAACAGCTTGGTGTTAAATAAAGTTAGGGATATTTAACTGGATTGGAATCCAGTGTAAGTTCTGTAGAGGACAAGCTTGGATATGCTGAAAATCCAGCAGAAAATGTGGAAGCAGGAATTGTATCCCTTATTTTCATGATTGTGACAATATGCAAATCAACTCTTAGATGTCGTCCTTTCTCCAAGCACCTTAATTTTTTTTGTCTCTTTTTTTTCCTTTTAGGACCCCAATATAATTCCGGTGAAAACAGGAAACATGGTTACTTGTGATCAAAGCACTATAAAAAATGGGGGACAAGAATGCTTTGAAATGGTCAATGGACACCAAACACTGGAATCGGTTAAGGGAGGAGGCCACCACACCTTAGAATCTGTCAAAGGAGTGGGACATCATACATTAGACTACGGAAGGGGAAATGGACAGTCCATGGTTGATACGTATAGATACAATTATTCAGAATGGCAGAATTTCACACACCCTCGCCTAACTGAGGTAAGTATGCTGGCATATATTTAGTTATTCTTAGCTTACAATTTCTTAGAGGTAATATTAACCGTCTCCAACTACGTGTGATACATTTTGAAGAAATGTTTAGGATTTACTTTGAATTCTATTCAAACTTCCTTTAGTTGCCCTTTTGTGTTTGGATTGTTGGGGGGAGAACTTTGCTCTATTTGGAATGGTTTCATTATTTTAAGAAAAGACTGTGCTACCTGACCAGGTATTTGCAATTCGCAATTAAAAAAAAAAAGTGATGAAGAAGTTGATACCATGTGTGATCAGTAGAAGTTAAATTTGTTAAATTTTTCATAGAATGAATGATATAGACCAATCATGTGCATTTTTTGTATATTAGGAATCCATTAGAGGACACACTCTGATTAAAAATTAAACATTGAAAGGTAAATCAACGAAATTATTTTTATGCCATATGTTAAGATTAGTTTAAGGGGAAAAAATAACATGTGTTTTTTTTCCCTATGCAGAAAGTATATCTGTGTGGACAGGATGAAGAGCATAAGCATTCCGATGACTATATCCGTTCATATAACTATGAAGGAAGAGGATCTCCGGCAGGCTCTGTAGGCTGCTGCACTGATCAACAAGAAGAAGAGGCACTTGACTTTTTAGATCAGCTGGAACCCAAGTTTAGGACATTAGCAGAAACCTGTGTGAAGAGATAAGTCTGCTGACGACTGCTGAAAACCATCACCCTTTTCCACAGGGGGGGGTAGCTGTTCTAAAACTTGAATACAGCAGATTTTTCTTTCTTTTTCTTTTTTCTCATGGGAGCGGTTAATCAAAATACATTCTAATGTTAGGTTTGTCAGTATCAAGGTTTCTGTACCAAAACTTCAGGGCGCTGTGTGCTTGCTATTTGTTCTGCATATGTACTTTCTTAGATTTACATTGAAACATCTATTTTTGAAACCGAATGTAAATACAATTTTGTAGTTACATTGCTTTCTAAATAGCAACAGATTTTCTGGTTTTCTCTGCATCTGCCTTTTACAAGAAGATGAAGTGTATTTACCATTTTAGGAACTAAGCTGCAAAAAAAAAAAACCAAAAAAAAAAACCCCTGGTTGTTTGGGCCTGGGTGGTAGTAAGCTTTGTTTTGATTCATCTGAATCTTTCCTTTAGTTTTATACAAAGAAGTGTTAAAACACTACTGCTGAATGTTAAAATAGTTGCTAATTTCTTATATTCTTATCAGACCAAAGCTTTTGGTTTTAAAGAATCGAGTGATGGAATTAAAGTAACAAAATGTTACAGCCAACCATGCCCATTCCAAGTTCCACAATTCCACTCCCCCACTTCCAGGTTTCCCCCGCCCAACACGTACTCAGTCCTCTCTAGCCACTGAACATGCTCAGCCTCTCCAGCAGTAGAGGCAGTAACCTTATGCACACCAGTTGCTGGGGAACATGAGTGGTAGCGTGCTGCTTTACTTGTGCCCTACTTGTGGGTTCCTGGTTGATAGCTGGTTGGCCACTGTGTGAACAGAATGCTGGACTCAATGGATCCTTGGTCTGATCCAGCATGGCTCTTCTTATGTTTTTACATCATTGGGCTGTTCAGGAAGATTTTTTTTCTTTCCCCTTAAAGGCGTTTTTTTAGTGTACTACTTCAAACTTTGGATTCCCCTCCCCCCAAGGCTGGTAATGCCTCTCCCTTTTGTGTGGATGGTGCATTTTGGCTACCTGAGGAACAGCAATCAATCAATGAGTTAGCTATGAATATAAATGATATGCTAGATGGTATGGATTAGGCAAAAGCTGCTAAAATTGAAAATAAATGGGCGTGGGGGGAGAGGAGAAATGTCTTCATGTATATATCTAGCTTTGCTAAACTTCCCCCCTCCCTCATGAGGGATTTCTGTAGACCAAATCTGCAAGACCAAAGGGGTCTGTTAAAGCAATTGCAGCAATAAGCATAGAAATGGAAGTGTGACATTCACTTGCCATTGAAAACAATGGCAAAGGCTACAATTTCACCCCAATATTTTAAATTAATTGCAGGTATAACAGTGTTATTTGCTGCACTGGTCACCTAAACAAATACTGCTGAGTGTTATAAAATATTACATCAATGACATTGTAATTACAGCTATAAGTTAGGGAAAATTGCTAGCATCACTCACCACTTATTGTCTCCTTCCATCTCAGGCAAAATAGGAGCCAAATTGAGAGATATGAAGAAATGATCTCTTTTGATTCTCCGTATCATGTGGTGGTGGCTGATGCTTTGAAATTTGCATGCATGAATTTCCTTGATGTGTATTGATGGAATGTAGGTTTTATATTTTTCATGGAATATATTTATGTACCTATAATTTGTTTGGGAACATGAGACAAATAAATAAATGGTACTGGAAATTTGATTTCCTAAAAAAGGGGAAGAGGCATGTAGCACTTGCTGTTATACTTTGAAATCTACCCTTCAGCAAGATAGCTCTATAAAGGAGTTGTATTGGCATAAACAACATTGAATTTAATCCAGACATAGTCATGCTTAGAGTAGACTATTTTTTGCTATTGATTTCTATGGGCCTGCTGTAAGTCTGGATCCAACCTACTGAGTTTCTAAAGAAATGTTATGGCTGATATATTTCTTTACACTGGACATTCATAGTTACATCAAATGTTTTTTATTAAGCTCAACTTAATATATTCCAGTTTTCTTTATGCTCCTGAACTTTGTTATACACATTCAGTACTACTGATAGGAGAGTAACAGAATGTTGATGTAACTGGGTATATTGATCATGAGTAGCGATTGCTTCTGGAGACCTAAAGACCTTGAACACTGAGAGAAAAGTGCACAGTTTCAGGGAATATAATTTCAGATTTACTTTTTAAAAGAACCTTTTGGATCAGTTAAGGTGTAATATTTGGCATTACGTGGAATTTGCTTCCTAAAGCCATTTGCACTAAATGGCTTAAATCCAAATATTTTAGTGTGATTGGTTTATGGATTCATCTATTGTAAATTAGGTTTTCTACAAGTATGTCGACAACTAGTCTTACAATCTTCCATTCCATACTGATACGTTTTTCTGGATCTGCAGTATCCAGAAAAGCTATTAAACAGTGTTCCAAGTCAGTGCAAAGCCTTAAATGATTCAGGGCTTTATTAAGCGTTGGGTTTCTAATGCACAGACTTGGGTCCAACATATATATATATATGCAGACACCCACACCCACACATGCACGTAAACCAATATTAAACAGTCCTTACTTTGGACATCCTGGCCCTGATCCAACTAACATTAATCATGATTAAGTCTCATTGAAAGCAATGGAAACTTGAATTAGTCACAACTACATTATGTATTTATCTCAGTGGTTTGACTAATTTACCTATATTGGGGCGCTTATAGTTAAATAGACAAAAGTACAAACGGAAGCAAAGAGGTGAAGCAGAAATGAAGAAAAATAGGCCATATCAAAGCTATATTCTTAGTATTTTCTAGAAATCATGATATAGCGACGGGAGAAATGGCAATGTTTGTTAAGTTTTGAGAAAAAGTAAAAACTAAAGTATACTTAATTGCCTGTTCAATATATTGTTTGGGTTGTAATATGCAATGTACAGAGCAAAACCGAAAAGCAACAAAAATTGAATGTATGGTATTCTGAACTAATTTTACTCAAATGAAAGCCTTCTCTAAAGTAGCAAATGTTTCTATTCAAGTAATGTTTTTAGTGTATTTTGGGCTTGGCATCCATGAGTTTAAATTTGCTTAGATGCAGCCTAACTACTTCCATAATAATACAACTTTCATGGCATTGGATACATTGCAACAGCTATAAAAGTGATGCAGGATTTTTTCCTATAAAGCACTACTCCATAAAAGGATCAATTGTTATGTGTGACTATTACACATGTTTTTAATTGAGCTACACCCCCATTGTATAATATTCAATATCCAAGAAGTTCAAAATTGTTAGAAAAAATTGAAGACTTCAGAATAATATTTCTTGAGAATATTGATGTGCTTTTAAAATGGGGAATTCGTCTCCCAAAATCCTGACTTACATGTCTGCATTGTTAATAATTTAATTTATCAAACCGAAAGAAATCTTGTAACTCTATTCTGATTTTTTAGTCAGTTTAAATTGCAAAAGCCAATGACCATAATTAAGAAACAATAGTGGGGGTGGGGAGGAGAAAGGAGACAACAGTAGAAATATTACATGGTATAGAACACTATAAAATTACACATCAGTTTCAAATCAGATCTAGTTATATCTTTTCTGCTTTCTTAATTCAGGTAATATTTTTAAGAGGAAGTGCAATCTAGTGGCATGAGCTGAGATATCCCTACTTTAAATCTTAGCTTGGTCATAAATTTCCAGGGGGTGGGGGTTCTTTGGCAAGTTACTAACTCTCAGTCCTCCAGTTGTAATGTAGGGATAATAATACTGCACTACATTAGGGTGCTGAGGCATTACATGTGAAGTGCTTTGAGCACTCAGGGAAAGTGTTGTATATAAATGGAAATTATTATCATTTCTTATTTGTTTGGAGTGGGTTACACAGGGTTCCCCTCCCCCCTCTTAACGAGGTTCTTCCATTTGCTTGTTCTGCACTTGGGGACAAACTGTAAGAATTACAAAGATGATCTGTTCATGTTTAGCAAATCATTAATTTAAGTATGATGTTAGTAAGACTTCTTTGTTGCTACAGTATACAAATTTGGTGCCTTTCCCTGTTTATCAAGGATTCCTTGATGAGATGATTAATGGTAGCAGATAAGCCTCTCTCAAAGACAGCCTGTTGACCACTAAACATCTTCCCCTGCAGTGCACAGGTCACATGGATCAATGGTGAAGCATAACAGCCCTGGCTCATGCCCTGCATGAACTGTGTGTTGCCTAGAATATGCCCAAACATTCTCTTGGGTTGTTTGGCAGATGAGTTGATATGAAAAGGTTTCCTGAAAGAAGAAATTTTGTAAACCATTATACCAGGCAATCCCCTTGAATTACTAAATTTGCCAGCCTGAAAGCAAGAAAAAATGAAAAATAATGTATGATTTAATATGTAAAGTTAAAAGTTTTGTATTAAATATTTATAAACACTTTACAAAAGACCGTTGATATATCATGTTTTATGTTTATCTCACCAGCAGAAACCGCTTTGACTCAGAACAAAATCGATTTGTACTTTACACACCTCTATTTTTCTTAAGAAGTGTCTAGTTGTATAAACATCTTGTTTAATTTCATATTATAAATGCATTTTGTACAAAAATAATAAAGTGGCTTTTATTTCAAAATAAAGGGAGCTACTACAGAATTTGCTTGTTTTTTATATATTCTGTGTAACACTCACTGGTAGGTTCTGTTGCAAGCATGGGCAGTGTTTCAATAGGACTGTGGCTTGGCTTTTATTCATTGCTCAGGCTTCCGTGCTACTTATTTCTTTTATATTGTCCACCTGGCAATCAGCACCATTGGCAGATGTTGCACTGCTTTTTGGCCATACGATATGGAGGCTTTCATGCAGGCTTTCTCTGAGCTGTGACCCAGCTAATATAGTTTTATTCTCAATCAGATACTTTATTGCAATTTATTATTATATTTTTAGGGTCATATTATGTTAACTGCTTTGATAGTTCACTGGAAAGTGGTATATAAACCTGTGCAATATAAAATAAATTAAAAAAATATGGTTTCTAGATATAACAGGCTTATTAGGCACAGCTACCAGCACTGGCAAATTAGCAATGTGGGCAGTTTCAGTGCAGTAGGTTTTATAGATCACACCTGTAATAACAGAACAGCTCTTTTAGTCTCCTTAATTAGAACAAACAAAAAACACCAAGTTCTCTAATGCTTGCCTGACAGATCCTAGTGCCTCCTTGTCTTTGCATTTGGGAGTTTACATAAAAGCAATGGTATGGTATAGTGTAGTCTTCCCCAATCATCTGTCCTCTACATGTTTTGGACTACAACTTCCTTTCAAGCCAGCATGGCCAGTGATTAGGGATAAAATATTTGGATGGTGCCAGGTTGGAGAAAGCTGGTATAGCCCATTTTAGTCTGTAAAATATATCTTCTATAAAAATATTACTTAAGGTCTATCAGACTGATTTTGCTCATTTTTTTAAAAACAACTGAAGCTTGAACAATGTAGACCAGGGGGCTGCCTAGATGCTCCGAAAGCCCTGTGGTGAATGGGTGGTGGCATATCAGTTGTACAATGCAGCAGCCATTGTGGGGCTTTCCCATTAAGCTGTGAGGTAAAATCGGGGACTTACCCCAACTTTTTTTGCTGGAATGAGGCAAATACAGTTCATTTGCCATCTACCTTCGCTCCAGTGTTGTGGCAAAGGTATTCCTGGGTGGATAGTACCCCTTGATTGGTCCATCTGGGCAGGGGGTAAGCTGAATGGCCACCAGAAAGCCTGTGTATTCCCTCTGCATTGGGATTAGCTGTTGCCACCCCGCAGCAGAGAAAGTGGGATTTCTTTAAATATGGTGACAAACCAACACCATCTCGGATATGATCTTTATCATATATATGATTAACGATAACGATACGATAGGAAATCCTACAATAATTATCGGAGATTATAGAAATCATCCGATAATTATCGGAATTTTATTGTATTATCGGAAGGCACTTTTTTATTTGGGGTTACATGGATGGAGCTAGAAGGTGGGGTGTGTTTGCTGAGACTGACAGATTCAGTGACCAATCATGAAGCAAGGATTCTAGCAGGCTCCAATCACAATGTTGGAGGAGGTCTGAGTATAAAACACCCACCCTTGGGTTTTCCATCTTTGTTGGGAGTAGGAGTCGAAGGAGAAGGGTGGATTTTGGAGGAGGTCTGTGCGATTTACTTATAATTACTACTAAGGATGTGTATTGTATTGTAAAAATGTCCGATAACAATATGATAAGGTCATTATTGGACATCCGATTAACGATAATGATATGATAGAAAAACCTCCGATAAATATCCGATCCGAAAAGTTTCAGCCCAATTATATCGGATTATCGGACTGCTGTATAAATAAACCTATAACTTCTGTATTTTAAAAGTTAGAGGCTTGACACTTGGTCAAAGTGCTTATGGGTATGCCTAAGTATGTGTAGGAAATTTGAGATTGATCCCTCCAACCCTCGATTTTATATGAATTTATTAAAGATTGTTTAAGTTCTGACAGGTCAGAATGACAGCTCGCCAAGTGCGTTCATTCAGATCTGTCAAAAAGTTGCAGGATCTTTAAAAAATTCATATAAAATTGAGGGTTGGAGGGATCGATCTCAAATTTCATACACATGTCTAGCACACGTTGCTACACATATGTGCCAAATATCAGACCAATCCCTCCACCCCTGTATTTTATATGAATTTTTGAAAGATCGTGCAACTTTTTGACAGGTCTGAATGAACTCACGTGGTTCTAAGTACTGTTATTTACTACGTTTCTTTGACCCTGCAACATTGGCATATGAGCTGTTAACAATATGTAGATAAAATACCAACATAATATGATTGCCTGTCTGCTTCTGTTTCATAATGCCAGGCAAATTGGACCGAATGTTCATTTTTTAAAAAGTATTTCAGAAGTTAAATGGAAATACCCATACAACTTTTAAAACTCATAACAAAATTGGGAAATCCTCATATACCTTAGACCCTGTCAAAATGCAGCTTTTCTGCTGTGAAAACCATACAGCATGTGTTAATATTTGTGGCTGTATTAGGAGGCAATTTAGGAGAAAGGCCATTGTTGGCTTTTTTTTCTTGGTCAAGCAATCAGTTGTTAATTAAGTTGTTTCTGTGAAGTTCAACAAGATCTAAAATACCAATCTACCCCATTTGTCATTTTCACTTTTTAAAAAGTGAAGTTGAGATTTTCCTCATGTACTGAAAGCCAATCCGCCTTGGATGTTGCATATAATTCCACTTTAATATTATGAAATTTTTGAAACCAATTTGGATATTTTCTCATTCATCTCAGTACAAAATACACTATCTCACAACCATGAAATGTTTATCATTTAAATTCATTCACTTCATTATGTAACTATAACAACTCAGTTGATCTGTTTAAAAGATAAATGACCAGTTAATTATGCTTTTCAAGAAATGTATTATATTTATAACAAATGTGCTGTAAATAGAATAAAATGTGCACCCTATTTCCTGCATTGATTTATTTCATAATATTTCTGAAATAATAGAAAAAATAAGGTAGGTGCCTGTTAATAGTCAATGGATAGTGCTGGTGTTAGTCATAATGATCCGAGTGCTTTTCTAATCTTTATCATAGACTGCCATTCAGTTCAAAATAGTATTTGCCATTAATACAGTGGCAAGCTGCTATTATTTAAATGGCTGGAGTGTGACCTGCCGAGTCCTGTTCAAGTCTATAAATACAATAAAGAAATCTCTCTAGAAGCTTAACTAGATTGAAGAGACAATCCGTGGGTAATGCGTAACTTGCATTCCTCCTCCCGGCATTGTGAGCCCATTCCATCTGTTGTTGTAATGAGGTGGCATGCCTGTAGAGAAGATGTACGAAGCAGCAAACTGCTTGATGTGTGCTAGCTATGTAGACCAGATCTGATGCGGCTATGGAATGAGTACATCTCCAGAGTTTGTTAAAGGTCATTAATGCCTTCACCTGAGTAAGATCACTAGTTAGCTTATCTATATGCAGTTGTACAGACACACAACAGAGGAAACAGTTGCAGATAAGTAACTCTTTTAATAACCCAATGATAATCCGATAACTTTGAGCACAATAAAAGAAATTGGGGGGACTGTCCGACAGGACATTTTCCCTTCTCTACTAAATCCCTTGGTGTAAGTGCTCCTTCCTTTAAAAGATAAAAAAGAATTGTGAGGAGATGAAAGGTGTTAGGATGGGTGAAGCCTGTGGTATTTCCTTTGGATATTTCTCAATATGGGATGGTACCCATAGTTTTCAGCAGAGATACAAGCTGATGACAAGCAAGCAGAGGTCTGCTGCTTCCTGTCAAAACCCTTTTATGTGTCTTCCTTTGGTGCTGCTGTTTAAAGGAAAAAGCTAGGCATCTCTGGACAAGAGAGGTAAGAGCAATATTAATCACATCAATGGAACCTCTAAAGCGACTCAGCACATAGGAGCTGTGTCCATGCAAATTTTCCCCTATGGTGGATCTCCCACAATGGTTCAAGTTGCTGCTGAGATAATGTAGGAATTCTGATCTCTTCAGATGGATGGAAGTTGAAAAGGAAGAATACATATGTGGTTTAATTATATCACAGTGGTAATCTCCCTACTGAAAAACAAGAAAGAAAACATTCATTTGCTTTGGGAAAAGTGGGAAACCAGGGAGGATAGGTAGAAGAATATTGCTCGCAATCTAGGTGAGTAGAAAATAGTTGTAATAGTTTTTGACATTCTTGATGGGTGATTGACACTTCGTGGCACTTTGCTTCAAGTTGTGACTGTGTGCATTACCCTGCCAAATAGGCAATAGTGTTTTCCAACTGTTGGATGGGAGACTAAATTCCTATATGCACCAGCTCATCATTCCGCTTTGCTGATTAGTGCTACATCTACTTTTATAATAGGGCTATGTGTGCACAGCCCCAACAGCTGGATTGTAGAGGGAATTGTACCCAGGACATTTAAAACTGTATACAGATCCTCACTCAGCTACAGATGCACATGTACAAGTCTGCTTCTTTCTGTGCAAGCTGGTTGGACTGGGGCACTACTATCTCTTAGGAATAGTTTGAAGAGTAAGCATGTGCCTATAAAACCATACGAAAAACCAGAAGAAGATGAGCATCCAGAGCAGGTCACAAAGAAGAGAAACACGTTCTCAAGATGCAAAATAGATTTATTGACAAGCCTGACGCGTTTTGGCCTGTCTTTTATTTTAAGGCCTTCTTCGGGGGTAGAAAGAAGTGTCTACAGAATTTCTGCAGACACTTCCTTCTACCCCCTGAAAAAAAGCTTTAAAATAAACGGACAGCTGAAACACACCGGGCTTCTTCTCAGTAAATCTATTTTGCATCCTGAGAATGTGTTTCTCTTCTTTGTGACCTATAATACAGTATGGACAACTGTCAGGAAGTTGCATGTGCTTGGATTAGTGCTGTGGCATGTTTCAGAGAGCTACTAATGGTTTTGTGCTGTTTATAACGTCTGGGAAAAAGTGTGAATATGCTTGGGGACATTTTGAAACTAGCTACAATTCCAATTTGAGATAATAGGTGTTGGCATGTCAAAAATATAAACAACAAAAGCTAGCATAACAAAATACGGTGCTGGATGCCCATATTACCACTAAATGCAAGGGTTGAATATAAGACAATGAAATGGTGCCATTAAATACATGCAATTTAATGTACAGGTACTTCAGAACAAATGAAATGGTTACCGGAGGCATTTACTGTAATAAAACCCATATTTATTAAAACTATCCCTAAAAAGGTTAGTTCACCAACCAAATAAGTTTTTTTAAATTATTGTTACATGTCTAAATCTATACCTCTATTAATCTCTTTTGAACATGGCACTATAGAATTAAAATACTAGGACCAAGCTGATTTCATTCTTGCGTTTTCCTTCAGCAACTTAGGGAAGTAGTACACCATCAAAATTGAGCCAAATATGAGTACCAGAAAACTAACCAGAGTTTTACCAGCATTGATGTGAGACTTTGGGATGGCACCATGCACATACACACTGAAAACTGTTGTTAGTTCACAATAGCTGTACAATGAATCTACAACGATGACTTTGAAGACATAAATACCATTGTACCGGGGAAATAAAATTCTATTCTTTTCATTCTTGTTCAGAACTTGATACTTTGCGGAAGCTGATGGTAAAGAGTCATTTCCTCTTGGCACCTTGCAACTCTCATAATTAAATCTGGTCCATGTAGTATTTACATCCAGTTCATGATCACTGTTCATTTGTGTGATCCAGTTCTGAGCCTGAGACATACAATTAGCTTCTACTTCGGTCAGAAGATAATCATAATTATGCATTCCATTTATTTCAAGCACTACAAAATCAGCAGGAACATATTCCACAAATTTATCATTGTCCCACAGTTCAAGCAGCGGAAGCCATGGACTGTCATAATATATGAGAAGGGGACATCCCAAAAGGTCATAATGATAGGTAACATCAAGGTCTTCCTGTGCTAAATGTTTTCTACCATGGAACGTAGGGTCGTATACATTCCGATCAATTGAATATGTGAAATTCTGCAGTAAGCGTTTCTCAAAGAGGCCTTTGCTGCATACTGTTGTAGTCTTAACAATTCTGATATGTTTCTTAGGTGGACAGTCCACTGCAATAAGAGCTGTCAATGGATGCATATCAACACAGAATATGCCTTTGTTGTAGATGTCCACAGTGATGGAAGACAGCTTTCCATAGCGAGAGTTATTCTGAAAATCCTGATGAGCCATGCCTGAGAACTGCTGCTCTATCAGTTTAATTTGCAACCTGTATTTCGGGTTTCCATCGTTAGAATAGCCATCCTGCTCAATTTGTGCTTGGAATGCCAATACATGAGGATTGCTCACAGTTACATATGGATGGGCTCCAGTGCCAGGTTTGGGCACAAATGAGACATTAAAATGAAGCTCCTGTTTCATATCAATATAATACATTTTGTTATGAAAATTGCTACTAAAGATCTCTACAGGACAGGGCTCCAGTGGTGGTCGCAAACTCATGAGCCTAGCCTGTATGTTGATGGTGCATTTATGAAAATGAAAATACCTTGATGTATTGCTTTGAACAGGGCGGATTATGCTAACTGTTCCAGTGTTCTCAAACATCAGCACTTGACAAGTTATAGGGCTTGCGGTATTGTTATTTTCCCCAAGATGCACAATTTGGTTGAATGTCATATCTAAATTTCCATAAAAAAGTTGATTTTTGGTGAGGACTGCAACTTCAGTACTGGTGGCAGCCACAAAGCAAACACCAAGTTCGTGTTCGGGGAAGGACGTGTTTGGATAGCTGTCTGTGGGAAGTACCTTGATCTCTTCTGTTGTTAGTCCATTGTTGGAGGAGCTCACCAATACGTCCCTGGTCGAGAACATGATAAAACCTCTCAGACCAGGGGGATTTGTGCTTAGCATTGTTTCATTTTCATGTGTCTCTATCTCAAAGGGTCTGCTTGTGTCATTTCTCATATATTCTAAGTTGTTATATGTGAAAAAATAAGTTATAGAACTAGCTTCAGTCCTATGGAGGAGCATTCCAATTTCTGATGAGGAAGCAAAATTGTAGACACCAAGCAGTTGGCCATCTCTGTGTGGCCTACTCAGAAAAGACTGGAATGTGTATCCTCCATCTTGTGAATAAAAGATCTGACTCTTACTGGCCAAATTGCCTGTGTCATATGCCAGAACAAGATTATTGATTTCAATGCAGACAGGATCTTGTGCAGCATAGCAGCAGTGAGAGTTTGAAAGCTCAGTAACTGGATTGTTAATCCCCATTGCCTTTACCCATGCGTTCCATCTCCCATAGTAATGAATAAAGACTTCTCCATTTATCACTAGCACCATCCGCTTGGTCTGCACAAAGACGGCAGCGCTTGTCCTGGCAGGTGAAGTTGTAAAGTGACTTGGGATGGCTACTGGCAAAAGGCTACTCTCAAAACTATCAAAACTGATAAAGACGTTCTTCCCAAGGTAAATGGCTGGTGAAATTTCTTCAACAAATTTATTTGCACATGGGTGCTTTAGTAGGATAGGGTCAGGATGAATGAATGTAAGGAAAAAACCTGTTGGTTCTGTATCTGAATGGAAAGATAGGGTTGAATAAAGTAGTCCCTCATGGCTGCATGGCCAGGAGCCAACTTTGACCCTTACTGGGCTCAGCCAGAAATTCAGTAATAGGGCCAGGAAGATACCAGACTTCCACAATAACATGATCTCGTTCCCTTTGGTCAATTGTAACCTAATGCATGGGGGCTGGATAACTGCAGTGTGCTATCTATGGTTCTCTCAGAGTTCTCTTCTCAACTGTTCTGGCAGCTGATTCCGAGAGGCAGTTGGCTGCATTAAGAGTATGAAAGGGAGGAGTACCAAAGATGTGGTCATATGATACTCTGACCAGCAGTAGCTGGGTATTAGATTTTCCTCTCAGCCTCTGGATAACAGAGAGGAACAGAACTGGTTTACCCCAGAAGTCATAATGCAGACAGTACAGACGTGGTCTGTTATTGTTGAATCAAAGTGCTTCTGTTAATTGTAGGTTTGAACACATCCTCCAATTTATGTCATTCGTTTCCTATATAACTGATGACAGCTGAAGTTCATCTAGCAAGGAAATATATTCCTCAAAACATAGCTTACTAAGACCTTCTAAAAATGATGGGTATACATTATATCCAATATAAGAGACAGTAGGGGTGTGCTCTCCGCCCCGGAATTATCTGATAACCACAAACATCCGTGGTGCATTCGATCTTGCAGAGTGGGGATAGGCCGCTTCTAAACCCACCAAATAATTTCAGAATGGAGAGACACACAATCGGTGCTTCTGATGTCTCTGAAATTATCCTACCATTTGTGTGTGTGTGTCGCAATAAGGAACATGGGGTGATGGGGTGGGGCAGTTTTGATAATTGATATCGAAATCTGTGGCTAACCACTTAGGAATTGCCACTGCACTGTCCGTGACTGTGTTCTGTTCTCCATTCGCAGTGTTCGGGGAGGGAATTTTCTCGCGGTCCTTGATTCCACATGCTCATTGCTGTTCTCAGACTTGTGGCATTTGTTTCGGTCAGAGAGAGAGAGAGAGAGAGAGAGAGAGAGAGAGAGAGAGAGAGAGAGAGAGAGAGAGAGATACAAGATCTCGAGACGACTCTGTTTCTTTGCAGAGAGAGAGAAAGTGTGTGTGTATGTGTGTTTTTGTTTGGCTGTCTTTATATGCTTCATTCGTTTCACCTGTTCCACCTCCAATGTGTGTGTGTGTGTGCCTGCCTGTTCTGTTAAAGCTTTTCCTCCAATGTGCCTGCCCATCCCGCCTTGCAGGGCTTGGTTGTGTGATGATAATGATGATGATGATGAAGATGGTGATGATGATGGTGATTTTCCTCTTAATGGTTTTATGTGCTGTAGCTCTTCTTCCTCAAAGATGAGCCATCCCAGCAGCACTTGGCTTCAAAGTTACAAGTGTCTTCTTGTACTTGTATGTTTGTGTGTTTTAGGGTTGTGCAGTGCACACAAGCAGTACACAATTAATAAAGCACACTTTGATAACATACCATCATGAAGCATGGGAAACACTGACTGCTGCTGGTTCTGGTCATGGGGGGAGAGGGAGTGCAAGGCTGGTTGGTTGGTTGTGCCTTTCTGCTTGGACTCAGAAGTCAACCACAGTGGTGCTGCTTGGCTGGCATTGTGAGTGAGTAAGCTTCTACATCTGAGTAAGGCAGGTTATTTATTTCTCAGTTAAACTATTACACCTATTGGCTGGCTGGGCTTCCAGTGTAGGCAGGGGTCCTCCTCCTCCTCCTCCTCTGTAGCCTTCTATGGGGGAGCTGTTGTTGTTGCCTTGGTTCAACTCACTCCAATGTGCCCAATTGACAGTGGGGGAGGGGTGTCTCCTCTCTGCAAGCTTCCTGTCCTCCCTTGAGGGTGGGCAAGCTGTGTGCTGCTGTTGCGGCATTTATTAATATATATTCTTTATTCTTGTGCTAAGCACTTTTCCCGCTGCTTCATTTCCCTCTCCCTGACCATACTGATCAAGGCACGAGAGGTGCCTGAGAGGACATTTGAGTTTGGACTTTAAAAATCCCCTACAAATCACTGCATGCAGGGATCTGCTCCAAAAGCCCTGTTTAAAAGCTGTCACAGTGCCAGTTTTGATGTGTTTATCTTTAAAACTGAGGGAGCTGTGAGCATTTCTGTTAATTCCCATTGATGAGAATGTAGCGATTACCCAAACATGGAGCGGGTTTTCACTAAACTATCTGGCAAAAGAGAGAGAGAGGGAGGTGCTCTGGAAATGGGGACAGAGAATGGCCTCACTGAAGCGCCGTCTCGAATTTCGGGGTAAAGAATACCAGCTCTGCACACTCCTAAGAGACAGTATGCCTCTGAATAGGAATGTGTATCGTATCATTAAAATGTACGATAATGATACAATATGCTCTTTATCGTGCACGTGGTTAATGATAACAATACGATAGGAAACCCTACGATAATTATCGGAGACGATAAAAAATCCTATGATAATTATCATATTTTATCGTTTTATCAGAAGGCTCTTCTCTTTTGCTGCCACATGGGCTGCCTCTACAAGAGAGGTTTAAAGCTCTTTCAAGGCGCTTAAAAAAATTTACCTCTACAAGAACGGAGCGCAAATCAAGCGTAGACGCGCCTTATCTCTCCGATTATGCGCATTATCGAATGCGCGTTAAATCGCGAGTTTTATTTTGCTCCGGCCGTTAAAGCACATTTTGACTATGTGAACAAGCGCTTATGCGCATTAACTACTTGTAAAGCGCATTTTGGTCATCCGTTAATGCGCTTCACCGCCTCTCGCCACCTCTCATGCAGAGGGATTAGGTGTAAACGCGCTTCAGCGATTATGCGCATAATCGCCTAACCGGGCGCAAAAGCGAATCCTTGTAGAGGGGACCATGGATGGAGCTAGAAGGTGGGGTGTGCTTGATGAGACTGACAGATTCAGTGACCAATCGTGCAGCAAGTATTCCAGCAGGCTGCAATCACAATGTTGGAGGAGGGCTGAGGATATCCCTGCATAAAACCCCCACTCTTGGTGTTCCAGCTCTGTTGGGAGTTAGGCATTGAGGGGAGAAGGGTGGATTTTGTTGGAGCTCTGTCCTGGCTCCTGGGTCTTATAGTTACTTGGTGGCGAATTGTTGGATCTTTGTGTCTCAGGTTCGTTTGGTTGTGCGTTGCTTGTGTGTTTGAGACGTTGAGTTATATATTTTTTTCTGGTTGCTTTGATTGAAGGGTTAAGTTAGCATGAGTGGGGGGTACTACTGTGACAGAGGGAGTGTGTTTTGTCCTCTTTCCTGTTTAACTTTCTTAATATATCTCTATCTATCATCTCTCTATCTCTCTATCTCTCTATCTCTCTATCTCTCTATCTCTCATCTATCTATCTCCCTCTCTCTCTCTGGGTGTGTGTGTTTGCTTGATTGACTGTGAGTGTACTGGTGTGTCGTGTAGCCTGATCTGTGTGGTCAAAGCAGCACACAAACTCACAAACTGTGGGCAAAGCATACATTGTAATTATTAATCACAATCACTTTGCAGCAGTATGAAATGAGGCTCTGAGGCACGCCTTGGCTGAGGTGGCTCTGGGTCTAGGAGAAATGCTGTTTCTGCTGGGGGCAGTTCTGAGGTGGCTATCTGTCTCTCCCTCTCACACATTTTATTTCTTTTTGAAAGACACTGCTCCATCCAATGTTTCTAGTTTGGAGGGACTGCTTTAGTGAGGGACTGCAAAGCAAAAGCATCCCTCTCACACATTTTATTTCTTTTTGAAAGACACTGCTCCATCCAATGTTTCCAGTCTGGAGGGACTGCTAGTGAGCCTTGAGTTGAGAGATTCCTGTATTATTATTTTTCGTCACTATGTCCCTGGGTCATGGAGTCCGTTACTGAGGGACTGCAAAAGCATCACCCTCACACATTTTTTTCTTTTAGACTCTGGTCCAGACAAAGTGCCTACCTCTACCCTGAACGTGACTTATATTAATTTGGCAAAGTGCCTACCTCTACCCTGAATGTGACTTATATTAATTTGGCAATGTGCCTACCTCTACCCTGAACGTGACTTATATTAATTTGGCAAAGTGCCAACCTCTACCCCAAACATGACTTTTATTTGCCACTGCTCCAGCCAATGTGTGCAGCTCTGGCATGTAGAACTGCCCACCTGCCTGCATGTGGATGGCGGGCACACTGGATCATTTTTCAAGCACAATGAGGTCAAGGCAGTGCTTGAGGGTTGTTTTGATGGGATCCTCCAGGTTTCCACACTTCCGGGGTATCTCCTGGCCCAATGAGGCCCTGCCTGCTAAGGCTGGCTAAAATAAATATAACTGTAACGCCCGTGCTATTCCCCAACCCCCCAATCCTTTTATTATTTCATTTGTACTTAGACATGTATGGCCTAATCTCTTGAGTCAAGGCAGCAGCAGTTCTGCTACTGCAGTGGAATGCATCCACTCACTGTGCCACTGTGACACCCTGCTTGCACCTATGACACTCACCGGGCTACACAACAGGGCTGTCCATGCCACTCACACTCAGGGCTTACTTCAACACGCCCTGTGCTTATGATGTGTTTGAAGGTTTAGGCTTACTGCTGCTGCTCCTGTCCCGCCTTTATTCTTTTAGGCCCCACAGCTCCACAGCCCAGCACCCTAGCCCTCAAATCCCCCTTCTTCTGTCTGTTGCCACCAGTACCTTCCTCAGGTACACTTCCAATGATCATACCAGTTGGATATAATTAACAAGATTTTTTAACAGAAGTATATATATGTCAATAAGCGTGATGGTTTCCTCAGGTATATACTCGTAAAGGTTACAGGCACAATGCTTAATGGTTTCAGTTAGTAATTTCTCTTAAAACGTTTCAAATAGAAACTTTAAAGTTCTCTTGCCACTCTACCCCTCTCTAGGTATTCTCTCTAACTAACTCTATCAAAACAACCAAGCATGCTGACCCTTCCTAACTGTTGGATGTCAGGTGCTTCATGAACAATTCACTAGGCTGGCCTAGTGAATTGTGAGTTGAAAGCTTGGCAATCCTAAGGAATATCATAGAAATTTGGGGAAGGTATAAAAAGAAATTAATACCAGGAATTTCTCCTCTAACCCCAGTTGTTTTATTGGAGAACTTCCCAGGTAATTTGAGAAGAGAATTGGAAGGGCCATTGAGGGAAAAAATAATAATTAAAGTGAAAGATTGGCCGAAGAGATTGGCTAACAAAAAGCAAATAGAAGAAGTTCTAAGAGGGCAAAAAAAAATTATGGTTTAAGTGCCTACAACTGGAACAATGGACACAGAAATGGAAAAAGAAAAATAAGGATTGTAGAAAGGAAACAAGATTTGAAAAGCTGAGTCAAGAGAGAAGGAGGGGAGAATAAAAGTAAAAAATGTATAATAAGTGAAATATATAATATATTGTCAGAGGAGGGAGAACCACAAGAAATTTTGAAAACAATCTGGGAAGAAGATTTAAAAATACAAATTACTGAGGATAGATGGGGGAAGATATGGGAACTAAGAACTTTAAAGATGTTATCAATAAGAATAAAAGAAAATCATTATAAAATAATTTGGAGATGGTATCTCACTCCTGTAAGATTACATCAGAAAATGTCAAAGCTATGCTGGAGGGGATGTCAGGAAGTGGGGACTTATTTCCATATGTGGTGGACATGCGAGTATGTAAAACATTTTTGGAAAAGAGTTTTTGAAGAACTAAGTGAAATATTGGGTAAGAAAGTGGAAGCAAGTCCAAATATAGCTTTATTGGGGATGTTTGATAAAGAATATGGGAATAATAATATAAGAGAATTGATAAACAACCTCCTGACACCGGCTAGATTAATGATAGCTAAAAATTGGAAAATACAAGGGAATTATAGTATAGAAGAATGGTACAAAGGAGTGTGGGATATTGCAATTAATGATAGATTAACATGTAAAATTAAAGTTAGGATGGGATTATCCAAAAAGAATGATTTTGAAAGTATTTGGGGAACATTTATAGAATATGTTTTAGTAAAGGGGAGAGGTTGTACACCTTCAAAAGAATCACTGCAATTTTGGAAAAATGTATAATATAACAGAGCATGGAAGGTCTCAAGGGTAGGGGAGCACAGGGGGGATGTTGAGGGTTTGTTTATGTATTGTGTTTATTTTATGTATTATATGTTGAAAACTTAATAAAAAATTTTTTTTAAAGAAAGCTTGGCAATTGTTGTAAGAAAGTCTGTCTCTGTTCTGTGCTTATCTGTGCCTGCTAGCCGAGGCCTTGAGGTTCCTTGAGAACGAATGTATGTTTAGAAAAGGTGGGGGCTATCTTGCAAGTTGTCTCTCACATAGTGTCGTCATCAAGAGGAGGTTGAACTGTGCTGCCCTGTTGGCACATGAGTTTGGATTACGGACCTGAAGCCCTGTCTGTCAGTGGCGTGGAATTAGCCAGCCTCCATCCTATATAGTGGAATGAGCAAAGGGGAGGCCCTTTGCTAGGAATTCATCTGTTCGACTGTTCGACTGTTCTACGGTTACCATCTGTTTTACGCTTGCTATGAAACTCCTTGTGTTTGGGATTCTATCTGGTTTGGAGATGTTGGATGCATTCTGTACATGTTCTGTTGCTATTTGGACTTGGAATTTCTAAGAACTATGCCATGAAAAGTGCTCTGAGGCTTTTCATAGATTTGGACTTGCAGATTACTGTTCTGGATTCATGTTCTATAGCCTGCTTTCCCTGCATGGAGCCAAAGTATGGGCATAGGGAAGCTTTGAGGCTGATCGTTGCTGTTCTGGAATTGTGTGTGTGTGTGACCTGTGAGAGAGCCTTCCTCAGAGCCAAAGTTACGAGCAAGGGAGGTTTCCTAGGTTGAAGAGGTTCATCCCCTGACATCTTGCTTACGTGATCAGCTCAGTGTTCCTGGGAGGCTGAATCTGGTTTGGTACAAGATGGATCTGTGTACTGTCAGATATCATGCACTTCTGTGCTGGGGTTTCTCCTTTGAGTTTTGCTCGTGTTCCTGCTGACCACATGGGACCACATGGGACAGGGGCCAACTCTAAATGTCTCCCCCTGAGTGATTGCTGTTCGCATTAAGCCATTGTACCTGAAAGCTATCTGGTCCGTCTTCAGCTTCAAGTGTGTGTATGCAGAAATGAAACCATTATGCTTGAATTCCATGTGATTTCACAATAAAAGAGGTCTCACCGTTTTGGAGTGTGTCAGTTTGCCTAAAGTTCGTGAGCAGAAGCCTGGGGTGGGCTTGGCATCATGACACTAACTCTAGTCAGTTAAAATCCACACACACACTCTCCCTGCTCCTGTCAGCTCTCTCTCTCTCTCTCTCTCTCTCTCTCTCTCCTCTTCTCCAACTCCTCCCACTCTCACACAGCCAGCCAATCCAGGCACTCTCCTGCCATCATCCAATCAGCACTCACACATGAACTCCCCCCTTATACTTACCCACTTACAACATAACTGTGAGTCTATTTAACTTCTTTCCTGGCACTTTTGGCATTTTATAAACAGCTACTTACGATCTTTTGTATACAAGGATCTGAACAGCAGCTGAACATCACAGCCACACATAGGCGTTAGTGGGATCCTGCAGGTTGGCGCGCCACAGGGGTATCTCCTGGCCCAATGAGGCCCTGCCTGCTAAGGCTGGCTAAAATAAATAACTGTAACGCCCGTAATTCCTGACTGTCTGTGAGGTACTGCTTGTGGGATCCTCCAGGTTGGCGCGACACAGGGGTATCTCCTGGCTCAGTGAGGCCCTGCCTGCTAAGGCTGGCTCTTAAATAAATGTAATGTCTGTGTTATTCCCCTATCCCCAATCCTTTTATTATTTCATTTGTACTTAGACATGCATGGCCTAATCAATGAGACAAGGCAGCAGCAGTTCTGCTACTGTGGTGGAATACAATGCATCCACTCACTGTGCCATGCATAGGTGCTAGTGGGATCCTCCAGGTTTCCGTGCTTCTGGGGTATCTCCTGGCTCAATGAGGCCCTGCCGCTAAGGCTGGCTCTAAAATAAATGTAATACCCGTGCTATTCCTCTACCCCCCAATCCTTTTAATTTGTAGACATGCATGGCCTAATCAATGAGACAAGGCAGCAGCAGTTCACCATCTTCTGATTAACACATTTTACTTTTATGACTGCATATGGAAGGCACTGTCTAGGTTTATCCACAGGTTTTGAAAGTTCATTGTATTCATAAAAATATACCTATAAGTCTCAGCAGCAGCATGGAGTGCATTACCGGAAACAGTGCATGTTGTTGAAAGCTTAGTAATGACTGCAGCTGTGCATCTGAAATTGGGCACAGATGAATCCCCTCAAGGCCATCTGTGAGATGCCCATGAGTACTGGACGATGACGGGACCACATTTCAGCCACCTGAAACTGTATATTTGAAAGCTTACTTCCGAGTAACGCTTGCACCGATTGTTCTAAAATTTGGCACACAAGACTAGCAACACTCAGTCTGCACTGTGACCAAGTTTCAAACCTGTATCTTGGAAAATTAAGATGTTTCAGGCCTTTCTGACTCCAAAATCAATGCTCTAGGGCAAAATGGAGAAACTATATAATATTGGCTTTCCGATAATTATCAGAAATACGATACGATACGGTTCATCTACAATATTATCAGAGGCAATAATTTTTTTGGTCCGTAATTCTGATGATACGATACGATATTTTTGGGCATGCACATCCCTAGTGCCGTGACGCAAGCCCACCCCAGGCTTCTGCTCGCGAACTTTAGGCAAACTGACACACTCCAAAATGGTGAGACTTCTTTTATTGTGAAATCACGCGGAATTCAAGGCATAACTGTTTCATTTCTGCATACACACACTTGAAGCTGAAGACGGACCACATAGCTTTCAGGTACAACGGCTTAATGCGAACACCAATCATTCAGGGGGAGATATTTAGAGTTTGCCCCTGTCCCATGCAAAACAGTCAGCAGTGGCCACACACACACACAATTCTAGAACAGCAACGTTCAGCCTCGGAGCTTCCCTGTGCCTGTACTTTGGCTCCATGCAGGGAAAGCAGGCTATAGAACACGAATCCAGAACAGTAATCTGCAAGTCCAAATCTATGAAAAGCCTTAGAGCACTTTTCATGGAATAGTTCTTAGAAATTCCAAGTCCAAATAGCAGCAGAACATGTACAGAGTGCATCCAACATCTCCAAAACCATATAGAATCCCAAACACGAGGAGTTTCATGGCAAGCGTAGAACAGTCGAACAGATGAATTCCTAGCAAAGGGCCTCCCCTTTGCTCATTCCACTATATTGGATGGAGGCTGGCTAATTCCAAGCTACTTTGACAGACAGGGCTTCAGGCCCGTAATCCAAACTCATGTGCCAACAGGGCAGCACAGTTCAACCTCCTCTTGATGACGACACTATATGAGAGACAGCTTGCAAGATAGCCCCCCACCTTTTCTAAACATACATTCGTTCTCAAGGAACTTCAAGGCCTCGGCTAGCAGGCACAGATAAGCACAGAACAGAGTCAGACTTTCTCACAACAATTGCCAAGCTTTCAACTCACAATTCACTAGGCCTGCGTAGTGAATTGTTCATGAAGCACCTGACATTCGACACCTAGTTACTACTGATTTAGGTGGCGATTGTAGATTCGTCTAGTATATTTTTCTTCTTGCATCTTTCTGTTCCCCCCTGTGTCTCAGGTTCATTCCTTGTGTGTGTGCTGCTTCTTGGTTTGATTGAGGGTTAGGTTAGCGTAACTGGGAGTTCTGTGAGTGAGTGTGTTGTTGTTCCCTTCCCTGTTTCGTGTTATAAAAAACACACACAATTTTTTTTCATTCTCTCTCTCTCTCTCTCTCTCTCTCTCTCTCTCTGTGTGTGTGTGTGTGTGTGTGCTTGATTGGCTGTGAGTGTGCTGGTGTGTCCTGTAGCCTGCTGCACAGGAGCACTACACATACACAATCTGTGGTCAAAGCAGCACACAAATTCAAAAAATGTGGGCAAAGCATACATTTTTATTTGCCATAATGAAACATGGCTCTGAGGCGTGCCTTGGGTGAGGTGGCTCTGCCTCTGCATCAAGGAAAGATGCTGTTGCTGCTGGGGGCAGTTCTGAGGTGGCTGTCTGTCCCCCCATTAAAATTAACTTTAAGGACTAGCTCTTTAAAAATGAGGATTTCTCAGCAGCGGCATGGAGTGAATTACCACCAGAAAAAACAGTGCATGTGTTGTTGAGAGCTTACTTCTGAGTAACAGCTGCAGCTGTGCATCTGAAATTGGGCACAGATGAGTCCCTTCAAGGCCATCTGTGAGATGCCCATGAGGACGACATCTCTTGAAAAAGGACCACTTATGCCACCTAAAGCAGTGGATTTTGACAATTTACTTTCAAGTAATGCTTGCACCAATTGTTCTGTAATTTGGCACACATGACTAGCAACACTCAGTCTGCACTGTGACCAAGTTTCGAACCTGTAACTTGGAAAATTAAGAAGTTTTAGGTCTTTCTGACTCTAAAATCAACTCTATAGGGCAAAATGTAGAAACGATATAATATCAAATTTTTGATAATTATCGGAAATATGATACTATACGATATGGTTAACCTATGATATTATCAGAGATGAAAATTATTTTGGTTCGAAATTCTGATTACGATACTATATTTTCGGGCGTGCACGTCCCTAATAGCAATCTTACCTTCACTTAGAAATACTCTACATTCTCATAGAGCACTACACAACTGGTACATTCTCATAGAGCGCTACACAACTGGGATAATTGAACTGACTCACTCAAGGCTACAGTGCAGTTACTTTGTCCTTCCCTTTTTAAACTGATACAGAATTAAATAAACAGGAAATAAAGATGTTAGTGTCTCCTTTGTAAAACAAAACAAATATTCCACCATATTAAATGGTGATTGGGATGGGTGGGTTGGTCTAACCTTTATACAATTGAAATGGTTTCACCAGTCTCTGCAATTTTCAGCAGCCAGAAAGAAGTGGTGGTTTAATGCTGAAAATTTCAAAAAGATTGGTGAAAGCTTGAGGGAGAAAGAGCAATTTCAACACAAAATAATAATAAAAAACCTACATCAAAAATGACTGAGCAACAGATTATCTGAATTTCAGAATTTCTGAACCCCCCCCCCCCCCAAGCATCTCCACTTCAAAGATTGGTGATAATCATATTCTTCTTGGATTGTAGTTGAGGGAATTCTGTTTATTTATTTTTTGAATTTATTTGAGGGAAACGGCCCTTTTATAAGCAGACCTGTATCAGGCAAAGTAAAAAATTAATTTGCATGGAAGAGTCTCCTGGAAGTAGAATGTTTTGCATCACAGTGCAAATAGAGAAGGTCTGCATAACTGCTTTTTAAAAAAACAGAAGCAAAACTAGATGGGACAACATTGTCTAAAGCACCTGTAAGGAACTGTGAGTGAGGAATGACAAGAGCACACTAAAAAGCCTGATCTAGAAAACTCAATGTTTACGTGTAGGTGGTGTCATTCAGTATGTCAAAGAGAGCATGATGTCAAGTAAATTAGAACTCTTGAAAGGGGCAGAGTCCTCCACAGAATCACTATAGGTGATAATGCCGGGCTTCAAAAATTGTTGGGGACATGCTATTACCCCCCCCACCCCCCTGATCAAAATACTCAGGGTGATTTTGAGATGGAGAATGAAATGAGGGAAGCATCCAAACAAGAAAGTCTTGTAGTAATGGGTGACTTCAATTACTCTTACATTGACTGGGTAAATGCGTGTTCCAGCAAAGAGGTTACATTTCTCAATTCTCTAAATGGCTGTGCTCTAGAACAGTCGATCATGGAACCAATCAGAGGGGAGGTGACAGTGGACTTACTCCTAAATGGTGCTGCCTCCAGGACCAAATATTAGATGTGAGATTTGTTGAACTAATTGGAAACTGACCGCAGTGCTAGCAAATTTAATTTATATTTAAGTGGAAAATTGTCAAGGAAGTCCAACACAGTAAGTTTTGACTTAAAAAAAAAAAAACTTCTCTAAAATGATGGAACTGGTAAAAAGGAAGTTGAATGGGGTAGCCAATAGCGTTAAATCCAAAATACTTGAAGGTTCCTCAAAATCACATTAATAGAGGCTCAGTTAGAATGTACTGCAGCTCAGAGAAGGTGGCATCAAGTCCAAGAGGATACCAGCATGGTTAACGAGCAGTGTCAAGGAAGCTATTACAGAAAAAAAGTCTTTCTTCAGAAACTGGAAGTCTTACCCAAATGAGAACAAAATTGAACACAAGCTTGCAGAAAGGAAATGCAAGCAAAGCATCAGGGATGCAAAGAAGTACTTTGAGGAGCATATGGTTAATAATATCAAGGTCAACAATAAAGAATTCTTTAATCATATCAGAAACAGGAAACTGGCTAGGAAGGCAGTTGGACTGTTGGGTGACCATGTTTAAAGGAGTACTAAAGGGGGGTAAGGAGACTGAAGAGAAGCTGAATGAGTTCTTTTCATCTGTCTTCATTACAGAAGATGTAGGACTGATCCCCATGCCTGAACTGATATTTTCACCATGTGGATCAGAGGAAATCAGGCAAGAATCAACATCATAGGGCTTCTTGAATACACATCTCAAGACCAGGATCCTAAATTCTGTGCAAATATCACTTTCACATAATTATAAATATTATACATATGTCTATTTCCCTGCTCAGACTATTGTTTGGGGAAAAATAACAACAACCCTATGAGCAGTAACTAATTCTGTCACTCTGCTGACACCACTGGTATAATGCTACTGAAAGTGACCTCTATTGCTACACCAATAACATAAGCTGATGTGATGGATATCCACAGAACATCCATCACACCAACTTACGCTATTGGTATACAGCTAACTTATGCTAGCACTACGTCAATTGCATAAGTGGAGCGACAGTGTTGGATACCTCCCTATGGAAATTAGTTAAGGGCCATGCTGGATCAAACCAAGAATACATCAAGTCCAGCATTCTTTCACACAGTGGTCAACTAGGTGCTCATGGGAAATCCACAAACAGGACATGTGTGCAATAGCTCCGTCCCACTCATGTTTCCCAGCCACTGGTGTACACTTTGATGTGCATATTTAAAGTTTACCAAAGGCATTCAGGTGAATTAGCTGAAAACTCTTTTACTGTTTACTAAAGCTCCTATTAAATGATCTAAATTCATTATATCGTTCCAGATCTTATTAAAATGGGACTTATCCAAATGATCAAGGTTGTTGTTTGTAATCATCACACCTATCACAGGAGAAACTGTAAACCCAGCAATATAATTAACAGGAATCAGCAGGAGAATTATCTTCTGGCTCATAAAGTAGTGTAATATCAGCTTTGTAGCTAGTCCCATTAGAATTGACTGCCACACTATTAAGGCCAGATGAAATCAGCAGTTCTTGTTTTTAAATAATTGACAATGATCCAAACGGCATTTTGATTACACCCAGGCTGGCTTTGCATGTATTTTTAGCTAACTTGAGTGGTTCAAAGTTTGAACCAGACAGGCAGAATACCAGTACAATAAATGAATAATATTTTTTTTAAAAAAGCATGCAGTTTTTAGTATATATAGTGCTTCACGTCCCCAGCTCTATGGGTATAAGTATATATGTAAAATGCTGATTTCTGGTAGCATCCCTAAATTAATGTATCACTGAAAATGTAGCTCTGTTTTTCTTATAGCAATGCAGGTTTTATTATAGTAATCTGCTATGAATTCTCCAGAAGAGTAGCAGACCAACCGCTAAAATAATGCTTTTTCACCTGCTGTTCTGCTTGAAAGATATGTCTGTTGCTCCCCCCTACACACCTTTTGTAGCATTTGGGGCTCTAGCTTTGCTCATAACAGGTGTGTGTGTGTGTGGGGTGGGGAGGACAGGTGGACCAATGCCAAATTATTTTGATGTTATAGAGCTTTTAAAGAGACAGGTATCATCTCTATGAAGTTGGTGGACAAAGATAGTCAGATGAAGAGATCAGGACATTATTAGGGTATACCAGAGATGGAGAATGGTGCAACAAGATGGGAGTGAAATGATGAGAAACTAGTATGCATGTCAAATGGGAAAAGTGTGCACTTCTATGCATATTTTTAAGAAGTGCCAAATTCCCCATTGATTGAAGCATGAAAATTTATGGGGGGGGGGGGGAAATAAGCATTTAAAAGTACATTTTTAATTAAAAAACATTTTTCAAATGCAATTGCAAATTCAGAAATTTGCTAACATTTCTTGTAAAAACAAAACAAAAACACTCCTGCTGTTCATGTTCAGGACTTCAGACAGGACATATTCACATGATTTTAGAACCGAAACAAAATTAGTGTGCATCTTTATTTCTGCACAAGCATTGTTTGGTGTAGTTGTGCTACACAGGAACTTCTGTGCCACTCTAATGGGCTGGGGAGAATGTTTGAGATCCTCCTACCTTTTACAAAGCTCTCTCTCGTGTGTGTGTGTGTGTGTGTGTGTGTGTGTTTTGCCATAGGAGTTCCAACTTTTGGCTAAAACCCCACATGATCAAAGTAGTGGTGGTGGTGGGGATATATATACATTTCCTTAGAAGCTTTAGCTGCAATGACACCTGTCACCATTTGTGCCACTGCAGCTTAAAATAGGGTGACCAGATAAAATCCAGGTCAGGGCTCATGTAACTTTAACAGTTGTAGAGAAAAGGGAATTTTAGCCAGTGTCATTTGTATGCAATTAGTTCCTGGTGAAATTCCCTCTTCATCACAACAGTTAAAGTTGTAGGCACTATACTAGAGTGACCATATACAAAAGAAGGCAGGGCCCCTGCAACTTTAACTGTTGTGATGAAGAGGGAATTTCACCAGGAACTACTTGCATACAAATGACACTGGCTGAAATTCCCTTTTCTCTACAACTGTTAAAGTTATATGAGCCCTGACCTGGATTTTATCTGGTCACCTTAAAGGCTTAAAACAGCCTTCCCCAAATTGGTACCCACCTAGTATTCCTGACCATTGGCCATGCTGGCTAGGGCTGATGGGAGTTGAAGTCCAACATAACTGGAAGGCACCAAGTTGGGGACTACTGGCTCTAAACTTTCAAAAGAGGAGGCATTGTCATACAGTTAAAGCTGCAGGACGGATCAGGTTAAAAACTCAATAGATCATTTTTTGTTTTTGTTTTGCTTTGTTTTTACTCTTTCAATGGGTGTGAAACAGCACTGTTGAGCAGTGAGGTCAATTCACTGAAATGGCTGAGAAAACAGGTCACCAGAAACTATGGAAGTCCACAAAGGAGTGGAATAGGTCAAATTTCTATCTACTGGAGGCTTTGACTCTGTTCCAGAGCTATGCATTCTCCCACTACTAGGACAAGTTTTGAGATGCAAGTATCGGTACATGCTTTTTCATGCTCCATATGATTCAACCCCGTTACTAGAAGAAAGGCACACAGGGTTGTTCAAACATGTTCTATCAAACCAAATGATTGTGCTACTAAAAGTCTGAAGGATCCGCGTTGCAAAATACATTTCAACATGACTCACTTGCTGACAAGTTAAAACAGACCCAAAACAGCAAACGAGGAGGATGAAGATTGACTAGGCTGACCATATGAAAAGGAGGACAGGGATCATGTAACTTTAACAGTTGCAAAGAAAAGGGAATTTCAGCCAGCGTAATTTGTATGCAATTCGTACCTGGTGAAATTCCCTCTTCATTACAACAGTTAAAGCTGCAGGGGCCCTGCCTTCTTTTGTATATGGTCACTCTAGAATAGTGCATGCACCTTTAACTGTTGTGATGAAGGGGGAATATCACCAGGACGTAATTGTATACAAATGACACTGGCTGAAATTCCCTTTTCTCTACAACTGTTAAAGTTACATGAGCCCTGTCCTCCTTTTCATATGGTCAGCCTAAGATTGACCAACTTGTGCTAACCACTGCCATGTGAGGGATTCTTTATCAAAGATACTTTTTTCTGTTTCCCCAAATTGCTAGTCTCGTGGGTCTTCATATCAGCCTAAGGTCTGGAATGCATGGACAAAACAGAAGACTAAACAGTCTTTCTGGCTTTCAGGAGAATCCGGTGGGGTGGGGTGGAGTGGGAATAAGAAAAATAGATGTAACTTTGCCAACTGAGAAAAGGGAGGAGTCCTCCTGGTTAATATATATGCTGAGTTCGTAGCCTGAAATTGGCATGGACATCCTTGCCTACGCTTGCTCATCTGCAAATGTATGTAATTAACCTCTCTCCCTCATTTGATGCCAGTGCTTCTTACTCTCTGTGTTTTTCTGGCTCCATATGTGGTTACCGGTGCACATACATAAGCACTCGCTCATCTTATCTTGACCAATAATAATAATAAAACAGATTCACTTTGGGGGAACTGATGGTTTAGATGTTGGATTCAGGCTTAGCCATACGTAGAGCTTTTCAATAATATATTTGATATATTTATTTCTTACTCACCTCTCCCTCTGAATCGAGTTGGGGACCAACATTAAATACAACAATACAATATAAATTAAATACATAAAACTAATTAAAAGACCATATAAAAATGATACAATATTAAAATAACAATCACGACATCTAAAAATTCTTAGGTTTAAAATTCATCTGGGTAGGCCTGCCGGAAGACATTAATCTTTATGGCTGTCTTAAACTCGGAGAGAGTATTAAGTTGACAAATCTCTCCCGGCAGGCCATTCCAGAGTCTGGGGGAGGCAGAAGAAAAGGTCCTCTGGATAACAGATGTCAGCCTAAGTTTGGCTGACTGGAGTAAATTCTCCCCAGAAGATCTGAGTGTTCAGGGAGGATTGTACGGGGGAAGGCTATCCCGCAGGTAACCTGGACCTGAACCACATAGGGCTTTAAAGGTAATACCCAACACTTTGCTAACTGGCAGTCAGTGGAGTGATTTTAATGTTGGTGCAATATGGTCACCTCTAGGTGTGCTGGTGACCAACCTGGCTGCCATAGTTTGAACTAGCTGAAGTTTATGAACTAGGTACAGAGGTAGCCCTATGTACAGCGCATTGCAAAAGTTGAGCCTCGAAATTACCAGCGCGTGCATTACTATCTTTAGGTCTTCCAACTCTAGGAAAGGACACAGCTGGTGTATCAGCTGAAGCTGATAATAGGCACTCCTGGCTGTCACATCTATCTGGAATGTCATTTGGAGCAACGGATCCAGAAGCACCCCCAAGCTGAGAACACAATCTTTCAGGGGGAGTGTAACCCATCCAGAACTGGTTGACACACCTCCAAACCCAGGTTAGAGCCCTTGACAGTAAGCACCTCCATCTTTTCTGGATTCAGCTTCAGTTTCCCCCCCTTATCTAGCCCATTATTGCTTCCAGGCATTCATTCAGGAGACACACTATCCTTAGCTGATACTGTTAATAAAAGCATAGAGAAATATATTTGGTTGACATCAGCACACTGACAGCACCCTGCCCCATGCCTTCAGATGATCTCTCCCAGGGGTTTCATGTAGATGTTGAACAGCATTGGGGATAGGATGGTGCCTTGTGGTACACCATACAACAGCTCCTTCTTTGAGGAGCAGCTATCCCTAAGCATCACCATCTGGAATCTACCCAAGAGATAGGACTGGAACCATTGGAACACAGTGCCCCTGATTCTCAGTCCCCTCAGGCTTTCGAGAAGGTTACTATGGTCGATGGTATCAAAAGCTGCTGAGAGGTCCAAAAGTACCAGCAGGGACACACTCCCCTGTCAATACTCATGCAAAGGGCCGATCTACACACTAGGTTTTTAACGTTTTATAAGGGTTATGAAAACTCTTTGGGCCACATGACGCACTCCTTATAACGTTGTATATCTGAGTTTTTTTAAAACTCACTTCAGTTATATACAACGGTTTCACTTTTAATAAATCGTTTTAAGTAAAATAATGTGTCCTTTCTTACCGTTTGTGATTCATGGGGGCAGTGCTTCCTTTACTGGTGCCCAAATGCTTAGCAGTTGATTGGTGGGGAAGAAAGAGGAAGTGGGTGAGTGAACTACAACACCCACAATGCCTAGCCCTATACTCACTGAAAGCTAGGGGAACTAAGGAGGAGGTGGGTGACTGAACTACAATGCCCACAATGCCTTGCCCTAAACATAGGCTGACCATATGAAAAGGAGGACAGGGCTCCTGTATCTTTAACAGTTTCATAGAAAAGGGAATTTCAGCAGGTGTCATTTGTATATATGCAGAACCTGGGGAAATTCCCTCTTCATCACAAAGTTAAAGCTGCAGAAGCCCTGCCCTCTTTTGTACATGGTCAAGAGACAGGGCTCCTGCAGCTTTAACTGTTGTGATGAAGAGGGAATTTCACCAGGTTATGTATGCATACAAACAACACCTGCTGAAATTCCCTGTCCTTTGCAACTGTTAAAGATACAGGAGCCCTGTCCTCCTTTTCATATGGTCACCCTACCTAAACTCATTGTAAAAACGAAAGAGAAAGAGACAGGGCAGAAGTGTGTGTGACTGCACACACCGCTTTAAAGACTGAAGACTGTTTCTCCTGTAACGTGAGTACTCAGTAATGTGGCCTAAGACGTTTTAGAACGCACCTATTTGGAACGTTTTAAAATATTATTTAAAACGTTCCAAGGGACTGTGTAGACTCCCCCAAAAGATCATCCAAAACATACATAGTGGTCTCAACTCCATATCCTGCTCTGAAGCCACATTGATTTCAATGGGTCTACACTACATAGGATTAAGTCTAGATCCAACTTGAGGTGTACAACCTGTTCTTCTGGTTGCTAATGTGGCAGCATAACCAGGTGGGCCTCCTACCAGCTTTGTCTTGTATGTTAGTGGTACCCTGAACAAACCAAGGACTCTTCTGATGACAGAGAAACTACAGCAAAGAGATGACAGTACAAACCTAGCTACAGAAAACCGAAGGTATTTGGGGTTCAGTTTAAAACTGATAATTGTATATAACTGTACCATCTCTTGCAACTATGGAGAAAAGATAACAATTCTTATCTACATTACCATAACACCAAACAAAACATACACAGTATTGAGGCATATTGGTAGAGCCTATTTTCTAGGTGAGATTTACCAGATGATTAAAACCTGCCATCCTGTAGCCCAACAAACAGTGGACATATACTTAAAAGAAAACCAATTCATGGCTGGGAGCCTGCATTGGAAACCTGGGAACAGGATGTACATGGAGATTAAACTAATCTCACACCCTTCAGGGCAAGGTTGGACCATATTTATGGAGTTGGCATGGGGAATCTTGCCCAGCAAGAGACAAAATTTTCTTCAGAAGTATTTTGTTTTCAGATGTTTTCCCAGGTACATACACATTCAGAAGAATGAAAGCACATGTAGGAGCAGAGTAACAGTTACAAAAGTACCTTAGAATCTCTTTCATTCCTACTCCAAGGGCTACATCATATTCTAAAAGGCAACCTCTTCCATATGGGAAATTTTATGCACCTTTTAGTTTATCACATATGGTGAATGTACATCATACTCTCTATTACAGATCCCCAATGTGTGCAAAATATGGCAAAACCAGAAAAATGTGCAGAAGTTACTTGCATGTAGAACATACATTCAATGTGAAAGGCTTCATAGTGCAACGTTGGGAACATTTTCAAAGAGAATGATGTAATTTCAGCTTTGCCCATGCAAGTATTTTAAATTCTTCAGCATTTGTACATGACTGTGAAAAGATCTTGACTAACAATGTGGGAAAGGAAATTCAGTGTGGGAGACAGATGAGGATTATGTAGGTTGCCTTGGGCTTCTTGGAGCAAAGGTGGGATATAAATGGATAATATTATTATTAACAGCACATGATATACTGTACTGATTAATAACACAAAGTCTGGTTCATTGTTCAGTAGCAATAATCATTCACAAGTTGCTGGTGTTGTGTTTTTTTTAAAAAAAATAACATTCTGTGCTTACTACCTAAATCTCCTTAATATGCAGCTGATACCCACCAAAAAGAAACAGCTGCTGAGTACTCCTAGAAAAAATATTACCTTTGGATCATTATTGGTGGGTGGTTGCAGGACAACTCCAGACACTCTTGAATGAAACGGATTATCTAGATCCATTTCAATCAGGTTTCAGGCCTGGTTTTGGAACAGAAACTGCCTTGGTCGCCCTGTGGGATGACCTTTGCCAGGAGAGGGACAGGGGGAGTGCGACCCTGTTGGTTCTCTTGGACCTCTCAGCGGCTTTCGATACCATTGACCATGGTATCCTTCTTTATAGGTTGTCTGGGCTGGGAGTTGGAGGCACTGCGCTGCAGTGGTTCTGCTCCTACTTGGATGGCCGTTTTCAGAAGGTGGTGCTGGGGGATTATTGCTCTGTGCTGTGGCACCTCAGCCATGGGGTTCCACAGGGCTCTATTTTATCCCTATGCTGTTTAACATATACATGAAGCCGCTGGGAGAGGTTATCCGGAGATGTGGGCTGAGATGTCACCAATATGCGGATGACACCCAGCTCTACCTCTCCTTTTCAACAAACCCAGGTGAGGCAGTGGCTGTTCTGAATCAGTGCCTGGGCACGGTAATGGACTGGATGAGGGCTAACAAACTGAGACTCAATCCAGACAAGACGGAGGTACTGTTAGCGGGTGGTTCGTCTGTCCGGCGAGGTGATGTTCACCCTGTTCAGGAGGGGGTTGCACGCCCCCTAAAGGATCGGGTCCATAGTTTGGGGGTGCTCTTGGATCCAGAACTGTCACTTGAGGCACAGGTGAACTCGGTGGCAAAGAGCACCTTTTACCAGCTTAGGCTGATATACCAACTATGCCCTTATCTGGACAGAGATAGCCTAGCTACAGTTATCCATGCTCTCATAACCTCTCGTTTGGATTACTGCAATGCGTTATACGTGGGGCTGCCTTTGAAAACGGTCCGGAAACTTCAGCTGGTACAAAACAAGGCAGCCAGATTGTTAACGGGGACTGGCCAACGAGACCATATTACGCCAGTCCTTTTCCAACTTCACTGGCTGCCGATCCAGGTCCGGGCCCAATTCAAAGTGCTGGTACTAACATTTAAAGCCCTAAACGGCTTGGGGCCAGGTTATCCAAAGGAACACCTCCTCCCATATGTACCTGCCCAGACCCTAAGATCATCTACAGGGGTCCTTCTCCGTGAGCACCTGCCAAAGGAAGTGAGGCAGGTGGCCACTAGGAGGAGGGCTTTCTCCGCTGTGGCACCCCGGCTGTGGAATGAGCTCCCCAGAGAGGTTCGCCTGGCGCCTACTATGTACTCTTTTCGTCGCCAGGTGAAGACCTATTTATTCTCCCAGTATTTTAACAGTTAAATTAACTCCATTTTAATCCTTGCTGTTTTAAATTTGTATTTTAATCTGTATTAATTCCTGCTGCTTGGTTTTATTCTGGTTGTGTTTTTATATTGTATGTTATTTTGTGTTTTTAGATTGTGGCTTGTTTTATATTTTTAAAATGATTTCATGGTTTTAATTTTTGTGAACCGCCCAGAGAGCTTCGGCTATGGGGTGGTATAAAAATGCAATAAAATAAATAAATAAATAAATACATAAATACATAAATTAAAGGCAGAAGTGACAGAAGATATTTTGGACTTCAACTCTCAGAAGCCTCTGCCAGCATGGCCCATGGTCAGGAATGCTAGGAGTTAAAAATCAAACATATGGAAATCTAACATATAGAAATCTACCTCACGCCCACTCTTGACTGAAAGGACACTTTTTGTGTTAGATTAGAGAAGAAAAAACTTTCCATAGAAATTAACTTTTTATTTCTGAAAGGGAGAAAAGGCAGGTGAAGGCTGTTGCCTCAAGGAGTAATAATTTTCTTTTAAAAATACTGGAAAGGGTTCAAAGTATGATTTTATTACACACTCACTCACACACACACACACACACACACACACAGGGGGGGGTTGCATTCAGACAACAAGATAGTCAAGGGGTAATAATCAACTGGACAGGTGTTTATCTAGGGGGTACTGCCCACAAAATGGCTGAATTCGGACGACACAATAAGCAACTGGGGGGGGGGGCAATCGTCATTTGTATTGACTATTGTGTCGTCCGAATGCTGCCATAGTTTTTAACTGTTGTGAATTTTTGTGTTTATATTGTTGTTGTTCCCCGCCTCGATCCGGAGGGAGAGGCGGGTTACAAATAAATATTATTATTATTATTATAGTCAACTCAGCGCTGATCCTAATCCACACCACAGTTGATTATTTATTACCATGTTGTGTGGGGAATACCCCCTAGATGAACAACTGTAAAGTTGATTATTACCCCACCCTTGACTATCGTGTTGTCTGAATTCAGCCAATGTAATAATAATCAACTTTGGTGTGGTTTAGGATTAGCATTGAACTAGCAGTATTCACGGCTTTGTACATGCTGACTTCAAATTTAAAATTATTCTATATGCAGATGATCTTTTAATATTTACTTCAAAACTCCAGTTGTCGGTTTCGGCTTTGATGAAATTGATTAATACTTTTGGTGATTTTTCTGGCTATTCAATTAATTGGTCAAAGTTGGAAATAATGCTGATTGGAGATAATATACATTCTAGTGTATTAGCCAACTAGCAATTTCGCTGTTGTCCTGATTCTACCACTTATTTGGGAATAATCATTCCCAGAGACATATGTAAAATGATTAAGTTAAATTTAAATAAGTTGATCAATGATATTTCATGAGATATTGATAGATGGGCATCTTTAAAGTTAAGTTTATGGAGCAAGGTTAATACACTTAAGATGAACACTATACCTCAAATTGTTTACGTTATACATGGAATCCCCTTACTTATACCCAGAAAGTATTTTCAAAACTGTAATACTTTGTTCCGTAAATTCTTCTGGGGTTCCTCTCCACCAAGAATATTCCTGAAAAGGATACAACTCTCTTTCCAGACCTTGTTACATACCATCGGGCTTCCTTGCTCACCTGCACTAAATTTTGGTCCTTTCCACTTAGATTCAATTTTCCACCTTGGTCAGTTTTGGAATCATCCTGTTTGGAGCCTCTTTCCAAATGGATTGCATTAGGTTCTCAGCATATTAAAGTGGAAAGAGCCCCACCCACAATCCTAGCAGTTAGAGATGTGTGGCATATAATGTCACACCAATTATAGTTTGATCTATTTTCTCATGCCAAACTGACCATATGGGGAAATCCAGATTTAAAAATAGGAGAGAAAATGTTTTTATGGCGGACTTGGACAGATAGAAAGGTTTTTACTCTGGACAAACTGGAGGGTGCAGATGATGAGTTCCTGTCATTCTCAGCTCTGTGTGATAAATTTAAATTACCTGCCGCATCTGAATGGCAGTATTTGCAACTGCAACATTTGTTAGAATCTATATTTGGCCCAGCAGCGTTCACTGCTTCAGAACCTCCTTTGCTATTGGAAGCATTGATTGAGGCTGACCAGGTAAATCGGCCCACAATTCATGTTTATAAATTCTTATTATCAGTGAATAAATATGATACAATGGGGCTTCAGCAGAAATGGAATAGGGAATTGGAGTGTCCTATTTTATCAAAACAATGGACCACTGTTTTGGCATCCGTATCAGATATGTCAATGGATCTCCGGTTATGTCTTATCCAGTAAAAATTACTGTTTCGGGTATACTGGACACCACAGCATCTGTTTAATAAAGGTTTGTCTAAATCAACTAATTGTTGCAAGTGTTCCTACCTAATGCTTCTTTTGTTCATATGTTCTGGAAATGTCCAATAGTTGCCGCCTTATGGGAAGAAATTATCAGTTGCATAAATTTTGTATTAGAAAGCTCTTTAATATTTTCAGATGTACATGCCACTTTAAATTACATACTGACTGCTTGGAAACTAACACACAGTCAACGGAAATGGATGTTTCACTCCCTTTTGACTGCCCAAAGAATAATTCTACAACATTGGAAAGATAAAACCACACTCCCTATAATGCAATGGATTGTAGATTTAACAACATTAGCAACATTTGAAAGAGTGGCAGACGGGCGTCATTTACGAATGGACTTCTACTCAGACGTTTGGTCTGCCTTTACAGATGTTTATGTGTAATTTATGCTACTTTTCCTTTGTTCTTTTTTGTACTTACTTAGAAATTGTGATATTTGAAACTGAGGCTTTCGAAGTATGTGGATGTATATGTTTATTTTCTATTTTTTAAATTTTTTAAATTTTTTTAATGGTTTTTTGTTTTGTTCACAAATTCACAATATTTTTTTTTAAAAAAAGGATCAGCATTGAACTTACTATTAGTCCATGCTGAGTTGACTCATTCATTCCCCATCGTCTCTCCCCCCTCAGTTCTCCCACTAGTATTCCATCAGCCATTGCTGTTGAAAATCTATACTGCCAGCTGGACTAAAGTGGCAGCCACTGCTTTGACCGCTCTTGCCTTGCTGACAAAATAACCAATGGTGGCTGAGGAAATAACCAATGATGCCCTCCACACAACACAATAACCAATGGTGGTTCGAATAGCCAACTCTACATGGTTAAAAAACTCCCTCCACACAACATGATAACCCATGGTGGGTTAAATAACCAACTGTTGACTGTTTTTTATTTTGTTTTTACTTTTTATTTTACTTTTTATTTAATAGGGTTTGTTTTTACTTTTTATTTTACTTTTTATTTAATAGGGTTACAATTGGCTTGCTGGAACGCCCCTCCCCCGTCCTGTCCAATTGTGACAAATCAGTGGTTGCTATTGGTTGGGCCACGCCTCCGCTGTAACAGTGGAACAAGGTGACAGATGGCAAATGCACATTTGCACCTTCCTGGGAGGAAAAAGCTGGTGTAAGTCCCTGGAGTTTCAGGGGCAAGCCCTGGGATGGCTCCGCGATGGCTGCTGCATCATATAAACGGCCTTCTGCCACTGCGGATCCACCCTGGGGCTTTCCCTTGTCAAGTTGTGCCCCAGAACGTTCTCCCTCTCCCCCCACCTGAAAACCTGCTCTAGAGTGTTTCCCAGCCCTCAGGGTAGCTTTTGGTGTGTGTGCGTGGGGAGCTGCAAGGGAAGTGGGAATCACCTCCTCCTCATATTGCTAATGGAAACAGTTGTGTCAGTGGACTGACAAACAACATTAATACATATTTAAATAGCCCTGTTTGTGTGTGTGTGTACACACACACACACACACACACACACACACTTTTCTGTTCTTTTCTTTTTAAAAAAACACCACTGGGTCAAGATGTCACCATCATTTCTCTGAGTTCTGTATGAAAAGATCAGGCATGGTTCTGCCTCCTGCAAAGTGAGCACTGCAGCACAGAAGCTCAGAAAGATCCTGGACTTCAGGAGTCCCTGCAGAGTTATTGTTCTCCAGTAGAAATGCTCTACAATAGAAACAGTCCATTGAGCCTATTTAGCTTAGGCCAAGGCAGGGACTTCATAATTCATTCCAAGCAAAGTAGTGCAGTTGCAGAGCCAGGCTTTCAGAAAGAGAAATCAGACCCAGGTGGATCTTCTTCAAAGGGCTCTCTTTTCATCCCAAACAACAACTGGCTTGTCCTCTTTAATGGTGCGGCATTGTGCATCAAAGGAATGGTAGCATTATTCTGACTCTTTGCCACATACTTTCTATGCACCTTTCACTTGCAGAGGTTGTCGGCACTGCTGAAAAGAGCACCGAGCTTTGTATTTGACTTTCACAGAGCCAGAGGTTTATTGTGAAATAGGTTGGTGTTAAGTACTTTATCTGTGCTATGAAATGTTTCTTTTCATTTTGGGGCAGGGCGTTGATTCCAGAAGTGTAACCGCATTCTTATGGACAAAAGCCAGTTCCCACAAGGCAGAGTAAGGGAGACATGAAGAGGAAAGACCTCTATTGAAGGGTTGTCCATTGCAAGGCCAATTTAATGTAGGGTGGCCCTATGAAAAGGAGGACAGGGCCCCTGTATCTTAAAGATACAGTTGCATAGAAAAAGAATTTCAGCAGGTGTCAAATGTATTAGGGATGTGTATTGTATCGTTCCAATGTCCGATAACGATCCGATAATGGTGTTATCGGACATCCAATTAACGATAATTATATGATACTGTTCCCCTCCGAAATTATCGGATCCGAAAATTTTTGGTCCGATAATATTGGATTTTTTCGAATTATCGGACCACCATATAAATAAACCTATACTTCTGTATTTTAAAAGTTAGAGACTTGAAACTTGGTCACAGTGCTTATGGAATATGCCTAAGTATGTGTATGAAATTTCAGAACAATCCCTCCGCCCCTGAATTTTATATGAATTTTTGAAAGATTGTGCAACTTTTGACAGCTCTGAATGACAGATGAAGCCATGTGCATTCAGAGCTGTCAAAAAGTTGCACGATCTTTCAAAAATTCATATAAAATACAAGGGTGGAGGGATTGTTCTGAAATTTCATACACATACTTAGGCATATCCCATAAGCACTGTGGGCCACTTTCAAGTCTCTAACTTTAAAAAATACAGAAGTTTTAGGCATTTCTGTCTCAAAAATCAGGTGAGGCTGTGGATGTGCTGAACCAGTGCCTGGCTGCGACAATGGACTGGATGAGGGCTAATAAACTGAAACTCAATCCAGACAAGACTGAGACACTGTTAGTGGGTGGTTCCGCTGACCGGATGGAGGGTGTTCAACCTGTTCTGGATAGGGTTGCACTCCCCTTGAAGGAGCGGGTTTGTAGCTTGGGGGTTCTCCTAGAACCATCTCTGTCACTTGAGGCGCAGGTGGCCTCAGTGGCATGGAGTGCCTTCTACCAACTTCGGTTGGTGGCCCAGCTACGTCCCTATCTGGACAGGGATAACCTGGCTTCAGTTGTCCATGCTCTGGTAACCTCCAAGTTAGATTACTGCAATGCACTCTACGTGGGGCTGCCTTTGAAGGTGGTTCAGAAGCTGCAGTTTGTGCAAAATGCAGCGGCCAGATTGATAATCGGAACCAGTAGGTTCGAGCATATAAAACCTACTCTGGCCCGCTTGCATTGGCTGCCTGTATGTTTCCCAGCCCGATTCAAGGTGCTGGTTTTAACCTATAAAGCCTTACACGGCTTGGGACCACAATACCTGATGGAACGCCTTTCCCGACATGAACCTACCCGAACACTACGTTCAACATCTAAGGCCCTCCTCCGAGTGCCTACTGCAAGGGAAGCTCGGAGGTTGGTAACAAGGGAGAGGGCCTTCTCTGTGGTGGCCTCCCAATTGTGGAACAATCTCCCTGATGAGGCCCGCCTAGCGCCAATATTGTTATCTTTTCAGCACCAGGTGAAGACTTTCCTCTTCTCTCAGGCATTTGGCAATATCTGAGGAGCCTGGGTTTTTTTGTTTGTTTATTTGTTTGTTTTGTTTTTTGTAGCTTTTTGAAGTGTTGTAGTGGTTTTAAATGTACAGATTGTGAGTATGTTGTATGTTTTTGCTGTTTTAATTTTTGTATATTGTTTTTAATTGTTTTAATCCTATGTAAACCGCCCAGAGAGCTTCGGCTGTAGGGCGGTATACAAATGTAATAAATAAATAAATAAATAATAAATAAAAAGCAACTCCATAGGGCAAAATACTCTAAATTAAATATCAGATATCTGATAATTATCGGATATCTGATCCGATTCGATACAGAATACCTACGATATTATCGGATCTGAATTATTTTCTACCGGAATTTCCAATAATGATATGATATGATAATTTTGGCCTTGCACATCCCAAATTTGTATGCAGTTAAAGCTGCAGGAGCACTGCCCCCTTGACTAAATACAAAAGAAAGCAGAGCTCCTGCAGCTTTAACTATTGCGATGAAGAGGGAATTTCACCAGGTGCTGCATGCGTACAAATGGTACCTGCTGAAATTCCTTTTTCTATGCTACTGTTAAAAGATATAGCAGCCCTGTCCTCCTTTTCATATGGTCACCCTATTAATGGTAATGAACTATCCGGAGGAAGAGCAAAGGCCTTGAAGTTGCCCATCAACAGTTAGCAGCACCTTGATAGCAGATTGAGGAGATACACTGGTCACTTGATCAGTCTTTCTCCCTATGCGTCAACATCCCCCCAGCCCACTGCCACCCAGAGAGCAGCAGCAAACAGGCCCAGTGTCTGCTCCTGGTCTTGCATGGGCATGCTGGGGCCCATTGGGGCCCATATTGATAACCATCACCTTCTTCTTCTTCTTCTTCTTCTTCTAGAAACACATTTTATAGTTGGGAGCAGCTGTGCAAGTATATGGTTACCGATCCTCATTTTATTATTTTAACTTTATAAGCCTGCGATCCTTTTCTACGTGACTTCTTCCAAAGTAAATGTGTTTAGCTTTGGGGAGGCAGAAGCAAACTCCATTTTATTCTTGTAGTCATGATTGTGCTACGGTTGAAGTGAGTTTAAGGTGTGAAATTGCACATGCTGAGAGCATTTCTTGTTTGTCAGGTTGGCAAACAGTTCTTTTCTTTGCTCTAACATGTAGAAGCAGATATAAAACCTGGAATGGGTTGGGTGGTAGAGAGGAGAAGAGCAAAGTTAGTTGTGTGCTTCACAACTGAATTAATTAATGGCTTTCTAAACCCCTCCGCCTTGTAAGACCATCAACTCCAGGGTCTAAAATTACCTAGCTGCCTTACTGATTCAGAGCCTAACTGAATCCAGCATTGTTCCATCTTTCTTTCTTTGCTTTCATTCAGATCATTGATTTAAGCAATTATTTGATGAGAAGAGGATTGTTCAGCTATATATAAAAAAAGGATTTAGGTCTTTTGTGAAACTAAAATATGGTAGAAGCTTGCATTTTTTAAAAATGTGATTAAAAAACGGTATACAAAATTGAAAAAGCTAAAACAAAATATAACACAATTGCAAATCACTTAGCAGAACTTAAAGTTTATTTTTTGTTATGCCTCATGCTACAATTAGGAATATCCTAAAAGAATTCAGTGACTTGAGTGTAACACAGTTTGCCAGCCCTCACACATTATATTGATAGCAAGGATTGGCCACAAGATGTCAGTACACATTGTAAAGTTAAAGGGGGCTTTGTCCTTGGCTTGCATACTGAATCCAGGACACCACTATATCACACTATTAAAAATGGGGGAGAGAGAAACACATATTTCAAGACATATACAGATTTGTGAAATGTGAGTCTGAAGAACTTATGGGAGAATTTTAAAAGAATGCAGGCTCCTAGAAGCCTACAGCCATGAATTGGAGAGCAGTACGACAATGGAACCAATGGACATCAGGAAAAACTTCCTGACTGTTAGAGCAGTATGACAATGGAACCAATTACCTAGGGAGCTGGTGGGCTCTCCCACACCAGAGGCCTTCAAGAGGCAACTGGACAGTCATCTGTCAGGTATGCTTTAAGGTGGATACCTGCATTGAGCAGGGGGTTGGACTCGATGGCCTTTTAGGCCTCTTCCAACTCTACTATTCTATGATTCTATGATTCAGTTCAAATTAATCTTTGAAATTCAGATCCCAATTAATGCTGATGCCTTTTGGACCTATTTTCAAGGCATCATCTCTCATTAGTCTCCATTGTAAATCGCCCAGAGAGCTTCGGCTATGGGGCAGTATATAAGTGTAAATAATAATAATAATAATAATAATTGTATCTTGTTCTTTCCTTGACCCGTTTCCTTCACTTGAACTTCTCTCATGTTCTTGTATCTCACCCACTACTTTGCTATGTTATTTTGCCACCCTAAGATCCCTGCTTCATAGCATTTCTTCTCCGCTCAACTTCTTAGTCTTCAGCCTGCACCACATAATGTCTCCTATCTCTATGTAAGCAATTAAACCCAGCAAAACCTACAATCATTATGTTGTGGCACATTATCACAGGAACTGTGATGTCACTAAATGTTCACAAACATTCCAGCGGCTTAGCCAATCAGCATCAGAGTCCCTACTGCTATAAGTGCAATACAACTGCAATTTCTCTTTTGATAGCATTTTTAGGCTGACCATCTGAAAAGGAGGACAGGGCTCATATAACTTTAACAGTTGTAGAGGAAAGGGAATTTCAGCAGGTGTCATTTGTATGCAATTAGTTCCTGGTGATATTCCCTCTTCATCACAACTGTTAAAGGTGCAGGCACTATACTAGAGTGACCATATACAAAAGAAGGCAGGGCTCTGCAACTTTAACTGTTATGATGAAGAGGGAATATCACCAGGAACTAACTGCATACAAATGACACTGGTTGAAATTCCCTTTTCTCTACAACTGTTAAAGTTATATGAGCCCTGTCCTCCTTTTCAGATGGTCAGCCTAAGCATTTTCAGCTTTTCAGAATTAACAATACTTCTGCTCTTGAGACAATTTGGAAAAGTAAGGAGATACAGAGCACAAAAACAAGTGAGTGAGCTAGACATGGAGAGCAAAGCAGCTACAAAAATTGATCAACTTCATGCTGTTATTGAGCAGGTGGAAAAGGCAGGGGAGATGACCGTGCTCTCCTGCCTTTCTCATCTGCTCTAGAAGAGCACGAAACATCCATTTTGGGGAAACTTCCCCATTTGTAGGTGCTTTTCTAATTTGACTAGTTTGTCAGTTTCATCTCTGAGTAATTGACTAGTTTGTCAATTTCATCTCTTCAGTTATTTGATCTCTCTGGCCTTCTGTTCACTGTGCTGTTTTCAATGGTCTCCTTGCCCCTGGAATTGTGCTAAGGGGCACTGTGCCTAAAATTTCTCCAATGAAAATTTTGACCATTCTCATTCAATTTGATAGAAAAGAAATTGCTTTTGAAAACAAATTCAAAGGAGAAGAAATTGCAGGGAAATACTCATGGGTTTGGTCCAGGGTTCGTGTGCTTCCCTTACTTATGAGATGGCTGATGAGTGTGTGAGTGTCCTGTCTTTCATCATACAATCATCTCTCTGCCAGCTTGTAGCATCTTTGGCTTCTCACACTTCCCATGCAGAGGAAGACATTAATTCATTCCTCTCATAGGGTCTTTCCAGATCAGGAAATGCAAGCAGCCTTGGAGACTGTAGAGCAATGGTGAGATGTGTAATAGAAAGAAAAATATAGACAGTACCCTCAGTCACCTTACAGTGATTAGTTACGGTCAACAACATCACTTTCACATATTTAAAATTAATTATAAAATGCCTTGAGAATGAAGCAGAAAAATGGAAGCCCCTTTCTCTAGGAAAGAAAACCTTCAGGAAATTCCTGAGATTTTTCTTTTCTTACCCCCTAGAAATAAAAGGACACTTTTTAAAACTTTTCTCCATATTTCCTTCATCATTATGTTTTGTGATGGCTGCATTCCCTCCCCTCAATGCCCTGGGGTAATGCTAGGTATATGGGGCATAGTTAGGCTGACCATCTGAAAAGGAGGACAGGGCTCCTGTAACTTTAACAGTTGTAGAGAAAAGGGAATTTCAGCCAGTGCTATTTGTATGCAAATAGTTCCTGGTGAAATTCCCTCTTCATCACAACAGTTAAAGTGCAGGCACTATACTAGAGTGACCATATACAAAAGAAGGCAGGGCTCCTGCACCTTTAACTGTTGTGATGAAGAGGGAATTTCACCAGGAACTAATTACATACAAATGACACTGGCTGAAATCCCCTTTTCTCTACTACAGTTAAAGTTACATGAGCCCTGTCCTCCTTTTCATATGGTCAGCCTAGGCATAGTGGAGGATGCAAAATGGTGGTCAGGCTGCCAACACAGTTGATGCTGGTGCTACTTGGAGTGGCAGTGCAAACAAAGACAAAAACTCTTAGGAAAAAGAAGAAATAAGCTGTTCTACAACCCTTGCCAATGGTATGCCTACCTGTGAGAAATCATTGGAGAATTTCTCCTCCCCCTGGAGAAATTTAGTGAAATTGTCCCCCCCCCCCATTTGTGTCGCTCCATAGGGTGGAGAATTTTGAGAGGCCCCTTGTGCCCAGCTCTAAGAATCAGTGCTGTGTCAAAATCCCACCGGCCCTTCCACAAGCTCTTCGTTTCCCTGTGAAAGAAACAAACATTTTCCTGTCTCTTTCACAGAAATGTTGAGAATTTCTGAGAAATTTTTCAGGGCGAAGGGCTTCCCTGTGTAGCTTACTGTACAGAGCTGGCTGAAGGGTTCGTGCATGCTCTTTATTTTACAATGTTTACCTGATTTTGTCTTTGCAGTTTCTCTAGCTGCTTGAGCTTTATGAAAAGCCCCCTAGAGGACTTAACCTCTCTTGTCTTGAGGCTTCCCAGTGCTGCTGCCTACTGAGTGCCTGAAAGTTGAGCGAAGCATGTTTTGTTTTGGTGTGTTGTTAAAAGTCCGAAGAAGAAGAAGAAGAAGAAGAAGAAGAAGAAGAAGAAGAAGAAGAAGAGCAACAGCAGCAGCAACAACAATGATAACAGCTCCTCGCATGAACTACTGCAGAGTCCAGAGGAGACCCCAGCACAGTAACTGGCATAGCTTTCCTCAACTCCAGTTTTTTAGGCCCAGCGGAGGAAACCAGTCAAGACAGTTGTAGAATCACCAAAGAGAGAAACACCATATGAATTGTGAATCCTATCCACAGAATCATGCTATTTCCAGGGTAAAAACAGCCCTCATACACTCTTTGAATATTGGGATGCTCCTTAAGCAAAGCATTCAAGAAAGGAAAAAAAAATCCTTCTGCAAGAAATAGGTTCCATTTTGCCAAACAAGCGGCATAATTGTATGGAAAGACAAGGATTTCATTGCACCATTGCTCTTGCCTCAATGATAGAATTTTATATGGGTTCCAGACCCCCCCCCCCATGTTTTCCCACCCATCTTTTTTCTTACTGCAGAAAATCCAAGAAGAAAAGACTGAATAGCTGCAGAATACCTTCTAACTAGCAGCGCCAAGACCTGTTTGTTTGGAAGTACTCAAAGCCCAGATGGGAAAGTAAAGTTGGCTTTTGTGTTATGCTGTCTGCAACAAAAAAATAAATAAAAGAAAACAATGAGCCAGGTTTTTCAGAACTTGTCTTTGGGGGTGGGGTGGGAGGGAGCAGAGAAGAATGGAAGTGGTGTACTTGCTTCCAAAATCTTCACTTTTCAACAAACTTGTGTTGGCATACGGGAGAAATTTTGCAGACATAGAACTCCATCACACCTACCCCCCCCCCCCCAGTTTGCCTCCGTGGTTTTTTTTTAACCTCTGAGGCAAAAGCGTGTCAAGCTTATGATAACTTTAACCTGAAGAGCTGCTCTTTCGTTCCTTCACTCCTTCCGCTCGACTCGACTCGACTCCACCCCTCCTCTTCTCTTTCTCCCTCCAGTCAAGTCCTGGCAGATGAGTACTTCAACCAGACCGCCTTTCTGCCGGGCAAAAATGGAACGAATGACCCTTTAGCTTGGCTCTTTGGGGGCATTGAGGGAGTACAATCCGGTGTCTGCAAAGATTCAGATATTGTACGATTTTTAAAAAATGCTTTCGAGCCTGGGATGCAAGGTTTGGGTTTGCAAGCTTGGAGCCGGCTGCTATGAGAGATCGCTTTTTCCTGCCAGGACTTGATGCAATCCATTCAAGCCCCCAGTTCCTTTAAAACTACAAGGAGACTTAGGGTGCGTTAAATGCGCTTAGGGAAAATAATACAGACTTTTAGCATTCTAGGAAAGGCTGGGGAACAGGCGGGGTGTCAGCAGGACAGGCACGGGGTTATGTGAGTACCAATGCTGCAAATCCGCACACCAGGCATGGCGAGAGTGCACTAAATTGCTGGTGTGATGGAGCTCTTAATTTGTTTAAGGTGCAAGCAAAGTACAAGACTGATTGTAAGTGTGCTGAAGGTGGTGGGCTACAATTTTGTATTTACTTTCTACTGTATATTTCTCTACTTTTGCACATATCGTAACATTTTCTTGGGACCATAGTATATCCCACCCAAAAACTGTATGTAGCATAATCCATCACTCAGAAGAACACAGCAGTTTAAATCTGATTAAATGTTATCCAGTTATTTTGATTACCCTGCCACAACATGCCAATTCAGGGCATATACTGCCATCACGTGGTCATTTTATAAATCTGCAGGCCCCTGACATGTAGGAGCTCATTCCCATTAATATTATTTCATTTTTGCTATGAACAGACAGTGGGTACAATAGCTATTTCCTCAAAAATTGTGCAGGTGTTGCTGGGGTATACTGGAAATGTATGTCATAGTGTACCTGATCATCTGCCTCTGACTATTTGATGCTACCTGCCTTATTTGGTAATTGGATCTGAAAGCAGTGTATGACTAATTTGGAATAAAAACCAATGGTTTCAACAAGTTGAACAATTTGAAAATTTGGGTGGCACTTGCATATCTGGCATGGGATGATGGTGATCAGGGCAAAGGGAGAGGGAGAGGCCAAATAACATTGGAAAATGAAAACCCAAATGGTTATATGAATCCACTGTTTTGTTAGAATTGTTCTCGTATTCAGACTTGATAAATTTCCACCATGCAGGGACAGGTTTGAGAATCTCTATTGCAGGGGTGGGCAACTGGTGGCTCTCCAGATGTTTTGGCCTACAATTCTCATTAGCCTTAGTCAGCATAGCCAGTGGTAAGGAATGATGGGAGTTGTAGGCCAAAACATCTGGAGCGCCACATGTTGCCCACCCCTGCTGAAATGGAAAGTTCTTTGTGTCCCCACAAGCAGAGATAACAACAGGCAGCCACAAGAGACAGGGCCTTTTCAGCAGTGGTCCCTCATTTATGGAATAACCTCCCCAGAGAGGCTCACCTAGTGCCTTCTTTACATACATTTTTGGTGCCAGGCAACAACCATTTTATCCTCACAGGCTTTTAAAATGTGGTTCTTTTACCCCTGTCTTATTCTCTGCTGGGTAGTGAATTTTGCTGGTTTTGTGTTTGTTTTTAAAAAAGCTTTCCCTATCTTATATTGATAAGTTTAATGCTCCTTTTAAAAGTGTGTTTTTGTGTTTTATGATTTTAATTAGTTTTTCTTATATGCTGTACATGGCCTGGAGTACTTTTGTTATTGGGTGGCTAACGAAAAAAAGGAAATAATAAATAAATAAATAAATAAATAAATAATAGTAATTACCTACATAAAGCTTGCAGTAATACGAGACCAGGGATATAAAATGTGCGACCTTCCCTGGTCATTGCCCATGCTGGCTAGGAGGGATGAGAGCTTCAGCCTAACAACATCTGGAGGGCACAATGTTGCCTACCCTTCACCTAGCAAGCACAACAAAGGCAATATAATGTGTTGACTCATAAGAAATATTCCAAAATCTGTATTAGGGTGACACCTTTTATTAGGCCAGCTAAAATGTCACAAAATAATCAGCATAATTTGTTTCACTTAAGAAAGGTATTGCCCTAATATTAATTTTGGAATTTTATTTATTTACACTTTATGTATTTATTTATGGTATGTTTATCCCACACCTCAGTCAAAAAGGCTCCCGGAGCAGCTTACAATCAGTAAAGAAGTCAGTCCCTGTCCTCAGGCTTACATTCTAAAAAAGATGGAGTGAAGGGGGGGGGAGAAATTAAGGACACTGGGCTGCTGGGAAGGCCCTGCTCCCCTCCCTCATCTCTCAAAGGAGGGGCAGACCAACAGCTCCTTTTTCCCCACAGGATCATGATGTCAATTAGCCTGGGGGGGGGGGGCGCGCGCTTAAACTGGAGCAGGCCCTGATGGTCTCTCTGCCTGCTTCTGCCTCCCTCGCTTCTTCTTCCCCACAGGGTCAACTATGTAAGAGGGGTAGGTAACTTTGGGGCACCCGGGACCATGTTCCATCCCCACTGCTGCACCACCACCATTTGGCAATGCAGTGGCAGCCAAATATTAACTGTAGTTTGTTCAGCAGCAAACCACAGCGGAGGATTCAAAGAGACGAATCAAACTGGTTTTCAAGCTGAATTTCTCCCTTTTGAGTCTCCATTGCAGTTTGCTGATGAAGTTTGGCAGCAAAGTGCTGATCTTTGGCTGCTACAGCACAACAGAATTTGGGTGGTGGGGTGTATGTGGCATACCCATTTAACAAAAAAAAATCTGGATGGCTTACAGAATTAAAAAAAATAACAATATTGTAAAAAATCATAAAAGAAAAGAAAACACAGTTTTAAATACCTAAATATTTTAAACAGTAAACATGTAAATGAATAAAATAAAAATAAATATAATGGGAATTAGTTTTCAGTGTTCACCAGTGTAAATAACTGAGGTATTACAATTCTCAGAATGCGACTTTCTTTGTAAGCCAGAGTGATTCATACAAAACCAAGAACATTGCCCCATCCATAGCTGAAAGGATCCAGAGCCCCTGAAAAATAAGACTTTAATAGGCTCAAATCAACAGATTGGTTTAGCATCTGTTCTAACTATGATTTGAGTCATTGTAGCTGTCATGTGAGCCTGTTATTGGCAAGTGGTGCAGAAGCTCCACAGGTTTGCTGATTATTGTTATTCATCAGTAACATATTAGAGTTCTTGTGGAAACAGTGTTTATGAAATCAGAATATAAAGCCCAATAAACCAAGACACAAAAAATATAGTACATATTAGGGGTGTGCACGCCAAAAAATATTGTCGTTAATCATTATCGTCATTTCGGACCAAAAAAATATTGTCTTCATTCATTTAGTAGGTGAATCATTTCATCTTCACAATAATTATCATGAAAAAATGATATTTTTTGCAGCCCTATTTTTAAAGAAAAATGCCTATAACTTCTGTATTTTAAATGTTAGAGGCTTAAAACTTGGTCACAGTGCTTATGGGATATGCCTAAGTATGTGTATGAAATTTGAGATTGATCCCTCCAACCCTCGATTTTATATGAATTTTTAAAAGATCGTTTCCGTTCTGACAGGTCTGAATGAACGCACATGGCGAGCTGTCATTTTGATCTGTCAGAACTGAAACGATCTTTAATAAATTCATATAAAATTCAGAGTTGGAGGGATCGATCTCAAATTTGGCACATATGTGTAGCATATATGTGCTACACATTATGTGCTACACATATGCAATGTATATGTCATATATAGATGATGCAATGTATATGTCATATATCAAGCATTCTCATCTCCTCTGAGTGAAATGCATCTCTTGAGATAGGGCTTGCCATCTTCAATGTTGAGTTGGGACACATTTTTAATGGACCAAAAGTTCTCAGCCAATTAATGTAAAGGATTAATTAAATTCCAGTCCTAGTAGTACCATCGAAAGAGGAAAAATATTAGGACTAAACTGAAGTGCACCTATTGGCTTATCATTAGACAAAAATGATAACTAATAGATATTGTCACTGATCAGCTTTTCTGCTGTTAAAAGGAATGTAATAGCTAATAATGTCAATAATAAATAGTAACATGCAGTGCAATCCTATATATGTCTTCTTAGAAGTAAGCCTCATTGAATTCAATGGGAATTATTCCTTGTCAAGAGGGTATAGGATTGTCCCTTTATTGTTATTCAGTATATTTAGGCTAAAGTCATGTGTCTGCCAAACAAAATCTCCTAGCTAGGTAGAATTACAGAATTAACATTGCCTAAACATATGTTAGGTTAAATTACAGAATTCCCATTACCTGCACATATGTGTTATAAAATGACAGTTGTTTATAGAATATTTCTCCACTGCTAAATAAAAACAGGAAGTTGTTTTGCAGAAATTGTCCTGCTGGGCTGTATTTTTCTCTGCCTGCTGTTACTTTCTAACTTAGATTTATATCTTTTTAAAAATAACATGCAAGAGCACAATTTTCCCACTTATATTTGACCCTGTTGTTTATTTATCACTTCCTTGATAAAGAAAAGCTCAGCCAAACTAACTATAACAAATCCGACTCTTCAATGTACTAAAGAAATAATATCTCTATAAGCAACTCTGTAGCCTTCCGTAGCTGGAGACAACTGCACTCCAGGTTGTAGGAAAGACTGCTTACCTTTTTTCAGGACCACCTGGGACTCCTATTAGGGGTCTTTTGTTTTGTGAGCTGGTGGTGAGAAGCTCAGCAACATGGAGTGAGAAAGCACCGTTGCACTTTTTGAAATCTCAGAATGACTCCCCCCACTCCATTCCCATTGTTCTCTTATGATCTGGCCTGTCTATAAATATTTCCAGGTCACAGATCTGAGCGTTTCCCCTCTAATAGCTAAAATCTGGCCTTATGTACTCTGCGCTTGCCCTTTCCCTGCCTGCTTGCCCTCCCGTTTTCCTGCTTCCTTTAATGACTCTTCTCTAGAGCACCTTTTTGCTTCTTGCTCCCACCCCCTCGTGCCTCTTTCAGTTATCTTCGGATTGTTTCCACAGCTTGTACCCTGGCTGGTGTTTAACTCTGCCTCTCGACTCACTCTTCTATGTCCATGTTCATGCGTCCCAAAGATCTGCCTAGGACTTTCTGTGGCATCTGCCCCAATCCTATTGGGGCTCATATTTTCAACTTTCCATGGTGTTTTGAATCTCATTTTCATCTTTTGCCTGTGGCCCAGTTAAACACAGCAATCATTTACAGGGAGAACCTCAGTGGCAGAGCACCCCCCCCCCCCAACATCTAAAATAGGGCTGGGCAACATGTGGCCCCAACATGTGACCCCTGCCACAGCAAAAAAAAAAAAAATCATTCTTTACTCCATAGTACTTACACAGCCATTTTTTTTGCTTTATTTTTTTCTGATCACCCCATGGTGCCCCATTCCAAACCCCTGAAGTTGCCCACCCTTGATTTGAAATGTTCCAGGTTCAACTATTTATATCTCTATGTAGAAAGGATTTCTTAAGCTGGCAGGGCTGGGAAACGCCTTTTGCCAAGTCCTTGGAGAGGCAGTGCTCGTTTCAGGAGACAGCATTGGTCTAGAGAGATCAATGGCCTGAACTCTACATAAAACAGCTTCACATGTTCATACACATGCATTGTTTTAGGTTAGCCTCCTCCAGCCTGGTCTTGTCCTGATGTTTTGGCTCCAACTCCTATCAACCTAAGCCAGCATGGACAATGGCCAGGAATGCTAGGAGTTGATGTCCAAAACATCTGGAGGGCACCAGATGGGAAAGGCTGTTCAAGCCAATGTAGATCCGGAGAGAGACAAGATAAAAGATTTAGGCTACAATTTTATCAACACTTCCTTGGGAGCAAGCCGCAAGGAACCCAATATGGCTTCCTTCTTTGGAGTAGACATGTATAGCATTGCACTATTAAGCCTCAGGTATGAAAATGTCTTAGGAGCATCATAGTCCTAATTAACATAGTGATGCATAACTATAAACATAAGGATTTGAGTCCTGGTGCCAGGACATAATTCCTCACATTGTTGCTCTAGTGTTGAGCATCAAACCTTGTACCAACACATTACACTAGGATTATTTCACAGTCATGCACCACTGTGTCATATAGAGTCCTTGCTCAGGCAGGGCACTGATAACCTCTTGCACAGCATCTTGAGGGCTATCAGAACAGGAGTCATGGCCCCACACTGTGTGAAACCTATGCCGGACTATTGCTGTTACTACTATCACTACTACTACACCTAATACTATCCATATACATGCATTTTACAAAGAATGAGAGGACAGGTCTCTGCCCCAAGTGGCTTTCAAGCTAGAAAATGTCACAATGGAGACAACAGAGGCCATGGAGAATTTTGAATGAATCTTTAAGGGGTTTGTAATCACAAATAAACCATTGCAGAATGGCTCTGTCCCAAATTATTAGCATACGGTGCTGTTTGAGATGTTGCAAAGTAAATCCCTGTTGCAGCCCATTGGATTTGGGCTGTGTGTGCAAAAATGCAGACGTCTCATCAATTATGAGCAATCATCATTTTTCAATTGTGGCTAATCTTTTCCTGCAGGAGAAATATTACAATATACTCTGCCAAATCAATGTGAAATGAAAACGCTAAACAGCAGCTTGAAAAATAAGTATCAAAAAGCAATTCTCCACCCAAGTTTCAATTATCTCTATACAAAGTAGGCTTCCCTAAATACAATTAAATAATTTTTCCAAATGAATTATGCAAGCCATTTTTCTCTCCATTAATTTCCCCCCCAAAATCATTAACGCTCATTAATGGACCAAAAAGAAGCCATTGGAATTTCATTCATCCCCGTGGGTGCTCATGTGCTTAGCTTGAACAAAATGAGTTTCCAGTATGTAATCAGATTTGAATCAAGTCAAACCAATTCAGCTGAATGTCTGGCAATTCAGCCATTTGTAGAAATCTCTCTTTGCAAAAGCCAGGCAGTCAAGACCCAGAAAACTGACAAAATGTTGAAACACACAGAACTGTAAGTTAAAAATATCCATGTGACTTGCATAGGAAAGTGCCATTTCTCCTAAAACAGCATCAATGATTTAAATAGTGTTGAATAAAATTATTGTCCTGGAATAAAATGTTGAAATCCTATCACCCTGTTCTGTTCAGTATACAGGAAACGCAGCGTGAGAAAAATGCCCACTGAATGAGCCACGTGGTTGTTGCTGCTTCCCTGTGTGAAGAAAGAGGAAGCTGCTCACCCCTCCTGTGGGACTGAAAAGTGACGGTTGGGAAATGTGATTTCCCCCATCTGATGATGCTCAAAATCACATTTATCAAGTCACTCATTGGTGGCATATAAAAACTCTGCTAGGATCCTAAAGGTTGAGACAACAACATCCAGAACAAAGAGTGTAATTGCCAGGACTCAGGAATTCAAATGGGTTCAAATAGCTGCACATAGGCTCAAGTATCTCCTTGCGCAAGTCACTCAGGCTGCATTCAGATGAATGACAAACCATGATTTGCTATTAAATGCATGAGCTCAGGCTCAAATGTTTCCTCTTTCCCTTCCCCCCATCATCTGTGTGCAAGCGGAGGAGAATAGAAGCCAATGCTTTTTGTTAGTGGCAAACTACAGTTTACCATTTTCAGACACAAAGGCAAAATTTGCAAGTTTCTGATCTCTTTCCATCCCATGCAGGGAAGGGAAAGGAGCCTGTGACCTCGAGGCGTATGGCTGGTTGTTCATGAAATTGCAAGCTATGGTTTGTCATTGCATTGAATGTAGCCTTAGCATCTGCAACCCAACTGTACAATGGGATGAACTGTGACCAAACTCCTTGTGTTGCTTGCACCCTAAAATACCTTGACCAATTATGATGACATGAACTAGCATAGCCTATTGCTTATGTGTGATCTATTTAGTGCTCCTGTTTATGTTTATTTAAGTAAGTCATGCAAAATTGTTTGCTACCTCGCTGCATTTAAAAAAAGATGAATAATAAATAACAGCCACTTTATTTTCTCATTCGTTTCCCTTTGTTTCATGTGAATGTAGAATTTCATTAGAGTCACCATTCTACAAACATTCATGTGTGACCCATTCTCATAAAGACAAAGCTAGTAACAGTTTGGAAGACAAACATGCATTTGCAAGCATTATTGGGGCAATTTTTGATAAGCACCATTTGGAAATACCGAACACATGGGTGATGTTTTGAAACCCATGTTAAATAATATACAATTATCTAAGAAATGGAATAATTTTATTGCTAGACAATAAAGCCTTCATTTTAATAGCAGTACTAGCACTATAATACACAGAATACACACACTGTCCAAATTGCTAAAACAATATTGGAAAACCCAGAGGAAAAAAAATATCTGACAATGAAACTAACTATGACAAGGAAACAAAGTTGGCATGACTATTTCTCAAACCCAGTCATTGTGAACTTCTGGTGTCTGCATACAACTGAAAGCTTCGGCTATTGGGAGGTATAGAAATGTATTAAATTAAAGAAATAAACAAATAGTGAAGGGAAAAAGGAGGGCAGCACCAAACATGATGAAGCAAAAAGGAAAACCAAAACTGGAGGCAAAACTGCAAAATGTTACTAGAAAATAGGATTGTATAAAATAGTAAACTGCCCTTATAAAATTCCCAGTATGTTTTGGTAAAACCTTCTTCAAGGGCACAAGAACGTATTTTTTTTAATTAGGGTGGTCACTTAAGCATCACCCAAAAAGAAGAAATGCATCACCCCAAAAGAGGACGCCGATTTGCAGAAAATGCGTACATGCCAATTTAAATGCATAGATGCAAATTTAAAAATAATTACTCTAATTTAATTTCTAAATTTGCATCTATGTATTTAAATTGCCTGTGCATTTTATGCAAATTGATGTCTTCTTTTTTGTGATGCACGTTGATCCTCACAAGTAGGGTGAGATGCATTGCATTTCTGTTTTAATTCATTGGAAATATGATACGTCTCACCCTAGTGGGGACGATGGTGCCAAATGACCGGTGTGCCTGCTCAGTCTGCTATGGAAGTCCTAACTGCTGATGGGTGGCTTCAAGGCCACTGCTGCTGTCCCTTCTTCTGGTTCTTTTTCCTCCCACAGTTGCTTTCTGGAACTTGGGCTATTCTAGAAGTAACCATCGCATATTGCTATAATTTTCTGCAACTGTATTCTCACTTCAAATGAGGGCCAGTCCAACCATATAGAGGCAAACTAGGCAACTTGCTGGGGTATGGAAATCCTAGGGATGCCTTGTTTCAGCCATGTAAATCGCTTCCAGGAATTAAAAGGCAGCCTGCTTTATCCTCTTCGCACAGGGATGCCCCCGATTACCCTTCCCAGCAGCAGTAGCCCAGGGAAAGCCATAGCCTTCTGAAAGCTCCTATAGGTGGTGCTTCACAAAAGGAAGCCTACCCCAGATTAGTCCAAGAGAATGGCTTCTTACAACTCTAGCTAGTGGAGGCTAGTAGCTCCGATGTCATGGGGCAGTGAATCCACTCTGGGTTCCAGTCAGATCTCTAAAGGAGCTACCCAAAGGGATGAACCCTATCCCCCAAATACGTTCAGCACCTTAGATAACTCCTTTAGAGTTCTGGCTGGTTCTGACTGAAACCCACAGCAGATTCCCTGTCCAACTGACACTGGAGCCACAGCCTCCACGGACTGTAGCCTTGCAAAGTTAGATGGCCCTGGGCAAGAACTTTGTGTCATCATACATGGGCCTAGATGAGACTCATGGCAGGTTAGGTCTGCTATCTTGCTGGAGAGTGTGAAAGGTGTTCCACCACTTCCTCTTTGCAACAGTTGCGATAGTTTCATAAAGTAAAAACCACGAATAGCCTTTGCTGGTATTTAGAGCCACCAAACATGCGGAGAACACTACATATTAGCAATATCCAGTCATCTAGAAAACAATTTATTTAATTTAAAGGTCTCAAAAAGGGCTTAAATCCTCTTTAAGTTCCCCCTTAACTGCAATTGTACAATATACCGAGGATGTATACTATTAGCTTTAACTATTAGCTGACATTACTCATAGTAATTATGCTGTTACCATTGTGTTTATTGTGGCACTAATTTGATTATAAATGCTAGAAGTTATTGTGATAAAATATTAATTTGCTTGTAATGGCACATTTAGGAAAAGCATAATTATACTAGAACTTTATAACTTGCTACGTACCAACACAAAGCCACTGTGGTGGAAAAGTGGCACTAAAAAGTAAACACCTGTGAGAATGTACTTGCAAGGGTTTAAAACAATCAGTTAAGGTAATAATGCCTTGAACCATACAACAAGAATTAACATCTGAAATATAGCAAAATCAACAAAGTCCATCTGAGGATCATAGCATCTTTCTCCACCTTCAACTATGTAATTCTCAACAAATGAACAATGTCTGCCAAATCAGGGACACTAGGGTTGAACCTTGTACCTGATCCAAGAGGTGGACGGAGGCTACCAGTGAGATGATCACTCCATTAATGACAAAGCAAAGTCAATATGTAAAGATAGGACCATCCTGATCCAGGTGGGGCAGGGCAAGCATCAAGGGTACACATTAGGGTGACCATATTTGGGAAACCAAAAAAGAGTACATCCAGTGGTGGTGGGTGGGAAAGCAGCTTTCTGGGGCCTCCAGAAAACATGTCACCCCCCCCCCCTGCCACCTTCAAGGTACCAATTGGAGTGGGGAAGGGAAAAGCGTGTCATTCCTGCTCCACTGCTTCAAACGGGGCCTTTAAGGCCTCAATTGGAGCAGTGCGGTGGTGTCAGGAAAGCATGCTTTCTGGGGCCTCCACAAAGTGTGTCATTCCCCACCACAACGTTAATGGCATCCATTAGCATGGCAAGGAGGAATGATGTGCTTTCTGGAGGCTTCGGAAGGCAAACTTTCTCTTCCTCCACTACAATTGGAGGGGAAAGCATGTCATTCCAGCCCCAGCCCCCATGGCTCCAATCAGGGCCATTTCTATAATGTCTGGGAATGATACACTTTCCCCTTTAAGGCCCCAATTGGAGCAGTGGGGGAATGACATGCCTCCCAAAAGCACGTCATTCCCCCCGCTAATGGTGGCCTGAAAGGGGAAAGAGTGTCATTCCAGGACATTATAGAAAATTACAGAAAATCCCCCTTGACACCCAGGATAGAACAAAAACAAGAACAAATATGGGGAATTCCTGACAGTTGGTCACCCTAGTTTGGGTATCCCTGCCAATGGACCATACCACTGACAAGAGCATCCTGGAGTTGATCCTCTTCATCATTGCAACCTAGTTGTTCACCTGCTTCTCACTCTGCCCTAGACAATAGTGGTGGTGAGAAGGAGGAGCAGCAGATGCCATTGCCTGATTGCATACTTGCTCTCTGCCTGTTAAACAAGTAATTTTCTTTGAGAGACAAAGGATTTTAAATTCAGCTGACCTACTTTTTTAAGAAGTTGGCCTAATTGTCAATACATCTCAGGTGAATTCTTTTTGGTTGCTGCTATATAGGCTTAAGCTTCTTTAGTATGGTTCTAGAAGGATAGTGGATATATTTTTGCTGTTGATAGAGGCTAATCAGAGTAGGCAGTCCCCTAAATGGGTTATTTTAAAATTCTTAATATATGGGGAAAACCCAGAAGCTAAACTTGTTTAATCTACTTTTAAAAATGCTTGCTGCTTCAACTTTGAACTTAAAATTTTCATTTAGGCTATGCTTGTCTGAATAAAGGAGTTTTTTTGCAGCTTCCACTCTAAGTGTATGGTGAGCATTTTTTGAAGCAAAGTTAATGGGATTTTTGCAAATAAGAGGGAAAGACCAATAAGATGTAAAATCTACATCATTTCTTTATTTTGCCCTCCAAAAGCACATGTCCTGAGTACTATTTTGGATACTGGAGTTTTGGATACATGCAGAAGCAGACATATGAAGTCTGTAAATCTGCCACTGAAGACTGTCCAGTCAAAATGTCTTTGGCAAACAACAATGTTGAATTCTGCAGATATTCCTGCAATTTGAGGCTGTGAAGTTCATAACAGGATTGTGGTATGTTCTGTCTGCCCTAATAAACCTCCTTGGTATTCTTGAGAAGTTGGTTCATTTATGTTTTATACATTATTTCTTATAAATGTTTCATGGGGTTTATAAATTTTATTGTTGCAATACAGTTACTTGTGTATAAAATCTGCAGGGCCCCCTAGCTTTCATTCCTCTTGCCCATGGCCATTGTATTATCCTGTTATAAACATGTGCTTATCCAAGCACATGTTGCCAGTTGACCGAAAAGTTTATTCATGCCGAAAAAACACAGTTGTACAGCTCTCCCCTCTGTCATGGACTTAAACATCTTATAAAGCTGGAATCACTTGAAAATGTATTCCCTTGCCAATCATTTAGCTTTGCCTCTGAGTGGCCCCAGGGATGCCGAACGGCAGAGTATTTCAAAGAATTTCCCCAGGGTTGCAAACTATACCAAGAAAATCAGTTGGGAGAGCAGCTTCATTGAAAGAACACCCTGACAACTGAAGCCTCATATTCCTCATAGATTATCAAGTGAGCTCCCCCAGAAGCTGTATATCACTCCAAAACTTTGCTCAGGGCTAATGACTGCCCCAGAAAGGGTTGCTCCAGTAGTAGAATGCTTTAGAGGGGATTACTTAAATCTTTTCAGTTTGAGCTTGGGAAACTGTGTAATAAAGGTAGAGTGAAGTTAGGTGATTCTTTCTATGCTCTCACTCAAACAGCACATGCAACTTCCTGTGTTGCCGAATATATTCCATCCCCTACTGGACATGGATGGAACATGGAGGATGCCATGTGCTCCAGATTCCAGTCTGCAGTTGATAAGATGTTCGTGTGTGAAGAACAGATGTAGCCCACCATGTAAATGTTTAGCAAACAACTTACCTTGTACAGATATGTGTGAGTGTGTAGGAAGTGATGAACTCTATGATAATGATTATCACACTGTACCGGACTTAACAGTGTCTGACAGTGAAGATGATTTCAACAAAGATTATGTTGATCACAATTAGTGACTTGTTAAAGGATGCTATATGATTATGTTATCTTAAACTTAGTAGTTTTATCAGTTCCAACCTAGTTTATAATCAAAATTTATAACTTAAATTATAATTACATAAAAAAAAAAGTAAAATGAGGTTAAATACTATAAATATGCAAATATCTGAGAAACCATTGACTTTACAGTAAATGTTGTACAACCACTTTTTAGGCCTAGGAAATATGTTTAAAATAAGACCTTAACATTTAAAAGCTCTCCATAAATAATGGAGATATTGATGATTTTATGAATTTCATTGGAGGCCACCTTGATGGCATCATCATCAATACTACGCGCCACATATCATAGAGTGACACCATGGAAATGATTCATCTATAGGTAGTTTCTGATGAGATAAAACAACTCCCACTTTTTCCTTATGAAAAGTGCACAGAATTACAAATGCTCCCCTGCTAATATGGTCCCCTGGAAAAACATGATAAAAGACCCAGTTGTCTATATAAAACAGACTGTTCCCCCAAACCAATTACACTATTGGGATTACTGAATAATCAGCAATTACTAGTGTCTTGAATTTGAACAGAGTTTATTGAATTAGTCCAAAGACCAAATCAAAGCAATGATTAGGGACCACAACTTCATACTACTACGTGCTCCCTGCTTTTCTGTCTCATGGCCAGTGTTACTAGGATGAGTCCATTTGGGATGATAGAACACTGGAGACTAAAGATATTATGAACCATTTAGGGATATTAATATATAAAAATATAATGATGATGTATTGTTATTAACAAATATACAGCTGCAGCATAAATGGAGATAAGCTGGTACTCCTATAAGTGTGCTCAGGTATTTGTTAGAGAACTAGAAGTACTAGAGGATAAGAGCTTTGGCGGGAGTTTGTAAGAAACAGGAAGACCAGCTGTCTCAACATGAACTACGCCTTATTGCCATGGAGGATCGGGATAGACGGGCAAATATTCGTATAAGAAAATATCCAGAACAAGAAGGAGAGACTTTAAAAGATTTAAGAGATACAATTTTGACATGGATAAGAGTACAACTTCCAGATGAGTCTTGGGCTGAAGCTGATCTCGAACGGGTGCATAGAGTTGGTTCTAAGCGTAAAGGAGTGCTTCCAAGGGACATAATTGTTAAATTTGCAAATTATTATAAAAAAGAAAAATTTATGCAGGCAATTAGACGACAAGCTCAACCAAAGATTCAAGCAACAGCACTCGAAATCTATCAAGATTTATCGGCGCAGACCGTGCAGTGGAGGAAGAGCGTCAAAATTTGTACAGCAGCATTGAGGAAGAAATCGATAACCTACAACTGGGGATACCCAGTATTTTTGAGATTCTTCTGGCAAGGGAAGCAAGAAAGAATAACATCGTGCGAACAGGGAATCGAGCTGCTGGAGAAGTTGGGCATAATTGATGCCAATGATGTGGGAGAAATAGTCCAAGTAGAAGGAGTGGTTGGAGGTTCCAGACAAAAAGTAGAAGGAGCGGTTGGAGGTTCCAGTCAATGAAAAGGGATTAGTGGGGAAAGGGTTATAAAGGAGGGGAGGATCGGACTTTGCTCTGTGGGTTGGGCCGTGTTCCCTCCCCTGAAGAGTTCTAAAATAATTGGGACCAGTGCCCAGATGACTGGTGAGGAGGGGGGTAAAATGGGGGGGGGTGTGGGGGGGGAAGGGAGGGGGGTATGTGTATCACTGACCGAGACCAATTTAATGACGTGGTTGAAAGTAAGAAATGGAGAATAGATTGAGATGTGCAACTCTAAATGTTAAGGGGCTAGGAACGGTGGTTAAAAGACGAAGAATTGAAACATTGTTGAAAAGAAAAAAAATAGATATAATTTTTTTGCAGGAAACTCATCAGATAAAGGAGGGGGCTAATGAGTTACGAATGAGGGAAGTTGGAGTGTATGAAAAGTCATTTGGTACTTCTAAAGCGAGAGGTGTGGCAATAATAATATCGAAGAAATGTGGTATTAATATTCAAAGTATAAAGAAAGATAAGAATGGAAGGATCCTTATAATTTACTGTATGTTGGAAGAGGAAGAATTTGTGCTGATAAATGTCTATGCTCCAAATGGGAAACAAATTGATTTTTTTAAAGAAGTATTCAATATGGTGGGAGATCTAGGGAAAAAGAATATTGTGATGGCAGGAGATTTTAATATGGTACTAGATAAAGGGAAAGACAGGGATAATATAATAAGAGGTATTAGAGGAGAGGGTAAGACAGAATTAGCTAAATTAATGGAGAGGAAAGAATTAATGGATGTATGGAGAGTTGTAAAAGGGCAAGAAAGAAAATATACTTTTTACTCACCTAGATTTAAGAGTTACTCAAGAATTGATTATATTTTTATATCAAAGAACATGGTACCTAAATTAACAGATTGTGATATTGGAGTAATTAAGATCACAGACCATGCACTAATGATGATGGATATCAAGATAAAGAAGGATTATAAACAAGCAAAGAGATGGAGACTGGACGGAAGAATTTTTAAAAATAAAAACATAGTGGATAAATTAAAAAAGGAAGTGCAGGAAATATGGCAGATAAATGAAAAAGGAGTTAACTCGCAAGGATTATTATGGGATACCATGAAAGCAGTAATAAGAGGGATCTGTATCAGGGAAATGTCCACACTTAAAAAGCAACAGGAAGCACTTAATAAAAAGGCTGAAGAAGAGATAAGGAGTTTAGAGGAGAGACTGAGACAGTCAAAAGATAAGCGGTTATATGCCCTAATTCAGGCTAAAAAAAAGGAATTGGAGAAAGAAGAAATAGAACAGGTTCAAAAGAATTTATTATATTTAAAGAGAGACTTTTTTGAATATAGTAATAGAAATTCCAGGTTGCTGGCTAGATCCATGCAGTCAGAGAAGGCTAAGAATATGATAGGGACAATAAGAGATAAGTTAGGGAATAGAGGTAATGTAATGAAAGATAAATTAAGTATTTTTCAGGAATTTTATAAAGATTTATATACATCAGAGGTGCTTTCACAAGAAAAAATTCGGGAATATGTAGAAAGGAATTGGAAAATAAGACTGGATGATCAAGATAGGGAGTGTATGGAAGCCTTGGTTACTGACAAAGAAATTGAGGGAATTATTGGAAAACTAAAAGGAGGTAAGTCTCCGGGGATTGATGGTTTGGGGCCGGAATTTTATAAAATATTTAAAGATATTTTAATACCTAGATTAAAAAAATTATTTAATAATATAATAGAAGGAGGAATGACCCCGCCATCGTGGGACCAGTCCCTGGTTGTTTTAATACAGAAGCCAGGCAAGGACTTGACAGATCCAGCATCATATAGACCAATATCTTTAATAAATCAGGATGCAAAAATATTTTCAGCAATTATGGCTAAAAGAATGGGTACATTTATATTTAAATATATTAAAAATGATCAATGCGGATTTATTTTAGGTAGGAAAATGCCGAATTTAATTGGGAGAGTTATAAACATAATAAATATTATAAAAAAAAGGAACTTAAAAGCAGGATTATTAGCTTTAGATATTTTCAAAGCCTTTGATTGCGTGGAATGGCCAGCGTTAAAAATAATATTAAAAACATTTGGGTTTGGACATAAATTTATGGGAGTGATTAATCAGATGTATAAAAATAATAAAGCGGAAATAATGGTTAATGATGGGTTAATGCAACAAATAATATTAGCTCGAGGAACTAGGCAAGGATGTCCACTTTCACCGATTTTATTTGCAATAGTTATAGAAATTTTAGCAAATGTAATTAGGGAAGATGAAAGATTAAAGGGGATAGGAAGAAAATATAAGATTAAAGTAAATATGTTTGCGGATGATACGTTATTGACAATAGAAGATCCCCTAGAAAGTGGGGAGATGATTCAGAAACATTTGAGAGAATTTGGGGAAATTACAGGATTACAAGTTAACTGGGGGAAGTCAGAAATGATGTTGTATAACTATAACAAGGAAGAGATGGAGAAATGTAAAGCTAAGTTAGGATTAAGACATAAAAATATAATAAGATATTTAGGAGTTAATATAGATAAAGAATTAGAAAGAATAGAGGAACTTAATTTTGTAAGCTTAAGAAAAGAGGTAGGGGAGAAATTACAGATTTATAGAAAATTAAAACATTCTTGGTTTGGTAGAATAGCGGTTATTAAAATGAAGATATTACCTAAGGTTAATTTTTTGTTTAGAATGCTACCTATTAGAATTTCAGTAGCTGAGATTAAAAATTGGCAAAATATGATTAATGCATATTGTAACGGGGATAAAAGAGCTAGGATAAATAAAAGAGCTAGGTTATGGTATAAGACTCAAAAGAAAGGAGGTTTAGGACTTCCTAATATTAAGAATTATTATATTGCTAATCAATTAAGATATGCTATTTATGCTATTTTAGGGGAGCAAGATTTGGAATGGTTGGAATCGCAAACAGTAGAGATAGAATGTAAATTGCGGAATATATTTTTTACTAAAATGCAGAAGAAAGAATGGAAGGTACTGGACAACCCATTATTGGAAAATATATTATCGATATGGGAGAAGTATAGGGGGAAGTTGATACCAGGGGATTCTCCGCTTGCCCCAGTGGTAGTAGTGGGAAACTTCCCAAGAGCATTAAAATCAGAGATAGAAGTGAGACTGAAAGAACAAGATATTCTTAAGCTAAGGAATTGGATGGGAAAGATGAAGGATAGTGAGCATATTAAAGATTTGTTTAAAGGACAAAAGATAGCGTGGTTCAAGTGTTTGCAACTGGTAAAATGGACAGAGGAGTGGAGGATGAAAAATAAGAAATGTAGAAACAATACCAGATTTGAAGATTTAATTGAACAAATAGAAAAAAAAGATGAAGCCAGAGCTAAGAAAGGACTCACTAGCGAAATATATAAAATATTAATAGAGGAGGAATTTCAGGACTCACTTAAGGTTATAAAAGAGGTATGGGAAGAAGATCTAAGGGAAAAAATCAATGAAGATAATTGGGGGAGGATATGGAATGTAAGAATGTTGAAATTATTGTCGATTAGAATTAAGGAGAACTATTATAAGACAGTTTGGAGATGGTATCTAACACCTGTAAGATTTCACCAGATTGATAAAAAAGTGTCCAAGAACTGTTGGAGGGGATGTCAGGAGGTTGGGACCTATTTTCATATGTGGTGGAGCTGTGAACAAGTACAAAAATTCTGGGAAAGGGTTTTTAAAGAAATAACTGATATAATTGGAAGTAAATTGGAATTAAACCCGAAGTTAGCTCTACTAGCAATATGGGATAGTAGGAATAAGCATATAATTAATAGAGAATTGGTAAACAACCTACTGGCACCCGTTAGAATAATGATTGCTAAAAATTGGAAAGGGCAACGAAGTTATAAAATAGAAGATTGGTATAAAGAAATTTGGGATATAGCATTGAATGATATGTTGACATGTAAAATGAAAATAATGAGGGGAATGTCCAGTAAGAGTGATTTTGGAGATATATGGACTCCCTTTTTGGAATATGTTTTAAGATCGGGAAAGGGACAATCGCCTTCAAAAGAATCATTAAAATTCTGGAAGGATGATGGATGAATGTGAGTAGGTCTCAGGGGGGTGTGCACGGGGGTAGTCGAGGGAGTTAATTTGTTTATATATTATGTATTATGTGTATGTTTGTTTTGTTTTGTTGAAAAATTAATAAAAATTATACAATTAAAAAAAAAAAAAAAAGGGACCACAACTTCATACTACTACGTGCTCCCTGCTTTTCTGTCTCATGGCCAGTGTTACTAGGATGAGTCCATTTGGGATGATAGAACACTGGAGACTAAAGATATTATGAACCATTTAGGGATATTAATATATAAAAATATAATGATGATGTATTGTTATTAACAAATATACAGCTGCAGCATAAATGGAGATAAGCTGGTACTCCTATAAGTGTGCTCAGGTATTTGTTAGAGAACTAGAAGTACTAGAGGATAAGAATACATTTCCATTGTATTTCAGACCTGGTTTTGGGACTGCAACTGCTTGGTTGCCCCCCTATCCTGGGAGAGAAAGACAGAGAGTTTGTCACCTTGTTGATTCTCCTGGGCCTCTCAGCAGCATTCAATACTATCAACATGTCCATGGCTGTTTGGGTTGGAGTCTGGATATATGGTGGTAAGGTGGTCCCGTTCCTACTTGAGCTGATGGGTTTAGAAAATGGTGCTGAGAATCTGCCGCTTGATTTCCTGGCAACTATGCGATTGGATCCTATTTTAAATCTATGTGGGTTTCATTCTTTGGGTATATCTCAAACTGCTCTGCCTCAGTAAGCAAAATGTCTTGGACTGGCACTGAAATGGGAAGGGTGGTTTTTTTTAATAGATGACACTTATTTTTAGTCTTTTTAGGAAGTTGAGGCCAATCATCCTTCCAGATTTGTTGACCTTCAAGAAATATTGTAAGGCATACCATTGATGGCTGATCATACAGCTGGTGTCTGTCACCATGTGAAGGAGTGTAGTCAGTCAGGGTTGTATGGCTACACCAGATGTATGGATGAGCACCTCCTTTGTGACTGTCTGCCTTGCTCCTGTGGTTTCCATGATCGTGGGGTTGTTTCTTGAAGTGCTACAATTGTGTAAATTGCAGGGACCACGTGGAGGCACTGGTTCACACAACTGGCATTTTCAACTGGGCCACCATGAGCCCAACAGCTGCTGGTTGGAGGAACTGGGTAGCTTTAATTCTGTAGTGATAGGTTCTAGGAAAAATAGTTTGGGAAAGGAAAAGTGGATTCTTTGAGTCAAGCCCATCTCATATGCATACATTTTCACATTTAATCCAAAGGGTTGGAGACAATTTGAGGAACTGTGTAAAGTACCTCAAAGAAATCTAAAGAAATGCTGCAAGCTACAATTTACAATTTACATTTAAAATCCAGCAAATTAAAATGGATACTTAAAAAGGCATCAGAGCAACAGGAGCTAATGCGCTTCAATGCACTATTTTATTATTATATTGCATTATATTATATTAGTGCCGTGCTGAAAAATTCTTCCACATTATTTTCAACCATTCTCATTCATTTTGATAGAAAAGAAATTGCTTTTAAAAAGAAAATTGAAGGACAGGAAATTTTGGAAAAATTCTCATGGGTTGGGTTCAGGGTTCTCATGCTACTTTTACTTAGGAGGTGGCTGAGGAGTGTGTACGAGTGCCCTGTCTTTCATTGTACAATCATCTCTCTGCACCAGCATTAGAAATCAGATAAATCCACAACTGCCCCTCAGAAATTTAACATTTGGAAAGTGCTGAATACTAAAGAATGACAAGTAGGGCTGAGCCAAAATTTCTCAGAGGACATTTTTTCTCTGAAAAAAAAATCTGAGATTTTTTGTTTTCTTACCCATTTAGAAAAAAGGAGGCCACTTTGTAGATTTTCTCCATATTTTGGTGGGGTTTGCCTTTCCTCTCCCCATGCTCTGGAACCATTCTAGGTAAAGAGTGTTGTGGAAAATGCAAAATGGGGGCCAGGCTGCCAACATACTTGTGCTGGTGCCTATTGCAGTGGCAGTGCAAAAAACCCAAAACCCGTTAGAAAAAAAAGAGAAAGAAGCTGTTCTACAGCCCTTGCCAATGGTGAGCTCTACATGTGCGAAATAGTTGGAGAATTTCTCCCCACTGGAGAAATTCAGTGAAATTCTCCTGCCAATTTCTCTGCCCACAAACAGAGTGAAAAATTTCGAGGGGTCGTTTGTGCACAGCATTATATTATATTATTTATACATAATGTCTTGGATCCTGAATTGCCTTTCTGTTCATGGAAGGAACTCCAATCCAGCGAGACTCCTGCTGATGGAAGGGTAGGGGAGTGATTTTCACTTTTCCCCTCTCCTGCATCCCTCAGTGCCTCCTCCCACACTGTTCCAACCATCTGGAGCAGAGTTTTCAGTAGCACAGAGTGATTTAGGGAGAATTTGCAAATATCTCCTTGTCACCATTCCACCAGTGCGAGCATCTCATGAGTTCGATTCATGGGAACATCAGATCCAAGCCTAGGACCTGCTCAGATGATATGCTAACCCATGGTTAGGCCACTAACCCCTTTGCAGAAAATGGTTAGTGAGGGTGTTTAAACCATGGTTATGTAGCCACCATGGTTAAGAATGGTTCACACGACATGCTAAGTCATGGTTCAGATGACATGCTAAGCTATAATGTTCAGCTTGAAATGTTTAACCACCATGGCTTAGCATGTTATCTGAACAGGAACATTGTGTTATTAATCTTTGCATGCTACAAACTGGCAATCCACAGAAAGTAGAGGCTTTTTAGGCAAAAACTTCCAAAATATCTACTGACTTTAGGCTTTCAAATATGGGCAGTATACCATGTAGTTTTGCATGCTTTTTGTTTTTTTAAAAAATAACCAAACACACCTTCAGACATTTTTCCGGCGCACCCTAGTCACTGTTTAACATTCCATCTTCATGTACCACCGACATTGTTAAATTGCTTGCAACTGCAGAGCAGTCAAGCAGTACACAAATTAAGCCACAAAGTAATCGGATTTCAATCACTGAATATGCACAGTTCAATTAAGTTATTTATTGAAATGTTTGTCTTAGCTGCTGAATTCTTTGCATATTTATTGCCATTCTAAATAAACCTTTTCTTTCTCCCATTAAAATATCCTGATGTGAAAATAAAACGTAACATTTGTTTCATAATTCTGGTTATGTTATTCCCCCAGGTATTTAAAAAGGAACAAAAAGTCAATTACCTTGAAATTTGCCAAGGGTGTGATTAAGCACACATAATAAAAAAGGAATAAATTACACTATTTTTTCCTCAAGGAAGCTATATTAAAAAGTGTATTTTGGGCAATCTTTCATTCTACCATTCCTTTTAAACCTACTCCCTTATGTGTTAAAATAAAAGGCGCTGATCAGTACCAACCAATTCAATCTACTGGACGAGTCAAAACACCCAGCAATATTTCTTTGCAGTCCTGGAATCCTATTACTAGATTATATTGTCCAAATTCCATTGAAAATACAGAAAGATTACTTTGGGGCAAGGAAATGACAGACTTTAGTCCACATACGATGTTTGCTACCTTGCTAAATGGTGCTAGGGGCTATGAGCAGAGTGATAAATGAGTTGCAATGAACTTGTGGCATTTAGTGCATTTCCTGAATCCAGCATATTACCTCCATTTCTTGTTAAATTTGCCGGCTGCCATGGCAGTAAATTGCAATGAATATTTAAGCGAGCAAAGCCTGATATTTGAACTTGGCAACAATGGATTTAATTGTATGCAAGGAAAATTACGGACACAACCAATAAGGATACATCCACACAGGTAGAGTGTTAATTCCTCCTGTTGCTGTTGTGAGTTTCAAGGTATACTCTGACTGGCCACTTTCCATGTGATTTATACCTGAAAATATAGCAAATGGCTTAAAGAATCCACATTTCTGTGTGTGATGTGTTCCTATTAGTACTGCGCTTTAAGTTTCTTTATTCAGGGGCAGGGGCTTACTTCGGTGTCAAGAGCACTAATTCAGGTGGCAATGCTAAACATACCCACTAGAGAGTAAGTCCTAATGAATTGAGTTCTGAGCTGACTTTTGAATAAGCATAGGCTGACCATATGAAAAGGAGGGCATTGCTCATGTAACTTTAACTGTTGTAGAGAAAAGGGAATTTCAGCCAGTGTCATTTGTATGCAATTAGTTCCTGGTGAAATTCCGAGCCTATCTACACTACTGCTTTAAAACATAAATCGTTTACAGTTATTAACCGGTTTAAAACTGTTATAAACCGTTTTAAAGCAGTAGTGTAGATAGGGCTTCCCTCTTCATCACAACAGTTAAAGTTGAAGGGGCCCTGCCTTCTTTTGTTTATGGTCACTCTAGTATAGTGCCTGCAACTTTAACTGTTGTGATGAAGAGGGAATTTCACCAGGAACTAATTGCATACAAATGACACTGGCTGAAATTCCCTTTTCTCTACAACTGTTAAAGTTACATGAGCCCTGTCCTCCTTTTCATATGGTCAGCCTAAATAAGCATGTTTAAGAGTCGCACTGCCATTGTGCCTAATACCTGCAAGCTACTCTAGGGCTATGGGGATCTCTTTCCAACCAGCATCCAAGAGAGTTGCAGGATCAGGGCAGTTGACACAGACCAAAACAGAGGTCATGGCACAAATCGCTATGACTGTCAGCAGTAGAGATAGGCAACCAACTCCCATCCCTCTTAGAATTCTCTCTTCAGTCTTACTATGAATGAATTATTATTGGGTTGCTTTATCTTGGTGTATATTTGTTAACATGGGATGTTTCGATTACCCTTTGTGTATGACAGTTTAAATTTTGTTATGACTTGTAATGTTTTGGTTTTACCATGGAATAGCAGCATACAAATAAACATGATGAAGATGATGATAATGAGTTGCCTTAGAAATCCACTGATTTCTCTCCCCAAAGCCCAAAAGAAACACATCCGTTCATTTCCCAAGCCAAACTGACAGTATAAAAGATGCTGCTTCCCTGAGAACCCCCAACACCCAGATCATCTACTCATCAGGGTGATGCAGAAAGGAGCAGGGAGGAAGGAAAAAGTTCCTAGTGTGGATGAAGTGGAAGTCATGAATTCTGCTCCAGTTTAGATTTTGATCTGAGTTAGAGGAGGATTCGGCGAGTTTAGATACCCGCCTCTCCAATAAGGCAGCCTTTTAATAACCTTCAAAGTTCATTTCTGAGCCAGGCTTGGAAGAACTTTGTCAGCATTACTAGTTAGCGTTCAATAAATCCTTCCACACTTCTGATGTGGGACGCATGAGGGCATCTGTTGAGAACAGGGCCAGCCTGAGGCACTTGGCTGCCTGAGGCAAAGGACAAGATGGCATCCTCCATTCTATGTATAGAAGCTGACTGGACTACTGTTTGCATCAACTTTGGTGACATGATAGCATCCTCCTGAGGACAGCAGCCTAGCTTAGGGGCAGAGGGCAGTCCTGGCTGGGAAACCCACTCTCCAGCATTCCTTCTCTCTGTTCCTGTCCATAGCTGTAGCTGCAACAGCAGTTTTGGAAACCTCTCCACTCTCTCCCCTTCCCTAGTCCTGCAGGAGGAAGAAAACATTACTCCTGGAGGACCAAAAGTTCCCCCATTTCCCATCAGCCCTCTCTACCAGTGCTTTTTCTAGCATCTGCCATCCACTTCACATTAGGAAACAGATGTGGAGTGCTGTGGGTGCTGGTGTCTAGGGGACAGGTTACTCACTGGAGGGTATTTCCTCAACTGAAGCAGGTGAATACTGCAGGAAGGCACAGAGCCAGAGCTGGCCACTAGGCAACTGCTCTATGCATACATAGGGCTTGTAGTTTAAAATAATTGTCTTTTGTACCCACCCAGAGCTTGGGCTAAGGGGTGGTATAGAGATTAACTGACTGACTGACTAATATTTCCTGGGCTGTCTGTTTTTGGCTTTTAAAATTTCCCCACACTGTTTTATGCTACAACCCTTGGGTAATGCTATAAAACCGATGGTGGTGTATCAGGGCAATAAAACACGTATGGCCATTCCATTTCCTACAAAATGCAATATGGAAATGTCTTCATATACATGTGTGCACTTTCATGTATGCAATAATAATGTGAGAATGGTTTCAAGGTGTTTTAAAAAAAACCCATATGATCTATAAAATGACAGATGTCCCCCTGCTCCCCACTCATATGCACACATTAGTGTTCAGAATTCTACGACAAATATTTCTGTTATTGTAAACGATGGAAGATATTTTTCTCTGGAGTGTAACTAGAGCAGTAGAGTAATAAGGGTGGTGGTGGTATGTATGTGGGGAATTTCTTTTTCATATATCTCTGAACATCTTTTCACTTGTTCTTTATTCTACTTAAATGAAAAGATGATTTACAGCTTGTGTACTAGGCGGTGTAATTTATCAAATGTGGGATCTGAAAGAGCAAAGCCATAACAATATTAAAAAGGCAACGTGTTGTGGCATTGTGATGGGATTAATACCTTTTGAAGTTGCATGTGAGTGTGCCTCTATTCTCCCCCACCTGTGAATTGGTATTATAATTCTGTCATTCCTGATGAAAGCTAAATGTAAAGAAGTTGTTACTATTCAAGAAGAGAGTGTTCATTTCTGTTTTTTCCTTATACACAGCTCTGCCAAGACAGCAATTAAAAGAATGTTAAAACTCCAAATGTCAGTTGACAGTGCATGCATTATATTTAGCTTCATCAACTACATACTCTTGAATATTCTGTATATATGTATACAAAAGGCTATGACTCCACCTCAGTCTATCACTCACAATGACAGCCAAATGGAACTTCTAGGTTCAAAGGTATTATGTCACTGCATACTGGAGCTGACATTGGTTAGAACAACAGATTAGGTAGTGGAAAAACCACATTTAGGTCCCTGCTCAAATAGAAAGCTGATTGGTTGGCCTTGGACATGCCTCTCACCAGAAACCAAGTAATAAGCTGCCTTATACTGAGTCAGATCTTTGATCCATCTTGCCCACTATATTACCGACTCTGACTGTCACTGACTCTCTACCCTCTAAGGTATGACCTGCTCTCTGATCCTTTTAACTGGAGATGTCATGGATTGAACTTGGGTCCTTCTGCATGAAAAATATGTACTCTGCAACAGAGCTATGGCCCCCTTCTATGTCACAAGGTTCTTCTGAGGCTAAAAAACTACTCAGAGCTTCTTGGGTAAAGCCAAGTGGGAAGGGGCCAGCAATATTCCAATGGCTACAGGGTGATGAAGGCAGTTGCTGCTGCTGCTAGTGGTGGTGGTAGGGGCTGTCTGTCTCTCTTTGTCCATAGCTGGGTGAAAGCTGCTAATAAGAGGCTAAATTTAGTTGGCTTTTCACCTCAATACTTATTAGGTCTAGATATTTCCAAAGCTAAAGAAATATTGAAATAGTGTTTATTGGACATCGAATGACAAAATAGCTTCTCCATAATGAGGAAATTTAGCCCTTATCTTCAACAGTCCTCATTTAGTTCCTCAGACAAGACACCATTATATTTACAGCAGCTTACACACGCTAAACAGAGGAGAGCTTTTCCAAGTACATATTTTAATATGCTTCCTTCTGTGGTACTTGAAGGCCACTATAGAAGAATTCCATTTTGAATTCAGGTATGAGTTTGTGGAGATGGAAATATCGAAACCATGACCCACGTGCTGCTATTTTGTTCTTTGTACCAAAATTCCCATGAAGAGCTATTTACATCCTTATTACTGCCTTATCCAGGGCATCCACCTGATTATTATGTGAACTTTCCTGAGGATTGCGATGGGTTGGTCACAGCAAAAACCATGGAATTTTTAGCAATTGCCATTAAAATGAGGGATGCAATTGCATATGGAGTTTTAAATTGGATAGTTTTTAGTCCTGTTTTCAACATTTTTATTTGCTTGGTCATACTGAGTATATTTGTGTTAAGGATTTTCTTGAATATTGCACATTTTACTGAATATTTTATGTTTGTTTTACTGGTATAAATTGCAATGGCCATTGGCTTGGGGCAAATAAAATTTGATTTGATTTGACTTGTCCAAAGCAACTGGAAAGGTAACTAAATGATAAGATCATTGGGCCAGGCTGGGAGCTGGGGAAACACAGAAGCCCCTCTCCTCCCTCACCTGAAAAGTGCTCATTGATAATTTTTCACTAACCCCAGGAAGAAAACACCTTGATGAAGTTTACATTACAGATTACAGTAATTTGGTCAGTACAGGCAGAGTAATTTGGAGACACTGTGGACATATGACAATATCTAAGGCATATTGGGCAGTTAATTAACTCCACACAAAAATATGAAAAACAATACAAACTGGTATACTTGGACACACTCATGTTCCTCTTGCCCACCTGGCACATGATGATGTTCTCTGTAAGGACAGTCTTATAAATGTCTAAATCGCAGAAGAAGCAAAATAAAATAAAATAAAAGGCAACGACATTCTTTCCCACGATCAGCTAGTATCTTACCCTTGATTTGAGCTCCTCCTTCATTCGGATGGATCCCTTTTAACAGGGAAAGTTACCACAACCCATTCTGCAAGGATTCACTTTTACGAATGTGCTAAAATGAATGACCTCAACTGTTGTTTAAATAGCCATTTTAAGCATACTGTAGCAATGGCCCTTAATAATAATTTTGAACAACATTAATGTTTGGAAGAATTTAAACATGCATCCAAGGTGGTGAATGAAAATGACAGATATCAACTTACTGGGCGGTTTAATGAGGTCTGCAGACCAGAAGGTCACCCTCCACCTTGCTGATGCTGGGCCTACAGTCTAACAGCATTTAAAGCATATTTAGCTATGGAATACTACTGGGAAGGAAAGAAATGGAGAAATATGACTCTGACCAGCTGCTATAGGATGGCTAGCAGCAGCCAACAGGATGTTCCTTCCTGGCTTGTGAGCTGACTCCCTACAAACAAGAAGCAGCAGGAGCAGACTATCTGAAATTTTAAGGCTGATGGATATAACAAGCAGGCTTTTCAGTGTTTGAGTTACAAAGGGACCAGAGGACATCCCCCTAGCTAACATTTCTAGAAGGCTACAAGGAGGTCATATGTTGACTAAAATTAGAAGGAGCCAGGGAGTGAGTCTTGCAGATTATTTGAGTACTGGAGCCATTCAACATGACACATGTAACTTTTCTTGCCTTAGTTCAGGCATTCTGAATTACTCTCCATAGGAGTCAATTCATGGATAAGTCCAGCTTTATACATTTGATTATTTACTTGTTGCAGAAGGAAGGTTGTGATATTTGGCAGTGCCGGTTTCAGAGTTTTGAGTGCCCTTAAGCAAGTCTCCCTCAATGCTCCTCCTTCTCAAGTGAGTCTCTCTTCTCTCCTCTCTCTCCACTCCTCTCCTCTCCACAATTGTCATCAGCTTCTCTTGCTCCTCCTCCTCTTTCTGAATGACCCTGTTCAGGCAACACGCTAAGCTGTGGTGGTTATGCATTTTGAGCTCAACGTTATGGCTTAGCATGTCATGTCAACCATGACTTAGTGTGTTGTGTGAACCATTCCTAACCATGGTGGCTACATAACCAGGGTTTAAACATGCTCACTAACCATTTGTTGAAAAAGGGTTAGTGGCCTAACCATGGCTTAATGTGTCATCTGAACAGGACCAATGTTGCTACTGTTCACTTATGCTCTTCCTTCTCATCACGACTGTCATCTGAGCCAGAGTGAAAGGAAGGTGAACAACTAGTTTGCAATGATGAAAAGGAGAAGGATGTCTTGTAAGCAGGTGCCTAGCCATACCTACCTTTGATGCCAGCCCTAAATTTTGAATTTCTGTTGGGAAGCGGCGAAGGGTTGCCAATTGAAAGCCAGCCTTGGTCATATAAATGAACAACTATGGCTTGATCTACACTACTGCTTTATAGTGGTACTGAAGTGCACTGATAACTGTTGGGGCACATTACACATTCCATGTGCCACTTTCTTAGTGTTATTTCCTGTTTTTTATTGCACATTATCCAAATACCACAACAAATGTCATTGTGTGTTCTATGAGGTATAAATGTGAAAGAAGGCTAAAGCATTACCATGATGCAATCTTAATGCTTTGATATAGGTTTAAATCTGGAGTGTCTCTACATTAAGGAAAAAACCTACACCCTTTCTTTTTCTTCTGGGGTCTTTCCATGTTGACTACGGCTCCTTTAGATGGCGGCCAACAGAGGCCACGTGATTTGTAACTGAAAATGTCCCCTCTCAGGAATGCTCCATAATGTTAATTGAAACAGTGCCACCTAGTGGCCTATTATAATTTTAAATAGAGCATTACCTCTGATCTTTTAAAAAGTGAGATTACCAGAGGAAGATGTGGGAGATATTCTGGAGGTTCATGGCATAATATAAAGAACCCACAAACTTCCATAAGTGGGCAATCTGGAGTGTGTAATTAATCCCTCATATAGAGAATCTCCTAGCCTCTGGCACTTGAATCCAGTTGGGAAGGGGTTATAAATGCAAGACCCAGAGGCACATTTCTATATCTGTTGCTCACACACTCTTGTTTGCTTTTCCTGTCTCTGTTCCACCTGCTCATAGCACCTTCAGCTGCCAGGAAGCCCCCCCCCCCACATTATTGCGAAGGCTCTCAAAGTTTTCCACCAGCTTGGACAGTCTCTTGGAGCTTGTGCAGCTGATGTGGAGAGGGGAGTGTTGGATAAGAGTGTTGATACCTTTTGCTGCAAATAGGGGTGAGTGGCTGCATTTAAGGGAGGCTGCCCTAGAGCAAAGTAAAACAACTAGGCCAATGATTGCTTCCTTGAAATTTCCATACTGCATCTCTGCTTAATACTGATATATTCCATGCAGGGAAGGGTTCTTGTGTCATTCACAGTCATGTCCTGTGAAGAAATGTCCAGAGGGCTGTAAAATACAGCAAGAAAGGAATTGCATTTGGTTTTGCAAAAATCTCTGTGCTATTGTTTATGTAGAATGTTATCTGCAGCCATCTCTCTTTCTCCCTCCCTCTCCCTTGCTTTTCATTTGAATTTTCTCACATTATATCAGAAGAAAACTGATTTCGTATACTTGGATGATATGTCTCATTACGTAACTGCAGGATCTTTTTTTTAGGGGAGGAGAATGGGGGCAATTGTCCCAGGCCTATTCGTTCATATATTCTGTTCTAGAGTATGAAACTCTTATTGGGAATTTGATTTTGGTAATGAATATGCAGTCAAATGAGTTTCATAGCTTTCTAGATCAGGCCAGATATATTGATACAAAAACATGGCATTATAATTTCTCTGCTAATAAAGACCCTTATTCAAATTACTTATCTTTACAAACTTCAGGTTAAATGCAGAATAATTTATACTTCCAACAGTTCTACAGAAGGAAAAGAGGTTCTGCACCTGCAGGTGCAACTCTTCCCCCCTGCCTCACACACACTCATTGCTGCAATGGTACCTTTCCCTACAACTCCCATAAGCCCCAACCAGCCAAGGATGATGGGAGTTGTAGTCCAAAACATTTCGAGGGCACCATCTTGGGGAAGGCTGCTGTACCGGGCTTTTAGCAGCATACAAGTTCTATGTCGGATCAGGAAATCCCACTTGTGCTTGACAACTCCTAGCTGAAATAATGAGTGGACTTAAGCAAAGCCAAAACCAATTATTGGCATATTGAAGTAAATTAATAGAAACAAGCAGCTGAGGGATATCTGAAGACTTGGATGGAACAACCCACCACATGGTTGGTGTCTGTTGGCTTACGGTGTCTAGTCTGAGTTTCTGTTATTAAGAAGGGCAGAAAGAAACAGTCCGAAGAAGGTCCTGAGGGCATTAAAAATCTGAACAACAAAGAAAAAGAATTAGGGCTGGGGTGAGTGTTCATCACCAGTTCTTATTTTTAAACTGAACAACTGAAAGACACTTGTTATTTGGGATGTTGACAAAGTAGGTAGCTCATGTGAAAAACCAACATTATCAAGGCCCTTTTAGTGGGAGCATCTTGCTAGCATTTAAAGGTCCTGGACATTCATGGTAGTGAAGGGTGCAGTGCCTTCAGGGGTTCATAATGCTTGCCTCAAGGAAGAGTGGAGCTTTGACACTTCCCACCCTGGCTCACCTTCTCTCCTACAACTAGCCCCCAAGCCCCAACATAACAATAGGAATATATTCAGTCAGACTATGTAGCTCAGTAGTTCCTTGACCAACCAGCAGTGTCTCTCCCAGTACTACTTGGGGGTGATGGGATAAAACCTGGGATTTTTTGCATGCAGAGCAAAACCGACCAGATCCTGTTGAGCTGTAGTCTCCAGGCTGCTTTGCATGCCCAGATCATGTTGAGCCTCCTTCTGGCTGTACAAATCACTTGAAGGCTTGCCTGCCTCAATCTGTGACTCCCTTCAAATGTCTTTTGACAAACTGTCAAGCATCTAGGGGGCTTGGCATGCCAACCTGACCCCAAATTACTTTTCACAGTTTCACAGGCAGTCATAGGAATGGTATCATGAAGCATATGAAGGCATCTAGAGATTTGGAGGTATACAATGCATCCCAACCCAACCCCCATCTCTGGGTGTGAAAGGGCAGCCAACTTTCTGCAGCCCAAAAGAATCCCTGCGAGGGGCAGTCCTGGATGGTGGGCAACATCTTTGCAGACCAAGATTGGGCAGAAACTCCCCCAAATCTTTGCTGGTGGAGAATGCCTTTCCTCTGTGGAGGATCTCTTTCCCCTAGAGGGTTTTTATTGGGTGCTGCAGCCTGTTTACTTCCTCAGTGGAGTGAGATTGCTTGAGAAGGAGAAGGGAAAAGGGATGCTATCTCTCTCCCCTCCTTCCAGAGCCCAGATGCTTTTTTAAACAAATAAAAGCATTGGAAAGTGTTACTGTAGTCTTCTTTCTCTCCATTTCTTGCCTCCAGCCTTGCTTTTTCTCTCCCATCTACCCTTTGTCCTTGCTATTTCCCCCTCCCTCCCAGCCTCTAGCCTTGCTATTTCTCTCTCCAACACACACACCTCACCAACCCTTTAGCTTACTTTTGACTAGCTAGGCCCCCATGGCAGCCATTATGTGACTAGCCACATCCTCCAATGGGAGCCATTTTGTGGAGATACTCTCAGTTTCTCAAATACACAAACATGTCCATGGGTCCAAAAAGGCTGGAGACCCTGATCTAGGCCCCACTCTAGTCAGAGCATGGGCGTGGTTATACAAGGCAGTGCCCCTGGGTGGAGAAAAATGGAAGGAGGCAGAGGGGCTGTTGGGGGAAGGGGCAAGGAGAGGGGCTGAGAATGGAGGGCGGAAGCAGACACAGATGCTAAAATGCACCTTAGGATGGGGGTGCAGAACCTCTTTCAGCCCAAGGATCAAATTTCATTTGGAGACGCCTTGAGGTCCCCATTACAGTGGTGGTGGAGCTGAAGACAAATGAGACAGGGAGTGTAAATACAAAAAAAAACCCAGTGGATTTAATGCCCTTACTTCTAACTAGGCTTTAGGAGAGGCATTTCAACCTTGTAGAATGGCGCAGAACTGCCAACAAGTCCCTAAACCACAGAATGATTTGCAGTCAGGTTGGTCCAGGGGAAGGGAGAAACCCTGTCAGGCCAGATTGGAATCTCAGGCAGGCTGGATTTGGCCCCCAGGCCTGAGGTTCTGCGCTCCTGCCTTAGGACATTTCAGACATTCACACTAAGAAGTAAAGGCCTTTTGCATTTCCCAGGCAAAGGCAAAACCCTCATTGCCTAGAACGTGCACTCAAGGTTTGGGTACTAAAACTGCACTGTACTTTCAATGATGCACAAGGGAATAAGAGGGTCACCAAGAAGTCTGAGTTACAGGAAATCATGGTGATTGATCAATGTGTATATAAAACACAAGGGATAGCTGCTTCTCTCCTCAAGCCTACCTCGGTGGCACCACTGTTATGAGATCTGTGTGACACATCATTTACCATACTTATTAAAATTACCATTTACACAGTATGCAGGGGAAAAAAGTTCCATAATATTAATTTCCCTTGGCAGTCATTTTGAGTTAATTACATGGCAAATTAATTTATGCTTTGTGTGTTCAGGAAACCTCAAGAGAATATTCTTTCAGTGATCAATAGATATTTGATGCACAATGGCTGTATACTGTAATTTAATTATAGAGTTTCAGCACACACATTTCCTAGGTATTTTGAGTCCAGATTTTTTGATATGGAGCATTCTTTTATGGTACTAGGCCCCCTGATCTACCATGAATGAAAAGCCACTTGTTTAGGGACACTTGGACAATTATTTAGGAACAAGTGTTTAGGGACTGAACCGAACCCCCTGTCCCTTCATTGGTGTCAATCATCTTGTCTGTAGAAAGGTTCCAATCCAGCAACAGATCAGCATACATAGCCTGAGGAGCACATGTGCCAGTTTGAACTTCAAGGAAAGGCAAGGTACAAATGTAATACATGCATACATACATACATATTCTTATTCCAATGGGGGGGGGTGCATTCTGATATTGATTTTGTACTTGCAACATCCTACCTGGATCAGTTGATTAACAATTCTGCCTTAAATGACTGGATATTTATCATCATACAATAAAACAGATTTTTACAGTCTGGTGGTTGTCAATATCCAGAGTGCAACATTTTATATAAGAAGCTGTTTTAAAAGAATCATGAGTATTTAGAGAAGGTAAATCAGATTTCCCCATAAGCATAATATAATGGAAACCAGTGTGAAATTAAGGTCAATGATTAAAAACCCTGCCAAAATGATTGTTTTTAACCTAACGCAGGTTAACCTACATTGCATTATTAACTACCCAATTGCTGAACCTACAATTTTCAAAGCAATTTATTTCAAGGTTTGTAATTTGCTACCATAGAGTTTCCTTTAAGCCTTCCTTTTTAGGGTCAAACAATACATTCTCTCTCTCTCTCTCTCTGACATCTCACTCCCTTAGTTCCCACCCAAATTAAACAAGATAATGAACTTAATACAACTATTTCTTGGAGAAGCTTTATTCTGCACAGACAGCCTGAACCTATACTTGTCCATACAGTGGCAACAACTAGACTCTAGTCGCTAGAGCTTTAAACACTGGGTGCCAGTCTAGAAGTATCCTCATGAGTTGCATGCAGGAAAGCCTTCTTCCAAATGTGGAATTCCTTTGGATTATTAAAGGAAATTGGCTTTATTTATTGGCAGGATTTGAGGGTCCTGTCAACAGCACAAGAACAAAGACAAGAAATACCCCCCCATAGTATGTGCATTCAAAGTAAAACACCAGATTTTTAGAACTATCACAGAAGAGAAAAATAGCTGCTGTCTGCATGACATGCTGGACTAGCTATTTTCATTACAGAAAGAAAGGAAGGAACCTATGTTGTCGGACAAAATGGCTGCTTGTTGAAAGCAGCCTGATAAGATTCTTCACTCTCACAAGGCTGATGGCATTTCCCACCCAGCCCTTGCTTCCCCACACCCAGATAATCTATTTCAAATTTCAGCCCCAACTGAAGCTTCAGCATATAATTTCCAGATAAACATACTTAAAATGGCCACTTGATTAAAATTGTGATTTTATTCACCAGGAATGGAGATTGTGTGTCCCTCTTGATGTTGTACTGCAACTCCCAACGTCCATCACCATTGGCTGTGCTTGCTAGGGCTGATGGGAGTTGCAGTCCAATGGCATCTGGGAGGACGTACATTCCCCATCCTTGCTATACACACTCTCACCTAGGAGTCCAATTGATCTTAATTGGATTGCATTGTTAATCAGTGAGCCAGCCCTGAAGAGCTTAAGTCTCTAAAGTAGAACGAGGGTTCTGCTTTCTTGTATTCATGGCAATACAACCTACCTGACCATGGCTTGAATCGAATAGCGTCCTTCCACCAGTGTAACGGAAATGGCTGGCAGAAGGGATTTCCCTTCCCCTCCTGCTCCCCAAATCTGTTCCAGACAGTTGGGGGATGCACCTAATCAGATTTGGGGGGGGGCATGCAGAAATCTGCTCACACAATATTGGATTTAAGTCCATAATAGTAATATCAGGAACAAGAGGTTAACCCCACCTCCAGCTAGCTAACCACATGGCTGCATAGATCAGTCACAATCTGTGAGTGCATAGATCTGAGAGTATTTACTAGCTTTTCAACATACACTCTGTGCAGACAATAATCCTGTTGGGCTTTTATGCTTCATTACAGAAACCTGCCCTTCTGTAATAAGAATGTCTTAATAATGCGCTCATTAAACCACCAACAGGGTGCTTATGCTTTATTATCTCTGCTTTTTCCCCTTTAGTGACTTCCATTTTAGGTGCGCTGAGTCCTCTTTTCTATATGCTTTGTTAACATGTTTATTGTCCCACATAGAAGCACACTGCTCTGAAATAGTCTAATAAGGGAGGTTTGGAATCAATCTTTGCCATTGTTGATTCTGTCCTTGGCAAAAGAGGCTAACTTGGTTGTTGCAAGTTCAGCTAAAGCTACTTTTTACAGCAGGGATAATACAAAATGCATCTTCATAAAGAACATTATTACCTGTGAGCCAAAAGAAAGAAAGAAAGAAAAAACTCTTTGGCTCACATCTTGCACATCTCACAGCCCCATTTTCAAGAGGGACTAAGCCATGTGGGGAAGGTTGGTGTATGAATGAAATTCAGCAGCCACAATTGCTGCAGACCAAAGGGCTTAAATTTGCTGCAATGTCATGAAAATAAAAAATATTAATCCACTGGCATTTTACCTTTGAAATTGTTACAGTTGTTTACATCTAATGGCTAGAATGGAAAATACTGCACAAAGAATGAAACGGATAAATGGCCAAATATTGATCTACTTTGCACCTGGGGATTTGAAGGGCTTGCTTTCATTTACCAGGAGTAAGCAAAGCAAAACTAAGCTTAATGCGAAATGCCATTATTAATCAAAACCAGATACCAAATAACCAAAAGCCGTTACCCCAGAGTAACAAGCTGAAGCCCAAGTCAACCATGGCTATGGGGACTAATAAAATGATGGACTTGGTATGTGCCATGTACACGGTTTCCTCACTTTGCATTTTTGTGGAAAGCCACACTTTATTATGGATGCTGGAAAGAAATAAGAATATATTGTGGGAAATGTTGTCATTCTATTACAAAGAATGTGTCAGTTTTGCTGGAAAATTATTGATATTAGCCAATGAACAAACCAAAAGGTTTAATTCTGAGAAGTTGGTTGAAATCCATGAAATGAAAAAATAAAATAAAATAAATAATTTCTTGCATCTCCTAAAGTTTCAGGCCAAATCAGAAAATTGGAGTATCTCTGTGACATGAACCAGGACTCTAAACTCTCATGAAGGATCTTGAGTCCTCAACCTCAGAAGAACAGGCTCCTCAATTAATAGTTCAGGAAAATGATTTGGTTACAGAAAGGTGTCACAAAGCTTCCACCTCTCCATGATCCAGTTCCCCAGAAAAGCCCCCAGAGACCTGCCCCTGTGCCCACAGGAGGTCACATTGCCATCTTCAGATTCTGAGGACTCCAGCCATGAATAGACTAGTATTGAACAGCTGCCACCCCACCCTACGCCCCACATCATCATAATCTGGGGCTGCCAAAACAGACCAGACCCTTTACATGAACAGGCTTCAATCAGTTTGGAGGTGAGGCCAATGAGCCTAAAGGAAGCCAAACCTCTATTTATGGGTCAATCTCAATCTGTTCTTTGTTGGAACAACATACAAACAAGCTCATCTGATTTGCATCCTCAACACCACCTGGAGCTCTCCAAGGTGTTGTCCTGTTTCCTCTCTTGCCCCTTTGAGAAATCTGCCTTGCCTGAAACCTGGGTGAACATCCAACCCACAGTGCACCCCTGTAACTTGGACCTCACCAGCACATAGCAATGCAAATCTGAAGATGGCAATGTGACCTCCTGTGGGCACAGGGGCAGGTCTCTGGGGGTTTTCTGGGGAACTGGATAATGGAGAGATGGAAGCTGTGTGATACCTTTCTGTAACCAAATCCTTTCCCGGTGACAGCTAAGATGCCCAATTAAAAATAAAAATAGTCAATCTGAAATGTAACCACTCTGTTTCAAACCCATGAGGATAACACAGCTCATGCTACAGAAAATCCATAGCTCATCCAAGTTCTACAAATATAGTCCAACAGCAACTAAAATAACATATGTTAAGGAATATGTCCCAAAGCCTCCAGTATCTTCATCACGTTTATTTTCAGACCTATATACAGCCTGCAAGTGGGAAAAGATGGACAGGATTCAAAGGCTATGATTCATCTTCCTTGCCATTGGTGCTGCTGCAGCTTTGGGAGTGATCACCATAGGGCTTAGGCCTCTTCTCTCTACCCCATAGCCATCCACAGCAATTCCTCATAAATGTAAATGGTAGAGTTCTGGAAAGAAAGATGATAATTATGTTTTCAGTGGTGGCCCCCCAATTATGGAATGATCTCCCCGACGAGGCTCGCCTGGTGCCAACATTGTTATATTTTCGGCGCCAGGTCAAGACTTTCCTCTTCTCCCAGGCATTTAACAGCATATGATGAGGGTTTTTGAGTTGTTGTTGTGCTTTGACCCAGAAGGATAGTGTAATTTTAACTTGTTTTTATGCTTTTTGCTTTTAAATTTTGTATATCGGTGTTTTAATTGTTCAATGTTTTTAATTTTTGTAAACCGCCCAGAGAGCTTTGGGTATGGGGCGGTATATAAATGGAATAAAATAAATAAATAAATAAATAAAGGAGCTACAAACTGGCCTCTCATAAAGAATAGATAGTGGATCCAACTGTGCAGGTACCTGAGGGTTGTCAGTAAGAGGAAGAAAGGAAGGAAGATGGTTCCACCGAGTTGGGAGAATGTGTCTGAAACTTTCACATTGTCAGTTGAATATATGAAAACAATGGCTCACTTCAGGCACAGGAATCTCAGTGTAGTCAGTGATGGATTTATTAGACTGAGAATAAGCATTGTGCCCACGTGCTCTGTACTCCAATCCTTCTTTCCCCAGATGCCCACTTTTGATGCTTCTATAATGGTTTATTAAACCACAGTTTCCTGTTACATGCAAACTGGTCAACTGTTGTTTAATCTGTTTACAAGCAAGGATATAAAACAGGATCTGATGTTTTCAGCCAATACATAAAACAGTAGAAATGTGCTCATATCTGTCACTGGGTGTGGGTGGGGAGAAAGTTCTTCCTGGCTTCAAATTAGCTGGGAAAAATGGCTGTTTGGAGATTATGTGATTTGGAAAGAACTGCAGGCTAAACGGGAAAAGCGCTATATTGAAAGAGCAAAGAGTTATTACACTATATAAGTGTCAGAGCACTAATTGGATGCCCTACAGTAGAGAAGAACTATCCACCTCCTAATTCTGGAATAGCCTAATGCCCTTGAATTGGTTACCAAAGCCTAATTATACACGTGTCATCTTTTCTGGATGCTGATAATGCTTCTTTGAAGATTAGCTGACAGAGACCTCTGAAAATAATCTCTCTCTTTCATAGCATGTAAGATTTTACCTGCCTGCAGGGGCAACATCCACCCCGAAGTTTCATCATTGCTTAAATGATGGGGCCATTTTGTGTGAACCTGCTGAAGAAAAACAAATCAATCAATCTAAATATTGTTACTCTGCTCTTAAATGGTCCGATGCAGTCTTCTTGACATTTATTGGCATTACCTCTTAAGCTGCATATTATTTTAATATGGCTAGCCTTGAAATTAATGATTAAAGTCTGGCTGTTCTGCATTGTTTGACATTGTCTTAAGAGTGGGTGTCTGTTTATGCATAAACTCAAATGCCTGGTACAGCCCATCGGAACGTGCAAGCACCACAAAGCTCATATTCCTGTAGAGTTTGTAGGTTACCTTGTTTCAAAGTGACCCTGATATATATCACATGGGCACTTTAACTATCCCATCATTCTCCATTGCATGAGTGATCATTTATGCTATTAGACCAATAAGCAGATTGGACTTCACTTGATACAAACACTAGGTTTGAATAGGGCTTCTGGGGAAACCAAGGCCAATTCACAAAGTTAATGACTTAGCCTCACAATTCTCCAATGGGGGGCATTTTAGTAATGTTGTGGATTCCTGCTGTTTCTGCCCTTCAAGAAACACATTATCCCCTGGTTCCATGCTACTTGACTCCTTATTATCAGGTAATCTTAAACAAACACCCTTTCCCCCACCCCACCACCAGTCTTCTTCTACAGTGATTCATAGAAGTGCAAAGGTCTGGTTTCCTTCTGTCCCATGATAATGGAGGAGCAGAACATAATTCACCAAATACATTCAGAGGAATAGTTTTAAAGAACTAGAAGGACATTTCATCCAGGCAAATCATATATTTGTGAAGATAAAGAACTAATCAATTCACATGACTTTTCAGGTGAAATGGAGAGCAATGGTGCCAAAGGGTGTAGGTGGTGGCGGTGGGGGAGTTACATAACATTTGCATGCCAGACAAAACTGGATAGACATTATTGGAATTATTTTTTAATAAAAGCATTTTGCACAGCTGTGGTAAGTTATAAAAGCCAACACCATGGATATGGTCTCAGATGAGTTGTTTTTACCTGCTTCACTGCCGATAACCTTATATTTATGCCAGCCAAAGAATAGCAGGGCGCACGATGCTGGAAGCCTGTTTGAACTATTTTATAGAACTCTGTTTAGTTGGCATGAATTAAATACAAGGTCTACATTTAGTATATACCTGCTTTTGAACATCGTTGAGATCTTTTAGAATACTATTAAGTACATAAAACAAGAAGTGTTTTTATTAGTATCCTCTTGACAAGTAGAGAAAAGATTACAGGATATCTGGAAAGCTATAAACTAATAAGTGGCTTCAAAGAGAATTCTTATTTTGGAAGAGCAAAGACACTCCAGGTTGATGCTGCTCAGCTGTGACACACAAGCATTTCCCCAGCCAATGAGGATACAAGATATGCTTTGATGGGTTTCCAATTTTATTGCTACTCGTGTCCCATGAATTAACTATACAGCACACATTGTATCAGTAAGGCAATGAATATAGATGTTTCCTAGTATTACAGTGAAAAAGGAATACTGAACTGTTTGCTTCCATTATATGCTAACATTATCTCCTTCCAAAGGATTATTTGAGTTCACACAATTGCCCTAGAGCAATTCGTTACCTTCATTCACAGAAATTTGTAGGGATGTGCACTGGATCGGACCCGATCCACGATCCGAGTCCGGTCCAGTGGGAAATCGGATAAATTATCCGATTTCCGATCCAACAGCTGGATCCGCCGATCCAGTCCGAACCGATCCGAAAAGGGTCCGAACCGGTTCGGCAGATCGGCGGATCGGCGGGCGCCCACTGGCGCCCACCGCCGCTTCCATTGGCGGGCGCCAGCGGGCGCCCGCCGATGAAAGTGGACAGCGGGGGGGGAGGAGGGGGGCCCTTACCTTCCCGGCCCGTCCGCTCCTGTCCGGCGCTGGCGGCTACTACCAGCGGGCTCCGCGGCCTGCTCCAGGGTGGCGCGCCGGGTGATCACCCGATGCGCTACTCGAGAGCAAGCCGCAAAGCCGGCTGGCGGTAGCCGCCGGCGCCGGCCGGAGAGGACGGGCCGGGAAGGTAAGCAGGGGGTGCGTGGAGGGGAGGAGGGGGCGCGCGGAGGGGGGGAGGGGGGCCCTTACCTTTCCGGCCCGTCCGCTCCCGTCCGGCGCCGGCGGCTACTACCAGCGGGCTCCGTGGCCTGCTCCAGGGTGGCGCACTGGGTGATCACCCGACGCGCTACTCGAGAGCAAGCCGCAAAGCCGGCTGGCGGTAGCCGCCGGCGCCGGACGGGAGCGAACGGCCCTAAAAGGTAAGCAGTGGCGGGGAAGGGGGCTTATCCCCCCCGGAGCGTCCGCTTCTATGCGCTGGCGCCCGCGGGCACCAGCGGATGGAAGCGAACGGCCCCGGGGGGGTAGGGAGCGCGGGGGAGGGGGCTTACCTGCCGGGGCCATCCACAGCGGACAGCCCCGGGGGGGAGGGAGTTAGGCCCCCCTCACCCACCCGCCGCCATTTTTTCCTCATAGACTTGCATTGCAATGCAAGTCTATGGGGAAAAAAATGGCGGCCGATCCAAAAATTTCCGATTTTTGGATCGGGATCGTACTCGATCCGGTCCGGGGGGCCTCCGATTTTGTCCGAACCGATCCGTGACAAAATTGGAGGTCCCGATCCGGGTCCCGATCCGATCCGGGGGTTCCGTGCACACCCCTAGAAATTTGTCCCTCTTAAAAAAATTCAATTTTGGGGGGTCATGACTACCATTCCATTATAAGTTCATGCTCATTCATCTGGCTGTGTCTACTTATCAAACAATGAGTTAGTAAATTGAAATTCATTACTATCTAATCTCAATATATGGCATACTCCTCTTTCTACAGACACATTCATCTCTGATCCTTATTCAGTTCTGAAAAAAAAATCTTAAAGCTCTCACATGTAAGCAGCTAGCTGTAATAAAAATTGTGTCCTAATAAACACATTTTTACAGTTTACACAATCAAGCACTTCACCCTGTTAAAAGCACATGAAATTGAAAGCAGATGCCAACTATACTCAAGTTTTACCCTTTTAATGAAAGGTAATTTAGCCGTGTTTGCTTGAACACAGAGCAACTCTACATATTATGTTCCATTGGTAGCTACTTAGGAAGGTTGGTGCTTCTGATAACATTAGGATAAAGTCCTAAAAAAACCCTGCAAGGAAATAAATCCCATTGAACTCAGCGATATTGCTGAGTAAATCTGCTTAGTGGTAGTGGGAGAAGTTATACATTTACTAGTCCAGTTTTGTTTGATCCTCTCTGAGAAAAAAGTTTGTACATTCCTTTATCTTTCGCTCATCTATATTTGGGAGGCTGCAATCTGTTCCGTGTTGGTATGTGCAGATTTTGTTAAATCCATTTCGTTTCTGTTCTGCAGATTGTCAGACATCTTTTGTTCCATTGTCCACTCACTGGCGGAATCAGATTTTTTTAGGGATGTATGAGGATTTTGTTTCACTTGTCCTAATGCTCATTAGTGCAAATTAGTGCTAATGTGCATTTATTTATTTTATTTATTACATTTATATATTTTATTTATTACATTTATAAACACAGCTCCACACTGATTCCAAGGTAACTACCAGTGCAGTCCTCTGTCTGTCTACGAAGAACTATGTTCCCACTGAATTCAATGAGGCTTGCTTCCAGGTAAGTGGGTATTGGATTGAAGCTTTAAGTATGTTTCAGCTTGCAGCTGTAATGCCATTATGTCATTTTAGATTCTAATGCAGACTTACTGTCTATACAATCTTTTTCACATATGGGGGCAGCTATCCTGCAGAGGACAATTTCATTTGGTAAAGGCCATACCAAGTCTGAACTCACTTGGCTTAGTGCATTTTCTAGGACCTTGGCATGTGGCCTTTTCTGCAAATAATCAGCAAGGGGGAAACTATACTTGGAGACGTGAGGCCTTGAATCTCATCAAGTATTAACTTAGAGTAAGAATCACTTTAATAAATCACTATGGGAATGTTGAATCACAGAGGTTGCCATACACTTATTAAAGCTTTACTTTAATAGCTGGCTACTGGAGGAATTTGTACTGTCTGGTTCTTTTCGGAAATCAACTCTTTAGTGTAAGGAGGATCCCCCCCTTTTAGAAAACTAAGCAGTATGAAGGAATTGAGGTCATTTGGAAACCTTTGGTGAAATTATGTATTACATTCCTATTAATAACACCAACTGCGCAAGACAGACTTCAGCTAATGACAGCAATAGCCATTCAAACAAGGGTTAATGTAAGTAGGGAAATGGCAGTGTTACAAATGTTATTCTAGGGAACTGTATAATGGGAGTTGAATGCAAAGAGTAACAGATTTAAGAATATATAAATCATGCAAAGCTCACTAATTCCCCTACTCTAGAGACTACTTTAAAAATAGCTTTTATCACCTAGCTACTACTGCTTCACTTGCAGCTACAAGTAGGATGGCTTCTATCGTGGCAATCTCTTAAAGAGAGACTAAATTAATTTACCTGCAATGCACATGTTATCGTTGAAACTGCAATTGCATTTCGGCCCACAGTGCACACAGGCATCAATAAAAAAGAAGAAATGCATTACCAAAAATGCAGACAAAGGGGGGACACCAATTTTCATACTATGTGCATTTGCAAACATTTGTATAGGTGCACATCTTGAAATAATGACTTTTTTAAAAAAAAATACATCTCACTGTATTGGAGAAGACTGAATAGGTGATCCATGTCCCTGCTCAGTCTGCTGTCCAGGTGATAACTGCTGAGGGGCCTCCTTGTGATTTTTTTTAAACTTTAAGTCATAGTTGGACTGGACAACTCTTCAAATAGAGGAGACCTTCAAATAGATGACTGTCCTTTGTCAGCTCTCCAAACTAGAGGACTGTTTTCTATAAAGTGAGACACCTGGCTGCTCTCCATACATACTAACATGGAGAGTGGATTCAGACATCAACTTCTGACAGTGCTTCAGCACTTCCATCTGGGCTATAGGGAGTTTCAGAGGCTGCAGGGGTCATAGACTAGAAACCAGCAAACCCTGATCAGTCCCTGGCTTGGCTATTGAACTACTGCAGGATTGTAGTCTGAGTGCAGATGAGTAAACAGGCCTCTTCTGTTTCTTCGGAATCCCCCTTTCCTCCCAGCTCAAACACTGACTCAGTTTCCCCTTAGATGAGACCTCTTCTCATTTTTATAACTACAACTCTCATTGGTTTTCCCTCAGTGGCCCATGGTTATTCCCCAAGAACAGAAAGAGTTCCGCCAACTCTTTTCTAAAGAGAACATGAAACAATGCCACTTATGGGACATTTTGTACCAACTACAAAACACAAGCACCTTGTACCTGTTGTTATAAAGATTTCCTACCTGTATAATCTCTCTTTTTTTCCTCACAAGCAGCATTAACAAAAATCCAGTATTTCCACTTGACAGTATTTTGAAATGGAAACCAATGAATGACACCCTTCCTAAATGAATGAAATGCATGGGGTATGCACTGTAGTATCAGAACCCCAAGCACACAATGTGACATATATAACAAACTTACCCTGCCGTGGCCACTTTTTTTTTTTTTTTTAAAGTTAAATTTCTGTTTTATGAAACATTTTCAGATGGGTCAGCCCAAAAAGAACAAGAATAAACGAACATTTAAAAAAGCTAGTCTCTTGGATGAGTTCAATTTATACATGTATACATTTCATTAACATTAACAAATCACAGGGTGGTGTAAAATCATTAAAACAATGATTAAAATAAATTATAAAGATTAAAACAAACAGAGAATCTACTAAGCTAGTTATTACAATCAGTAAATGCCTGGGTAAACAGATGCATTTTCAACAGGCACTGAAACACCATTAAGGATGGTGTCTGTTACACTGCAAAGGGGTGGGAGGATTCTAAAGACAGGGTGCCAAAACCAGAAAAGCCTCTTCCCCTGGTTGCCATCAGAAGTACCTGTGCAGGACAATCATCAGGCTTTAAAAACAAAAACTTGTATCCTGCTTCTTCCTTTCAGGAAAAAAAGTCACTCCAAAGTGGCTAATGAAGTATAAAAACAAGCACAAAGATAAAATAATAATAAATTAACTGACTAAAGACAGCACAAGGAGAAAAAAACAGACACAGAAAGAGCCAAAACTAACAATAAATATGTTAAATTAAGCAACATCAGAATCAAACGACTGCTTCAAAAGAAATGTTCTCAATTGCTCATGGAATACATATAAGGAGCGAGATAAAGTAACCCCTTGGGCTGGGGGACATTTCACATATAGGTTGCTGCCACAGAGAAAGCCCTGCTGTGTGATGCCACCAACCATGCTTTGAAAGGCATGAACCATTTGATCTTTAAAGTAGGGATAGGTGAATCTGCCTATTTAAGTTTCTTTCAGTGTCCCATTTTTCTAATCTTAAATTCTGTTCATCCCGAACTTTGAGAATTTGGTTTTAAAACCTTTAAATGAAAAGTAATAAGCATTTTTGTACACATTTCATCAAATACAGGTAATTTTGCCTAGCATACACAGTTTTGCAAGAAATTCTCCTAATATAATGCATTTTTCAACATTATTTTCCCCAATACACACAGTTCTGTATGCATCCCCCCTCAACTGGCAAACTCCACTGCAAAGTTCGAAGCATGAATTTTGAAGGATAACTGAGTTTTATTTCACATTGCAATTTAAAAGTAGAAAATTAGCTAAATTTGCATTACAATTTCTCCCTCATCCCTACTTAAAGAAAGGGCAGATTCACATGGGAAAAGATGGTCCTTCAAATGATTTGGGCCCAGCTTTTCAGGGCTTTAACTGTAATAACCAACACCTTGAATTGCACTTGGGAATGAACTGCCAGCCAGTGCAGTTGATATAATGAAGGGGTTACATGAGCACTTTACCCCAGTTAAGATTTTAGCAGCAGCAATGGGAGTTTCTGAGTGGTTTTCAAGGACAGCCCCACACAGAGCACTCACACAGAGTAGTCCAATCAAGACGTAATTAATGCATGTAGCACCATGGCCAGGTCTAACTGTAATAGGAATGGGCACAGCTGATGCATCAGCCAAAGCTGGGCAAAAGCAATAATGTTGATCTAAATTAATGCAAAGTGAAACAATTTGGTTTAGATATCAAATTATTTGCATCACATACACAACTGTATTATTTTATACTGTGTGTGTATGTTGGTGGGAATAGACAGGGCAGCTTTAAAATACTAGAAACTGGGATTTAATTTTTTTTTTATCCATTAAGATTCTTTTGTGTTGAGAATATATCATTGGTAGAATGCACTGTGTAATAGATAATGCTCACATTTCATACACAAAACCCAAGATTTTGAGAAAATGTCTTGCACTTGGTTTGTCTATGTCAAAAGGGATAAAGGTAATGCATTGCACAGCAAGGTTGTCCTTTGCAGGCAGTTTGGCTTTTTGCAGACAGAAGGTGGTGCTGTTGATTAGCAGCAGCCTAAAATACAACATCTTTCTTTTTCCAGAAAAGAGATGATCAATTCGCTATCACTGCAGTCATTCTTTATTGAACTTAAAAGAAGCAGCCATCTGGAACTTATTCCAGTATTTGACTTCAGTTACTTTACTGCTTAACAGTGACCTACAGACAGCTTTAACCATGTTATCCTCCCTTTTTAATGTAAATCAGAGAAAACAGCCAGCAAAAATAACCAGTATAATGCAGTACATAATGTTGTGTTGCAAGCATTAAGTGATATTAACTTCACTATCTGCTACAAAAAAGTATCTGCAAAATCATTTTGCTAAACTAGAGGAAGGCTTCACTTCAAGTCTAGGAGGATCCTGTAGAGGTGGAGGTGTTGCTCAGCTTTAGCAGAAAGTAGAAGTTCAACAAAATTTTGACAAACATGGGAGTGTAAATGCTGTGTGTTCATATGTCAGGCTGGGCGACTTGCAGCTTGCACGCCCTCTGGTGTGCTCCCACCTCCTTCATCACTGCCAAATATGGTGGCAAGCATGCCTCATCCCAAAATTAGTAATTTTAATGCTACAGGGTGCTAAAAGGGTCATATTTTGCTTGAAAATAAGCTAAATTTGACCTTTTTAGAGTTACTCACAATTGGTCAGCCAGCAATTTCCCCCCTGGTGCCCCATGGATTCTATAGCCAATGGAGGGTGGGTTTAGGGGTGAAAACAGCCCTCACACCACATGAAGTTGCCCAATTCTGCCCTATGTTTTCAAAAGAATAGAGGGGGAAAAGAAGATTTAGGCTGCAATCTTATGGTCCTCAAGATGGTATTCCAGATGCCATGGAATTTTTCAGATCTTCTTCTCGAAGGGCAGGGAGATAGGTCCACCATGGGAGGGGGAGACCAGCCCTTATATCCCCCAGCCCATTAATTTATTTATTACATTTCTATCCCACCCAATAGCTGAAGCTGTCTGGGTGGTTCACTGCATTTTAAACCATAAAATACAGTGTCATGAGCAGGTTACATGAGGTGTTGGATCCATAGGAGCTGGTGTACATTGTTTTTAAAAAAGAAAGAAAACCCAATAAGGAAGAAAAACTATACCTCTCTTCTGCTCTGATGGACTCAAGCTAGCAGGACTTTAGAACTCTTGGAGGACCCAACACCGGAGCTCTCCACAGCAGCAGATAGGGTTGCCCTGTCCATATATTACTATGAAATATAGCTGTGTGCCCAACTCATATACTATTTATGAACCATGGGGATCTACATTTTTATTCTTGGGAGGCATCCATCCATGCCAACCCTGTAACATCTCTGGCAACACACAGAGGTTACTGCAGAAACATCTGAGACCTCTGATACTTCAGAATGCTTGTCAGAGATAAGTCATAGTTGTTGAGACACTTGAGTGACAAACAAATAACTCACATAAGTGGAAAAAGTGACCCATAGTGACATGTGAACCAGCCTTTAAGGTGGAGCACCCTCACCTGAGAGCTTTCAGGCATAAGTGCAATATGAGTCCAGGAAGATACTGTCAGTTGCCTCAGGAACCACCATAGCAATGGAAGAGGAAACATGGCACAACAGCTGGTGCCAGCTGTAGGGTGGGAAAAACCTATTTGCTTTACATTTAAAGAAAGCCTTAGCAACAGAGCCAGCTTTTTATGCTTGACACTTGAACTAAAAATAAAAAAAGAACATCTACACTGGATTGGAGCTCATTTTTACTGATGTAGAGATACAGAGCTGGAGGGAGGGTAGTCAAACCTCTTGTGGAACCTGCTACACATTGGCTTACGTTGTTACATGATAAAGCTGGATTGGCATAGAAAGAGTAATAGTTAAGGATAATGGGTCTTTAGAAATCCAGAAATTGAATCCAATCAGTTCCATGAGTCTCTTGGCATAAACCAGCCACCAATTCCTGTTCAAACTTTGTAAGCTTGAGATTGCACCTAATGTTGCATGAGCAACCTTCCACTCATGCAACAGAACATTCCCTTCCTCTCTGCCCCTGGCAGCACCCTGGCCGCTTCCAAAATCTGCTTTGAAAGGTTCCCCAATCCTTTGTGGAGCATTTTATTTTTTTGGAAGGGAGGGTCCAGGTGGCTGTAAAGGGACAGGGGGAGTGTGACCCTGTTGGTTCTCTTGGACCTCTCAGCGGCTTTCGATACCATCGACCCTGGTATCCTTCTGGATAGGTTGTCTGGGCTGGGAGTTGGAGGCACTGTGCTGCAGTGGTTCCGCTCCTACTTGCATGGCTGATTCCAGAAGGTGGTGCTGGGGGATTATTGCTCTGTGCTGTGGCACCTCAGCCATGGGGTTCCACAGGGCTCTATTTTATCCCTTATGCTGTTTAACATATACATGAAGCCACTAGGTGAGGTTATCCGGAGATGTGGGCTGAGATGTCATCAATATGTGGATGACACCCAGCTGTACCTTTCCTTATCATCAAACCCAGGTGAGGCAGTGGCTGTTCTGAATCAGTGCCTGGGCATGGTAATGGACTGGATGAGGGCTAACAAACTGAGACTCAATCCAGTCAAGACGGAGATACTATTAGTGGGTGGTTCGTCTGTCCGGCGAGGTGATGTTTACCCCATTCTGGAGGGCATTGCACTCCCCCTAAAGGATCGGGTCCATAGTTTGGGGGTTCTCTTGGATCCAGAACTGTCACTTGAGGCACAGGTGAACTCCGTGGCAAAGAGCACCTTTTATCAGCTTAAGCTAATATACCAACTGCACCTTAATCTGAACAGAGATAGCCTAGCTACAGTTATCCATGCTCTCATAACCTCTCATTTGGATTACTGCAATGCGTTACACGTGGGGCTGCCTTTGAAAATGGTCCGGAAACTTCAGATGGTACAAAACAGGTAGCACATTTGCCGACAGGGACTGGCCAACGAGACCACATCACACCAGTCCTTTTCCAGCTTCACTGGCTGCCAGTCCAGGTCCAGGCCCAATTCAAAGTGCTGGTACTAACATTCAAAGCCCTAAACGGCTTGGGGCCAGGTTATCTGAAGGAATGCCTCCTCCCATATGTACCTACCCAGACCCTAAGATCATCCACAGGGGTCCTTCTCTGTGAGCCCCTGCCAAAGAAAGTGAGGCAGTTGGCCACCAGGAGGAGGGCTTTCTCTGCTGTGGCACCCTGGCTGTGGAATGAGCTCCCCATAGAGGTTCGTTGAGCATCTACTTTGCACTCCTTTCATCACCAGGTGAAGACCTTTTTATTCTCTCAGCATTTTAACAGTTAAATTAACCCAATTTTAACCCTTGCTGTATTAATCTTTGCTGCTTGGTTTTATCCTGGTTGTGTTTTGTATATTGGATGTTATTTAGTGTTTTTAGATTGTTGTTTGTTTTATATTTCTTAAAATGGTTTCATGGTTTTCATTTTTGTGAACCACCCAGAGAGCTTCGGCTATAGGGTGGTATAAAAATGCAATAAATAAATAAATAAATAAGAAGGGGAATTTGTTCTGCTGATGGATGCTGTTCTATTGGCAGAAACCACAAGTTGCATGCAGCCTTTTGATTCCAACTTTCCATCCTCTGCTAAAAAAAATATTGAGGATTCCGTTTCCTTCCAATCCATGTCCTTTCAAAATCTGATTCATAAAGCTACTTTATAATATATATATTACATTTTCTCTGTATGTCATTTATCTTGCAGTATATTGAACCGAGGTTTTTGTTGCTCTGCAGTGAGTTTATTTTAGTTGGCTATAGTTTTAGCACTTCTGCTTTTATTTATTGCCTATTTTATTAGGTACCTTGGATTTCATTTCTGTCTTTTTAAAGACTGTAAGCCCCGTTGGGGGCCTATTTGGGCTGTAACAGTGGGGGTTAAATCTCTATCCATCCATCTATCTATCTCTATCATCTATCTATCTATCTATCTATCTATCTATCTATCTATCTATCTAATAAATAATTGCCTAATTTGTATCCCCCAGTGAGTCAGAAAACTATTTTAGCATTTAAATAAAATCATCATCATCATCATCATCATCATCATCATCATCATCCAACAGTGGACAAGCTATGGCTCCATTCATCTCTACCTCATTCACATCCCCACCCCAAGTACAACATGGGAACCAATTTCCCCTGCTGCAATCTCATGTCTTTTAGGGAGTGTCTGAATGAAGAAACCAAATGAGCTTGGTTAACTGTGTGGATCTTTCTCAGCCAATAGTCAGTCTCCCAGTAGGGCTAAGATTGGATGGGAAAAACCCATACAACTGGCCCCACTCATGTGGCTGCTTCATGCATACATCTCAAGGGAGGGGATTGCATCATAATGAAATGGCTCCCACGTTGTTGCACGTGCACATGAGTAAGACCCAAGCTAAGCATCGGCTATGATACTTACACATAACATAGAAATAGCAGAGGTGGAAGTTGAAATTCATAGCCTAATAGATGGTGTGAAAGCGGAATCAGACTGTATCTGCCAGCCCTACCCCCAGATGTCTGCATGTTTGGTGCAATGATGGAAAGGGGAGCCTATGTGTGTACATCCCGATGCATGTAGGCTTTCACTTCAGACATTGTGCTGTTCAGGCACTGTGATACGAGGGGAGGGGATTTGGTATACTCATGGAGGGAGAATGTGTGAATGGGGCTCTTATAAATAATGGTACTACAAACATTCCACCATGTTGTTCTTTTGAGTTATACAAATTAGTTTTACAACTTTTACAGTAAGAACGTAATGCCAGAATTGTTTTACTAGATCATACCAAAGTGCCATCTGACCCACCACATGATTTCTCAACTGTAGTCTCAGTGACTAAAAGTAGCCACTGTGGACATTTTTATACAGCTATCAAGGCACAGAAGCAGACGTGGAAGCAGATAAGAAGATAAGAAGATTTCAGATAATTTATAAGTAAGTTGTAATCATATGTACACTTCATTGAGAGGAAAGATGTATAGAATTTCACTGTAAGTTAAAAAGCATCTGCTTCCATACAGATCCTTTGTTTGACTGGGCTCTGCTGTTGGTTTTAACCATGGAAAAACTGGCTACTTAATCCTATCCATTGTTGCCTATTTTTTATACCTACCAATTCAACATAGGACTTGCTAAGTTTGATTAAGGGAAATGCAGTGTTTGCCAGATCACCCGTATCTACCTGCTTGTACACAAAGAATTCTAAATGAATTTGTGAGTCACATTTTCCCATTGCAGAAATCATGCTGATTTTTTTTCCTGATCAAGGCTTGTCCTTCTATATATGTTACAATTCTAGATCATACTTTCTACCAATTTACCTGGAGCAATCCTGTTTTTTTGGATCTGGCAACTTGTTACTCTTTAATGTGTTAGTCATTGTAACCTTCAGCAGATGTATTAACAAAAAATACACTTTATGTGGGGCTTTTTCTACATCATCATTTGTAATAAAAGCTAATGAAAATTCATTCTGCTTCACTGTAGCTTACCCCTCCTCACTCTGACTCACCTCCTTACCTGCCACTCAGCCATCAACACCCCAAATGACATAGGATTGTGCCTTATTCCATGTCAGATCATGGCCAGATCTACACCTTGTGCCAAATCATTATGATCTTATCATGGTAACGCTATATCCCCCTGCACATTTATACCTCGTAGGACACACAATGGCATTTGTTGCAGTATTTTGGATGTTGTAGACTATAAAGCAAGAAATAACACTAGCGGCATGTGGAATGTGGAGCTCCATCAGACAGGGGAAATCATGGTTCCCTACCGTAACTTCTCCGCCCCTGCTTTTGTTGTTCAACACTTCCTGTTTCTCACAGAGGAGAAAGAGGAAGTAAACAATGTCCATGTGGCCCATTCAGTGGGCTGTTTTATTGTGCCGCTTCTCCTGCACACAACAGGAGATAATGGCAAATTCCATCTCTAAAAATGAAATTGACTTACCAGGGTCTTTTTTGTCATGGGAAGGAGGCTAGAAGATGCACAGGAGGTGGATGACATTGAGGAAAGGACCCATGAAAATCCATGAGTACCTAGTAACGAATATGCAATAAAACACTTGTCTGATGATGCTAGTATCAATGCATTTTATTATTACTATAAAGCAGTAGTGTAGATCTATCCCATATCTATTCTGACTAGCAATGGTGTCTTCTCCAGCCCAACTGACTGATGTCAGGACTGCACTGGGATATTTTGCATGCAAAGCATGTGCGCTATCACTGAACTAGGGCTCTTGCTTAAACACAATTTCATGGTCTTCAGTGCTCTGTTTACACCAAACAATCCTTCCCATCACTTGTGTATCCTTAGTTACGAGATAAACAAAACAAGAAAAACAAGCCAGCAAAATGTATAAATATTAACTCAATTAATTCAATAAATTTAAAAGAATTAAAACCCAAACTATTTACCCATAATGAAACAAAAAGACTACTTTCAGGCAGGTTGGCTGCAATCCAGTGAAGAGCTGGATCCAGAAAATTACAGACTTGTCAGCTATGCTAACTCCTGTCCCAAGTAAATTGGTGGAAAACATTATTTAGAATGATGTCAATGGACTTAAATACATCTAATTTTCTGCAAGATTGTGGCCAATTATGTGGCAATATGTCCCATTGAAATGAGTGTGACACATTCAAGTAATATGTGCAAGATTGGGGTCTTAGACCATAATAGAGCAATGAATTACAGAAAATTTTGCTTTTGGGAAAAGTGGCCAAATTCAGCTTTTCAGTTGTAAAAGAGTTGTGTGGCAGTGAGATCTCTCCATGCCCCCAGATGCTTTGCTGGACACCCCTAGAGAGTAAAGATGAAAAATGGTGACATTTTAAGGCTCTGCACATATCAAAGAGCCTTCAGAGCAAATTACCGAATGTGAGAATGCTCCATCAGGAATCCTTTGAGACTGCTGTTATTTTTCAAAGTGCTTTAAAGTGCTTTCACAAAATAGGAGCACCTTATATTTCTCTGCTCAACTACTTCTCTGCACTCATTTCCACTTTCCCTGTGACCCGTGTCTCTGATTCTCAAACTGGCTTCAACATTTGTGTGCGTGTGTGTGTGTGTGTGTGTGTGTGTGTGTGAGAGAGAGAGAGAGAGAGAGAGGGAGGGAGGGAAGAGGGACACAGAGGGAAAAATAATCTATGATGTTGAATATACTTTAGGGTGGGTGGGAAATCTAATAACACAACCATTTTGATTCTGCAAACTTAACGTAACGGATTTATTCATAGTTTGTGCAAGTATGCAAACACATGCAGACCCAAACAACCAAACCCCACACATAAATCTATGTGTATGGGATCAAGCTGATGGGATAAAATATTCCTATCAGATTTCTTTGAACAGGACTGTTACTGTGTCAGTTGCCTTAAGGCAATCCTTGGCCAGACTTTTCATCTTTACAAAAGAAGGTTAAAAGCTAGGGATATTCAAGCAATGTAGTTCCATGGGAGCTAATTGTTAGGTCATTGATTCTTGATACAGGACCAGGATGGGATGTACTAAATGGAGAAACAGAGGAAGGAGTGTGAAGGGGGAGGAGACAGACCTTCCCCACCACCTAGTTTAGGAATATGTAATCTAGGAGCTTATCTACACTACTGCTTTAAAACAGTTTAAAACGGTTTATAACAGTAATGACAACTGTTGGAGCCCAGGACACACTCCATATACAGTTTTCAAAACGTTTTCAAAGTGTTATATCCTGCTTATGTAGATAGGCTCTCTGTCTGTGAGAGACTGAGAAATCGTGGTTTTAGGTGGAGGCTAAGACAGACTAGGAGAGACACAGAAAGAGCGGAGCATCTGAGGCACTGTAAGACAACAGCATTTTGTTTTGCTGGTTGCCACTCTGGAGACCTGACATTAGGCCATGGATTTGTGTGCCTGTTGGACTGCTTAAGCCAGGGGTGTTGAACCTCTTTCAGACTGAGGACTGAATTCCATTTCAGATAAACTCTTGGGGACCACATTCTATTGGACATGAAGGCAAAAGGGGCAGGGCCAAGGGGGCAGGGCTAAAATACCAGCATACTGTAGCTTAAAGCTCTTTCTGCCAGTAACTAACGGCTTCTCTACACCAGGATTTCATTCTGCACCTTTATTGGGGCATCTGCTTTCAGATTCTTTGTGTGATTAAGATTTGCTCCTTACACATGCTGACATGTCCTTTTTAAAAAGGGATTTCCTTTCTCTTCAAGTTGTATATGTTTAATTATACAGTCACTAGATGGCAGTTTGGTATAGCTGTGGTATAGCGAACTGTACAATTACATGGAGCTGATGGAGCACCATGCAGAGAAAATAATGCATTTTCCCCTTAAGAAAAAAGCCAGGATAGAGGTTATAAAGCACTGGAGAGGCCCTGGAGGTTGCCAAAGCTGTGTAAAGGTCTTCCAAACTTCTGTGAGTGACCAATCATGAGTGCACGATAAAAGCCTCAGGTAGGGAAGGCCTAAGCCTTAGAAGAGGCATTTCAACCTTTTAGAGTGGGGAAAGCTACACAAAACTCAGGAAACCACCAAATGCTCAATAGTCAGGGAAAGGGGGTCAGGTTTGGGACCCCCAGAGGGCCAGTTTGGCTCCTGGGACTGAGATTATTCACCCCTGGCTTAAGCTGTGCCTCCACCTATGCACAGCCTGCATGTTTCTAAATAAACTCAAATATTACAAAATGCCATAAGCCTCTGGGAACCAATCCCAGGTGAGTGTTGCACCCTTGGAACTTCTTGTGGCTTGAAAAAGTGTAACTACACCTTATTGTTTGTTCCTCTCAAATGATGTTAGGCTACCCGGTTTTGCATGGATAGTCTTGTCCATGGGGTTGCTAATGTTAAAACAACAACACTGTGAAAGCAGTTTGGGTCTATGGCTAGTGGATTCTTTTGAGGCCATACAATGTTATGGTAGTACCATAAAATGGAGCAGGGGATCTGGGGTACCAGACATTGCAGGTCTTTTATTCAGAGTACTGACATATGGTTGCTGTTATGTCTCTGCTGAGCAGAAATTTCACTTCAGAAAACAAACCTTGGGCACAAATCACACTCTGGGATGGCTCTGGGATGTGGAATGGGAGAGCCTGGAGCCACACCCCAGTTAGCCAGCCAAGAAAGAAAGAAGAAGCTGTGAAGCTACATGGACCCATCCAATAGCTTAGGGTGACCTGCTTTATAGAGGACAGTCCTCTCTTTGAAGATGTCTTCCATTTGAAGAGGGGTCCAATCTAAGTCTGATTTAAAATCAAAGGATCATAGGGAGGGACAGAAGGGTCTGGAATGTGCACATCAACAATTACCGCCTGGACAGTAGATTGAGCAGGTGCATAGGTCACTTAGTTTTCTACCACTACAGTGAGATGTTTTGTATCCCATTCTTCTGAAATGTTGTGGGTTCCTGTGTAGGGATACTTCTAGGAAGTATGCTATTTTCATACACATTGTCAAACCAAACAAACAAACATGGGGCAGAGGGAATGGTAGGGAACTTAATCACTACTCCCATACAAACTTTGAAGACTTCCCTTCCACAAAATCCGGTTCACCTATACTTCCGAAATTTTGCAGGTTTCCTGGCTAAGTGCATCTCTATGCTGTATGTCAGCACAATTATCCAATCCCCCCCCAAACAACACAACCCCATAGGATAAGCATGCCCATTTTTTTGAAACCTCAAACTGTAAATGCTGCTCTTGCACCCACACTTCTGTACCTATTTGGCTGACAGAAGGTGGTCATGATCAACTCAGAAGTAGGGTTGCCATATTCTGGATCCACAAAACTGGGACAATTGGGGGGGGGGGGGGCTAAGATTTTAAAAAAATTGATAGGTAAAGGTCTAGGGAAAGAAAGAACGCTATCTAAGCTTTAGTTATCTAACGATCCTATGCGTGTCTATTGAGAAATAAATCCTATTGAGTTAAATAGGACTTATTCCCTGGTAAGTATGTATAGGATTGCAGCCTAAAGTACTTAAGCATCTGCAAATAAATAATAGGCAAAGAACAATTTAAGCAATCAAACAGAAAAATGACACTAAATTTTATTTCTCCACTAGTTCTCAAAAGCTAGAGGAGAATTCAATATGTAGACTTACCCCACCCCAATTGCCCAATATTAATATTAAAAGATATTGTTTAACCCCAAAGTAGCCATCTACTTCGTGTTCAAGTGGTGACTCTTAGCAGAATATGGACTGTTTGGTGCCACTAGCTGACAAGATCAAAATGAATTGTAAATAACAACAACAATGATAATAATGTTGATTTTCTTAGACATATTTAAAAGGCAACCCCCCCCCCCCACAGCGCAAATTAAACTTAAGGCATGATCCAACCAAAGTTAAGTACTTTTAAGGCTGCAATTCCATGCATGTCTACTTGGGAATAAGACACATTGAACACAGTGGGACTTATGTCTGAGCAAACATGCATAGAATCTCATTGGTTTCAATGGGAGAATGTTAAATGCCTGCTTTTTCCTGCACATTAGGTTTGCTATATTCTGCATTCACAAAACCAGGACAAATTTTATTTATTTATATTTGCATTTAAAATACATGTTTTTCTATCTAAACATGCATAGGATTGTGCCCTAAAGAACAAAAACAAAGGCAGCCACGTTGACCATAAGGGGAAAAGATCAAAATCCATATAACATAATACTTTCATTAGGCCAACTCAAAGATCACAAAAATGTACACGTTTTTGAGATCTTCAGATCTCTTCATCAGGCAAGATGTGACAAAAAGCAGGGGGGGGGTGGTAATATGAATGGTAGTGGGGAAGCTAACTGGATGTTATAGTCAGGACGTATGTGTTGTTAATCATAAAATGATATAGAATCATAGAATAGTAGAGTTGGAAGGGGCCTGCAAGGCCATCGAGTCCAACCCTCTGCTCAGTGCATGGAAGAGGAGGGTGTGCAGACATTCAGCTTGGTCTTTGCCTGGTGATGTGATGGCTTCAGTGCCCACAGGACTACAGAGAACACGAAAATAGACAATTGTTGTCTCTCCGTTTTTGAAAATATAAAATCCACCTACCTATTAACTCTAAACAGTTACCATACAGGCCCTTGGCACCCCTAACTTGGGTGTAAGCCCAACTGAATTTACAAACAAACCTGCATAAAATCTGGCTACCTGAATGGTATTGTGGCATAAGCTTTTGTGGACACTAGAATGCTTAAGTTCCCAAAGGCTTATACCAACATAAATCTATTAGGGCACAATCCTATGCATGTTTAGACAGAAAAAAGGCCTACAACTCCCAGTATGCCCTAGCTAGTCATGCTGGCTGGTGGAAGCTAGGAGATGTAGAACTTTTTCATAGAAACATGCACAGGATTGCACCTTTTGTTTTTAGAAGTACAATCCTATGCACATCTACTCATAAACAAGTACCTTTGAGTTTAATGGGGTTTACTCCCAAATATGTGTAGCCTAAGGTGCCACAAGAGTCTTTGTTATTGTGAAGATTAACAGGTTTATTTTTGTTATTGTTTAGCTACGACAAACTATGGGAGGGCTATCCATCTGGGAGGGGGGAAAGGGAGGAGGGAAATGCCTTTTAAACATGTTAGCTTGGTGGGTTAAAAAAGGAGACGCTGGGCAGTCGGACACATTGTCCCAGAGCGAAGGAAGGAAGGGAAAAACTCAACCAACCTTAAGTCCTTGGCTGAACCAAGGGAGGAGGAGGTGGGAATCTCGTGCCAAACTCTGGACGAGGCGCGCAGGAACCCAGCATGCACCTATTGCTTTGGGAAAAGGCAGGCTGTGGAAGAAGGCGTGCTGGTTGCAGCCATGGCTCCTCCTCATGGGTCGGGTGGCTGAGGAAGCCGAGCACCGTCCCAGCCTCCAAAGGGGGGAGGAGGAGGAGGAATAACTCAGGCGCTTCTCTTTGTCAGGGTCCTAGTGCACCAGTGCTTTCTGCTCTCCTCTCTCTCTGTCTTTCCCAGCCGGACCAGGAGCCGGGATTTTTGACTGACCGGCCAGGACATTTCAGAATGTCTTGGAATCCGTGACATTCACGGTTTTCCGGGACGTATGGCAACCCTACTCAGAAGGGACAATTATGTCTGCAAATGTCATTCAATTCTGCCAATAAATAAAGGTTATTGACAATTCCCTTTAAAAATAAAAATCGTGCACTAAAGGCACTTAAAACAAAACTCCCAAACTATAAAGGCTGCTGTAGCACAAAACCCACTGAACTTATTCAATGTGAAAATTGGTAGGCATCATCCATGCACAAGCAGCCATTATGTCTGCAAATTTTGTCAAACAGGAAATATATAGTTCCTTGATTTCAAATTAGCATCGACGTGGGATTCAGATTTGTCACTGAGTCAAACAGGACATCCAAATCGATCTGAGGTGAATTGAGCTGTTTTCTGAATTATTAAATGGGGGTCCAAACTAAATATTGTGGTTGGTGCACCCCTCTACTTTATACAATTGATTCCATGGCAGAAATAGGCACAGCCTATTTCTTTCTTGTACGCCGGCTAAAATCTTAGGTCTAACGTTCATTTAAAAAACTTGGGGGGCTGCTTCCTGAAAGAAGATAAGTAAGCAAGATTGATAGTTTCTGGAAGTATTATTATTATTATTATTATTATTTATTACACTTACATACCGCCCCATAGCCGAAGATCCAAGGAATTATGAAAGTGATAATAAGTGTTCCAGTTAGTGCTGCAGAGATACAGTTTGGTCTGTGAGCAAAAAATTCACTTTAAATCACCAGTTGCTTCCTTTTTCAGTGTTGCCATATCCCTGCAGGTTAGAACGTCTCTGCAACTTTAGAAGTCATGAGTACGGAATGCAGTATGATCACTGAGATTGTTTCTAACGGAAATAATGTGCACTATAAAAATGCAGATTTGCTCATGAAATGGATTTTCACAGACTCCCTCATGTACACAACTACATGCATATTTTACTTACTTGAAACCTAACCATGAAGTAGATTGTGTGATGAAATATTCAGGCTGCAATAGGAATCTTCTATCTCCCCAACCTGTTTTCTGACAGAGAATATAAATGAACATTTGCCCATGGGATGTGAAACCTGACAACTTCAGCTGCAACATGGCAGCCATGGATGGAGTATGATAGAATTGCATTATGAGAGTGCTGCCCAAAGTAGATGGATACTGGCTGCATCCTTGCCCATTATCAGGGGACCCACCACCAGTGTTGAGTGTGATTCAGTGGTTCCATACTGGGCAGAGATTCTGGCATATCTGGGTAGAGCTAACAGTGCTGAAGTGGCAGCACTTACTTGTAGCAATTATTCTCTGTCCACATTCTCTGATGCCACTGAGGGAAGAGCACAATCTTGTAGCTTTGATTATGGAGCTTGATGGTTTCTTTCCATGTTCACCCTTTTCCAGCTAACCAGGTATGTTCCTGGGGTGAAACATCTTGCAACTTTAGCTAAAACATGCCAGACATGGCTGCAGCTCTCTCAAAACATTCTCAAAACATGAAGCAAAATATTTTTCTTATTATTTTTAGACCTCTTGCTTCTCTCAGATATGAACCTATCTCTGGAAATTAGTAGGGGTGCCACGTAGATGCAAATCAATTACGTTTAGTGGAATGGTTTGGCTTCTAAACTGGGGAAAATCAGCGTATCCTCTAGAACATTGAGTATCCACCACAATAAATGCCTAGCTCATTTGCCTGGTGCCCACTCTGGCTCTTAAGTGACAGGTAAAAACGATTCCATTTTGTGGTACTTAGTAGGTTTTCATTTATTGAATTTTGTTGCCATAATTGAAATTGAGTTATCATTATTTTAGGTGGTTTTGTGGCTATGTACTGGGTTTTAATGGTGTCTGTTCTACTTTATCGGTGTCTGTTCTACTTTATTAATATATCTCAGTTAAATATTTGTAGAAATCACCTTGAGGAATATGGTGAAAAGGCCAGGTAGAATAGAAATGTTTTAATTAATAAAATAATAAAGGGGTTTATCTCACCTCATTAGGCAACCATTACAGGCTTTTCTTTTTCCATTATCCAAGCTGGTGTTTCTGTCATACAGGGAGCCACTTGAATCTTACTGCAACTTCTATGCCCAGGGGCGCCAGGTGGCCAACCCACCCATCACTGCTCTACAAGCAGCAGCCCAAAGAATGCAATAATTGGTTTTGTCTTCTTGTCAAAGTATTGACTCTTTTCCTCAGTAACTTCTTTTTCTAGAAAAGCATCTATCTACTGTATCTCAGCTTAAGCACTCTTTCATGGTAAGTTACTTCCATGTTTGTTGCTTGTAAAAGAAATAAGAAATGTTTCTAGAGTCTGCATATTAATCTCCTTATTGCCTCTCTTTGAACATCAAATGAATATGCACTGCCAAAGACTCAATCTGGATACAATATTTTCCCATGATAAATATCCCTTCCTTTTCTTTAGTCCTGCAAAGCACTTTGTCCTTTATTTGCCACTAATGCTTATGATAAAAAATTAAATTACCGTTCATCCTTTCCATCCTTTCAATAAGTTTCCCTCAGAGAATCTGTGCTGAAGAACAAACATTTAAACGGGATGCAGAAGCTTTAGTTTTATACACAACACTGCTATATTATTCATTGCAATGCATTTTTAATGTCACAGAAAGAAAAGTAAAATATATTTTAATTTCTGGAGCTAGGCAGCCAAGTGATCTGAGGAATCATAAATTTAAAAGGCTGCAGAGTACTGCACTAGGAGGAAAGAAAAGGCTCTACCCTTTGGTAACCCTCAAGTTTCTGTGAGAGATTCCTGAAAGCTCTTATTGGTCAGCAGTCTCTGGGGGCTGTCACCATGGTGCATAGGCCCCCAAAACCTTTGGCATACAAGCTTCAGTGTATCTCAAATACCATTTTCTCCTCATGAAAGAATAGGCCAGGAAGAGTGAGAGAATAGTAATATAAAAGCTGGAAATAAACGCCCAGCGATTAACATAGCTATTGGGATTATATCATGAGGAAGGTTTTTCTCTCTCCCACCAATAACAACCAACTCTGATTCACAGAAAGAAACCATTCTGAGATTGGTTTTGTATGTGGGGACTTTTAGTTTTTTTAAAAAAAAATGTGGGTGGACATTTATTCATGAGGAAACCCATTTTAAATAAATAATTGCAATGATTTATAACAGCACCCTTTATAGCTTTTGAAAACCTGTGTAGTATTTTAGGAGAACAGAGAGTGCACAACTGTCTTTTGCCAAGGAATTGTCAAGACTAATGATTTTCTTTGTGTTGTATTCTCTTGGAATTCAGCAATTTATCTTTAATCTACAAGCTTCACAACATCTAGTGAAGAATCGATTTACAAACCTCTCTGAACAGAAGATTGCAGATTAAACCTTATGGACATTGTGTTCTTAAAACATTGGGTACACTTTTCATGCTCCAGAATAAGAACATAATTGTTTGATGTGAACAAAAGACAGTACAGAAATGTCTGCTTTTGTTCTGCAATTCATACTAAACAGTTCAAACAAATGTAATTTTCCAGAATGGTTTTTAAATTGGGAAGGAGGGGGACATGTGTGTTCAAATGAGAACATTCAAAGAAAATTATACTAGGAAGTCTAATAGTGATGATATCAGAGACAGAGAGTTTAAGCCAGTAAAGGATGCTTGGAAGACATATAATAGCAGCAGCTGTCCTTGTATCATTGTGAAGAAACAGAGCTGTCCACCATTTTGTATTTCATTGATTTTAGAATATTATAGGGTTAAATCTGTGGTGTGTGTGTTTGTGTGTGTGAGTCAATTTCAGCCAGAAGGCTAAAAGTTTAGAGATCAATGTTTAGTTAAAATGTAGAACCTAGGAAATTATGCTCTAGAAGCCAGGAGATTATGAGATTCAACAGAAGGTCAGAAGAAGAAGGGGAAGAAAAAAAAAAACACCTTAGGGAAAATAATTATTTGGTTTGCAAGTATGGACAAGATACTAACCTTCTGATTGGTTGGAGGTGTGGGAAAATAATTTTGAGAGATAAAACTCTAGGCAGTGAAGAACTGGAGGAGAAGGAGCAGCAAGGAAGAGGTGAGAGAGAGGGGGGAAAGGAAGGAAAGAAAGAAAGGCCAGGGTCCTAGAGGAAAGAAAGTGTCAGAGCTACTTGAACTGAAGAACTGATTGAGAGAGTTGGGCCAATGAGAGTAAGATTTATTTATTTATTTATTTATTTATTACATTTGTATACCGCCCCATAGCCGAAGCTCTCTGGGTAGTTTACATAGGATAAAAACAATTAAAAACAATATACAAAAATTAAAACTGGAGGAAGTACATGCTTTGCACCTAAGGAGGTCAAGGTTCAAATCTTGCCATGACCAAGCACCAGTTCAAATCTTGCCATTACCAAGCATTTATTCGGTGGCGTGAGACAAGATAGCCAATAGATTTGTGGTTGCAGTAAAATTTTAACAGAGGAAATTATTGATAAGGGACCTGGATAAAATAGGGATACACTCTAGTGAAGTTAGCAGGAGGCTTTTATCCTTGGTTGATGTATTACCCAATAGCTCATATGTTTGTGCATGTGTCCATTCATATCATAGAACTTTTTTCTTATTAACATTTTTCTTCACTAAAACTTTAAACTTTGTTACTTGACACTTTTATGGGAGTGGGTCACCTACCCCAAATCTAACTGCCAGCCCCCATACCACCTAACATAAATACATGGACCCAGAGATTTGTACGGCTGGTGGAAACAGCCAGAGAAAATAGACTCTCACCTGGTGGCAGCAGAAAAGACTGTGCTAGGATTAAGCAAACCCATTCAGTCTCACTATTACCCATTCAATGCATATATCTCATTGGAAGATACCCTACTAATGTCTATGTGGGGCCTTTATATTAAAGTGAGGGCCAATGCCACACAAGCAAGAAGTGTCCATTTGATGATGGAGGGACAGAATGATAGTTGCTGAATCTTTTGTGCTTTGTGTCCATCTGCTCCAGTCTCAATTCTCCAGAAAAATAGTATGATGGCAATGGCACTGTAAGGCATCCTGAACTGTGGTCTATCCATCCCATACCTCTGTAATGGCAAAGGGTGGCATAGATCCTGTTGGATGCTCCCACCGAAGGATGGGCAGGCCAAAAAAGATCAAAATAATATGTAGAATTTATATGGCACTTCAGAATGTTTAAAGTGGTTCACATACATTATGGCAGCAGCCCTGGTGTGAGTGCTTGGCACGGAGGGGTAAATGCCAGGTCCCTCATCACCACAGCTGCTAGTGCCAGCACTGCCACCATAGTACAGTATCATGACAATGACACCCAGTAGTGCTCCAGGCTCACACTTGTAGGTGCCAGCATGATTACTATAGTGCTGCCAACCAGTACATTTGCATGAGACTGGGGGTGGTCCAGCGGTGTTGCTAAGTTGAGATACTGGTCTGCACACAAATACTGGCACCATCATGGGAATGATGTCTCCTCCACCCCAATGAATGAATGTGGGAGTGGGACCAGGGCCATTATACTGGCGGAGCTGGCTAGTAGCCAGATGGGCTAGTGGCAGAGACCTGGTGCTAGTGGTGTGCAGACACAATACAACCAGGAGGATCCATTGCCCAGTGCCTTGCTCCCAAGTCTGGAGTTAGGCTTGACAGAAACCCTTAAAACAGAGGTAGGGAACTATGGAGGGTTTGGGTTCCAGATCACCCCCTAACCCCTCTATGGAACAAATGACATCAGAGGTGGGGCCTCTGACATCTTTCAGCCTTTGTTGCACACCAGAGAAAGCCAGCATGCACCGAAGCAACTTCAAATGAAGTGCTGGGTGGAAGGGCACTCCTCTACCCTGGTTCTTGGCTGGGGTCCAGCTTCAAGGTGAGTGGACTTTCCAACTGGAAGGATGTGGGGCATGCTAAGTAAGGGGAATCCACATTATCTCCAATCAGTAATAGGATATAAGAACAGAGATTCCTTTCCCTGCCCTCTTCCCAATCCATTGGTAGCCTCCAGGGGCAGAAGTCTGGGGAGGGGGCATGGCCCACTGAGGGAGTCCAAACCTCCATGGGCCAGATAGGGAATTTCTGCAGGCCCTGTCTGAAATCAACCATGTAGGATAGGCAGTATTATTATCCTGATTGCAGATGGAGGGAGTGAGGTTGAGAGAAGAGTGGCTGACCCAAATCCATCCGATGGGTTCATGGTTAAAGCGTAGATCTTAATTAGGGATCCCATGGTTAATAGTTCAATTTCTTAGCCACAAGCTACATGGATAATGGGAGATAGTCTGTCCCCAGCTACTAGATTCTTTGGATTTTTCCCCACTCTTGTACATTCAATGAAAAGACTTGGTGGAAAAAACCCTCACCTATTTAACCAGGACTTCATCCATTTATTTCTTTGTGTTTATTTCTCTGACCCAAATCTTCTACAGAACTGTCATTTCATCCACTTTATTTTATCCATGGGATGAGACTAGAGACAGGAAACAACTGAGTGATAAACGTTTAACCTGGTTTTTATTAAATCCGGATTACAGTCAGCCAGCGTCAAAGTGACCTGGCAAGAGCCTAAGATGGGAAATAGAGAAGAGTGTCTTTCTTACTATGAGGAAATCATAGCTGGCATGGACACTTTCTTGCAAAGATGTCCTGGTTTTTAAAAATGATATTATTATTATTTTATCTGTCAGGTTGCAACCTATCCAGTTTAATGCAGAGGACATGTGTGGAGGCCAGGGATGCATGTACAAGCAAAAGTTGAGCTTAATGAAGTTCTCCAAATTCCACCCCAAAGTTTGCTTCATCTCATGTCCGTATATGACTGAGATCTTTGGTTTCTTTTCTTTTCATATAAAAATGTATGCATATTTCCCTAAAGTTAAGCATCAATTGTGTGCATCTTTGGAATGGACACATTCATCTCCCATTGATTAAAGCATGTTTGTGTGCAAAAAGTACACCCTTTTTCGTGCGCATGCCATTGGACACATTTTTTGTGTCCATGAATCTCACTGCATGCTCGAACGTGAATGAACTTTGACTGCAGATTGTGTTAGACTCCATCTTCGGTTGGGAGGTGCAAACTGGATAAATCCTGATAAAAAACAAACTGAAATGAATTTCACAGTCATCTGTAGTGGAGGCATCCACAATCCTGTTCTTTTTATTTATTTATTATATTTATAGACTTGCATTTCCTTCCTACCATTTACATGATAAGGCCCCCAAACTTTCTGTCATCAGTGAAGGCACATTAGTTCATCGCTTGAAGTGGAAGAGACTGAAAGAACTGGGCACGTTTAGCCTTGAGAAAAGAAGATTGAGGGGAGACATGATAGCACTCTTCAAATACATGAAAGATTGTCACACAGAGGAGGACCAGGATCTTTTCTCGATCATCCTAGAGCGCAGGACACAGAATAATGGGCTCAAGGTACAGGAAGCTAGATTCCAGCTGGATATCAGGAAAAAACTTCCTGACTGTTAGAGCAGTATGACAATGGAACCAATGACCAAGGGAGGTTGTGGGCTCTCCTACGCTAGGGGCATTAAAGATGCGGCTACATAGCCATCTGTCAGGTATGCTTTAATATGGATTCCTGCATTGAGCAGGGGGTTGGATTTGATGGCCTTATAGGCCCCTTCCAACTCTTCAATTCTATGATTCTATCAGTTTTAGCTGCTTAAATTCCAAACACAATCCAATTCAAATGAAAGCCCAGCAAATTAGATCAAATTCTTAGCATACATTGAACCATTGCAAATTTATCAGTTCTGTTCTTTGTTTTAAACAAAAAAGAGGGAAATCCCCCTCAAAAGATTTTCTCTGTCAGACAACTTGCATAGAGGCTATGCCATTGTGCACCATTGCCATATCATAAAACATTTTACTCACATGCTGACTCACTTATTCGAAACGTGCATACCCACAAGGCTTTTGAATGAACAGTTTCTCCCCTAATATTCTTTAAAAATTACAAATATTACTGAGAAGCCTTCAAAATTATTTCCACAATATTTGAGCTGTACTTAGCCTATAGCAACACAAGAGCTGAAGTAAAAAAATCAGTCTGCCACCTGGTGTCTTTAAGCTTTCTTACTGCAATTAATATGTAAGGGCAGCTCCCAGAAATGTCATTTGGGGACTTTAGGGAAACATAAAACCAGTATAAATCATATTTTAGTTCTATTTAAAATTGAGCCTACTCCCTCCAACACCACCATTCCACATTATGCCCTCTGGTTACTCCTTCTCAAAGGATATGTGTGTGTTTGAGTCGACATGTAAGAAAATGGAAGTGGTGTATTTCCACTTTAGCTACAGGGATATGGGAAACACTGCTTCATGTTTTTGTGCCTTGCTTGTAGAAAACCAACAACTGTATTGCAATATGGACAATAGGATTATGTTGTCTATGCATACTCAGTGATGTTTTTGGTTATATTACACCCTTTTCCAAAGCTCAATTTATGGAAGTCAATCCCATTGAAATAAATTGAAATAACTTCCCAAATCAGGGGTAATTCTTGAGTTTTACTTTTAACCTCATGTTGCAGCTGAGAAGCTGTTATCTGCTATTGAATTTCTAAGAAGAGAAATCATCAAATTGAAGTTTTGAATTGATTAACATATTATTCTAAGCAAGATATTGAGGAATGATAACTCTGATAATGATATCATCACTGTTATACAGATACCTACAGTCTGCATTTCTGTCTTGTTATTTAAATTGCTTTTTATAATTTGGTCTATTTGGCTGATGCAAGTAAATCCATGAACTCAAGGCAATGGAGTGACTCCTGCTGTTTCTATTCACATCATCATCATCATTACCACCAATTATTATTTGCTTTTACAGTGCCCAATAATCCCAGTTTTCTTTAAAAACACTGGGTTGTATCCAATGCTTGTCCCATTCTTTTTAATGGGTTAACTCTAAGTAGGACTAACATCTAAATACTCTAAGTAGGACTAACATCTGCTATAACATATACAATTCAAACAATGAATAAAAAAGCACGTGTTGAAACCAAGACAAAACCAGCAGCAAAGAGTAAAACCACTACAGCAAGGTTTAAAAAGCAGCAGGAAAAAAGTGTGCTAAGAGCTAAAAACACTGTAAGCAGTTCTTGAAATGCCTGGGAGAATAAAAAGGACTTCCCCTTGTGCCAAAAAGATCATAATATAGGAGCCAGGTGAGTCTTTCTACAGATGGCCCTCTCTCTTGTAACCACCCACCTTGCCTCCATTGTCAGGGGTGCCTGAAGGAGGGCCTTAGATAATGACCTGAGAATACTTTGAAATAACAACTCCCTTTTCTACCCACTGGTAAGCCCCTGACATGCCCATTTACCCTCCTCTATGTGGTTGGAGCCCAAATGTCAGACGAAGCCACTGCAGAAATTTTCATGGTGATTGGGCATAGCACAGAGGGGTGCCAAAGCTGAGAAAGCCACTCCAATCAAAACTGTGATTAAGACCTCAGAGGTGTTTTCCAGAACAATGCTATGGCCCCAGGATGCAGTTTAGAGTCCATAGAATCACCCCATCCCCATTCGTGAGGTAAGAAGCAGAGTTCCAAGTATGATTTGGAAACTTTGAAAAAATTCCCCTTGATGAAGAGAAGCACCTCAGAACATGTCAGCACATAAATATATATTTGAATTAAACATGTAACGGTCTGTTTTTCCAGAGGACTGCAGCCATAGAATCTGGGCTTTCCTTTCTGTAAGACAGTTCTACTCTGCTTCACAAGATGGCTTCCAATAACGATGTCAAAAATAAAATAATTGAAGAACCAGAATAAAAACAACATCAGATTAAATCTATATAGAGGGGTGCATCAATAATAATAATAATAATACAATACAATACTTTGCAACCGACAAGACATAACATTCATAGACAAAAAGGAAAAACACACATACCTCATTGACACAGCAGTACCGAATGACAAAAATGTTGTTGAAAAGGAAGAAGAAAAGAGAGACAAATATACACCACTGGCCATGGAAGTCAAAGAACTATGGCAACAGGAAAAGGTCACAATTATTCCATTAGTCACATCAGTCACTGGCATCATGTATACACACACACACACACACACACACACACACAGAGAAAACCTCCAGAAACTGGGCCTACCAGAATACATCCACAACAACATCCAGAAAGCAGTCATAATTAAAGCCTGCTCAATCGTCAGGAAATTCCTGAATCAATAAAAGACAATATGACTTGGCAAAGCCCATCATTTCCATTTAGAAAAACCACCACGAGCAAGAAAGAGATAAAATAATAATAATAATAATAATAATAATAATAATAATAATAATTGTATCCTGCCTTTTGCCCAATGCAGGGCCTCAAGGCAGGTTTACAAAATTAAAACATATACAGTTAAAAGCTATAAATACAAATATACAGAAGTTAAAATATAATTAAACACATTTCAATATTAAAACATTTAAAATACATAACAATTTTAAAAGTCCTAGACATAGATGGAGGTCTAGATTATTCACCAGAGGCCCACCAGAACAAAAAAGTTTTTGCCTGCCTCTGAAAGCGCATCAAGGAGGGAGCCAGTCTAGCCAGTTTAGATCAGTAGAAATCATGGCAGAATAGAAAATATCTATAGGATCCATTTAGAGGACTCAGAAGAGAAGGCCTACTTGAGTCCCGTCTGTGCTCAGTTTCAGGCAGCCAGCGAAAACACTTTTGTTCTGTTCAGCCTTTAATGGCTTTTAAGAAAATAGGGTTGATTCTACTCTCCAAGGTGTTTTAATGCTAGCTCTATTTTAATCTGCTTTGTTGTTGTGCATTTATTTCAATGTTTTGTACATCACTCCAGGGGCCCTGTTAGGGCCCACAGGCAATTTATAAATATTGTAATAATTAAAAATATATATCAGCGAGTTGCATGAAATGGCTCCTAGACAGAATGCAAGAAGCTGAAGGGGTTATGGATGGCATTAAAAGCAGACAGCGATGAAAAAGGCTACCATTGACCCAATGCTTGGGCATCGCAACTGAATTTAAATTTGGTGCTTCTTTCAAATGCTCCACTTTCTTTCTGCTTAAAAACAACAACCCCCCCTCTAATCTTCCAGCTATAAACAATTTCAGTATCTCTTTTAACCTCAATTTGCCTCCTGTTCTCTCTTCCCAGCTGAGACCATGAACGTTGACAACAAGGGCTTTGAAAACAACGGCAACAAAAAAAAGAGTGCCTAAAACAAGACAAGATCTGGCAAATTCCTGAAAACTACACTTTGGGAACATGGCATATTTTAGCTGCGAGCCGTGTTGATGTCTTATATCAGAGCCCTGTGTGCTAACATTACTCAAAGATAAATGCCCTTGATAAACCCTATCATTTTCACACTTGGAGAATAAAGCACTGAAATAAAAAAAAGCTGATGAAGCATAAAGTATTGAAGTAACATGTTATTTTCAACATTTTATCTGTCGTTTGCCATTTATTTCTACACTTTATATAGTACATTAAATAGACATCTGTCAAATGAAGGATACAAATGCCCACGGAACAGTCAAGTGCTAAGGAGCCGTAAGAACACAATTCTTTGCAGGAATGGGAATGGGGTCAGAGAAGAACACACCAGCCCCATTGTTTAGCAGCACCAAGGCTCTGAATCATCAGAGGAATGAGAGTGAGAGAGCAATGCAGCAATGGCAGAAAAGAAGGTGAAAGACCAGTAGAAGGTTGTGAATTGGCACGTGGGGCACCACTGATGCAAAACACATGTTTAATTCTCTCCCACGAAACATGGGCTTGCTTTTTGTGCCTTTTATGTGCCAGTCTTGATGCTGCTGTTGCTTATGAAAGGAAGGGATTATAGGCCAAAGTGCTTCCTCGTTAGTAGCACTGCAATTCCACTTCCACATGCCAACTTCACTTCCAATAACCATTAACACATTCAAGGTAAGGCCTGGCTCTTTGCAGCTTCCTTTCTTGCCAGCTCCATCCTTCCTTATCAGAGCACGTCAGGCTAAATTTTGAGATCTATGGATGCCACCGTGCAGGTTACAAACTCGTGTAAATTCAACACGACTTGCACATCAGCATCTTTACATGATTTCCCAATGTTATTATTTCAGTATATATCTGGGATGAATGCTAATCTATGAGGATTTCTTTTACACATGCAAACACATTAGCCCTCCCTCTCAGCATTGCTTGTGGTATTCTCTTTCTCCTACAAATGTAATGACTCATGAGAATGATCCTATCTCTCATTATCCATCCATTGCAGATGCTTTATGAAAGCTATAAGGGAATCTCTGTAGTTTGTCAAAGTACCTCCAAAGTCATACGTAGGAAATACACACTGGAAGTGCAGTCCTGAACACCATTATTGTGACAATTGATAAACTTTATTTTAGTCTCCAACAGTTTAACCCTGGCCCAATCTACACTAGGAATTTACTGTGGTGCTACTGCTCCTCACAAATGAATGTGACACATGATGTTACTCCCAATCTGTATCAGTCTCAGGTTTTCTTACCATAAAAACCATGTGTTTGCAAATTCCTTTGGTGATGTATTCTCCACTTACTGTGATTTCCCTGCGTTTTGGGATTCAGTGTATCCTAAACTTGTCATACGACTTCATGGCTTCAGCACTGACTGGGAGGAGTGGTGCTGCAAGGAGGAATGGAAAGTTGCGTCAGTGAAGGGTCGACCGAACAGGGATGGATTAACTCTTCTTCGAGACGATTAACCCATTCCTGTCAGCTTTACCCTCTCCTGTCCAGTCCACTTCTACTGGCTTCTCTCCACTTTCTCTTTTTGCCCGGCTCATTGAACTGAAGAGTAAAGGGAATGCTGCTTCTCCTTCTCCTACCCCTGCTTTTGAAAGAAATAAAGTTTAGAATGTCCTTTCAATTCTTCCTTTGTCCTTTTCATATATTTATCTTAAGGAACAGCTAGCTGAAAACGTGCCAATATACATGTCTGCTCAGAAGTAAAGCACAATCTCTTTAATGAGGCTTACTCCTGAGAAAGTCGGCATGTTGCTTTTGGGATGAACTTTTTTTTTTTTTAAAGGAAAACCCACTCCTTCGTACTACAGCACCTTCACAAGAGTTAAACGGATATATATATTTTTAAAAAGAGCAAGGAAACTTGTTGATGTCTCAAGACTCCACCCACATACCCAAATTAATGAATCTTAAAATTACATTTGCCTCACAAAAAGCGAAATTTATATCAAGTCTGCACAGCATTAATTGATCACGTGTGCCACTGGAAGAGTAAATGTGAGTTCAAGAAAATTCATTTTTAAAACTGCATCAGCATCAGAAGTTGCCTCCATGTAGATTGGGCCTCTGACTAAAATACCCCATGTGCATTTAAACCCCCTCAACTCTCACCAAAGAAACTTCATCACAGGGAAAAGTCTAGTTACCTTAATTTGGGGAAAATAGAGGTGCACCTCACCACCCCAGCACTAGTGTGTAGCTGCTTGGAATGTCACAGAAGAGACTGCCAGAATTCTTCTTCTGCTATCCATCCCGAAGCTCCTCATGCAATGTGGCTCTGGAGACAGAAGTGGTTCCAAAATGGAGTTCCTTCTCATTAGGCCTATAGCCCTGGCAGCTGAGCCCATAAACAACAGAGTGAGCAGTGGCAGGGGTTGATGGTCTGTTTGTTGTATAGAAGGAGTGCAGAACTTCTTCCATTCAGGGGGACGAATTCCTTCTTGAAGAAGCTCTTGGTGCCATATTCCAGTGGTGGGTGGAGCTGAAGGCAAAGGGGGTGGGGCCAAAGGCAAAGTGGTGGGGACAAAATACCAGCATATTTTAAGAGCTTAAAGCTCTTGCTGCCAGTAACAAGGCCTTAGGAGAAGCATTTTGACCTTTCAGAATGCGAAAACAATTGCACAAAATTCAGAAAACCACCAATCATTGAGGGAAGTGGGTGGAGCTAGGGGAATGGAGCATGACCTTCTCAGAGGGTCTGGTTGGGATACACCAGAGGGTTGTATTTGGCTCTTGGGTCTGAGATTCTGTACTCCTGTTGTACAGTATGATGTCCGGGATCAAGGCCATTCCTGGAGATCCGCTAGACCAACGATTTAATTTAGTGGAAGGCAGCTTCCTAGGTTTATCTAATGTACAACTTGTGCATGTACGCACGCACGCATGCACACACACACACATATGCAAGTTGCTCTCCTTAGAGGAGACATCCTAGTTATTTGGGTTGGTTTTAGATGTTGTAGCACAAGAGTCTTCCTGTTTCCCATAAGCAGGGCAGAGTTTTCCTGTTGTTCCCTAGCTGCATATATTTTCCTAACTTCAGGAGAACAGCAGTGTATGCTTGCATCAATTGTCCTCTGCTGGTTTTTCCTATTCCTGTCCGACCCTGGGGGAAAAAAACACCTTTCTGCAATTCAGATGAGACTGATAAATGATTGATAGCACATTTTTAGATCATGTAGTCTTCAGCAGTTTTCTTTTGGCATACCATCTAAAGTGTTGTGTTGTGTTGTATGTATGGGTATGCATTCAGATGCACAAATATTAAATAAGATTTGCTTCATGCAGACAGTGAGAAATAAACTTGATAGCCATATGAACTTCCTCAACTAGGCACAAATGAGTGGAAATGTATAGTAGAATCAATCAGCACTGACAAAGATGAATTAAGATCACTATTTTGCCTATCAGCACTCACTCTGGATTATTCATACATTACTTTCACATTGTCTTTTGTGGTAAGAATACTTCAAGCTTGTCATACAATTCTGTCTGTCATCCTGTCACATTTTAATGTCAGCGCTGCGTTCATTAGGGACGAATCTGCCCAGGGGTTTCTCTTTTTTGTGTTTCAGTTAGTGACGAGTAGAAATATCACCATGTCACTATATTATTATTATTTTTTAAAGAATGCAAACTGACATGTCAAGTTGGAAACCAACTACATGAGTTTGGAGCTAGGGCTCAAATCTAGAGCTACACTGATTTATTCTGGATGTCTTCAAAAGGGTCAGGCTGAATGGTTTCTTCTCTCTCTGGAAACAAGTTCAGAAACTGAAAAGTCTGTCCTGCAGCCAGTTGTACATAGGCAACCTTGTAATCTGGCTTCTTGATTCGTCTGTTTTTTTATGGACCCTCTGCTTCATTGAACCATGCAAACATTTTCAGCTTGAAATTAGCATGGAGGAGCAATAGGCCCTCCCTCAAATCTCACAAAGGGCTTCTTCCTGACTAAACAATCCCCACCAACCAGAGAGCATGCAGTCAGTGTTGATGTTATTGCAACTCCATGTAGCCAGTTAGATTTATCTAGGTGATGCTGTCATGAAGCACATTCAGAGTGTGCTTAGGAAGCCTTTTCTTCACTCAGAATAGGTAAACATTTTTGCCCCTGTTCAGAACTGCCCCCCACCCCAAATCATTAAAAGGAGAGAGGCCTCTTTTGCCTCTTGCAACTGACTTGTTGAAAAGCACCTCAGGTTTCTCCTGGCCCTATTAAATTCTGATGGGTTTTCTCTAGAAAGGAAGAAAGAGGTAAATGCAGACATAGTTCTTAGCAATAGAACAAATGAACTGAAATGAGTTCCATAATTTTGGTAGTTAAGAGGTGACTGCCCAGACAAATTCTATGATGGCTCCACAGTATGGAATTTTATAGATTACTTTTTTTAGTTGTGAAACCTTTAATTGTCATCAAAAGTCTGCTATTCCCAGCTACAGAGCTGACTTGTAAAAATAATGGTGCTGATCAAACCTGCCTTGCAATAGAAAACCTGCTTCAAAAAAGTTGGAGGCCACTGCTAGGTACCCATTGTTGAGAAATCATCACATTCTTAAAGGCACTTTTATTACGTCAGAAGTTCTATGGCTGGGTCTTGGTACTGCAGTCAGGATCCAGAAATGTCTTAGGTCAAATTAAATCCCAGTTCTAAAACACGATCCACTGAAGATGCTAAAATATTAAAGTCTATGAGCCTATCTACACAGTCCCTTGGAACGTTTTAAATAGTATTTTAAAACATTCCAAATAGGTGCGTTCTAAAACGTTTTAGGCCACATTACTGAGTACTCACGTTACAGGAGAAAACTTCTTCAGTCTTCAAAGCGGTGTGTGCAATCGCACACTCTTCTGCCCTGTCTCTTTCTCTTTCATTTTTACAATGAGTTTAGGGCAAGGCATTGTGGGCGTTGTAGTTCAGTCACCCACTTCCTCCTTTGTTCCTCTGTCATTCCCTAGCGAGTATATGGCTAAGAATTGTGGGTGTTGTAGTTCACTCGCCCACTTCCTCCTTAGCCCCGCTTTCTTCCCCACCAATCAACTGCTAAGCATTTGGGCACCAGTAAACGAAGCACTGCCCCCATGAATCACAAACGGTAAGGAAGGACACATTATTTTACTTAAAACGATTTATTAAAAGTGAAACCGTTGTATATAACTGAAGTGAGTTTCAAAAAACCTCTGATATACAACATTATAAGGAGTGCGTCATGTGGCCCAAAGAGTTTTTATAACTCTTATAAAACGTTAAAAACCTAGCGTGTAGATCGGCTCTCAGACACAATTTCTTTGATTACTCTGAAATCCATTTAAAAACAGATGTACTCCCTGGTGTGTATTCCACACTTTATTTAATATTTCTGACATCTTCCTTGTACAGACCTAGTGAGTGGCCAAACAGACTGGGTGGAAATATTCTCTGATTTGCCAGCCTTGAATATTTGAAATTAGTGGTTTTGCTCAGCTATAAAAATGAAAGGGGACTTTGCAAGGCAATTAAGAGGAAATGTGATGAATTGAATTGTACCTTTATGAACAGCTGTGTTTACTAGTTCCTGTATACACTAATCAGAAAATCAGATTACCCATGTTACTATAAATATATTTTGTAATGAGAAACCAGGATTAAATTAAAGCTAGAATAGGAACAAAGACTGTGTTAGCCTTGGAGAAGCGAATTCTTAGAATAGCCCCTGTATCTTAAAGAGTATTGTAGATTATTAAGAGCTTCTTATAAAATCAAAGATTTGCAAACAGGTAGGTTTGTTTGTGAATGAACTAACATATTGATGTTTACATTCTCCTATGTAAAGAGCTTTCCTGCCTTTTTAATGAGATTGTTCCAGCTTTTAATATACAAGTCCAGCTAATCAAAATCAAGTGGCCATAGAATAGAAAGGATAAGCAGTAAAATTGATATATTTGAAGTCAACAATAAAATCCCACCATAATCCATCCCACAAAAAGACTGTCTGTAGTTTATTAAGGATTCAATGCCATAGTAATAATTTATTAGTAGCAATTAATGGGCTGATGGCAGTATCCTTGAGTAAAGGTCTATTAGAGGGGGAAAGTGTATTAGAAAACAACAACCAGCACTCCCCTAGGAAATGCAAATGCTTCCATTCTCAGAAGGGCTTTTGATCCCATGGAGGTCTTTTCTAGTGGAATGGGGAAGAATGGAAGGGTCATGTGTGTGTGTGTGTGGAGGTGATTCCTGCAGTGGAGGCTGGTGACTCTGAAATCGGTGGGGCTGTGAATCCATTCTGGGTTGTAATCAAAACTAGACAGCACTCTAAAGGTGCTATCCAACATGCTGAATCTATTGGGGGTGTACAGGTCAGAATCTTGGACAGCTCCTTCAGAATCCTGGCTAGTTTTGACTGAAACCCAGAATGGGTTTGCAGCCCCACCAAAATTGGAGCCACCAGCCTCCACCAGATTTCTGCCAGTTCCTACACCTCCATGAATCTATTTTGGAGAGTTGGGTGACCCTTCTGGGTCAGTGCGGGAGGTGGTATAGGGTGTGATACAGGGACAAGTGGGGAATCAGAAAAACATTGTTCTCTCTGCATTAGTGGAGGACATCAATGGGTCAAAATCCCTCCCGCAAGCAGAACGACAACAGCACTAGATGCAGCTCAGTATGTATTGCAAATCTTCTTTTTTTTTTAAACCCACCCAAACCCTCAAGGAATTTCTATACATTGTGAAACGTATAGAAGATAAGAGTTCCAGGAGACATCTTAAAATGCTTTAATCCTAGCTCAGGTTGTTGTTTTCTTGTTTTCTTTGGGTTGTTGATGTTGTTGGTTTTTAATCCTAAAGGCTCAAACAGGACTCAATAGCAAAGTTGTGCTTCCTGGTTTGGTGCTATTTTTCAAACTGGACATTCCCATATGCTTCCTAACAATGATCAGGAGCAGAAACAAACTTCTCATCACACCACCATCAAGGTTATAAGGGAATCCATTTTGGCCTTTGTAAGACAGAGAGAGAGAGAGAGAGAGAGAGAGTTAGGTCTCCTCTTGACGACTTGGTTATACGTTGCGCCAGTGGCAGCAGCTGGCTTGAGGCGCATTTGCACTCCCAGATGCCCCTCTACACGTGGGGGGAGCCATGCCAGCTTTTCCTCGAGCTGCCAGTGCTGCCGTGCAGGCAGCAGCCCACCAACCGCTGGAGGGGTGGCTGGTAAGGTAAGTTTTTTAAAAATCAAAATGGGGGGGAGGACAGAGGAGGGCTGCCCCTGGGCTCCCAAAAAGTCGCACTAAATGGCCGACTTTTTAAAATAGGAGCAAAGGGCATTTGCCCCTAGATGATTTTGCACTGGCGGTTGCGCCATGTAACCAAAATGCTGCCAGTGCAAAGCCATATCGACAGAAACAGTCCATCTAGAAGTACCCAGAGAGAGAGAGAGAGAGAGAGAGGAGGGGGTGGGGAAGCTTCTATCCAGACAAGTGGTTCCCTCCCCCACACCAGCCCGTGACTTGCCTCCTTCATTGCTGGAGTCTTGTGCAGTGATTACCAGAAGGAAAGACACATTTCATATACAAATCATAATTGTATCACAAACTAGAAATTAACATAAGGCCACAATGCTAAGCATGCACATTCAAAAGTTAACTCGATCAAAATCTATGAAACTTACCCCAAAGAAAATAGGTATTAATGTACAATAAATCATTATTTCTCTTTCAGAAATCTAACATGTGGGACAATATATGTAATTGAGCTCAAGCCTCCAGTTACTACGTGCAGCATGTTGGCAAAACCACCACTGATCTTCATACAAGGTTCCGAAACCACAAATCAGTCGTACTAACAAAGAAGACAGATCAGCTTGTGGTGAAACATTTTAATTCTGATGGCCACAACCTTTCAGACATGGCAATATTTCCAATAGTCAATCATTGAGTCTTGCAACCCTTGAAACAAGGGGAAACTTTTGGATTTATAGCCTGGACACAATGATTCCAAATGGCCTGAACTTGGAGGATAGCATTACCTCCTGTACTTCTCTTGAAATCTGGGAATTCCATCCACAGCATTAACAGGCAATAACTGTCACCCTGGCAGGGCTTTTTTCAACTCTTATATTAACTGTCACTGATGAAGGCAGAAGTCCAAATGTTTGATAGAAATGAAATAAATAAAAATGAATATTTATCTCTATTTTGCCAATTGCTTTAATATATTATATAGTATATCTAGTAATCCATTCCTGCATGAAAATTTACTGGATAGAGAAATTGCTGATCTTTTCATTAACCCCACTGCTACAGCAGGAAGATTTTCATGCTACTGAATTTCCCTAAAAACAACAACCCAGGACAATATATTCTTTCATGTAACAATACTGCCACTGAAAGAATTTCACTATATACTGACTCTGCAATTCAACCACTAGTCCATAAACTTCCTTCTTATTAGGGATGTCTGGATCTTGTGAAATCTGTCCCACAGGAGTTTCATGGATTGTGCAGTGTTGTCCATTCCAGCATCCATTCACAAGCATATTATTTTTCCCTTATGCGGAAAAATATGCAAACAATTCCATAAGTTTACATAATTCATGTTAGTATGAAACATTTAGCATATTGTCCCCCATTCCATTTTACTTTCCCCGATGTATATTTTCCAGCATGGTGTATGTCTCAGCAGAAACGTGTGTATTTTCCTGCAAATGAATTTGTGTAAATTTAAACCATAAAAATCCAGAAGTCCATGGACTCCACACGGTCTGGGGAGGCCAGTCTGCAGTGGATTCCGCAAATGAGATTCTTAGAAACCTGAACTTGTTTTTGTCCATCTTGAATTTCTCCTGCATCCCTACTTCATATATTAAGGACATTACAGTCCTTAATATATGTCGTCCAGTCCTTATGAAGACTGGACGACTAAATCAGGAACATTGATTGAATAATTATACCATCATTGCAACCTTCAATGTTATTTTTTAATATACCAACGTAACCCACAAAGACAGCCTCTCTGCTGTAACATGCTTCTTATACAGTAGAACATCTAATAAATCCAACACTGGAGTCTTAACATCCATGGTTAAGTTGGTATTCACTTGCAACAATTTCATGTTTAATAGCAATCACTCGTTAGAATTCCAAGGTACAGCAATGGGAACATGTATGACCCAATCATATACCAATGTATTTATGGGACAACCTGAAGAAACTTTGCAGAACTTCCACCTACAAGCTTAGCATATGGTGGCATTACATAGATTATATTTTTGTCATCTGGGACTATGGAAGGGATAGCTTGGAGGATTTCACTAAATTCATCAATACTATCCAATGATAAACTTTACCGGTAACACCACAACTAACTCCCCCCCCCCCAAATTACCTTCCTGAATGTTCTCTTAACCATTGAAAATTGTCACAGACATGTATTGTGAACCTACCGATTCACACCTGTGCCTTAACTTAAAGTCATGTCATCCGAACCATCTAAAGAAGGACATTATATATAGTTTGGCTCTTAGAATAAAACACATTTGCAATAATGAGCTCCATCACATCAGTGTTTTATCACACTTTTGTCCTCTCTCGTTTACCATTTTGCCCTGTGACCCTCACATGATGTTGTCCCTGTCCTGCAGTCATCTCACCTTATCCCCTCCATTTTTGGTGTTTTTCTGGGGGGGGGGGGAATGTGGTATTTTTTCTCCATGTGGGATAAAACGACCCTTCCATCCCTGTATATTGCTGTTCTTATGCTATGTCACAGAACATCCCTTCTTGGGGGGGTGTGCGTTGAATGGCGGGAGAGGTTCTCCTTCAGTCTGTAGAACCGCTCAACTGGGAAGAGGGGGGGAGAGAGGGCTCATGAAGACCCCACACAGAAGGGACCATCATCTCAACTCTAAAGGCAGAAACTTCACCCAACCGATGAAACTCTAAATCGCTAAAAGGCTAAACAACAAAACCGGGGGGGGGGGGAAAGGTGCCCACGTCCATCACAATGTCTATCAACCATAAGAACCAATGAACTGGAGGGGGAAGGAGAAGGAGCGGGGTGGGGTGAGCGCAATAGCGGGAGAGTGGAAGCGCGAGCTTGTGCAGTTGAAAAGGTAAACAATGCAAAACAGTGCAACAATGCACACACGTGAAAGTGACCAGCGCTTGACGTGCTAATGAAACAGAGGTGGAAATCGTGGATGCATACCAGGAAAAAAAGTAGGTGTGATGGAGCCCAACGAAGAAAACCTCTCAAGAAGATGTAACAAACTTAAAGAAGACCTCCAACAATGTGGATACCCTAAGCACATTAGTGCCTCGTACCCATGCCCAGCATGCCTGGGCGGGGGGAGGCCAATTGTGGATGGGGCGAGACAGCGATGTGGGGAGGCAAGCCATAGGCGCCACCGGGCCTGGGAGGGGACGTAGCTATTTAAGAGCTGCGCCTCCCTGCAGAGCCCTCTTCATTTCTCGGCTGCCGAGTGCTGCAGGACTGTAGCAACGATCCTTGCACGGACGAAGGGCTGGATCTCCTTGCTGGGCCTTGAGGCCCCAGGTTTGATGGGAGGACCAGCTGATCTCCCATAGCGTAAAGGGGTTCTGGGCACCTATCTTACTCAGCTGAGGAAGGGAGACGATAGCGTGGCGGGTGGCTGTTGCGCAGCAAGACTAGCTGTGGCTGCGGCTGCTGGGGGGAAGGGGGGGCGGAGCAGGAGCCACCGAGCACTGAAAGGCTCATGCTGGGGCTTGGATTTCCTGGGTGGGTCAGAGGCTGCTGAGGCATTGCAGCGGGAGCCCGTCAGGCTGCGTGGGCGGCCGACTGCAGGGCCGAGCGGCAGGCCGGAGTGTGGTGCTTTGCCAGGTCTGGTGGGGGGGGGCTTTTTGCACCCCATTAGCCATTGGGCTTTGTGGCCAGGAGCGCGCCTAGCTGTTTGGGATGAGCTGCGCCGCTCTCGTTGCCCAGGTGGCCGTTTTCTTTGGGAGAAGTTGGAGTTGTAGCATGAGGGCTGCACAGGCCTTCCCCTATAACAACAGGGGGAAGGAGAGATTGGGGCGTGAACGCGCCTTATATTTACATAGGTTATTAGTTTTAATAAGTGAATTAGTTAAATAAATAAATAAATAAAGAAAGAATGGAGGGAGAGGGGCGGAGCGCGATTAGCGCGGCTTCTCCTGGGGCTTTCTTTTCCCTCACAGAGCCCTGCTGGGTAGCTTGAGAGGGCCGCGGAGCGCTCACAGCCCGGCTTTTCCAGAGGCTTTTTTCACCCTCATGGAGCAGGCTGGGTGGCTGAAGGGGAAACAGCAGAGCGTGCCAGCACGCCTTCTCCCTCTTCTTTTTGCAGCTGCGGGGAGGAGGGACGGCAGTTTCATTAGGAGGCTTCCTTGTGAGGAGCCTCCTTGGCGGGCGTTTCTCCCTCTGCACAGCAGCGGAAGACCAAGAAGAACAGGGCAGAGACCACATGGAGCGAGGCTTCCCATGAGGCGTTTTGCCCTTGCGGAGCATGGCTGGGCTGTTGGTAGTGGTGTGGTAGAATGCGCGCAGTGCGCTGCAGAGGCTTGCTGCTGGGGTATCTCACGGAGAAGTGCAGGAGAGCAGCACAGGGCTGCAAGGAGAGACAGTTTGGAAGAAGCACTGAGAATTTTCTCTTAGCATTTCATAGGGGGAGAAGCAGCTAAACAAAGGGGTTTTAATTTTCTGCAATCTTTATTTGATAAAGCAGGGCATTGCGGCATTAGTTCTCTGGGGCAGGATCTACACTACTGCTTTATAGCAGTTTATAATGGTTTTGATGATTGTTCAGGCCCAGGACACATTCCACATACTGTTTTCGAAGCATTTTCAGGGTGTTACATCCTGCTTGGTGTAGATCTGGCCTGGGTTTGCAAGATCTCAGGGTATAGTTATAGAGCTCTTTTCTTCTTCGTCATTGTTTGGTTGGGGCTGTGTACCTGGGGCGGTTAGGATTATTGAGGTTAGTACCTGTACATTTAATTTCGCCTCCTCACGAGCCATTGAAAGTGGTAAATCCCAAGGTATTGGCGGCTAGAGGGAAAAATACAAATAAATAAATATTTGATAAATTTATGATAGGTTAAGTGGTTGGTTGGTACTACTGTAGCCAGTTCCTGGCATACAATTATAGGCTTACATTATTGACGTGTATTGTTAGCTACACTGAAATTTCTCATAGTTCCTCTTTGTGTGTTCACGCCATGCCTCCAAAAAAGGGAATAGGTGGAAAGATGGGTAAGGGGAAAGCTCCATGCCCTCCCTTCAAAACGAGCTAGAAATAATAGTGGTTCATCCTATGATGAGGAGAGGACCACTCAAATTTCTGCATTACTGGTGAGAGTACAGGCTATGGAGGAGGACAAGGGCATACCCATGACAACGCTACCGCCAATGCGGCTAGGCTCTCAGAGTGCAAGACGTCCTCACACTAGGAAACAACGGCAGGAGGATTTACTTATATCTCTTTCGAGTAGATTGGAGCCATTGAGACAGGACGCCATGGAGTCATCACACAACAATGCACAAGTTAGGTCCGGGCCGCAGGGATCTGAACATGTGTCCAATGCAGTGACACCATCTCCAGTGGTGGCGGATCTGAGGGATGAAGTCATTACAGCTCCAGCTCCTTTTCCAAATCAATCAGTAGCAAACCCATGGCTGCGGGGTCAAGGTGAAGAAAACCCGTGCACAACACCAGCTCCTCCACAGGTTGCAGGAGCTTGTTCCCATCCATGGGGATGGTTCCCCTGGTTTGCAGGGATGAGCTGGACACAATCAAACATGGGCAGGGACACTCCACATAGAGTTCCACAGGATTCATCTGTGAGTAGTCCAGGGGCAGTATCCGGGGAGGTCACCAACATTGCTATGCAGGAGCCATCTCTTGTATCCCCTAGCGCCCTGTGCGGGTCTATTAATGCCCAGTCTGAAAAGGCCATGGAGGGGCAAAGTAATATGGGAGCCACTGGGAGGAGCCCGGCTGAGATGCCTACCATCATATCTGGAGTGGCTGTGCAGCAGGCAGTATCCTCCGAGGCTGCGCACACCGTAGTATGGCGGGGGCCTGCAGTATCTTACAGGGCAAGGATTATCCAGCCCAGGCGGTAAGTTATGGATCCCTATGCAGGAGCAGATATGGAAGCCATTGCTTCAGGGAGCACGTCATCCCCACTAGGTTATCATTATTATCCTCTACTAGAGAAAGATATGGAAGAGTGAGTATGTAGATATATTTTCTCTACTCTTTAAAGAGTTAGAGAACCCTGACAATGACAAAACATGTGACAAAGAGGCAATCGAGGAGAAGGAGGGTCGTCAGAATTTGGGCAAATTGGTTGCCAGGTTTCCTCATTTATATGGGTGTATTACAACGCTTCCCAGACAAACAAGAAATAGTAAGGGCGGGGGCCCAAACAGAGATAGTCAGGGGCCCAGGAGTCAGGGAAGTCAACAGCCTCTTTCCAAGGGGTGACAGCATAATCAAAATTGAGCCTATCGGACGGTTATTGGCTCTATAATTATAATTATAATTATAATTATAATAATTATTATTATTATTATTATTTATAACCCGCCTCTCCCTCCAGATCAAGGCAGGGAACAACAACAATATAAAACACAAAAATCACAAACAGTTAAAATTTAAAAAACAAGAAAAATACATCATTAAAAACATCTTAAAATTCATCTGGATAGGCCTGCCGGAAGAGAGCAGTCTTCATGGCTCCCTTAAATTCATGAAGACTGCTAATTTGTCTAATCTCCTCCGGCAGACCATTCCATAGTCTGGGAGTGATGGAAGAGAAGGTCCTCTGGGTAACACTCATCAGCCTAGTTCTGGCTGACTTGAGTAAGTTCTTCCCAGAGGACCTAAGTGTGCGGGGCGGATTGTATGAGAGAAGGCGATCCCGCAGGTAACCTGGACCCAAACCATGTAGGGCTTTAAAGGTAATAACCAACACTTTATACTTCACCCAGAAACTGACTGGCAGCCAATGAAGCGATTTTAAAACTGGTGTAATGTGATCACCCCTAGGTGTATCGGTGACCAACCTGGCTGCCATATTTTGAACAAGTTGAAGTTTCCGGACTAGGCACAAAGGTAGCCCTATGTACAGCACATTGCAGAAGTCAAGCCTCGAAGTTACCAGTGCGTGCACTACCATCTTTAGGTCTTCCAACTCTAGGAAGGGGCGCAGCTGGCGTATCAGCCGAAACTGATAGTAGGCACTCCTGGCCGTCGCATCAATCTTAGCTGTCATTTGGAGCGACGGATCCAGGAGTACCCCCAAGCTGCGAACACAATCTTTCAGGGGGGGGGGGTGTAACCCCATCCAGAACTGGTTGACACATCTCCAGACCCAGGTTGGGGCCTTTGACAGTGAGCACCTCCGTCTTCTCTGGATTCAGCTTCAGTTTGTTTTTCCTCATCCAGCCCATTACCGCCTCCAAGCATTCATTCAGAGGAGACACACTATCCTTAGCTGACGATGTTGTCGAAGGCATAGAGAAATATATTTGGGTGTCATCAGCGTATTGATAGCACCCCGCCCCATGCCTCCGGATGATCTCTCCCAGCGGTTTCATGTAAATGTTAAACAGCATTGGGGAAAGGATGGCACCTTGTGGTACACCACATAGCAACTCCTTTTCTGAAGAGCAGTTATCCCCAAGCATCACCATCTGGAAACGGCCCGAGAGATAGGATCAGAACCACTGAAGCACAGTGCCCCCAATTCCCAATTCCCCCAGGCGCTCCAGAAGGATACCATGGTCAATGGTATCGAAAGCCGCTGAGAGGTCCAGGAGTACCAGCAGGGACACACTTCCCCTGTCAATACTAAGGCGTAGATCATCCACTAAGGCGACCAAAGCGGTCTCAACTCCGTATCCTGCCCTGAAGCCAGTTTGAAATGGGTCTAGAAAATTAGTGTCATCCAAGACTGCCTGGAGTTGGAAGGCAACCGCCCTCTCAATCACCTTGCCCAAAAATGGAAGATTTGATACTGGCCTGTAGTTATTAAAGTCCAGGGGATCCAGGGAGGGCTTTTTTAGAAGCGGCCTTACCACTTCCTCTTTTAAACATGATGGAAAACTCCCCTCCCTGAGAGATGCATTAATGATATGTTGTAAATGTGATCTAACTGCATCTCCTCCCTGGACGACCAGCCAAGAAGGGCAGGGATCAAGAGGGCAAGTCGTCCTCCTCACACATCCAAGTACCTTGTCCACATCCTCGGTACTCACCAACTGAAACTGATCAAGTGTAATCCTACTCGCGGAGTCGCTGGACACTCCACTGTCAGCCTCTGCTATAACAATGGCATCTAAGTCGGCTCTTATCCGAGATATTTTATCTGAGAAATGATTGAACTACCGAAGGCTTTAAAATTGGATTCAGGGGAGAAGGTCCCTGGGTTAGACCCCTCACCACCCTGAACAGTTCTGCTGGACGTGAATTCGCAGACACAATGCGCGCAGAGAAGAAAGCTTACTTCACTGCACGTATTGCCACCCCATAGGAACGAAGATGTTCTCTATGTCGTGTCTTGTCGGATATAAGTCGAGTTTTCCGCCATCGGCGCTCCAGTCGTTGTCCTTTCCACTTCAACTCCCTGAGGTCTTCTGTATACCAGGGTGCCCTATTAGAAGCGGGCCGGAGAGGACATTTGGGGGCGATCGTGTCGATAGCCCTAGTTAAGTCTTGATTCCATCTATTGACCAGGGTTTCTACAGGATCATCGACGATACCTGCCATAGAACCCTCCAAGGCTTTCTGGAATCCAGAAGGATCCATCAGCCTTCAAGGGTGGACCATCTTAATAGGTCTGCCACCCCTGCAGGGGCAGGTGGTAGCCGTGATACTAGCCCTGACCAGAAAATGGTCTGTCCATGACAATTCGGAGGTATTCAATACCTCCGCTCACAGATCCGTCTGTTCGGAACTGAAAACAGCATCGAGGGCGTGACCTGCTGAATGTGTGGGTCCAGAGACCAATTGGGATAGGCCCATGGTTGTCATGGATGCCATGAACTCCCGAACTCCACCTGACAAATCGGCCTCGAATGGGATGTTAAACTCACCCAGGACCAAAAGCCTGGGCGAATCCAACACCAGCTCCGAGACCAGTTCCGTGAGCTTGGCCAGGGAGTCTGATAGGCAGCAGGGTGGCCGGTACACTAACAGAATCCCTAGTCTATCCCTGGCCTTCAGACTCAGGTACACACATTCGATATGATTCAGTTCCCGAACAGGATGTCTGGTCAGGTTAAGATGGTGTTTGTAGACCACAGCTACTCCACCCCCCCCCCCCCGCCCACTTTCCCTCCCAGTACCCAGCTGGGAGAGCCTGAGCCCATGTCGGGCCACTGTCATCTCCCAGCCAGGTCTCTGTGAAGCATGCCAGGTCGGCCTCCTCTTCTGTGAGGAGGTCATAGATTATGTTTGTTTTGTTTTTAACCGACCTGGCATTGCATAGGAGCAAGGAAAGGTTCTGTGGGTGGCCTGGATCGTTCTCCAAGATCCCGGGGGTAGCAGGGCGACCGGAAGATAAGATGGGTGTTAGATATCCATCTCTCCTTCCCCTGTAATGGCATTTTGCCCTGCTATTGCCATATCTCCCTCTGCCCTACACAACAGATATTGGTGCTCCCAGACACATTTCAGTCGCCTTAAGTTTTCCCGTCGACTCTCTCTCGTGCGCACGAGAGAGAAAGAGAGGGGGTGGGGGAAGTGCGAAGATGTCTGCTGCACTTTCTCTTTCTCCCCCACTCATGCCGTTACTGTTCTCCTGCTACCAGCTCACGGCTGCCTCCAGTTGTCCCGTCGTCTCTCTCTCGCACAAGAGAGAGCGAAAGAGAGGGGGTGGGGGAAGTGCGAAGATGTCTATATCCAGAGCGCCAAGAGGCTGCCTATTTGGAGCCAGGCTTCATAGACGGTTTTCATATACCCTTTCAAGGCAACAGGACGGCTTCAATTTCCAGGAATCAAAAATCTGTTTCATTAATGGAACGCCTTGTACAGGAGAAAATTCAGAAGGAAGTCCCGGCTGGAAGGGTGTTAGGCTCCTTCCTCAAGCCGCCCATTTTAAATTTGCAAGTGTCCCCATTGGGAATAGTACCTAAGAAAACTCAAGGGGAGTATTGATTACTCCACAACTTATTATTTCCCAGAGGCGCATCTGTCAACGATGCTATGCTAGAGCATCTTGGTGCAGTGAAATATGCCTCCTTTGACTCTGCAGTAGATATGGTGCGCAGGAATGGGCGGGGTGCCTTGATGGGCAAATGTAACATTAAAGCAGCATTTCGCAGTTTGCCCATCAAACCGGTCGATTTTAATTTGTTGGGTTTCTGCTTTCAAGGACAGTTTTACATAGATAGGGCTTTGTCCATGGGATGTTCCATTTCATGTGCCATGTTCAAGAAATTCAGCTCTTTCCTTGTGTGGGCACGTAGGGACAGGACCGGGAGGCAGGATGTGATTCACTATGCTGAACCATGGCTTGCTGATAGGTCATCTTCAGGTCTTTGTAGAGACCTCACTTTTGGAATTTTCTGATATGCGTGGCTGTACATATCTGGGCCACTGAGATGTCAAACTATATTGTGCAGTGCACTTCTGGTGTGACAATTTGGCCACGGTGCAAGTGATCAACTACTGGTCTTCTCGCAACCCCAGAGTGATGGCTAAAGTTTGAGTTTTCATCTGGCATTGGCTGAAGTATAAAATATTTCAGAGCCCACCATAATGCCGGGCTTGAACAATGATATTGCTGACGCTTTATCGCGTCATCAGGTGCAGCGTTTTTGAGATCTGGCTCCTTGGGCCCGGTAAACATCGGAGGTCATGCCACCAACCTTATGGCAGAGTGGAGGTGTGAGGTAGGGTGGCGTCATACCTTTGGCGTCATACCAAAGGATAGGTAGGGAATTTCTAGAGTTTAGGGCAGCGGTACATCTCCAACAATCTTGGCCCATTCCAGTGGAACATATTTTACAATACTGTGTATCCTCTAGGAGGATAGGTTTATCAGCCCGCACTATTGGTGGTAAGCTGGCTGCTGTAGCATTTTGGGCAAAGACGAGAAGGGTTGAAAATTCCATGGCTGATTTCAGGGTAAGGCGTACATTGCAGGGTTGGCTCCGGGAGACCCCACGAAAGGCGGATGCCAGATCCCCCCCATCACCTGATATTCTCTTAGGCCTGAGGTCATTGTGGCCGGTATTATGTATTTCTAATTACGAAACAGACCAAACAGGAAAAGGCAAGGATGTCAGTTTGTTCACAGCCCCACAACCGGAGCTATGTCCAATACAGGCACTTCAAGCTTTTGTGGCTGTGCGAGGTACTGGTGCTGGCAATATATTTTGCCACCAAGATACTTTACCCTGACAATATAGCAGTTCTGGGCTGTGACTAAACATGCTTTGCAAGCCCTAGGTTTAGGAGGTGTCCAGTTTGGTGCACACTCTTTTCGTATTGAGCGGCTTCTACCGCGGCTGCGGCTGGTTTTTCCACATTCCAGATTCAAGCAGTGGGCAGATGGCGATCTTCTGCCTTTAAGGCTTATATGAGAAAGTTTCCTAGATAAGGATGTTGTTGGGAATCCTTAACTGACTTGTGTTTCATTTTAGATCTCCGAAATGGGGCACAACTCTGTACGTGAGGTCATTGGCGGCCACAGCATGGTTTTTCAGCAAGCAGAAGGGCTTTCAAGCCCTGTTTCGGTTCCCAGCTGGGAATGAGCCATCCAGTGGCTTGGCTGTCATGGCATGAGGTGGGAAAAATGTCATCCCCGCAGTGTTGCAAAGGTTGGCATCGCAGGCTTCTCTGCAGATCGTGGTCATACATCTCGGGGGTAATGATCTCAATATGCTAAAGGGCAAGCCCTTGTTTTTTACAAGCAAGAGCTGATTTTTGCAGAATGCAACTGTGTTGGACTGGAGTCTGCATTATTGGTCCTGTGTGCTCCACAGGATCAGATGGAGAGAGCGTAGCGACCCCCTTGCAATGGAGCGTGCCCGAAGGAAGGTGAATGCGGAAATCAATAGGGAGTTATTAAACACAATGACATTAGCGTTAAACACCCTTGATTCTGTGTACCTGGAGGAAGTTGTACCAACAGGATGATGTGCACCTGTTGGAGGCTGGAAATGCTGTTTTCTTGGCTGATCTGCAGAGGGGGTTGCTTGATGCAATTTTCGGTAGGTGGGGGGGGAGCGACTAAGCAGATGCTTGTCACACTCTGTGGCGGTTAGGTGCGGGCATCTCGAGTGTGGGGAATAATGGTGAGCATTCTCAGGCTCCATTGGTGGTGATAGGTAGTGCCTGAAACCTATGGCAGGGAGTCTTGCGGCACCAGCCAATGGGTGAAAGGTTTACCTATGAGGCCAACCTTACTCCCTCCCTCAGAGTCTTGCGGCACAGGGCGGTGACACCGGAAGGTCTCCCTACCCCAAATGGGGAGCCCCTGGAGTGGCGAGCTGTATAGCGCCACTACAGGGGTTATGAATGGGTCGCCCGATCCTAGAAGATGGCCTGATTGAGCCATGTGAGAGATGCCTGCTTAGATATTTACCCCCTTTTGCAGATCATTAAAAAATGTGGCCCATTTTTAAAATCCATATACTGTGTCGTCTCATTATTCTCGCCTCCATTCCGCAATTTTCTACACTATGAATCGAGTATCAGTAATATCCAGGGATGCCATCCTTCGTGAAGCAAAGGTTAACTCTTTGAAAGAAAATTGCATTCCATTTGTTCTGAACTGCCATCCTGCTGCCCTTAATTACCACAAGGTAATGAAAGATATCATGCTTATTTAATTCTCCACCATGCATTACATTTAGAAAACCGCTCAAGTTGTGTAGATTTCATAAATTAAGCTGCACTTAAACAAGATATTTGCAACTCAGGATCATACCAATGTAAATCAGCAGATTGCATCACCTACCTCCAAGAAGCCACTTTTTTCAGGAGCACAGTTAGTAACAAAACTTATTGCATTAGACAGTTGGCAGCATGCACTTCTACTAATGTGGTTTATTATCTGAATGTAAAAAAATGGATGCCATCTGCAATATGTAGGGGAAACTACAACAGACCTAAGAACAAGATTTCATAACCACAAATCTGCTATTCTTACCAAAAAATTGGAGCAGCCTGTTGCGAGACATTTCAACTCACTTGCACATAGTCTGTCTGATTTACAGTGGCTTCCAACAGAACAAACAAAAGACACTGACATGGTTGACAAAAGGGAAGACTTCTGGATTTACAAACTCAGAAGTCTTAGTCCAAATGGCCTTAATCTGGAGAACAATTTGTAAGCTTTATATCAGTCATACTTTTGTTTGTTTCTCATCTGCAGGTATTCCAAATTGCCACTGTCCCCTGGTATCCAGTTAACATCTCACAGCCTATCCACATTGCCCTTAAAATGACTTACATTCTATTTTAAAATGTGGTTTTTTAAGTTGTTTCATTATGTGGTAGGACACGCTGAGCAGTACTTACGTTTCATAGTGACTGCTTCCTCCGTCCTCAAAGTGTTCAATGGTGTATTACACGGTTAATTCCTTGACTCTTCTTTTTTCATTTTTGTTTTGAAGGCTGCTTGAGTTATGGAGACAGAAGTGGGCAGGTCAAGCAGCCTTCAAAACAAAAACGAAAGAAGAAGAGTCAAGGAATTAACCCTGTAATACACCAGTGAACACTTTGAGGACAGAGGAAGCAGTCACTATGAAACGTAGTACTGCTCAGTGTGTCCTACCACATAATGAAACGACTTAAAAACCACATTTTTAAACAGAATATAAGTCATTTTAAGGGCAATGTCGATAGGCTCACAGTTACTGCTGAGGGTGGAAGCTGAAATGTTTCTCTCTCTCTCTCTCTCTCTCTCTCTCTCTCTCTCAATACTCTGTTTATGTCTCTATGTAGTCTTAGAATGGCTGTGATGTGCACCTCTGAAGGAGGAGGTCAGAAGTGGGAAAGACAATGACACACAGAGTAGAAGGCCTGGGAGCAGGTCTGTCAGGACTGCTGAAGCACCTGCGGGAAGTCAGGGGCAAAGAATAACCTTTTTTTGCAGTTGGAACAAACTGTTGGGGAAAAGCCTTGGAACAGGAAGGCCTGTTAAGACTGTGTAGGGCTACTGTTTAACTGACAGATTGTTGCAGTGTGGATTCATTCCTTTTGTGTGTGCCAACCTCTGAGTGACTGAAAATTTCCCTGTTTGCTTTCCCCATAAAATTATCTGTTGTTTTGTTTCTACCTATGTATCAGAATGCTTGCTGGACTCCACCAGGTTTAGTACAGGGTTAGGTTTAGATTGAAGTACATCCAGCACTCGCCTTCAAGTCACTAATTAAACAATATGCTGCTGATAAATAAATCCATTACAATATTTTCTGGGTGCGACCACTGGCGATTTTGATGTAGGCATTCTGTGGCAGAGGCTAAGGACAAATCATTATTCTTTCTTAAAACTTAACTTTTTGTTACAACACCTAGTAGCAATGTACAAGTCTTTTTCTTCCTCTGAGCACCCTGACACTGCTTGGAGAAGCAACCATGGCATTCATTAGAGAAATGCTAACCAAAGGGACCTTTCTAAAGTTCTGTGTATTCCATGTGGAAATGATAAAAGAATGTGAGTTGCCTTCCATAACCCACTCATTACAAATCTATGATGCTGTCATTACTGGTAGAGCTTAAAAAAATGATCTCTCCCACCCCCACCCCCCTTAGTGTGCTGCCTTGTCGACCAGTGTCACTAGGGAAATATCACAGGCTGCTTTATGGAAGGCTGTCCTATTTTATATGCAGGTACTTCATAAAAAACGTTATGCCTAAAAGGCTTTCTAGGGACACAATGCTTTTTTGCCTAGGTAAGAGTCTCCTTTACTATGATAAAATGTATCCCCCATTTGGCACTGTTTGCCCATTTATAATTTAACAATATTCTTGCTCTCTCCAGCTTGAAAAAGCCAAGAGCCTCCCAGGATCTGGGTCCTTTGCCCCCACCCCATTTTCTTCTGCCCTAGAACTTGTGCAATTAACTTCTGTCACCTTAAAAGCCTTTCTCACAGTGCATTGCTTCAGCTGTTGAAGCATATGTAATTACATCCAACAGAACCTGTCCTGGGGCATGCAAGTTTCATACAATTTTTATATCACCTTTTTCCATTATTCAAGCAGAGTGAAATCTTTAGGACAATGTGATTAGACGAAATTGGAACTATTCAAGGTTCGGTATTCAGTGGGAAATGCAGGCTTTTCACATCTTTACAATGAGTTCAAAAACCTATTGTTAGAAAGGGAAAGGAAGAATTTAATTCACTTGCCACATATTGGTCACATTGTAATATCTGGACACAATCCACCTGCAATATCTCCTGAGGAAGCCTCACTGTCTGCAACTCCAGTTCATTTCAACACACCTCTCAACAACAGAGCTGTTCCCCAAAGGATTTAAGTGTGGCCTCTGTCATCATTTTGCCTGCTTATAAGTTCATATCAGTGATTCATCATTATGACTTTATGGACTTAGCTGAAATTTAATTTGGTGGAAATGGAGTCAGTGATGAATAGCTTGCTGCACACCTATCTGTGGTCTTTTTCTGACTTTGAGCTTTATCACACCTACATCCCTCCCCCCCCCCCCCCGGTTTGGTTCTGCAGGTTCCTCCTCCGTTTCCTATGTGAGTCTAGCATTTTGATTTACATGTGCTCGGTATTGCTGCGGTACCTGCGATACCTGCAATACCTGCCTGTGCCTTTCAGACTTTGCTCGTTTAGGGATACATCGAAACAGAAACTAAAAACCCCAACCTCAGGGTGAGAGAACAGCATGATGGGGACGATGTCATGCGAGTCCAGTGCTGAAGAAGTGGAACAAAGTCATGGTGGGTGTGCTTAAAACCGACCGTGTGATAATGACCTTTGCCAATAAGAATCTATAAAGACCAATTTCAGAGGGGGAAACAATTGAGGCAAGTCTGCACCCCTGTTCCGCACAGTGTTGTTTTATTATTAAATTATAAATAACAACCTGAGATAGATGGAGAAGGTGCATAGCAGAACAAAGAATATTATCAACATTAGTAGCTACTCATGCACTATGATTATACCCCATATTAGAACTGCAAGATGTGGCTGAATATAGTGGGATGAACGTCTTAACCCCATAATTCTAAGGACTGGATCCAGGAACTGCCCTCAGTTGATGGAAGGGCTCCAGTCATGGAAGATGCCTCTGCCCGATTTTCAGGAATCCCCCCTTCCCCCTGCACCACAGCTCACCTGACACAGTAGGGTCCCCTGATCCTCTGGATAACATTTATAGGGGAGCTAGAGATGATGTTGTGGGGAGGAGGGGGGATGGAAGTCTGCTTTCACCAGCACAGTTGCATGTACCTAAATCTGGATCTAACCCTAAGAGTCTGTTCATTCCCTTTCCTTGATTTGTGCCCATCCTTCCTTATCCATATGGATGGTCAGGCAGCTGTGTTCATCTATAGAAGCCAGTTCTAGCAGATTTTATCTCCACCAGGAGCAGCTCTTTTGTAAAGCCAACGGGTCTTTAATTGCTCATTGAAGACCAAGGCACTCCCAAATACTTTGCATTACAACAGGGGACAATATATTGCTGCTGGGAAAATATATCCCCCACCCCCCAGCTGTAAAGGTTGCAGCTAAACTCAGAGGGAAAAGGAAATCCTGAAGGGAGGAGGCGGATGATGTCAGCATCCCTGCTGATAAAACAGTGCCGGTGCCATGTCCCTGTGAGTCCTGGGACCACTACATCACTGCAGAGGACACAAAGATTTGCCTTGGGCAGCCAAGCCTCAGATTAGTTTACTTCACCAAGGAAAAATAGAATAGTTAGGCAGCATATGAAATGGTGATGGAATTTCGCTTTCCTGGCAACACCTCTGTCTCAACGAAGATTCCCCTACCCTTGGTGCTGACTATTATCAACTAAGAAACAAAAGAGGCAACAATCAGTGGCATATTTAGATTGTTCCTTATTTTTTGACACATTCTTTTGTTTAGGAGAGACTGTGGGATTTTGGAGAAAGAGGCCCTCAAGCCTGCTTCATTTGCTTCTGCAGGGTTTGACATTCTCAGGTTAGGGGTCTTCTATCCACAGGCAGAGGAGCCTAATTAAAGTATTTCATGCCCATATTACTACCTGGCCATTGACACCTTTTGGAATTGCCTGAGGGCAGCTGGAAAGCTCACTTTGCCTGTGATAGAGGCAAGTCTTTCCTCCATGAATGGATTTTGGCTGAGTGCTGGGACTAGACTAGAAAGTTTGCATTTATTCTTTTTATTAGCAGCATTCCTCAAGAATCGTGTGCTTTCCGGAGACTCTTAATAAGGAACAGATATGCTGGATGAAATGAAATGCCTTTCCTCATACAGCCCTAACTGATCTCACATCTGATTCATGCTGATATGGTTCCAACCATTTCGTCTTTCCTCCCTTAAAGAGGGGCTGGGACTGAATCAGCTGCATAACAGGCAGAAGTTCAACAGGAAGAGTTTTCTTCATCACTGCACTTCCATATTGGAGGAATGTGGCACCTGTTTCATTTGTATTGAAAGCACAGGGAATTCATTCCTTATTCTAGATTATTAATTCCATTTATTCATAAAGGGATTTGGGAGTAGGGAAAGGAATGTAGAAAACCTGCATTTGTTTTAATGACTCAATGGAAATGAAGGTATTGGTGACTCTATGGTGGTGGGATTCTGTACATGCTCAAAGCCACTCCATCCTCTTTAACATTACTTCATATTGTTTCAGATAAACTGTATGGCAGGAGGGGGAGTTTCTTCTTTTTCATGGTGGGACACTGGATGCCAAAGAATCTGATGTCTTAGAAGAGGTGCCGGGGCTCAAAGCATTGCAGTAGCTTTTGTCTAGATGTGATGGGAGGACACTGTGCTCTTGTTCCGGAACATACTCTGCTCTAGGCAATTTTCAAAGAAAATATTCCATTGATGTGCATTATTTACACAAAGTGACACATACTGAAAATTAAGGTGGGGAGGGAAAAGAAGAGGAGGAACCCCAAGGATTTACCCAGGGATGATGACAGAGAGAAGACCAGCAGGAAGTGTGTGTGTGTGTGTGTGTGTGTGAACCGACTTAGTATATTAATTATGGAAACCTTAAAACAAAACAAAACAAGAAAAAACAATGGCAAATGATAACTGTTGGCTATTTTACGGTTAAGCGAGGGTTGTTCAATACTCATAAACCCCATGTTTGCCAGGTTTGCATGACATGACATGGATATGCAAAATGGCGACCGAATATGCCCTGCATGTGCCACAGCCTCACTATGGGTTGAAATTTCCCATTTCAAATAATACCACTTTAAATAACCCACAGTGATCATGCCCTGTTGTGCCAATCAGCTCCTTGAAGGAAGCTAGGTTAGCTTTTACTTTACTATAAAAGAATGCAATATGAAAATATCAACACTACTGATCTAAACCATGGCTTAAAGCTCTTGAGGGTAGGTACCACTACATATTCTTTGAAGTATGTTGATATTTCAATTAAGAGATAATCCATAATCAAATGGAGCAGCCATCCGGTAGCTAGATCAGAGGACTAATGGAGTCTTACAAATGTAACTCAACTTTCTGAAGGATAATTTCCTTATACAGAAATCCCCCAATGGCTTCAAGTCCATTCAGCTTCCAACTGATACTGACAAATCAGGCGAATTAACATCCCCAAGGGAAGATCTGCTTTTCATGGATTTGAGTCTGAAGGAAGCTAGTGTACAATCCAGATCTAGTTATTAGGGTCAGGTAGCTTTCTGCCTTCTACCAAACAACATTCTAAGTTCAAACCAGCAGTTTAAGATATTTTATTTATTCATTTGCAATACGGCTATTCAGCCTATACAGAGATGCTGTAAAAGTGGACTTTCTCTAATTTAGAGATCCCAGATCAGCACTCTTTGAGATTGCAATTTTGCACTCACACATTCACCAGAGGAGAAAGCTGATTCTAACAGGTACCATTTTAGACGATTCAAGGGTTAGGAGGCTGAAGTGAGCTAAATGAGGAAGACCAATAAGGCTAATGTAAAACAGTGGCTCATCTCTTTCATTCTGGGATATGAGTTCATGTAGACCAGGGATAGGTTACATGGTGCCCTCCAGAGGTTTTGGACTACAATTGCCAGAAACCCCAGCCAATATGGCCAAGGGCATTGTAGTCCAAACCTTCTGGAGGAGATCTGCTTGCCTACACCTAATGCAAACATTTGTGAGAGTGCTATTTGTGTGCATGTACAACCAAGCAGGAACAGACAGCAACTTGATATTAGGGGTGTGCATCGGATCGGATCCGATCCACGATCCGAATCCGATCCGACCCAAAATCGGGAAAATCCGATCCAATCCGATCCGATCCGACCAACCTCCGATCCGATCCGATCCGATCCGATGAGGTCCGATCCGGATCGGACGCCATTTTGAATGCTTTTTCCCATAGCCAAGTATTGTTTTACACAAACGCCTATAACTTTTTCATTTTTAAAGATAGAAGGATGAAACTTGGGGACATTATAGACTGGTTAGGGATAGTTATCTGTGAGAAATTTCAGAAAGATTGGTGCATGCGTTTTGTGGCAATTAATTTTTTAATAAATACCCAGGAATGCTTATAACTTTGTCATTTTTAAAGTTACAAACATGAAACTTTGCCACATTGTAGGAGGTACCTTGGTACCTATGTGTGTGAAATTTCAGAAACATAGGTGCTTGCCTTGTGTGGCAATTAATTTTAGAAAAATGGGTAGTAGTGGGGTAAATACAGTTACGCCTCCCATTTTTTTATTTTTTAAGATACAAACAGGAAACTTGGGCACATTACAGGTACCACTTGCCTTGATATGTGAGTGAAATTTCAGAAACATTGGAGCTTGCCTTGTGTGGCAATTAAGTTTTGAAACAATGAGGAAAGAAACACCTATAACTTTGTCATTTTTAAAGTTACACACATGAAACTTTGCCACATTGTAGGTGGTACCTTGGGACCTATGTGTGTGAAATTTCAAAAACGTAGGTGCTTGCCTTGTGTGGCAATTAATTTTAGAAAAATGGGTAGTAGTGGGGTAAATACAGTTATGCCTCCCATTTTTTTAGTTTTGAAGATACAAACAGGAAACTTGGGCACATTACAGGGAACACTTCACTTGATATGTGTGTAAAATTTCAGAAACATTGGTGCTTGCCTGGTGTGGCAATTAATTTTTGAAACAATGAGGGATTCATTGGACAGCACTTGCCCATAGGGATTCATTGGACAGTACTTTCCCATAGGGAATCATTGCATTGCACTTTCCCATAGGGAATCATTGCATTGCACTTTCCCATAGGGAATCATTGCATTGCACTTTCCCACTGAGAAATACAGTTATGCCTCCCACATTTTTATTTTTGAAGATACAAACAGGAAACTTGGGCACATTGTAGACTGGTTAGGGATAGTTATCTGTGAGAAATTTCAGAAAGATTGGTGCATGCGTTTTGTGGCAATTAATTTTTTAATAAATACCCAGGAATGCCTATAACTTTGTCATTTTTAAAGTTACACACATGAAACTTTGCCACATTGTAGGTGGTACCTTGGGACCTATGTGTGTGAAATTTCAAAAACGTAGGTGCTTGCCTTGTATGGCAATTAATTTTAGAAAAATGGGTAGTAGTGGGGTAAATACAGTTACGCCTCCCATTTTTTTATTTTTTAAGATACAAACAGGAAACATGGGCACATTACAGGGAACACTTCACTTGATATGTGTGTAAAATTTCCGAAAGCTGGGTCCAGGCATGTGGTGGCAATTAATTTTTGAAACAATGAGGAAAGAAACGCCTATAACTTTTTTATTTTAAAAGTTAGAAGTCTGAACATTGCTCACTTTGTAGATGGGTTAGGGGTAGATATGTGTCAGAAATTACAGGGCTCGTGTCTGCTTGAGTAAAAAGTGAAAGTAGGAAAGCAGACACGAGCCCTGTAATGGATACTAGCAAAAGTAAAAAGTGAAAGTAGGAAAGCAGACACGAGCCCTGTAATGGATACTAGCAAGGATCAAAGGGATCGAGACGAGACAGTGTTTCCTTTTCTTCGCGGGAAGCGGGAGGGGGAGGAAAGGAAGACCTGGCCTCTGTGGAACATTTTTTGAAACATTTAATCTAAAAATTCCATAGCCATCAAATGCCTGGACCTATCATTCTGAAATTTCTGACACATATCTACCCCTATCATTCAGAAATTTTACACACATATCAAGTGAAGTGTTCCCTGTAATGCGCCCATGTTTCCTGTTTGTATCTTAAAAAATAAAAAATGGGAGGCGTAACTGTATTTACCCCACTACTACCCATTTTTCTAAAATTAATTGCCATACAAGGCAAGCACCTACGTTTTTGAAATTTCACACACATAGGTCCCAAGGTACCACCTACAATGTGGCAAAGTTTCATGTGTGTAACTTTAAAAATGACAAAGTTATAGGCATTCCTGGGTATTTATTAAAAAATTAATTGCCACAAAACGCATGCACCAATCTTTCTGAAATTTCTCACAGATAACTATCCCTAACCAGTCTACAATGTACCCAAGTTTCCTGTTTGTATCTTCAAAAATAAAAATGTGGGAGGCATAACTGTATTTCTCAGTGGGAAAGTGCAATGCAATGATTCCCTATGGGAAAGTGCAATGCAATGATTCCCTATGGGAAAGTGCAATGCAATGATTCCCTATGGGAAAGTACTGTCCAATGAATCCCTATGGGCAAGTGCTGTCCAATGAATCCCTCATTGTTTCAAAAATTAATTGCCACACCAGGCAAGCACCAACGTTTCTGAAATTTTACACACATATCAAGTGAAGTGTTCCCTGTAATGTGCCCAAGTTTCCTGTTTGTATCTTCAAAACTAAAAAAATGGGAGGCGTAACTGTATTTACCCCACTACTACCCATTTTTCTAAACTTAATTGCCACACAAGGCAAGCACCTATGTTTCTGAAATTTCACACACATAGGTCCCAAGGTACCACCTACAATGTGGCAAAGTTTCATGTGTGTAACTTTAAAAATGACAAAGTTATAGGTGTTTCTTTCCTCATTGTTTCAAAACTTAATTGCCACACAAGGCAAGTTCCAATGTTTCTGAAATTTCACTCACATATCAAGGCAAGTGGTACCTGTAATGTGCCCAAGTTTCCTGTTTGTATCTTAAAAAATAAAAAAATGGGAGGTGTAACTGTATTTACCCCACTACTACCCATTTTTCTAAAATTAATTGCCACACAAGGCAAGCACCTATGTTTCTGAAATTTCACACACATAGGTCCCAAGGTACCTCCTACAATGTGGCAAAGTTTCATGTTTGTAACTTTAAAAATGACAAAGTTATAAGCATTCCTGGGTATTTATTAAAAAATTAATTGCCACAAAACGCATGCACCAATCTTTCTGAAATTTCTCACAGATAACTATCCCTAACCAGTCTACAATGTCCCCAAGTTTCATCCTTCTATCTTTAAAAATGAAAAAGTTATAGGCGTTTGTGTAAAACAATACTTGGCTATGGGAAAAAGCATTCAAAATGGCGTCCGATCCGGATCGGACATCTGGTCCGATCCGATCCGACCAGCCTCCGATCCGATCCGATCCGATCCGACCCCCCAGGTCCGATTCCGATCCGCTATCCGATCCGATCCGGGGGGTCAGTGCACATCCCTACTTGATATACTGATTGCCCTGCTCTCTTTGGCAATGCTGTCAATAATCTATGGCCCAAGGGCGAGTACAAGAGATGGGAGAGTAGACTTAGGATAGGCCTACACTAGGCAGCAGCTCAATAGGTAACTGCTTGTTCGAATGAGACAATGGCTGAATTCGGACGACATATTAGGCAACAGAGGAGGGGGGGAACAACTGTCAGTTGTGTTGCTTATTGTGTCGTGTGGGGAGTAACACACCATGCACACATAACTGACAGTACGCTAATCAGGCAATTTAAACAATGGAGGGAAACAACGGGTTTGCACGTTGTTTATCCCCAAGCCCCGTCGTTTAAAGTGTCATCCGAATTGAGCCCCCCCCCCCCGGTCTCCGTGGACTATTCTGTTGGGGATAGAGTTCTGCCAGCCAGAGCAGCTGAAACCCCCCGGCTGCAACCAAAATGGCCACCGTCCGTTCTTAGCAACCGGTGCGTTTGCTGGTGCCGAGCAGTGCCGGCTGCAGCGTGTCATTTGGGGAGCACCGCCTGCCTAACGTACGGTCAGTACGCTATTTCCCCCTCCGTTGCCTAATATGTCATCCGAATTCAGCCAATGAGTTTACAAGGTTTAAAGCTACTGCCAAGATTTTAATTGTTCTTATAGTCGAAGACTGCTTTCTTGGGATTCTTATAGAGCAACCTTATTCTTGTCTACTTGGAAGTAAGTGCCACTGGATTCAATGGGATTTTCTCCAAGGAAAGCGATATAGGGGGTCTTAGTGTTGGGGACTTAGTGCTGTATTTGGAGAATTCTCCATTTCATTTCAGCATTATAATGGGTTCCATATGAAACCGTGGCACATTTTAACTCAAAGGTGCAGGTTAGGAGCAGGAAGCAGAAATACAGTTAAGGCTCAGATATCCTGAGGAAGGCTCCAGATCTAAGGCCTAGGAAAAGGATAGCCATCAGAAGTTGCTGCTTTAGCAAATGTTTGTCTCAAATGAGAGCTTAACAATGTAATTCTAGCCATGCCAATTCAGAAATAACCCCCATTGAGTTCAATGGGACTTACTCCCAGGTCAGTATGTGTAGGATTGCAGCCTAAGTATTGGATGCTGATGCCGTCCTTTCACTGGGACACTTTGAGGACTTGATCTTGCTTTTGCTGGTCTATTCAATATGTTGGTCATTTATGCATAGCCAAAAAGGGAAAAAATGTTTCACCATACAAACTTACATGTGCTAATTGATATGTATAATTGATACGTATAAATGCACATTCAGATATAATTATATACAATTTCCCACCATAGTGGGGAAGACTGTGACCAGGTAACCTATGTGCCTGCTCAATCTGCTGCCTAGGTGTGAAGTGTTGATGGGTAAATGTGAGGCTCCTGATCTTCCTTCTTCTGGTTCTTTATCTTTAAACTGGACTTGAATTGGACATCCTTCAAACAGAGGGTGCCTTCAAACAGAGGACTGTCCTCTGAAAGCCCTTGAAATAGAGGGCTGCCTTCCATAAGTAGGTCATAATGTTAGCTCAAAAACAATAGGGGGTGCCAAACGCACACAACCGCACCAATTGCAACCACTACTATTCTATATCACTGTGTGTACAAGAATCCAAATTGGAGGACTAAAGTTATATTAACTGTTAAATTCACACAGGTTATTTATGTATATTCGTTTATAACTTTTTTGACTTTGTCATAGCATTCAAGTATAAAAATCAAATTTAACTGCTAGCATATGGCCTCACTGGTAACCAAATTTAAAGTAGAGGTTAGAATTCACCTGCTGCACATGCCATAGTAACTTGTGTAGGGCCCCCAGGGCCCCACAAATAGGCCCTGGCTCCAATGTTACTGCATGTGCTGCCCTGCCCTCACTGTCCTGAATTACCCATGTTGAGCAAGAAGATCTGAAGGGAGTTTTTACTTGCGTTTGCTTGCATGCAAGTAGAACTCTCAATGCTATCAAGACTAGGGTGACCATATTTTGGAAACCAAAAAGGAGCATAACATGGTCGGCTCCCAAGGGGGCATGCCTACCAACATGTCTGGCCCCAGGGGGCATGTCTAGCACTAAGGGGGTGTGCCCACCTGAACATAGCCTTGGTCACATATCTGATTTTACAGCACACAATTAAGACAAATCCATTCTACATAACATCTTAATGTTAAAATCATTGAAATAAAGAACAACCTATCTGAAATTAATTTCACTTACTCCTACTTTTGTAGCTTTTGCTGTACTTTGAAGCTTTTGCCATACTCTGCGTGATACATTCTCCCCTTCCCTCAAATATCTTTTCTGACTGTATCATCACTCCGCTGCAAACTGCTGCTGCTTTTAACAGGGCTTGCTGCCGGCTGGCTGACTGGCTTTTTTATTTTTAAATTTCAATTTTTTTAACCTTGGGTGCCTCTACAAGAGGCATTTAAAGCTCTTTCAAGGCGCATTAAAAAAATTACCTCTACAAGAACGGAGCACAAATCGGGCGTAGAGGCGCGTTATCTCCCCGATTATGCGCATTATTGAATGTGCGTTAAATCGCGAGTTTTATTTTGCTCCGTCTGTTAAAGCGCATTTTGACTGTGTGAATAAGCGCTTATGCGCATTAACTACTTGTAAAGTGCATTTTGGACATCTGTTAATGCGCTTCGCCGCCTCTCGCCGCCTCTCGTGCAGAGGGATTAGGCGTAAATGCGCTTCTGCGATTATGCGCATAATCGACTAACAAGGCGCAAAAGCGAATCCTTGTAGAGGGGACCCTTGTGTATGATTGTCACAAGTTTCTCTACTCTAACATTAGAGTGGGTGTTATGGGCAGCAGACGCTACTTCGCCCATTCACACTTCTCACTTATATACATTAGCTTCTCAAGGCTTACGTGTTGACTAGGCTGACCATATGAAAAGGAGGACAGGGCTCATGTAACTTTAACAGTTGTAGAGAAAAGGGAATTTCAGCCAGTGTCATTTGTATGCAATTAGTTCCTAGTGAAATTCCCTCTTCATCACAACAGTTAAAGTTGCATGCACTATACTAGAGTGATCATATACAAAAGAAGGCAGGACCCCTGCAACTTTAACTGTTGTGATGAAGAGGGAATTTCACCAGGAACTAATTGCATACAAATGACACTGGCTGAAATTCCCTTTTCTCTACAACTGTTAAAATTACATGAGCCCTGTCCTCCTTTTCATATGGTCAGCCTAGCATTGACACCATTCTCACATACAGATTTTGAACACCTGTCTACTTCCTGCACAAACACATGACTCTGAGACCCTCTTTCTAATGCCCTGTGTTGCCTTCCAGCACCATAGGGCTAACTTACAAGAGGTGTCCCTGGGTTGTCTGTGCAGCCCCTGTTGTCTCTCTCTCTAAGTCATTGCAGTCAAACCAAAGCCTCCAATCTCAAACAATCTCCCTCTCTCTTTCCCTTTCTCTCTTTCTCTCTGTCTGCCAAAGTTTCCCGATAGTCCAGCCGGGCCGCACACTTGTAGCCAGGTTATTGCTTATTGTTTAGTCATGTCTGGTGACTCTTACTTTAAAAAACTCCGCCACCAGCCGCCTCCACCTCTTCTCCTCCTGCATACCTGCTCGATTCTGACACACTCTTAAAACACTCTGGGTGACAAGCCAGCCTCTCAGGGCCAAGCTACAAGTGAATCTGGGTGGCCTTCAGCCTCTCTCTGCCTTATGCCAGCCAGCCGACTCAAACAACCCCATCTCCCTCTCTGCCAAAGTCTCCCAACAGTCCAGCCAGGCTGTGCACTTGTACCCTGTGGCTGGGGGTAGGGTGCCAGCTTATAGCTTGGTCACATCTGGTAACTCTTGATTTTTTTAAAAACTCCACCACCAGCCACCTCTGTCTGCACCAACACTTGATTCTGAGATTCTCTTAAAAGGCTCTGTGTGGCATGCCAGCCTCTCAGGGTTCAGCTACAGCTATCTCTGAGTTGTGTCTTCAGTATAACTCTGAGTCTATCTACATTACTGCTTTAAAACAGTTTAAAACGGTTTAAAATTATTTATAACAGTTTTGAGAACTATTGGGGCCCAGGACACACTCCATATAGTTTTCAAAACGTTTCAAAGTGTTTTATCCTGCATGTATAGATAGGCTTTGTCGATAAGAGATATGCCAGCCAGCCCAAGCCACAAATCTATCTATTTTTCTCCTACATGCACTTCAAATGTTCTGCATTGCATGCCAGCAGTGCAGACAGAGCCTAGCTCACAAGTGAACAAAGTGAAATGGAAGAGAAGGGGTAGCAAAGCAAAGCAATGACATGCCAGTTTCCAACTGACACCTCACTGTTGGTCATGAGAGCTTTTCTCTAAGGATGACCCTTCATCGCCCATGATGGTGAACTCTGAGAAAAAGGCCTTTGGCCTGTTCCGTTTTGCCCTGTAGGCTGCTTTAACTGACCTCTCCTTCCCCACATTTTGATCTGTGGACACTTTACCTCTGCTGAGTTCCAGGTGCTCGACTGCCCAGCAAATCTACGACAGGAATGGTGCCCTGCTTGCCCAGCCCTTCTTAGCTAAAAACTTGAGATTCCCTTGATGCCAAGGCCTGAAAATTCTCAAGGTGCAATACCGTAAAGCGGAGGTTTGACAACCTGAGTTTGAAGGATATCGCTCCAGCGGTGTTTAAAAAAATAATTTTAAAATTATTATTATTATTATTAATAATAATTATTACACTTATATACTGCCCCATAGCCGAAGCTCTCTGGGCAGTTTACAAAAATTTAAAAGATTGAGCATTAAAAAGACAATATACAAAATTTAAAACCATAAAACAGCTGTCATTAAAACACTTTAAAACATTTTAACTGTTAAGCCTGGCCACAATGTCAATCAAAACCTCAACTTGAGCTGTTAAAATGCCTGGGAGAAAAGAAAAGTTTTGACCTGGCGCCAAAAAGATAACAGTGTTGGCACCAGGCGGGCCTCTTCAGAAAGATAAAAGACACCTATAAGTCCTTTTCCCCCCAGACACTGAAAAAATCCATAAAAATCAATGGATGAACAGATTTGCTTCAAACTTGGCAAGGCTAAAGATCTATCCAAGAACTATTATGGTGCCAAATTTCATCTCTTTACCTTTAAAAATGACAGTTTTTGTAAAAACAATATTTCAAAACCTCACACTTTAAAATAAAAATCCTAAAAATCAACAAATGAATGGATCAGCTTCAAATTTGGCATGGTTAAAGCTCTTCCTTAAAGCTATCATGGTGCCAAGTTTCATCTCTTTATTCTTAAAAATGGCAGAGCTGTAAGCAGTTTTGTTAATTCTCATTAAAGTAGAGCTGCCCTTTGCCAGGGGAGGATGGGAGAAATCCGGATTTTTCATCAAATTTCATAATTTCCCCTCTTCCTGGATTTGTTACCAAAAATCCTGACAAATCCAGGTTTTTCCTGTCATATGATCACCTGTTTCATTGTGCCTTTAGCACACCCTCTTAGGGTGCCTCTACAATAGAGGTTTAAAGCTCTTTCAAAGCTGATTAAATTTTTTACCTCTACAAGAGAGGAGCATAAATTGGGGGCTGAGGCGCTTTAAACTTCCGATTATGCACATTATCGAATGCGCGTTAAACCGCGAGTTTTAATTTGCGGCGGCAGTTAAAGTGCCTTACCGCCGTGTAAACATGCGATTCTCCGCATGTCAACAAGTTTAAAGTGCGTTTCAGTCATCCCGTAATGCGCTTCGCCGCCTCTCGTACAGAGGTATTAGGAGTAAATGTGCTTCCGCGAATATGTGCATAATCGGGCAGCCAGGCACCAAAGCGAATCCTTTTAAAGGGGGTCCCAGTCCTCATCCAGGAGTCAGGACTGAAACTAAACCTGAGTACATGTAACTGAATTGAATACACAATCTTCCTTTATTTCCCCTCACTTCTATTTTCCTCCTCTCCAATGTCAATTTTTAGATCAAACCTATCCACCAGTTGTTACTCTGTAAAATGCCATGCCTGCAGATTGCACTATATAAAGAAGTAAAATATTCCATCCCTGCTGCTCAATTTCAGCTTAGGCCCATGGTTTATGCCAGATTTCCCCAACCTGGTGCCCTCCAGATGTTTTGGACCTTAACTCCCACCAGGTTCAGCCCGCAGGGCCAATGATCAGAAAAGCTGGAAATTGTCCATCAAAAAATCTGGAGAGCATCAGACTGAGAAAGGCTGGTCCATGTAGTATGTTTGAGGATTGGAGATAAGCACAAGAGACTGCAGCCCCTTTACATTTTGTGGTGTTGTTACTCATTGGTCTTATTCATGGAAAGTATCTGCCCCTTCAGCTTTCCCTCCAGGGTTTTCTAGGAGTTGATTGTAGACTAGGTGCCCTGGACCAGGGAGACGGAGCGTCCTTTATCCTCCTTTTCCAACAATGTCCCCATCTCCAAGAAATCCCTTCTTTCGATACACATTGTTTGTTCTATAGCTTAAGTCAACAACCTCTGAATCTACCTTTTCTGTCCCTGATCCCAAGGACATGCCCTTAATGGATAATAGTCCACGGTTGTACCCCTATAAGGGTCTAGAAATAAAGTATAATGTAATGATAAATGCTACTTAATTAAGTAATGATTCAGTGTCTGGGGAAAAAAGGACTTATAGTGAGGGTGTCTTTTATCTTTCTGATGAAAATGCAAATTAAAACATTAATAGTTTATAAATGAACGCAAGTAGAAGACAGTGAATGTGCATCCTTTTCTAAATTAAATAAAAGCAGCAATTGTTCCATTAAATGTGTAGGAGTAAATTTTCAAGCCACTTTTAGAAGTATATTAAATATTTATCCTTGCATAGGCTTTTTGCCAGGAAAAAGGCCTATTTCTTTATGCCTTATTGACATGCAGGATGAAAAGTTTAGAGTAGGGGCGCAGAAGCTCAGGCCTTGGGTCCCAGTTCTGCCCTCTTAGGTTCCCCATATGACCACACACCCTTTCCTTCCACCTGGCCAGTGATCATTTGATAGTTTTCTGGTTTTAATGCAGTCCCCCTCCCCCAATTCTAAAAGGCTCTCCTAAAGCCTAGTAACTAGCAATAAGTTACTTGTAAGTTGAGCCTTAAGCTAAAATATGCCAGTATGTTTTGTATTTTGGCCCCATCTCTTTTGCCTTTGTCCCCAGCCACCCCAGGGATGTGGGCTTCTCTGAAAACGAATTTGGACTTGGGCTGAAAGAGGATCAGCACTCCTGGTTTAGAGAATGTTTCCATAAGGCTCAACACAACAACATAAGAATAACCATGCTGGATCAGACCAGGGGTCCATCTAGTCCAGAGGGCTTTCTATACACCCAATATACCCCGTGGTGGCTGCCCAGTGGTGCTACATAGTTTATACGATACAGCTGCAAACTTGCACCCACCATGGGCTTTCCTCCCAAAATGGCACACTTAAAAAATCACTGACTTGCCAAGACGTTTGCATGTTGGTGGTGACCTTGGTTCGCATCGAGGCTGGGGCATTTTGGGGTGGATCGAGGCCCACAGTTGGTGGGGGGATGCACGAGAAGGCCAGGCAGAGGGCAGGGGGTGGGAGTGATATGCTGAATGGCCACCAGTACTTCCCAGAAAGCCCATGCTCCCTCCTGCCAAGGGGATTTGCCACTCCCACGCCGAGGCTGTGATGCTGTGGGGTTTTGAAGGAATGAGTGGCAAAGCGACGCTGTCAAGATCCCCCCCCCCCCAGGACTCTCTTTACATAGTGGCCAACCAGTTGTCAACCAGGACCCCACAAGCAGGACATACATGCAGCAGCACCGTACCGCCCATGTTCCCCAGCAACTGGTGTATATAGGCTTACTGCCTCAGATACTACTACTGTCACCAGATAGTATAACAAAAGGGATACTTTAGAGCCTGGCCTTGGATCTAAACTTTGGTCCTGATGTAATAAATAGGATTTTGAATAATATCTCAGTGACAAATCTCATGATCAGGGCATCTCAGCACAATCAGACAAAGCATCCTCCACCCACATTTCGTCATTGCAGGAAATTCCAGGTGTGCCCACCATTTGGGTAAGCTGGCCGGTGACCACGCACACACACACACACACACACACACACACAGACAGACAGCACCTTCTCAGTGGTGGCACCCCATTTGTGGAATTCCCTCCCCAGACAGGAGCCACCCTGGTAGAAATATGGTTATCTTTTCAGCACCTGACAAAGACGTTTTTATTGTCTCTGGCTTTTTAGAAACATGTTATTACTGATTATATTTTATCTATGTATTTTATCTTGTTTTCTGTAAACCACCACCACCATGAAAGCTTTGCTGGAGGTTGGGATATATGTTTTTGAATAAATAAATGAAGCGTTGCAGGCACTTGCAACATAGGAAATGGAGGTCTAGCGAGGCACAAAAGATACAAAACATCCCCACAGCCAATTTAAGGCCTCACTTCACTTGCTAGTCTGAACTTCTGGCACGGTGAGTTGGGTGGACAGGTGCATTCTGTGGTAAGGGGTTCCAAGGACCCCGAAGATCCGTGTCCGGCCGCTGACCAATCACGTACAGACACGCCAAGTGGTGAACTCACAAAAGCTTTTATTGGTAGCAATGCATTGCGACTGCTCTCCACTGAAAGGCGCGGGGAACAGCCCCGGCTACAAGTGGGGTGTGGATACTTATACTTGAGGTCGCGTCACGCAGTACTTTTCCATTTGCAGCTCATAGACTTGTATTGCAACTGCAAGCACATGTCAGTTACTGAGAAGGTGTAAGAAACAAGGGAGGGGGGAAAGGGAGGGGGAAAGGGGAGAGAGGGGGCTTCTCAAACAGTAATGTCAAAAGTCTCCATGACCTATATATATGCTTTGAAGCCAAACAGGAAACTTGTGCGGTGAAGCTAGCAACTTGCCATACCTGCATCTGCTTAAGCATAAGCGTACCCATTGTCTCACACTTGTTTATGATTAGCAGCCGAGCGTGGGTGTTATGCACAGGGCGTGATATACATACATGGAGCATATAGTTCAAGAGGCCATGACATCCTTCCAAAGGTTGTGTCGGGGTCATGACATTTCGAAGAAGTTTTCCTGATGTCTCACATCAATTCCTTTACAGTCCTCTATTTTGGATAGCAGGTTGAGGCCAGTCCTTTGTTTGACAGCATCCTTTATTTGAAAAGGGGTTCAGTCAAAGTCTGCTTTAAAGTCAAAGAACCATAAGACAAGGCCTTTCCCACACTTTGACCAAAGCTTCTGCTTCAGGATTCTTTATGGGATTAAGATCAGTTCCTTTTACACGTGTTTTTTCCCGGGTTTTCTCTCCTTCTGCCTTTCTATATGTTTGATTATACAGTCACTAGATGGGGCTGTGGAATAGCAGAATTACACAATTACACAAGACTCTTATTCTGTCATTTAAAAACAATACTGGACTTTCCTCTTTAGGAAAAGAACCCATGACGATGTTTGTAGAGCACAGGGGAGGCCCTGGAGGATATGATGCTGTATGAAGGAATACCGTGAGTGAGCAATCACAAGTGCACAATTAAAGCCTCATGTAGAAAGGCTCAAAGGAAGAGCAGGGGTCAGGAAGTTACCCATAAGCAGTTAGCACTCAGAGAGCAGACTGAGCAGGCACACAGGTCACTTGGTTAGTCTTCTCTACTATGGTGAGATGTATTCTATTTCCATTAAAATTATTATTAGTTCTATATTTGCAACTACACACACATATACATTTACATATGTACACTTTATGCAAAGTAGTGTGCTCTTTTGTCCTCTTTTCTGATGATGCAATTTCTCTTTTTTTGGCATGACTCATGTGGTCTGTTGTACCTGAGTACAAGATGAAGCTTAAAAAATCACCCTCATTCAGCTATGATTTGTCCCAGGTAAAGTTATGTTTTCTACAGTCCGTCTAAAAAAGGGTCCATCTAGCCCAGCACTCTGTTCACACAGTGGCCAACCAGATGTCAGCTAGGGACCCACAAGCAGGACACAGTGCAACAGCACCCTCACACCCATGTTCCCCAGCAACTAGTGTATACTGGATTACTGCATCCGATACTGGAGCTCTAGCCTGCTAAAGTAAAACATAAATATGGCTCATCTCTGACACTTGATTTTCATGAGAGAGTTAGAGTTCACATTAACTATTTCTCTAGAATCTGAAGGAAATCAATAGTGTATATAGAATCAACAGAGTTTAGTCTAGGTGCTAAATTTACAATGTTTGGTTTTTATGAATTGCTCCCAGTAAAGCCTTTAAGACAAGTTTTGCTCCTTGTGTTTTGATCTTGTCTAGGTGACTCCAATCATGAATGGAAACAAGGGGTTGATTTTCTTTCTTTTTTTAAAAATGAGGAGACCTGCTTTAATGTGTTTTATAGATTTTTCTGTCATCAAATTATTATTGCTGGTCCCCTGTGTAGCTGTCTTCAAGCACTTCTGTTTCAGAGAGACATTTGTTTTAATAACAAAGTTAATCCCAAAGTATTTCTCTGGAATCACTCAGGAATATTAAGTGGCCAAAACAAATTTGTGTGTGTGTGTGTGTGTGTGTTTGTAAAAAAAAATACAGGCAAATATGTGTCTGTATTAGAACTACATTCTATTTTAATTTATTCTGAAACATCTCTCCTAAATCTGATTCTGGCCCTGTGATTTGAAAAGTTGGTATTAAATGCTGCCTTACTATAAGGAGAAAAGTGGAGCAATTATAAAGAGGTTTAAGACTGATAATTTGATTAACAGCACATTCGTATACATGTCTACTCAAAAAAGTAAGTCCCGCTGAGTTCAACAGGGCTTACTTCAGGTATAGGATTGCAGTCTTACAGTTTCTCAGGATGTCCCAGCAATTTCTATTCAGTGGATGAGCTTTGTGCTTGGGATCTGAATGGTCACCATATTTATGGTCAACATATTTAAGGGAGGAGTTGCCTTTCATATCAGATATAGTAGCGACACTGGGAGCATTATGCCTTCCTCTGAAATGTGGTTTGGTTCATTTGAATGATATAACTTTGGGAGCACATCTTCCAGCATTGCATATGGTTAGATTCATCTCCTGTCATGTTGAAGAGTCAGGCCAGGACAACTTAGGGCAAAGGCAGAGGTGGATCAATGTTAAAATGTGTTGTTGGTCAGACCAATAAACAACCTAGCTTTTATAGGGGGCGGGTGATCAAGGAGAATCACATGAGGTGTTCTGGCACTGGCTGCTAGTCTTGCTTATTTCCTTGTAGCTCCATCCTTTGCTGGTGCAAGGAGAAGGCTGAACCACGGCCTAACATCCTTCAGGTCTTAGGTTTAGAACTGCCCAGGGCATGAATTTTGACTCCTAGATGGTTTAACGGTGCTTGATTGTTTGGTTGTGTCTTTGGGAGGTGGTGGTACCAGTCATTTCCAGCTCAACATCTATGCAAAGTACAAGCAGGAGGTGCAGGAAACTTGTGTAGCCCTGTTCAGAATTCTTTGGGAAGGGAAGGCCCTTTCTATACCTAAGGACATTCGGGGAGGGAGGGCGGACAATCCCAGACTTACCTGCTTCCGGGATCATCCCCCAGCATACAAACACTAGCGCGGCATCCCCAAACAAACAAGAATGTTACGGGCACCATTTATTTTTTTTAAAAAAGCCCTGACCACTCCCCCTGATATCCTTGGACTCCCCCAGATTGACTCCTTTCCTCTTTGCTGACCCCCACTACTGCCTGTGGTCCTCAAGATGGTCCCGGGGGACCAGTTATCCTGGGAAAATGGAAGGGTCATCTCTGCCTACCCCCTACATTTGGATGTACAGGGGTAACCCAGGGTTGACCCCAGGAAAAATCCATTGTGTAGACATGGCTGAAGTTTCAAGAAGAAGTGGGTAGGGGAGGATAACTTCTCCTCCTCTGATATCTTCTCCTGCTGTGTTATATAGTGCTAGAGGGTTCAGATTTGAGGCCTGAACTTGAGCACTTTATCAGTATTGTGTGTATATGTATGTAGAGGTTCTGGAGGGTGAGAAAGGGAAAATGTGTGTTTTCCCCCTTTCTTCTTCCTGAAACATCCCTGTGTAAAGGGGACTTTAAAAACAACAACACCCTCACAGCATGCATTCCTCCCTTCCCACACAAATATAATGCCCCACTGAAGTATACTTACTTATGTAGTTAGAGCCTTCAGCTGGCCAATCCAATTCTTCTCCCCCCTACCTCCATTTCCCCTTTCCCTCTTTCTTAACAGACACCTCAACACTTTATATATCCTGGAACCATGCACATTTGTTTCAGGCCATTTTTTTAAAAAGTTCCTTTTTCTTTTAATATACAAACTTTGATTCTTCGACATACCTATGTATGTGTACAACTGCAGTTGTGAAAATGATTTCTAGTTTTTAGATGACTCCCCTAGTGCCATGTTATTATTTGTTTCCTTTTTACCCTGGGTACTCTGTGTAATATAATGACAACTAAAATCCTGACCATGTGGATTCCATATATAGGTATATTACAGATGATCAAAGAATAAATAGGACTCTGATCTCTCTATAAAGCAATCCCTCCCTCCCTCCCTCTCTCTCCCCTCCCCTGGCTTTCATCAAGGGTTAGTACACAGGAAGCATTTGGCAGAAAGCTTTGCAAAATTCGTGAAGTCCTGTCTTGGGAGCAAACTTATCATTTCAGGTCTGCGAAATTCCTGATCCAGCACTTTTTATAACCGACAAGACCCATTAAAATAATTAATAAAACAAATCTCTCTTATCCGTCCCTCTTATTGTTTTGCCTACATAAATCTTCTCTGGTTTATAAAAGGCAATTAGCCTTTGGCATGCTGTCTCACAGCTCTTCCGTCGCAGACATAAGAAAGCAGCCTTGCCATCTCGTAAAACTGCTCTAAGAGTTACAGTGCAGATTGGCATGGCATTTTCTGTGCTTTTATGCATAGTGGGGCCCAACCTAGATCTGTGTGCTTAAACCTGAATCTGTGGCAATCATAAAGATAGCAGTGTGTGTATGTGTGTGTACATTTTAAGAGCGAAAAGGGTGCATAGTTGAGAAACAAATTGAAGGTTTCCAGCACTGGTGCAATAGTAAATTTTCAAGTGCACAAGCTCATTATGACATTACCCATAGCCGCAGCCCCATGGAGAGTCCAAACTACAGGCAGCTGTGTTGATCCATATTAATAAACCAGAGTTTTCATCTGCTAGGATGGAAATTTGTTTGCGATAGGGATGGAGAAACTCACTGTAGCCCACTCTGCTCGCTGGACCCTTCCTGGTCACTTGTCCCTGCTCGCTGTGAAGATCCTGGCTCCCTTTATGACATGCAAAAACTGAGGCCTAATGGCAGAACTGGCCCTGCATCCACTTTCATCTACTATTCTTCAGAGAAGAACCCATTCTCATAATCTAATAAATTAAACACATTTCAATAGGAATTTATTTAGGGCACAATTCTGTGCTTTTTTAGACAGAAAGAAGTCCAATAACTCCCAACACTCAACCTTTTCTGTCTGCACATGCATAGGATTGCACCCTTAGCCGATTATTTTTTCTGCTAAGAAGATTAGCTGTTTGGTAATGCCAATGACTGAAACTGCAAAAAAAAAGAAAAGAAAAAAAGGATACAACTTTAGAATGAATATATCTTTTAACAATGAAAGATTATTAATAAACTCTCTCCCATTATGGAGCCATTAAGATATAGAATGAATATAAAAACTCAACCTTTCAGTCTCTCTAATGAACTCTATAAAATTTAGAAAACTTTATTTTCTTTTCTATTCAAACTTCTATTTATTTACTCCTTTGAGTAGTCTGTTGCTATAGAAGCTCTAAATCCCAAGATGATTTTGTAATCTTAAAAACAAACACAGCTATCCCAAAGCGTACATAAATTAAAAGCAAACAAGAATAGCAACTTCAAAAGGTTAATTTTAAATCAAAGATAATACTAATACAAATGGGAGACTACTACATGCTGGGGAACATGGGTGGGAGGGTGCTGTTGCACCTGTGTCCTGCTTGTGGGTTTCCTGTGAGCAGCTGGTTGGCCACTGTGTGAACAGGGTGCTGGACTAGATGGATCCTTGGTCTGATCTAGCCTGATGTGTCTTATGTTCTTATGACCCCCTGGGGCAGACATGGGGGGCACATCGATGCTAGGGGAGGAGAGGAAGTCCCTCGTGGGAGTGGAAGTCTGCTCATGTGATATTGTAAAATTTAAAGCAAAATGTATAAAAACGATATCTTGGTTTATCACTCTGGAAAGGAATACTCAGAAAATTCTCATAAAGAGTCATCAGATGAACATTTTATAGCACTCTCATTACAGGTCACTACTGGATTTCCCGGGTCCTTTTCATGACACCGTCCACCTCCTGTGCGTCTGCTGCTCCTTCCGCTTGTTTTTCCATCACAAAAAAAAGACCCAGAAAATCTGATTCTTTTGGTTGTAATGAAACTTGCCACCACTTTCTGCTGTGTGCAGGAAAAGCAGCATGATAAAAATACCCACTGAATGGCACGAGGCAAAGCAATGGTAGGGAAATGTGAGTTTCCCCCGCCTGTTGACATTCGTAATCATTAAAAAGATGTGTCTTCATGAAACATCCTATTATAATATAAAACAATATTTCTATGGAACCTTCTGTGCTTATTAAAATGGTCTAAATGGTTTCCCCCACCCCCAGGCAAAACGAGAAATTAACTGACAGTGACTTAAACACACATTTCAGTGGCACTGTGCTTTCCCCAAGATTAATTGATTTGTGTGTTTTGTTTATTTAAAGCAGACATATGTGTTGTGCTTTCAAGGATCATAAACGCTGAACTCAGAGACTTATAAGCATCCTATGTAGGGCAGGAGGATCAGTGGAGGCGATCTTCATTTCCCCATCCTCCTGACTTGCATTTTTCACTAGATGAGCTTTCTTGCCCATCTAGCTGGGGCATTTTGGAGGAGGAGAGAAGGAGGCTGGCAGAAGCTCAAGGTAGCTGTATCCTGGAGCCTATCTACACTACTGCTTTAAAACGGTTTAAAACAGTTTATAACAGTCTTGAAAACTGTTGGGGCCCAGGACACACTCCATATACAGTTTTCAAGACGTTTTCAAAGCGTTTTATCCTGTGTGTGTAGATAGGCTCCTGGTCTCTCCCATCTCCTTCCTTTACCACCCACCTTTTCTCCCTCTCAGAAGTCAGGTTTCTGACCTCAGATGCCAGCTTGCCAGTCAAGTTTAAAGATAAAGAAACCTAAGAAGGGAGAGCAGGGGCCTTAAGCTACCCCTCAAGAGCACATAAACAGGAGAACAAGAGCACCTCATAGTCTTCCCCACTACAGTGAGCTGTATGATATACAGCAATTATTTCTAAATGTGTAGGTAAACTGCTTAGAGATTTTATTATATAAGTGGTGGCTCCTGCTTGCGGACGGAATCAGTGGGGTATAATGGAATTAACAGCATCGTAAGAGCCCCATTGGATTTTACCCAGGGACTACTACAGAAATACATTTGCACGTATACATATAAAATGAACATGTGCATCCTGTTTTGGTGATGCATGAGTGGCCATCTGACCTATGTGGTTATACTATCTTGGACTCCACCCCTGCAAAGGCCCCAAATCAAGCTGTCTTATATGGTAACACGGTGCCTCTTGCCTCTTGCTGTTTTTCTCTTCATTGCACTCTGGAATGGGCCTAATATTGGGAGAAATGTGCAGTGGATACAGACAGTCTCTGCTTTTCTTTCTCCACCTTTACAAAAGTGAAAGAAACAGGAAATTAAGAGAAACACATAAAAATATTAGACAAGAATAGGAGGCAGTAACTAAATTTTAAATAACCGCTCTGCAGTTTAATTTCTTCCCCAGTCCCTTATGTACCATGCATCACTGGCTATGCTGATGAACATAAAATATATAAAACACAGAAAATAGGACGTACTAAAAAGAACCCAACATATGTACCTGGCTCATTTAAGAAAGCTGGCAGATTAAATGCCAGCTGGTCTTGTCAGTTTTGACTGCAAGCAGATTGACCTTTACATTAGGTCATAATGTGAAAATTATTGTTCATGTATGCTGGATTATCTATGCCTTTTTCAAGATCAGAAACATTTCCCTTCCAGCACATTTTTCGTTATTTCTAGAATGATAATCAAATTCGGCTTTCCTATGACTGGATTGACATCCCAGCAAATGTGGATAGTACATTTAATAGCAATATTTTGAAGTGAACTGAATACCACATGGGGTCATTTTCTACCTCTCTAGAAAGACAGGGGTCTTCCAGAATAATATGGGGAAGGCCCATAGCTCAGTGGTAGAGTATGAGCTTAGCATGGGGAAGGTCCCAGGTTCGATCTCTGGCATCTTCTGGTAGGGATGGAAAAACACCTGCCTGAAACCCTGGAGAGTAGGGATGTATGGACTGTGTAAAATCAGTTTTGTCAGGTGCCTTTTGTTCCATTGTCCACCCATCCATGGAGTTGGATTTTTTTCAATTTCTGTGTTTGCGCAAATATGCAAATTCCTCCCAAATGTGCATTTTAGCCTATGGGGGAAATGCACATTTTATTTTGGGATTTTTTTAAAATGATGAAATGTGCACAAAAATCTTGAAGGTTAGTAAAACAGTTTGCAAGTCTGCAAACTTTGCCCAACAGTGGAAAAGCTGATCTGCTGCAGAATCCGCAGCTTGGATTCATAAAAATCTTAACTCATTTGGTTCTGTTGTGACTGTGGCTTTCTTTGACATCCCTACTGGAGACCTGCTGACAATCAATGTCCGCATAACTGGGATAGATGGACTAATAGTCTGACTCAGTATAAGGCAACTTCATATGATCCAGCATTTAAAAAGACACTTCTCTATTTTTACTTCTAACCAGCTGTTGTCTTTTCCTGCGAAGCAGTTCATCAAGTGGAAATCATTTGAAATCGGGGATTTGAAAATGGCCCCATTTGTAAACCTAAAGCAAGGAATATTCAAAATATAAAATCTGAGTGCTGTATTTATTTATTTATTATGCAATAAATTTATATACTGCTTCCATATTTAAAGATATCCTTAAGTGCTTTGGTTCCTTTTACTTTAATTTGAAATATAAATGTATGGAAGAAATGAACTTTATTTGTTAACAGCATGCCAACTATTCATACTAGCGTATGAATTCCCATATTTCATATTTGGCATAACATAATAATTTGGTGTTCAGTTAATGACAATATTTTTCAGTCATCTGTTGCTTTTTGAAAAATTTAACTACAAGCCAGATATGCATAAGCAATTGGCAAATCAATACATTCTATTATCTATTTACAACAAACAAATGCCAGTATTGGCCACGGAAAGCTGAGGATTCTTTTCCACACTAAACGTTTCGTTCGTGCAAATATCCCAGAAGTCATTCAAATGCCCAAATTCCTATTGTAGAAGAATTGCTCTTAGAGTCTTCACAGATCCGTTCAGCTCATAAGTGGACAGAGGTATTAACCCTTACATATTGCAGATTTCAGTATGGAGATGACTTATGGGAGCAGACTTTCAGACAAAAATGGCAATATAGGAAGCAGCCCTCTGCATCCGATATTATTAATATGGATGAACTATTTTCTATAGTTCTAAATTGGCTGGAGAGGACTGTTACCAAACTGAGGGACAAACCAGATGTGAGAGATCTATGACTGTATAGTCAAGCCCAAAAGTTTCAGTCCAGTGTGGGATTAGGTTAAAGCAGGAGTGATCAAGATAGAGGAAATGGTGAAAACACAATGTTACCAAACTGAGGTACAGCCAAGGTCAGAACATAGTCAAGTTGAAATGCAGTCCAAAAAAAGCAGAGTCAGGCAGGAGTCCAGAGGATGAAAGGTCAGCGATAAAGGATACTGGAGCTGAAGACAAGATGTTGTCCTAGCAATGGTTAGACAGAAATTGGAGGCTTATATAGCCAGGGCTTCCTGAACCCCACCTAGGGCTCAGCTCATTATAGACCCACTGTCAAAGGTCTACTCATAAGGAGGTCCTTTCCTCTTGAGGAGTCCTCCTTTGCAGTTGGGCACTTCTTCTCAAAAGATCCCTACCGGCCTGCCTCTTGAGGGAACAATGCTCTCAGGGGCTAAGAGGTCACCCAGACGCTGCCTCTGAAGCAGAACTCCCCTTGTCAAATGTGACAGACTAATGGTGATTCCCCCCCCCCCCCGAAGGGCCCAGGATCCCTTGAGTCTCCAGACATGGTTGGCTTCTTGGCATCATTTGTCTCTGGGAGCTTTAGTTCCTCCTCAAAAGAGGATACCTCCAGTGGAGAAATGATACCTGGCTACCTCAAGGGTCAGCCCAAGACATTTTGTTGCCTTAGGTGAAAGACAAGGTAGCATCTTCCCATTTGACCCAGAGAAGCTGACCAGACTGGCAACTGAATATTATTTCAATACCAGTGATGAGACAACATCCTACAACACATATGCAGTCAGAAGGGTAGCTTAGGGAGCACAGGCCAGGGCAGACTGCATGACATACACTGTTTTGTCCTTCAACATAGGGGAATGGCTTGGGAGGGGCTGCTGCCTGCCCCTACAGATATCCTAGTATCTGCTGCCTGAGGAGACACCTCATTCTGAGGGAGCCATCTCATAATGGTAGGACCAGCCAATCCATCCGCCAATGGACTAGAGAAGGTGTCGGGCTTCCTAGACAGAATGCTCTTTTACCCCCATTGATATGGTCAGTGGACTGCAGTTTTAGAGAAAGTTTCTCAGGGCTTGCAAAATCTATCCCCACCCCATTTTTGAGGAAGAAGGAGAAACACAGCTAACAGTTCTACAATGATTTTATGATTTTAATTGTTCAAAATACTTTAGATTCAGAAAACACGTTAGTAAACGTCAGCATCTCATAGTGGTAGTAAGTAACTGATTAATGAAGCAATTGATTGTTCAGAAGAAACTAGTTCCAGCTCTTGGCAGAGTAGAATTAATTATGTGAAGAAGATGAACCCTAGGAGGTGGTACAAGTGGGAGTTTTGAGTACAAACTCCCCCCCCCCTCCAATATGAATACAAGCTTATTTCAATATGCATCATCTGGATTAGAAATTCCCCAGATGCTTTTCTTACAAGTGTTAATAAACCTGACAGAACACTATTGATCATGCAGCAGAATAGAAGGATCAGAAACTGTAGGTTGTCTCAATTTCATCTTTATTTTAATAACCTTCATAATGCATTTGAAAAATGTATAAAAGAGTTGCAGGATCATTGGTATTATTAACGTGTGTCCTCCTTCACACACACAATGTTCATGTGTACAGAAGAAACACGCGTTTTGGGTTCTTTAACTAAAAGTCATGGCATGCCACAGGAAGATTGCATTTATATCTGGGGGAATTAGTAATCAGATCATGGATTGGAGCTTAGAATCAAGAATGAACAGTTTTATTACAAAACATCAACAATTCAACTAATATACAAAGTTGTTATGGAAATGGAAGGTTGATTACAAAAGCAGCATTCATTTTGGACCAGCAATTCTTAGGAAGAAATCTCCAAAGACACCACCCAGACTTCTTGCCTCTTGTATAGGATCCTACCATTGTGTGGGAATGCAAACTATTTCACCAGTCTGCTGGTTTCTCCTAGCATGTGGACATTAGAATGGAAACCCTCATTTAAATCCACTCTCATGAGGGTCAAATTACACATTTTGGATTGGGACCAGTGTGTATTGGGAGGAAAGGATTAAACCTCCCCCTCCCCTCCCTTCCCCCAAAATCCCACTCTCCCCTTGCAGAAGAGGGGTTAAAAGAAAAGAAAAGAAGTCTCTATTGGAGTTAATACCCCAACCCATGGGAGTGGGGAGGTGGGGCTTCAAGACAAAAATGGGATGCAAGGTTTAATCCTTCCGTCCCGGAGCATGTTGATCCTGATCCAAATTGGCACTATGTGCTGTTACAGTAGAATAAAGAAACATATTAGGTTACACCTACACAATTAGCAGAAAGTGCAGTTTGGCCGTTTCAATGCTGCTTTTATGCCATTCTGATAAGAGGATAGAGTTGGTTGAGGCCTGGCAGCACATTCACTCTGCTTCTGATGGCGCTACATATGGCATGATGTAGTTGCAGCAGCGCATTGCCCTTAACATGGACAAGACACATGATTCTTCCACATAATACTGTTTGTTTTAATTGCTAAAATAATCTTACATTCTCTCTTAGTAGCTGGTTTCTTTGGCATAAACATCCCCACTGCTAGAGGTCAACAAGTTGCGACAAAATATGTAGCAATACTAGTAGGGAAAGATACAAGGGTGTTGCTCCATAAATAACTATTATGCCTTTCATTTCTAGTTACACTTAAAAAATTTTTTTGAATCACACAACTTACTGTTTGGCAGTTAGGAGATCCCTGATGGTAGTGAGAGAATTTATTAAAATGTATCATGCTGACTTCAAGATGAAGACAATGAAATATGCAGGTACTGTTGCTTTTAATTACACCAATAAAATAATCTTCTGGTCTCTCTCAAAAGACATTTCTTCAGCACAGGCAGTGGATTTCACAGTTGCTAGAGGCCAACAGGAAGTGATGAAAATGTGTTAATTTAAACATGTTATATTAATGACTGCAGAGTATAAAGAACAAATCATTCAAATGGATTGGGACTCAGTGCTCACCCAGTGCTTTCATGACTTAGCAAGAAAAGAGTTTGATAACTGCACATCTGAAAATCCCATCCACAACTAAAAAAAAGCAACAACATTGCCCTCCCTAACATGGAATTGCAAATAAGAATTTTGAATGCGAATTTAGAATGGTGTAAACGTGCGTCACCAGAGGAGGAACTTGAAAGCATTGAGGAGGATCTCATCTCCAGAGTACTCAAGGGACCTCTTTCAGAGACCTCCACTAAGATGAGGCTGAACCTTTCCCTTCTATCTGTCACTGACTCCTTGGAATTAGGGATGTCATGAATAAACGAATAGGCATACTCGTAAGAGCAAACACCTCTACTGGATTACTGGTGAGTAGATACAGCTGAAGCAGGGTCCTCCTCGTAGCGTGCAAGCAGGCTATGAACAAGGCCCACTCAAGGATGTGAGCAGAGCCCAGAGCAACCCAAGTACCCACCATTGCTTCTCACTTCCCTTAAAGATCCAAAAAACTTACCTAGAGTGGGAAGAGGGGGAAACAGTGACAGTGAAGGTGGGAAGAGCTACCCTAATTCCTTGGCAGAACATCCTTCTTTTCAGAAAGGAACTGGGGCTACACTAGGAGATGATAATATTCACGTGTATTTCCACTGACAGAGGACACTTGGAGGTCACACAAAGGATCAAGCTCTTTCAAGGCAACCACAGTGATACCATACATAGGACTCTTTTTCAGACATTGGGCGGATCTACACTGCTGTTTTAAAGCACCTTAAAGCAGTTTATAACAGTACTGACAACTTTGGGGCCCAGGACACACTCCAAAACAGTTGTCACTACTGTTATAAAGTGCTTTAAAGTGCTTTAAAACAGCAGTGTAGATCCTGCCATTGTCTTCATCCCATAATTCCACCTCAGAATCCCCAGATTCTCACCATAAAAGCATAAACAAAATAGGGATGAGAGATGCATTTGTTTGATTTACATTTTTTTGAATATGAACCAATCTTATTTGCACTTCCTGCAATAACCTTTTGGTTTTTGAACTTCTCCAAATTTTGTTATGCATTCTCCAGCATACCCCCTGTGGGAAATGTTGCTTTTTCAGGCAACATACAGGGTTAAGCAATTATATAATTCAGTAAGCACATATAAAGGCTAGGCACATATATTAATCTAATATTCAATAGCTAAAGCAAGAGGCACATATAAAATGCCAAATACGCAGTAATCAAGCAAAGAAGCAGAAGAACATATCTAAAGATAGATGTAGACAGTGGAGCAGGATTGTCAGGTGTCTGTGACCTTCGAAGCATGAAGGAAGGCACAAGGCACGCTGGGGAGGTTGTTCCTCTCACTGTTTTTGTCATGGAACCTAGCTAATGCAAGTAAAACACAGGTGGCTGCGGTTGGAAGCGGATGCGTGATGGCAAGGAACACAGGTAGAAATAACTAGACCATGACAGTAGGGTCAAGCTTTGCTAAGATTGCTTGCAGTTATAAAGGAAGCAGCTGGTTTTGGTAAATAAATGTGTGGGTGTAAAAGTGTGGGGGAGAGGGGAAATAAACTAGGCTGACCAGGTGGCTCAGGATTTCCCGGTCCTAACTGGGAATCCAGAGGCCAACCGGGCCAACCGGGCCAACCGGGGGAAAACCGGGGTGGCGGGGGGTCACGCGGCGGTGGCAGCGAGACCCGGAGGCGGTGGAGGAGCTCGGGAAGCGGACGCCCCTGCAGTTAAGCACAAAGGGGGGCTCTTACCTGCTGGGGCGGCCGCTTCCCGGGCTCCTCCGCCGCCTTTGCCGCCGCTGCCGGGCTCGTAAGGCCAGAGGCCGCGCGGAACAGGCAGGAGAGGGCCGGATCCGGAAGTGATGTAACCGGCCCTCTCCCGCCTCTTCCGCGCAGCCTCTGGCCTCCTTGGGGCTCAATCGTGATGGCGATGAGCCCAGAGGAGCCCGGATGCCCACGCCCGCCTCTTCCGCGCGGGCGTCCGGGCTCCTCGAGGCTCGTCGCCATTGCGACGAGCCCCAGAAAGGCCAGAGGCCGCACGGAAGAGACGGGAGAGGGCCGGTTACGTCACTTCCGGATCCGGCCCTCTCCCGCCTCTTCCGCGCGGGCGGCGACAGAGGACCCCGCGCGGCCACGCGGGCGACGGAGGAACCCAGCGGTAGGTCCAGGCTGGGTTTTTTTTGGGGGGGGTGGCTTGGTGGGGGGGTTGTTTTGGGTGGGGGGGCGACCGGGATTTTGACTTTTAAAATCTGGTCAGCTTAAAATAAACAAAGGCGGAGATTTTAGTATTAAAATCAGGCGAATCGGATAGGTTGTAACCCTTAGACCCTCTGGCCAATTGGAGGGGTCGGGGAGGGACTTTATCGGCCGGGGCAGGCAATATATACTGTGTTATTTTTGATGCTTGGGTGTGTGTTCTTGCCTGACCACACCCTTTTTGCAAAAAGCTTATCTTTGCAATAAAGAAACTGTGAACCTGTCCAGATTGTGTCATGTCCCTTTCATCGGCTGAATGGGCGTTTCTAATACCCCCACCCCCCAAAATGCATACCGTAGGAGAAATCACTTGCAGAAATGAATATATAAGAAAAAATTGAGTACAAAAATGTGGATGGATTTTACATGCATATTTATAGTGGAGAAGTCTGTGACCAGGTGAACTGTGCTTCTGTAGTCCAGGTGCATTGCTAACTGTTGATGGGCATCTTGAAGGCTCCTGTACTCTTCCTTCCTGTGGTTCCTTATCTTTAGACTAGACCTGGCTGCACAGCCCTTCAAATAGCAGCCTGTCCTGTGACAGGCTTTCAAATCAAGGATAGTTCTCTGTAAGTAGGACAAATTGCAACCCTGCCTAGCTATTGTACCTATTGAAAGTGAAGTTGTAAGAGAAATTGACTTTGGAGAGATAATTCCTGATTTTGCAATGAAAGAGGCCTAAAAAATAAAGCTTTTAAACTGAATTGGTATATTTATATAATGTTTGCAGCTGTGTTGGCCCCTTTGAACAAAATAACCAAATCATCAGCAGGATGATACTTTTATTGGGTGTTAGAACCAATCCCAAAGTTACAAAATAGTCAGCAAGCTTTGCACAGGACTTTTCATTAGGCTAGATATTATGTTAAAGAAAAATAATGAAATAAAATGGGAGGAGGCTGTTTGGGGGCAGGAGAAATGGCCCAATGTGGACTATGGTGTAATTTCAGAATTAAAATAGAAACTTTTCCTTCATGACTGATGAGACGCTATGTTTGGGGTGGGAGCAATTTGTGGTATATATTGGGCGGGGACAATATCACAAGTTTGTACTGGACCTTAAAATAAGGATTCCTAGTCTCTACCTAGAGTTGACTGTCTGACAATGTCAGAACACAGAGTTTAGGGGCAGAATGTTTCTGGTTTAACTGAGAGCGGATCAGTTTGGAAAGGTGAAGCCTAGACCATCCACCTCCTTCCTGCAATGGTTTTAGTTGTAAACTGCCCAGAGAGCCTAGGCTGTTGGGCACTATAAATATGTAATAAATAAATAAATAAATAGTACATAAGAGCTAAGTGCATTATAGGGCTAGAGCTAACTGGCAACTGACATCTGTACTTTCCAAAGCTGTTCCAGTCTTGACAACTGGCCTTTGATTCTTGACTTCTCATCACATTGGGGAATATTTGATCCCACTACTTACCTGCCAACACCTGTATCTTCTTGCATCCTGGAGTAACAGTACCCTTGGTATTTTTTTCTTTTTCTTTTAAATGTTTCTTTTTTTAATGGATTTGTTTTAATGTTACATTTTAATTACATTTTTGTTTTTATCTCTGTTTCATTATTGTTAGCTGCGTTAGTGCCATTTTTAGATGGAAAATGGGATATAAATATAATAAATAAATAAATAAATAAGCTCAGTTCTTTCAGGAACAGATCCCCACCACAGCAGGACAATGACTGGGACCCCCTCCAGATGGATTCTGTTTGACGCCTGGTTAGCCGATTATGCGCATAATCGCTGAAGCGCTTTATCGTAAATGCTTGTAGCAAGAGGTAATTGAGCACACAACTGGTGGCCTTACCGGTTGTTTGAAATGCGCTTTACAAGTAGTTAATGCGGAGAATTGCTTGTTCACATAGGCAAAATGCGCTTTAACAGCCGGAGGAAAATAAAACTCGCTATTTAATGCGCATTCAATAATGCGCATAATCGGAGAGATAAAGCGCCTCAACTCCCAATTTACGCTCCGCTCTTGTAGAGGTAAAATTTTTAATGACACTTCAAAGAGGTTTAAACGTCTCGTGTAGAGGCAGCCTGGTTCATACATGCATGCCATGATGGGTGCACACTTGATTGATAAGGAATTGAGCTTGTCCAAACAAACAACACAACATGAAGAAAATAGCTTCATTTTTGCTTTTTTCTGAGCTCAGTTCTCAATTTGGGCCCCATCACATTCCCAATGATTCCATTGGGATCATGACAATGTCCCCCATTGTCTTCAACAATGCTGTTGAAACAGTCTAGCACCAGAGAGGGTTTCTAAACTTTCTATTAGTGCAGCCACCACAGAAGTAGGTGGGGGGCAAAATGGCAGTGGGGTGATGGCACCACATGAGGGTGTTGATGTTTTTAAACAAGTATCTCTAAAAGAAGCAAGCCTGCCATTATGAGCTTTCCATTTTATATTTTGGGACTATCTCTATGTGCATGTTTATGAAAGCATATATGAATGGGCTGTCACAGATCAAACACCATAGAGATAACATTGGTATCGTATAATGACACCTCAAGAGACCAGAATGCCAGAGTTTAGCTAAAGTTCTATAGTTGCTGCTTCTCTAGTAGACTAACAATGGAGAACACCTAAAATATCTTACTTAATCAAAGTAAGGGGAGATCAAAGATCTGACAGTACATTACAACATAACATGTTGTGAGGAAGTGCAATTGCTGATTAGATTTGAGAGCTTTGGCTACTGGATGGTATAGAAATGTAATAAATAAAAAATAAAAATAAAATTAAACTTGGATAATTCTAGATAATCTAACCATCCATTGGATTGCAAATGCAACTCTTGGTTCTCACAACTCCATAGAGTTTTATTTGAGCCATCACATTTACATTTTAAAAATTCAGAGACAGAGAAAGATGGATTAAATTCAGTGTGTAATATAGCACTTGTGTCTCCTGGGATGGAAAAACATTTTGTGTGGAGTCTGCTAGGATGCATTTGACCTCATACATATTAGACTTGCTACAATGAGAAAAAGTGATTTATTGCAGGAGTTAGTTCCTTGTATTCGCACTTGAGCAAAATGCCCATGCACAGTGGCTTCCACCAAGACAATAATGTGATCATTGTCTCCTAATACTATATTATGTCAGCAACTGAGCCCTCAGCCCACATTTATTCTATTATACTCCATCAGCATTTCCCTCAGTTGGGGATACAATGTTTTCCTCTGGTTTTCTATTTTATTTTTATGCTTTAAACGGGAAAGATTAATGGGTGCCCATACCTGTATCTTATTAAATTTGTAATTTTAGCACTGCAGCTTCCTGGTATATGCATGGCAGAGGACTGTGCTTCCCCAGCCTACTGGTTTTGCAGAACTTTTAAATAAAACTTGTGTACAACACGGAGCTAGATTTAGATATAATGACATTCTGGGCCACAGTGGTTGTGATTCTAGTATGTCACTTGCTGTTCTTCTTTTTAAAAACATTAATAGCAAGCATGGAGGGGGTTTTCTGCAACACTGTGGCAGATTGGAAGGGGGTTAATCTTTTCTCCCTCCCTCAGTTCACTGCCATAAATCCCCCCCCCCCAACCCTCACCAGCTGTTTTTAGTCCTGAGAAGAAAGCTCCCACTTTTGCCAATGCAAACTTCATTTTTGGGGCTATTAGCAGCTGTGTGGTGGGGAGATTTCCATTGGCATTATGGCAGTGGGAGGGGAAGGTTAAAACCCTTCCAATGTGCTGCTGTCCTCATGAAAATCCTCTCCAATGCCAAATTTTTAAAATTTATTTATTTATTTATTATTAAAACATTTGTATCCTGCCCTATATTACTAGGATCTCAGGGTGGCGTACAGATAAAATTATACAAACAATATAAAGCAATAAATATACACAGCTAAAGACAAATGAAAACATTAATCAATCTAAAACCAGTATAGAATTTAAAAGCAGTAAAAAAAAAGCAATTGAAACAGTTAAAACAATGTGCAAGCTTGGTGAATTTAGCCATCAAAGGCTTTGTTAAGAAGCCATGTCTTTCCTTGGTGCTGGAATGAAGTCAGCGCTGCTGCCAGTCAGGCCTTCAAGGGAAGGGCATTCCACAGTCGGGGTGCCACAACAGAGAAAGCCCTTTCTCATGTTTCATTATAGCGTATGTCTTGCTTTATAATTGAAGCAGTGTGAGAGAGAAGGAAATGGAGCATTGAGTGCAGTGGTGGACAACTCCCCCCTACTGCCACAACCACACTGATGAATTCAGTGATGCAGCAGCCAAAAGTGGCAGTTTGATGCTGAAGTTTGGCAGTGTGGCAGCAGTTAAAAAGGATCAATTTAGCCTTGAAACAATTTATGGGCTGTGTGCACCTTGTTTTAAAGCTGAATTGGCCCATTTCAGCCACTGCCACACTGCCAAAATTCGGCAGCAAAATGCCCCCTTTTGCCACTGTCATTTGGCAGTTGTGTTGGGTAGTGGGGGCCACACAAAAGACCAGGGGGGCATGAGGCCTGTGGGGCTCATGTTACCCAGCCCTGGTTTAGTCGCACGTTGAACTTGGCCCATAATGCATCCTGTGCATATTTCCAGCCAAACTGCAATAGGCTGACTATGCTGTCTGCATGCTGGAGCCATGTAAGAAACTGAGGCTTCTGACATCCACTCCAAAAGTTGACCAACTAAAGTCCACTTCTGCCAAGCCCTGAAATGGTCATGTGGATTGACTGTAAAGGTGAACCTGAAATGAGGGTGCTACCAAAAAAAGGCTATTTGGAGATTTACTCTCCTGATCAGAAGATTTGGGTTCCTGCATCCTCTCTAATGCCAAAAAAATAATGCAAAAGCAACTAAGGGGTTGCATGGGAGTATCTTTTACCTGGAGGGAAGCTTTCTACATTTGTCAAGTGATTTGGCCAAAATTCCACTCAAAATATAACATGACAGAACTCATCCTGCTAAAATGTATGGGACCCAAACAGCCTCTTTATTTCCCCCTATACATAGTAGTGCATGAATAATGCCACCTAATAATAATAATAATAATAATAATAACAATACTTTGAGAAGTGCAGGTGGTTGGGGGATATTCCTCCTGAGCAACGGTTTAGCCAGTCTGTAAACATTTACAAACCTTTAGATATAAGTGTCAGCTCTCTTCCATTGATTTCCAGATACGGTACTGTTCAAAGGGATGTACTCAGCCTTGCTTAAAGACAGGTAATGGAAAGCAACATATATATGACTTTTTAGCTCACACTGCTCCAAGGTCTCCAGATATATACCTAAAATTTTCAAATAAAACTGAAGGATCCCTGTCCCTGGAGGCCTCATGTTTGAGTCAAACACAGTTTTTAACCCCAGCTTTCCTGCTACATTCTATACTTGGCTTTCCACCTTGGTTTGCCCATCACTCATTAAAGTTCTCTCCCCTTCACCACCCCAAATTCTCAGTCCTCAAAGAACAGGTGAGAAAACAAACTACAGTTTTCCACATGGACTTTAAAATTTAGTAGGCAACACTGTCCTCCAATATCAAAGGAAGTTCTCCATTTTATTAAGTTCTCCTCCCACCCCATGTTTGAAGAGAACATCCGACTCCCACTGATTTGGACAGAAGCACACTTAACTACCTTTGGATTGTGTCCAAATAATTTTAATATGGTATAAGGACAAACCCCACATTAAGCAGAACCTGTTTCAGGCCCATTAATCTGAAGCAAGCTGCCAGCTTGGGTCATTTCTGAAAACAGCTTCAAATAATTTTCATATAGAGATGTATTTTCTCCCAGTTCAATGCTCCTTTGAAGCTAGCAAAGTTGTAAGTGTAAGAAAGACACCCAGCTTGTAACTTTGATATAACCAAGTGCTAGTTATTTCCAAAGAAAGTAAAGGCAAATAAGAGGAAACATTAAATATAGAGAGTCAAGAGATTAGCCCATGGAGGCAGAGTACCATTACACCACAAACCATAAAATAAACAAATCTTTTTAGTAGTAGTAGTAGTAGTTTGTTTAAGATTTAGTAGATCAAATATGTCCCAGTGGCTGATGACTTTATTATGGTTCCTACTATTTTACAGAGTTCCAATATTTGCTCCAAACCAGGAGGCTCACATGTATACTTTCCCTCCACATGTATACTGAATGTATACAGAGCTTAAACAACCTGCAGTGCCATTTAACTAGTTTCCCCCACATTGGTTTTGAATATTCTTGTTCAATTTGATAGAAAAGAAATTGCTTTGCAACAGAAATGCAAAGAAGAAGCTAATTCTGGAGAAATACTCATGGGTTGGGTTTGGGTTTCTTGTGCTTAGGAGGTGGCTGAGGAGTGTGCATGAGTGTCCTATTTTTCATTGTGCAATCATCTTTCCAGCAGCAGGCTGTAGCTTTCTCAGCTTTCCACACTTCAATTAAAGCACTAGGAAGGCATCATTTCATTCCCCCCCCCCCATTCCCCCCATAAGGCTTCTTCAACTTGGGAAGTGCAGGCAGCCTGGGAGGCTGCAGAGCAATGGAGAGAAATGTAATAGGAAGAAAACATACACAAAGCACCCTTGGCCACCTCACAGTGATTAGGTCAGCTCAAAACACAAATGAAAGAACACCCTGAGAATGAGACGTAATGACAGAGGCCTATTTCATGGGGAAAGAAAACGTTCAGGAAATTGGAGTAGAGATTTTGGCACAGCACTAGTTCCAGTTTTTCCCTGGGTTTGGACACAACACTCACCCCTTCACACCTGCATTTTGGTTAATGCAAAATGGGAGCCAGTCTGCTAACTGTCGTGACTCTGGCTAACTCTCTAAAGTTCTTGCTCACGACTTCATGTACACTGATACACAACAATAACAGTGAGATTTCTTTTATTGTAATCACACGGAATTCAAAGCATAACGGTTTTATTTCTGCAAACACACACTTGAAGCTGAAGTCAGACTAGACAGCTTTCAGGTAGAACAGCTTAATGTGAACAGCACTCACTCAGGGGTAGACATTTAGAGATTAGCTCTAGTCTTTAGAGGTCAGGAGCGGCCACACTGCACTGGAATCCTCTGGAACGTAGAGACACACTCTCGGAAAGCCTCCAGACAGTAGGTAAGACTATCTTGAACTAAATCAGACTCAGCCTGTCGGGGAACGCTGAGCAGATCACAGAACCAAGACGTCAGGAAATGAACCTCTTCGACCTAGGGAGCCTTCCCAATTCACGTAGCTTTAGCTCTGAGGAAGGTCCTCTCACAGGTCCCACACACACAGAATTGTAGAACAGCAACAATGAGTTTCTGCCTCTCTCTGCCCGTAACTTTGGCTCCATGGAGAGAGACAGCAAGCTATAGAACACGAATCTAGAACAGTAATCTCAAGTCCAAATCTATGAAAAGCTACAGTGCACTTTTCATGGCATAGTTCTTTTAGAAGCAACAAGTCCACACAGCAATAGAACATGTACAGAGTGCATCACACAATTCTACATCAGAATAGTAACTCACAGCAGCAGCAGAGCAGCAAGAGGATAGACGAGATAATTCCTAGCAACGGAATTACTCTCAGGACCAAGGCAATATAGTGTGGAGGCTGGGCAAATTCTAAGCTACTTTGATAGACAGGGCTTCAGGCCTGTAATCTAAACTCACGTGCCAACAGGGCGGCACGGTTCAACCTCTTCTGATGACGCCACAGTGTGAGGAAGATAGCCCCCACCTTTGCAAAGCATAGTTTAATTCCCAGAGAACGTTCAAGGCCTTCGGCCTACCATTTGAGATAAGCACATACCAGAAAGCAGAGATACATTTTCTCATAACAAATTGCCAAGTCTTCAGTCTACAACTCACAGGGCCAGCCCTGTGAATTGTCTACGAAGCACCTGACACCCAACACTATCCCCTCCCCAAAATGCCCCCCAACTTGGAAAACTCATACCCCTCCCCCCAACTCTCTCCGGCGCGCAACGGAGACAGCCAAGGGAAAAGAAAAAAGCCTCCAAGCAGGGAGAAAAAAACTTTCTACACAGAATATTTTGATTTAAGCTCTAAAAATTAACAATGACATTTTAAAAATATTTTGTATATGGTAAGAAACATTAAAAAGGCAGAATCAGAGCAAAACATGTGGTACATAATATAGAACAAAATCACTGTAGAAATGACAAGGCAGATAACAGCAAAATTCAAAGTTTCAAATCAAATGAACAGTGTCTTTAGCAAGGATGAGAGAGAAAAAAAAAAGAGTTCTAAATTTTCTGAAAAAACGAAAGCTGATGACAGGTGGTTTTCTTTTTATTTTTTATCTTTATTCCCCCCCTCTCTTCTCCTTTTTGAAGCGGCTTGTATTGGCGAGGAAAACGAAAGTACAATTCGCAGATAGATCTCAATTAGCAAAAACGATGCGGTGCAGGGGTGTGTGTGAATCTTTCAGGCTGATCATAAATTTTCTTACTGGAATGCAGGCAAAGGTTTGTAAAATCCAAGGAACAGGGAGATCTACTTACTCTTTTGAAGAATTTATACAGTCTCGGTGTTGAAGAGAATTACTTGCAGGTCTTTTCGAATTTGAGGGAGAACTCCAGCGGGAGATTTCTGGACACAGCAGGTCTTGACTTTGTGGCTAGGAATTATACTGTCGTGACTCTGGCTAACTCTCTAAAGTTCTTGCTCACGACTTCATGTACACTGATACACAACAATAACAGTGAGATTTCTTTTATTGTAATCACACGGAATTCAAAGCATAACGGTTTTATTTCTGCAAACACACACTTGAAGCTGAAGTCAGACTAGACAGCTTTCAGGTAGAACAGCTTAATGTGAACAGCACTCACTCAGGGGTAGACATTTAGAGATTAGCTCTAGTCTTTAGAGGTCAGGAGCGGCCACACTGTACTGGAATCCTCTGGAACGTAGAGACACACTCTCGGAAAGCCTCCAGACAGTAGGTAAGACTATCTTGAACTAAATCAGACTCAGCCTGTCGGGGAACGCTGAGCAGATCACCGAACCAAGACGTCAGGAAATGAACCTCTTCGACCTAGGGAGCCTTCCCAATTCACGTAGCTTTAGCTCTGAGGAAGGTCCTCTCACAGGTCCCACACACACAGAATTGTAGAACAGCAACAATGAGTTTCTGCCTCTCTCTGCCCGTAACTTTGGCTCCATGGAGAGAGACAGCAAGCTATAGAACACGAATCTAGAACAGTAATCTCAAGTCCAAATCTACGAAAAGCTACAGTGCACTTTTCATGGCATAGTTCTTTTAGAAGCAACAAGTCCACACAGCAATAGAACATGTACAGAGTGCATCACACAATTCTACATCAGAATAGTAACTCACAGCAGCAGCAGAGCAGCAAGAGGATAGACGAGATAATTCCTAGCAACGGAATTACTCTCAGGACCAAGGCAATATAGTGTGGAGGCTGGGCAAATTCTAAGCTACTTTGATAGACAGGGCTTCAGGCCTGTAATCTAAACTCACGTACCAACAGGGCGGCACGGTTCAACCTCTTCTGATGACGCCACAGTGTGAGGAAGATAGCCCCCACCTTTGCAAAGCATAGTTTAATTCCCAGAGAACGTTCAAGGCCTTCGGCCTACCATTTGAGATAAGCACATACCAGAAAGCAGAGATACATTTTCTCATAACAAATTGCCAAGTCTTCAGTCTACAACTCACAGGGCCAGCCCTGTGAATTGTCTACGAAGCACCTGACACCCAACACTAACACTCTTGATGCTGTTGCCACTTGCAATGGTAGTGCAAAACCCCTTAGGGGGAAAAGAAAGGAAAGACATGTGCTACAACCCCCACCCAATGGTGAGCCCTACCTGTGAGACACTGTTGAGAATTTCTCCTTCCCCTGGAGAAATTTGGTGAAATACTCCCCCATGTGCCCCATTTCTCTGTTGATAAAAAGGGTAAAGAGACTGTTTGAGCAGAGTTCTGATTTCACCTATGGTTTCTTGTTGGGTTAAAACTCTGCACATCACAATAAGAACCCAGAAACAGGGGTGTTCCTGGGTTGCATGCAAAGTGGAAGTGGGCAAGTGGGCAGGAGGCAGTACACTTCCTCCTGCATGGCCATGGCTAAACTATGGATTTTTTAACCCATAGTATGAACCAGATCAATAATTGTCTGACAAGTACAATAAAAATACAGTACATAAATAAATGAAAGCAGAAAAGCTCACACACACAATAACAGCTTCCAACGCCAGTGGTACTAGGAACCAAATTCTTTAGGGTGGCCATGTGTCCTACTTTATAAAGAATAGTCCTCTATTCGAAGGGCTATTTTATTTGAAGGCATCTTCTCCTCTATTTGAAGGGCAGTTTGGTTTAAAGATAAAGAACTATAAAAAGGGAGAGCAGGGGCCTTGAATTTGCCCATCCACACCATTAGCAGCACCTGAACAACAGACTGAGCAGCAGGCACAAAATGGGTCACAAGGTATTTCAATTTAAATTAAAGCCATTATTTCTAAATGTGCATCTCTACATATAAATTAACGTATGCAAATTGTATATATATCTTTGGCTTTTTTTGTTCCTCTTTTTTTAGGGATGCATGAGTGGCTCACCTACTTCAGGAACTGGGGTTGATGTTGTTCTGAATCTCAGCCCTATTATATATCAGTTCTATTTCTTTTTCCAGATACTCTGATCCTTCCCAGAGGTTCAGCATCCATTTTGCATGGCTTTTCTGTACCAAGGACATTTTGCTTAACATTATGGCAACCTGGGAACCGTTCAGCTTAATGAGCACCAGGTGTTTTGGGGACCCATCAGGATGGGAACTCGGATGGAGAGCAAGACTGGCTGACTGGACTGGTAGCATACAGAACAAAGGAATTCACATAACTATTACAAGAACTGAGTTTATTGTTTGCTAATTATAGATGGAGGGTCTCCAAATCTTGTAAGCACCCTAACTGATTATGATTACTTACATTTCTATGCTACCCTCCTTTGATCCTCAAGGAGCTTTGAGAATGTTTGAGCCTCGTATCCACACAGTGAGGTAGGCTAGGCTGAAAGAGAGTGAAATGAGTTTCACAGTCAGCGGAAGATGTGAACCTGCCTTTCCACTGCCAAGCTCAACGCTTCAGTCACTGCATGCTACACTGGCACCACTTCTGGGTCATATTTTCAAGAGAAAGTTCCGTTCATTTGAAGAGCTCCCCTTTCCACAGTTGGTATATTTTATCTATGGAACTATATTTTACAAACACTACTATAAGGATACCATGGCAATGCAGCATATACTTCAGACATTACTATAAGGATACTTTGCATGGTAGTATATTCTACAGATACTACTATAAGTATACTATGTGGCATCTCAGCATATTCTTAGTTTGCTACAACAACATGTTGTCATGTAGATGTGTTTGTCATCTCATCATGTGTCACTATGTCTCATGTCAGGATGGCAAACTGCTACATTCATGCCAATCATATTATTTAATGTGACATCAATCAACCATCAGGCTTGTTATTTATGAAGAAGGCACCATGATGTAATCATCCCTTGTGTACCATTTGCTATTTAATAAGGCCATTCTCCAGTTAATGTTTTGCCCCAGTACTGAGGGACATATTGCAAACACAGATGCTCACATATGACATCTTTTTCATCTGTCAACGTGAAGCTGTCTTAACCTACAGAGCAGAATTCTTCAAAGATTCTTTTGAAACATAATGAAGAGATGCGGAAACCCTTTACTAGAAAAGTGTTCAGAGAAATCTAAGCAACTGTGGGAAATGTAACATTTCTTTCCCGAATTTCTGGGTAGAAAGTAGAATAGGCTTAGGGCCCATGTTCATTCTTCTAGGTGTTTTATCAGGCTTAACTATATGTGAGGCATCAATAATTACCCCTTCCTTTTTATCTTCCCAACAATCCTGTGAAGCAGATAAGGCTGGTCCAAAATATTTTGCTGCTTGAGGCAAATAAAAAGTCGTCCCCTCATTCCATGTATAGAAGCTGATGAGACTGGCAGTTGGAGCTCACTTCAACACAGCTGAGGGGACAGAATTTATCATTGCACCTGAGGGCAGCAGGCTAGTTTAGGGGGCAGAGGTCAAGCCACATGGCACACACAGCTCTGCCCTCCGATGCCTTGCTGCTTCTCCCTGTCCCTCAGCAACTGCTGCCTGAGGCAGCTGCCTCACTCTGCTTAATAATAGGGTTGGCCCTGGAGGTAGATGAATCTGAGAGCTCAAACTCATGGAAGAATGGGGTTGTGAACCTTGGATTTTCTGGTCCTATCCACCACCCTGACCACTACACCACATTGGCTCTTGAGACAATGAAAATGTCTTTCTAAAACTTTATAATATATATGTCATTTAGAAAATAGCATTTTGCTATCTCTATGTGCAAGTCTGGCACAATATTCAATCCACTGTGGATGCTTGGATCGTATTCAATCCACTGTGGATGCTTGGATCAGGCTATGGTTTTAAAACGGCATATAAGATGAATCAAGATAAGAGAAAAGCCCTATTCAGGCATTCTGAAAGTGTCTAAAGTTAATGCATGAGAGTAAGCACACAAGAACCACCCCCTCCTCATGCTTTTCCATCATCCTTTATTCATGGGGCGTGACTTTCTGAAAAGGACAGTTTCCTGTGTCTGTGGAGGCTCTTCACACAATTGTGAACACCGATTTTCCAGCATTCATGCACAGAGCTCCCATAGATACAGGAAGTTCTTCTCTTAACAAAGTCTCCCTCCATGAATAGAAGGGAATGGAAACGTGTGAGAAGGAGGCAGGTCTAGTGTGCTCCATCTCCGCATACATTTACTATAACCACTTTTAGAAATCCTGTAAAGGGCTAAACATAACAAAAATGCATATTAGATCTCAGATCATTAAAGCTTGGCCCTAGGTACCCAAAAGTAAGCCCAGGTCAAACGGACACTTTTGAAATGATGCTTCTGGGGCATATGGGAGGGAAAGATATGGTTCATAGAATAGTAGAGTTGGAAGGGGCCCATAAGGGCATCGAGTCCAACCCCCTGCTCAGTGCAGGAATCCACATAAAAGCATACCTGAAAGATGGCTGTCCAGCTGCATCTTGAATACCTCTAGTGTGGGAGAGCCAACAACCTCCCTAGGTAATTGGTTCCATTGTCATACTGCTCTAACAGTCAGGAGGTTCTTCCTGATATCCAGCTGGAGTCTGTCTTTCTGTAACTTGAGTCCATTATTCCGTGTCCTGTACTCTAGGATGATCGAGCAGAGATCCTGGTCCTCCTCTGTGTGACAACCTTTCAAGTACTTGAAGAATGCTGACATGTCTTCCCTCAGCCTTCTCTTCTCCAGGCTAAACATGCCCAGTTCTTCCCATCTCTCCTCATAGGGCTTTGTTTCCAAACCCTGATCATCCTCGTTGCCCTCCATTGAACCCCCTCCAGCTTGTCTGCATCATTTTTGAAGTGTGGTGCCCAGAACTGGAGGCAGTACTCAACATGAGGCCTAACCAGTGACGAATAGAAGGAAACCAGTACCTCGCATTATTTGGAAGTGATACTTTTATTAATGCAGCTCAAAATAGCATTTGCTTTCTTTGCAGCCGTGTCACACTGTTGGCTCATATTAAATTTGTGATCTACAACAATTCCAAAGTCCCAGGGATTGATACCAGACTCACTGATCTGTAGTTCCCTGGTTCCTCCTTTTTGAAGATAGGGTCAACATTAGCCCTCCTCGAGTCGTTCAGCCATATTCCAATGAGCCTTCAAAGAAGGAAAGGACTTCTGCAGCTGTGGAGCCATTATTAAAGCCAACAACTTGGCAAGCACAAATGATAAATCAGCATGTGGAGCAATTAAAGGAACTCTGGGAAAGGATTGACGAACTGCAATGAGGGTTCTAATAGTGAACCAGATCCTAGGATGGAGCATGAAAGAAATGTCATCCCTAAGAAACTGGAAATGTTACTGGTTTTGTTCTTTCCAAACTGTGTAACTTTCAAACAGATCTTACTCAACCAAATATTTTGCTTTTCATACTAATAAGACTACAGGACATTTCAAAAATCCGCTCATAACAAAGGCTTTACATTTTCCATGGCCATCATGGATTTCTGTGGAATGCAACTTGGGCCACAAGGCTGTTTCCCACCAACACTAATTAATATTTCATGCTTCATTATAAAACATCTCCTTTTGGAGCATTGTGCCATGCAGTCTGCACATTATTACCATGAAGTAGGCAACGCCTGACTGTGAAATGTTCAAGTCGACTCAACATTAATTATAGGTGGATTGATACTTTAGTGTAATTAAGGTCCCTATGTCTTCACATCCAACAAAAATAGGTCATGGAAGGAAAAGCAACAACAGTATTTCTAGATCACAAGAAATCACAGGATATTTGCAGTCAGAATTGATCTACTCAGAGAGAGAGAGAGAGAGAGAGAGAGAGAGAGAGAGAATGCTGTCTCCGCCACTTGTCCTGCATGGGTATCTAGCATCTTGTTGTGGATGCTGCCATTTCCTTTTATGGTCCCACCAAGGTCACAGCTATGGAAACTGTAAAGTTGGGGACTAAGCACTGAAATCCAGGCAGACTGAAGACCATGGAGAAGTGATTGGGGTGATGAGTCATGAGTGAGCCAATGTGTGGAATGGATATATGAGAGGCACTATGTGGAGGAAGGACTATGATGAAAGAGAAAAGGAGGTTGGAGGTGCTGAAGACGGGAAATACAGTATAGTCATGTATGGGTGCTGCAGCTGCTAAACCACAAGTGCTATATCATTTGGGAGAAAATGTTGGTGGGGGACTATACATAGAGTTGGGACTTTGTAGGTCATCAAATCCAATGCCCTGGCCAATGCAGAAAATCCAAGCTAGACATCCATGTCATATTGCTGTCCTGCATCTGCCTGAAGCCCACTAGTGAGAGAAAGCCCTCTACCCCCCTAAGGTAATTGGTTACATTGTCAGACTGTTCATACCATTAATATGTTTTTCCTCATGTTTGGCTGAAATCTACTCTCCTGTAACTAGCCCTGCCCTCTGGGGAAGCAGAGGACAAGACTTCGCCCTCTTCTAAATGACAGCAATTTAAGGATTTGAAGAGTGCTATCATGTTCTCCCTCAAGTGAATCGAGATGGGATGGGTGTACAACAGAACCATGGTGAAAGAAAGAAAAAGAGGCTGACAATCAGTTGGACAGGTAGGGGGCTAGAGAGTTGCCATGCCCATGGGGGAGTTGCAGTCACCTATGCTGCAATCCTATGCATGCTTACCAGGGAGTAAGTGAGGCCATTGGACACAGTGAGATGTACTTCTTAGTATATCACAAGATAACTTAGATATCCTAGATGGACTGTATAGATTGTTTAGATGCTTTACCTATAAAATATCTAGATGTCAGTCTAGGAGTGCACAAGGACTGTGGAACACTTTCAGCATGGGGGTCACTCTGTAGAGAAGTGATTAGATTCCCTGTCATTAAGCTCCATGGGCAAAACCATCTCCTTTTACACTAAAAGCCAATAAAGCATGGACAAGTTTGTGAATCTGGTCACAGTCAAATACTAGTGTGTTAAAGGCTACATAGTGCATCTGTGTTGTGATTCCAAGCCCTCCCGCTGCGATGTGAGACAATATAGAGGTCTGCCAAGTAATCCACAAAACTTTATTTAGAAAATAAATATTTCTTCCCACCTGAAGGGAGTGTAAACACTAGGAGCTTTTCTCTAGCCTAAAACTTGACTGACTAAGCTAGGCAATTGTCCTTTCAACAAAAGGGAAAGTTTTTCGCTGAGCCACTTTTGCTTCAGGGAGGATCCTTCTGAAGAAATCTTTGGAGAGAAGCTAGCTGAACGGATCGTCTCTCTCCTGCTTTCAGCAATGCCTGCTTGACCCTGTGGCAGATTTTGGGATTGGTCAACTCTGAAGTCCCTTCCCTTTCTGAGGAAAGCTGGGTTCCCATGGACTCTGAGTTGTAAGCATTCTCTCTGATAAAATTTGGTGAAGATTCATCCCTGGCTCCTGAAGAGCCTGGGAGAATCTCCTCCCCCACTTCCTGTGTTGGCTGGTAAATTTCTAGTCCTGTTTCTTCTGGTTCAGAATCTGATCCCAATTGATAGCCTGAAACCCCTTTCCCCACAGGTCTGATCCTGACACTATATTAGGCAAAACACATTGCACAATCTTTGGCTTTAGAACTCAAACCTGACACTTGGTTAGTATATTCAGAGCCTGACTGCTCACCATATTGGGAAAGAAATCCATATCCTGCACATTTAGGCCCTTTTTACACCAGACGGGTGGAGGGAGGGAGGGAGGGAGGGAGGGAGGGCGATCCTGGGAGTAGCCGCTTCCGGGTTCGTCCCTCCAGTGCACATACAAAATGTGATGGCCCAGGTTCCTCCCGGGCTGTCGCACACCATTTTCTCTTTGTTTCTGACCAGGGAAAGAGGCTCTTGCACTCCATCACTGAAGGTAAGTCTTTAAAAACAAAACGCACATGATCGGGCCCCCACCTCCCTCTCTGCCCTCCTGGGGGTGGCGAAACTGGTGCCACCCCTTCCCCTGATGGGCACGGAGCCGAGCGGTGCAGCTCCGTGCCCATTTCTGCTGCTGCACTTACTCGCAGGTACATCTCCCACAGTCCTGGGAACTTCCCGGGACTGCGGGAAGATTTGGGATTTTCCAGAGACCCCTTATCCCTGGCAAATCCCGTGGCCATCCCTCCCACCCCCAGGAGTCCCTGTGCATCATTTGGACTCACAGGGAACAGCCGGGGGCCATCCCAGGCAAAATGCTTGGTGTAGAAACGGCCTTACTCTCTGATCCCATTGATGAGTAACCCTATAGATATATAGATATATAGATATATCGATGTGGTTCACTTTGCTGTGCAAACACCATTCTGTATTGTACCTGCACTGTGCTTGGGGCACACTGAGGTCAGTGTTGCATAGGCTAAACTTCTCAGCATGAAGCCAAACTAGAACGTCTTTCAGTGTTTTCCAGTTCTATGACTCCACTGCTATCTGGTGCATCACATTGTTATTTAATGGCAGCATTTGTCTCATTTAGACTGATGTTATCTAGTCTAAATAACTGTGAAGTTACACAAATGCCAAATTCAGCTGGAGTTACTTCTGGGCAAATGTGGTAGAATTGGGCTGGAAGTCACTGAGAATCGTTTCCAACCTGGTGTTTCCATTTTCTGGTCTCCTTTGACTATTTAAAACTGCCATTGTTGGGGTGAATGGGGCAAATTAGCAATGCAAAGACATGCATTTCATGTTGGAATAGGTTTTCCAATTCAGTACATACAATGTTGGAGGACACATTTTATGGCAATTCACTCCTTATATTTGTCTGCATCTTCATTCCGCAAAGGGACAATATCCATTAATTAGACTGTCATAAGATCTTATTTTCAGTTGTGCATTAAGTGCTTTTTCACATGCATGGCTTTGGAGATATGGTGGCTGCCCTGCTGAATGACCTGAGAGTTAAATGGTGATACAATATTAATCATTCTGAGAGGTAAGCTTGCAAAAATGCATAAATTCACAAGAGTAGCCTGTTTTCAGGACAATTTACTATTCAGACCTCATGTTCACACTGTGAATGATTGTAATTACATGCTGTGACAATAACACATTCATAAGACAGAACGGGAATGAACTTTTAGTGCATTATTTTAGAGCAGCATTTCACAGCGAGCCACAGAATTAACACTGTGCAGAGACAGCCATTTTGCTGCAGAGTATGTTAGCGGAGGAACAATGTAATTCCATAAAGTTCCTGACCTTTGCTCTTGGAAAGAGTCTGTTAGCAGAGAAACAAATCTGTTTAAGAACTCTTCAGAAAAGTTACAGAGACTCTCGACATGATTACCCCGAAGTGGATGACCACAGAATAGAGATTTCTGGCGGGGGACGAGTGAACGGTCTATCTGGAGCACTTAAAAATAGCACGACCTGTCTTGAAACATGTCACACTTTGATCCTGGCAAAATGTGTAGCAGCAGCAGCACTCAGAATGGCATGGATCTGAGTCGCATTCACCATGCTGACTGATGCAGGTAGGGCCCCGTTCCTCCTTCTTTATACTCCATGTAGCCGGTTTATGGAACATCACAACTCCCAGTAACAAATTTCGTACAGTGAATGCCAGGGCCAGTCCAGATGGTGGCTAGGCCTGAGGATCTGGTATTAGGCCCTAAGATCAGCAAAGGGCCAGATTAGGGTGATCATATGAATAGGAGGACAGGGCTCCTGTATCTTTAACAGTTGTATTGAAAGGTGTAGAGGAAATTATAGCTTTGTGAGCCTAACTTGTCTCATAAACAGGTTCTGGACAGTTAGCCAGACTGTGAACTTGACCTTTCAGAGTTTCAGGCAGCAAGGGATACAAAAACGTACTTCAGTAACCCAGATAACCTGAATTAAAGTGTGAAGTGTGCTAGCTTCCCCTGCTAGGACCCCTTAGCAAGTTAGTACCCCACCCTGCTGAAGTAGATAAAGAGTTGTTTTCTCGTATACTCCACCCTGCCACAAGCAGGCTGCAGAAGAGTGATATGAAACTGTGTAAGTTGTTTTTGTGTGTGTATAATGATGTAACTAATTTCATAATGCTGCAAATCTATAAAAGTGAGTCTCTGACCATGGAGTCTCAGTCATACTCTTGACATGCTCTAGAGTACTGACTCCTTGCAAATTGCTTGGAGAATTTCAGCCAGCGTCATTTGTATGCAATTAGTTCCTGGTGAAATTCCCTCTTCATTACAACAGTTAAAGCTGTAGGGGCCCTGCCTTCTTTTGCATCTGGTCACTCTAGTATAATGCCTGCAACTTTAATTGTTGTGATGAAGAGGGGATTTCACCAGGAACTAATTGCATACAAATGATGCTGGCTGAAATTCCCTTTTCTCTACAACTGTTAAAGTTACATGAGCCCTGTCCCCCTTTTCATATGGTCAGCCTACCCTACTCGAACACTGCTCATTTGCCCATCCCTAGAAACAGGGCTCTCAGACTCATGACTGAGACTGAGACCATCTCTCTGCTTTGTGGGTCATCTCCTTCTGAGTAAAGATGTGAGCAGACTCCAGGCATGGCTACTTGGGAGGGGATGCTTAGAATATAGTTCATGGTCAGAAATGCACTAAATAGCTCTAAATATCCATATTGTTTTCTGAAGAAATCTCAGGATTTGGAATCATCTTGAGACCTGTGTCATAAAACAACAAGCTTCCAAATACTCCATGTCAGAACAAGCTAGTCCATAATGGCCATGCTTACTTCTACCTTCCAATTTACACTAAAGGGCAGAAACATATCATCCTTATATTTTATTTCCATGTAAGCAGTTTCATATGGGCAGAGCCATCTTACAATTCATTTATGGGGTACATGCGGAGAGATATGCTGTTGGAGCCATCACTATATCTGTCCCCCATTGCAATCTATACCAGCATGCCAGGGCTGGAGTAGATTCCCAAAGTTTCTGTGGGCATGTTGGGGAAATGATGAGGCTTTAATCATGCCATGTTCACACCTGCTTTCCCCAACATGTACACAACATGTCTCATTGTCTCCCATTCAGCCAGTGCTGGCAGAATAGCTATGCTGAGAGAGCTTTCTGCCAGCATGCGGGGTGGGGGGGCTTTGGCAAAGTTCGCAAATCAGCATAGGTGTCCCAATGTTGTACCTCAGTCTCTGCCAATAGAGTGACACTTACACCTCCTGAGCCCTATCAGCTGGCTTTCGACTGAGGTTAGGAATTAGTCCTGCGTAGACAGGTTGGCATTCTGCTGGCATCAATGGCAAAGGACCCAGGCTGTGTAAGCATGCACAGGGCCAGACTGTATGACTGTAATCCTAGGCACCACTTACTTGGCAGTGCCTGTAAACTCTTCTGAGTAAATAGGAATAGAATCAGGCATTATTGGCAGTAATGGGCAAATTAGATGTCATTTAACAAAGAGCTGGTGTGGGAAGTGGGAGCTAGATCAGGACCATGGGGTGGTGGAAGGGCAGCTTTGACCCTCTGTCCCTGCCATAATCCTGATGGGAACAGTCCTCCCCTATGCTTCTGGTGCAGAATGGTGTCAATGGGAGCTTTCATCCCATTGTGAATAGCAGTTGCCTCTATGGGATCTGATTTGGCTCCCCATGCCACTACACCATAGTTCCAATTTCACCCAATGTCATATTGAAACATGTTTAGGATTATGCTGCGTCTGTAGGGGATTCTGGAAGTACTGGGTAGTATCCAAAGGTGCCCCAGTGCTAGTGCTAATGATGTTGCACTAGCATAAATCCATGCCTTTGCCATGTAACTAGTGCAATGGGGAGAACCAGCATTTTGCACTACATTTTGGCAGTAGCAAATTTCAAAGGCAAATTGCTACTTTCCCCCATTCGATTGTGTAGGCGTTGGTTTGCACTAGCTTAACATCAGTTGTGCTAGAGCAGTAGTGCACTGCCCAATCCTTCCCATTAAAAAAAGAAATAAATTATAGTCAGTGTTACTTAAGTCATGGATCGAAACTATAGGTGTCTTTATGGAGTTTAAAATAATCAAAAATAGATAGTCTGGCAGAAAAATGTGTAAAGCAGAACCATCAGGTGTGTGGTTGGATTCAAATCAAGAGAGTCAAATTTGACTACTCTATTTCAGTTTAACTTGGTTATAAATTTGGCTGAGACTGTTGCAAACAGCCATCAGAGTTTGCAAATGATGTTTGAATTCAAACTGGTTGAAACACTAGCAGTGAAGATCCTTCAATGCGATGTCTGTTGTCACCAAATTGTCCATTGATGATGTGTGTGAATATGTATGTGTGTGGGGTGGGTGGGATGCGGATGGGTAGAGGAAATATTCAAAATGAAAACAAGATGATAAACCCTGGAATACATTTGAATAACATGGAGGATAATAGATAGCCCTGGAGTAAAATGCAAGGATGTATTTCACTCAGAAGCTCAGATGCAGTCATAAAGCATGAGAGGTTTATGAATGGCAGTGGAGCCTCAGGAATTAATTCACTCTTGCATCTGCATGGAGACCATCTGTTGTTATTTATAATATACACCTTATAATTGCTACTTTTAAGCAAAGTAACACTTTCAAGTGTAATCTTTAAAAAAATTAAAACACTGACTTATAAATATAAGAGCCCCTTTTAGCAAGACCGGTTAATGCGTCAGGTCTCCGTGGCTTTTGTCAGGAAACAGAAATGATTAAAAACGACAACAGTAATCTAGTAGAAGCACCTTACCCTTCAATTCCCCATCTCTCTCTGCTCTAAAATATGCAGAAAGACTGTTTACACAGTTGTCCATATTAAAAAGAAGATGTGGAATAAGAACAGGAGACTCTCTGACACCAGACAGCTGTTGATAACTAGGCTGACCATATGAAAAGGAGGACAGGGCTCATGTAGAGAACAGTTGTAGAGAAAGGGGAATTTCAGCCAGCATCATTTGTATGCAATTCGTACTTGGTGAAATTCCCTCTTCATTACAACAGTTAAAGCTGTAGGGGCCCTGCCCTCTTTTGTATCTGGTCACTGCAGTATAGTGCCTGCAACTTTAATTGTTGTGATGAAGAGAGGATTTCACCAGGTACTAACTGCATACAAATGGCACCGGCTGAAATTCCCTTTTCCCTGCAACTGTTAAAGTTACATGAGCCCTGTCCTCCTTTTCATATGGACAGCCTATGATAACAATGATAAGGTAAGCTCAAAAACACCACAAATAGACATTCAAAAGAAATTATAAAGTGCCCTGAAAATGGGACAGGAAAACAGAACCCTCCTTCACAGGGGAAGCAAACTTTTTTGAAATTAGAGGACAAATTTCAGCACAGCACTAAGGGCAAGAAATGAACTGCTAATATTTCCATAGTGGACCGTTCCATAGAAATCAGACATTTCCCCAGGATTTCCAAAGAGTATTTTCTTTTTAATAGAAAACCATAACTGGTTAGGAAAGACCCCCTGCATTTAGTCTTATGACTCTCAGGGTTCTACTTCGACATTCCTGAGAATTCCCACTAACCTCTGCTCCCTTGTAATATTTTGTTTGCCTATTTCTTTATTGCTTTTGCTCAAAAGATGCTGCTCACAACTTACTATATCAAATGGAAGTTCATTTGCTTTGATTTTGGTATTCTAAGAAAACTGCACAAATTAACTGAAACCTTTGCATGGTAAACTCCTCCCCTCAAAAAAAAACTCTCAAAAGAAGCTAAGGTCCCCTCTACAATTTCGCTTTGACGCCCGGTTGTCCGATTATGCGCATTTACGGATAAGCGCATTTACTCCTAATACCTATTCACGAGAGGCGGTGAAGCGCATTACGGGCTGTATGAAACGCACTTTAAAGTTGTTTACCTGTGGAGAATCACATGTTTACATGGCCATAAGGCGCTTTAACTCCTGCGGTAAATTTTAAGTTGCTGTTTAACGCGTATTCGATAATGCACATAAGTGGAGATAAAAAGCGCCTCAACCCCCGATTTGTGCTCCACTCTTGTAGAGGTAAAATCTGCTTTAAATCACTCTTGTAGAAGCACCCTAGCTAAAAAAAATGATAATTTTAATGATACAAATGTATTGGAGCAATCAGTGTTGGTTTCTATGGCAATGTGGAAAATCCCTGCAGATGACTTTGTTTTCTTTCTTACTTCTTCTCTGGAAATGAACCCTATCTTCTCCTTGCTGTGTTAATATTCTTAATTATATTGGCTCTTGGCATCTTCCTGCAGATGCAACATTTTGGCTCTGTACATACGGCTTGAGAAATCAAACATGGGTAAAGGAGAAGCTTTAGTGCTCTCTGAAGCAGCTTGTGGTGTCAGGCTGTTTGAGCGCAACAGAAAATCATTAGTAACAAGAACTAAGATCTGGAACCACCTCAGAGGAATCTACTTGACACATCCAACCTTCTTCCTTCCTTCCTTTCTTTGTCATTTATTTTTTATTTGGGTTTTGTTACTTTATTGTTTTTGAAGAGTGTTTCTTCAATTTGTGTGACTTGAGCCCAGGCCCTAAGAAAATGTACACAAAAAGAAACCTTTGTTGTACAAGATGCTATGATGAAAGTATTTCTTGTCACTCAAATCCATGGATGCTTCTGATAGGATACAGGGAGGAAAAAGCCTCCTGTGAAACCTGCAAAATAGCTTCCTGAATCCTTCATATGGTTGTCCATCAATACAATACTGACACATCTGGAATAGAGCATCCAGTGTTCCTTTCCTCGTGCTGCTTTTCTTCATTGCTCATCTATATGTTAATTTCAAAGATGAAATGCACCCATTTAACAAAACACAGGTCCTGATTTCCATGGTCTCTGCTGAAATGCAGATTCCATTTTTTTGTTTCTGCCATTATACATAAACATGATTTATACAAATCACTAGGCCACTGTTAATTACCATAATCTTATTTCCATGGCTCCTGACTGACTTAGCAATGCATGGCGTTCAGCCATTTTCACTTTTCTCAGAGAAAATGAGAAAGAGCTTCAAGACATGGGCCATCTTTTCAGAAATACTGGGTAGCCCAGTTTTCTAGATCAATTGGAGCTGAAGAGCTGCAAGCAGTGATTCAGTCCTTTGCAGGTGAAATATGGGAGACGGAGAACGGAAGCACAACTGACTTCTGCTTCATGTCCCACACCCTTTTAAGAATATATGAAGCTGAGGCCATACATTGGCCCTTTCTACACCATAGGGATGTAGAGGGAGGGAGGGAGGGAGATCCTGGAAGTACCTAATACACACCACCGGTGCGCAGGGAGCAGCCGGGGGCCATCCCAGGCAAAAAAACTGGCATGGAAAGGGCCATTGTCTCCTTGCAAGGAGAGGCAACTGTTTCAAATGCGAAGAAGAAAACATGCCTCTCTCCACAGGAGACTCAACTCTGGATGTTCTAAAGTAGATGTTTTGGCCTGTTTTCCTCATCATCTCTCATTAGTGGCTATGCTGACTAGGGTAGATGGGACCTGAAGGCCAAAACAGCTGGAGAGGTACAAGTTTTAAACAAATGTGTAAAGAGAAACTATATTGTAGTTGCGCTTCCTCTCCTCTGGCTTGTTTAGAATGTGCAAAAACTCTTGAGTAAATGCCCAGAGAATGGGGCAGAGCTTAGGCTGACCAGATAAAACCCAGGTCAGGGCTCATGTAACTTTAACAGTTGTAGAGAAAGTGGCATTTCAGCCAGTGTCATTTGTATGCAATTAGTTCCTGGTGAAATTCCCTCTTCATCACAACAGTTAAAGGTGCAGGCACTATACTAGAGTGACCATATACAAAAGAAGGCAGGGCCCCTGCAACTTTAACAGTTGTGATGAAGAGGGAATATCACCAGGAACTAATTGCATACAAATAACACTGGCTAAAATTCCCCTTTCTCTACAATTGTTAAAGTCACATGAACCCTGACCTGGATTTTATCTGGTCACCCTAGCAGAGCTAGCCAGCCCTCAGTCATTTGTTAGGAAACCCCTGTGCCATTGCTTCCTGCTATATGGCTTGTGCATGATTGTCCCAGGGTGCCTCTACAAGAGGCATTTAAAGCTCTTTCAAGGCGCATTAAAAAAATTACCTCTACAAGAACGGAGCGCGAATCGGGCGTAGAGGCACGTTATCTCCCCGATTATGCGTATTATCGAATGCGCGTTAAATTGCGAGTTTTATTTTGCTCCGTCCGTTAAAGCGCATTTTGACTGTGTGAATAAGCGCTTATGCGCATTAACTACTTGTAAAGCGCATTTTGGACATCTGTTAATGCGCTTCGCCGCCTCTCGCCGCCTCTCGTGCAGAGGGATTAGCCGTAAATGCGCTTCAGTGATTATGCGCATAATCGCCTAACCAGGCGCAAAAGCGAATCCTTGTAGAGGGGAGCCCAGCCTCTGTAACTCCTGTGGACCAGAAAGGCAGGGAGGACCGAGTGCCTTTCTGAAGCTTAGCCTCACACAGATGAAAGTATTGCTATTGGAAAAAACAGGGGTCAATTGCCAGACTAGATGGATCCTTAGTCTGCTTGGGGGCCATTTACTCGTTGCCAAAACTAATGGAAATGGTTTGCCAAAAGAGAACCTAAGAAGAGCCCTGCTGAATCAGACCAAGAGTCAATCCAGTCCAGTACTCTGTTCACATAGTGGCCAACCAGCTGTCAACCAGGGACCTACAAGCAGGACATGGGTGCAACAGCACCCTCACACCCATGCACCCCAGCAACTGGTGTATATTGGCTCACTGCCTCTGATACTAGTGGTAGAGGGCATGTGTTTGCATATTTGCACATGGTAATTTATATCTATAGATGACCATTTAGAAATAATTGCTGCTCAGTCTAGGTGCTAATTGCTGATGGACAACTTCAAATAAGCCCTATTCAGGCATTCAAAAAAGGTTTAAAGTCAATGTGTGAGATGAGAAGGAGCACTCCAGCCCTGCCCCTCTCATCTGTAGTGCTTGTTGCCCTCAAGTCATTGAGGATGACAGCCTGAAGAGGAGAACCTCCTGTCTCCATGGAGGCTTTCCACACAATTTTCCAGCATTCTGGTTTGCATGGAGAGACTGCATGGATACAGGAGGACCTCCATTTCAGACAGTCACCCTTCAGGAGTGGAGTTGGAGCTTTCCTTCTCCTCAGGCATTGATTTTAAGGCCCTTTCCACACTGTAGGGCGGAGAGGGGAAGTGGGGAAACCAGGATGTAGCCACACCAGAATGTGATGGCCCAGGCTTCTACCGGGCCATCACAACTCGCACCTGCCATTTTTTAAAAAAAGATCCGCAGAGGTGCCCACGAGCGCTCCTGCGCAAATGTAAGTATTTAAAAAAATCGCCATGCGATTGTGCCCCCCTCCCCCCTGCCATCCTGGGGATGACAATTTTGCTGCCCCCTTGATGGCCTCGTAGCTGCGCTGTGCGGCTCCCTGGCCATCGGTGGAGTCGTGCTTACTTGCAGGTAAGCACGGCTGTGCCCGGGATGGGCGGCCACAGCAGCTGCCCATCTCGCTGCACTCCCAGGAGCAGGGAATAAAGCAGGATAATAGTGTTCCCTGAACTCCTGGTAAAATGGAGGGCTGGCCCCTGCCTGCTTGCAGGATGCTCTGTGCGTCATGCGGACTCTTCGCGAGCAGGCAGGGGCAGCCCCGGGAAAAATGGCTGGTGCGGAAAGGGCCTAACTCTTTTTTGAATGCCTCAATAGGGTTGTAGAGGACTCTGTCAAATGGAGGACAATGTTCTCACAGCTTTTCAAATGTATTATTGTCCTATACAAAGGAGGATACATGACCACTCTTGGTCTGACCTAGCGTAGTATCTCTTCTGTTCTAGGAAAATTTGTTCCTTTTTTCTTAATCCTAAATGTAGCTATACGTATTTTATTATTTCCTTGTAGTGTCCATTGGGGAAAGTCCATAAACACGAGGTGTCTCCATTTTATTTCAAAGGATATTATATCTATAAGAAGAAGAAACCCACAAGGTTGCCTGATTTTTTTTATTACTAAATTTACACCCATCCAGCCACACAGAGGCAAATCAAGCAATTTGAAGTGAGGAAATGGTGCCGCAAAAAGGTTTAAGCAACTCATACCTGCCACTTTTTTCAATCTAGAAAGCTGAAAAGGCCCTCTCCCTTGTTGCCATCCTCCGAGCTTCCCTCAGAGTAGGCACCCCGAGGTGTAAATGTGTGATTTACAAATAATTACTAGAATTACACAGAATTCATTAAGAAATTTCATAGAAAGCAAAGCTAGCCAATTAGTATCCCATCCAAAACATTCCAAAGAAATTAGATTTTTCAATTAATGTGCATCCTAGATCATCCCAATCCAGTAGTTCCACTCCAGTTACAATTAATTTGTAATGGCTATGAACAGCGGGGGAAATACACAAAAAAGAGTGGCTGGTAGTTTTTTCATGACTTCTTTCACTGCCCCCTAAAAATGACAACTCCTTCCACCCCCAAAATCCCTAAGAAAAAGCCTTCCATGGACACTCAGGACTCTGGGAAATTTATCACCCCCCCCCCCCCCCGGAAATAGATTCAGGGGCCCTAGGAAGTAGGCCTAACAGTGCTCCTGGCAATGTACATGGCTTTACACTTATATATGTCAACAAGTGACAAAGTTTTGCTATGTAAACAAAGAGAGATATTTTATACATATTCTTTATCCCAGCCTGGCTTTGTTCTTGTCCTTGCTGGCTGTGTGAATACATTTGGGTTTCTCTAAAACTATTTACCAGTGCCTAAATATAGTCTGAGCAATATATTGCTTCTCCGTAATATATTTTTCTCATCAAAAGGAAAGCATTTTCATGCTCATTTTCTTTACCGCCTTCTCATCTTTCCCTTACTACACCATTAAGGTTAATGGAAATGCATCTATGTATATATATATATATATATATATATATATATATATATTTATAATCTTTGAAGTTCCTTAGAAGAAGGAAACAACCATAATAGATACCAATTCTTATTTGTAGGAAAGGGTTAGATGTTGTTGTTTTCTTCAATGTCTATAGGACAATGACTGTGGTGTATTTTTGAAGGGAAATTCAAGCTGTCCTTAATAACTTTGGGATGTAAACATATGCACCACTTGCCACACTCTGAGAGCCCAGAGGTAAGTACATTACTCAAGGGCTATAAAGCTGAGATTCTATAGCCAGCCAGCCACTGAACAGTCTTTCCTACAAGGAAACATAAACATCTACCAAAAGGCATTTCTGTGCAGCAACTGCAGCAACTGCAGGGCATTGAAAAACGTTGCACCAGAAATTCTTTATAGGCCTATGATTCTCTGGACACATTTACTTGTGAACTCAATGGGGTTTGCTTCAGAATATGTATGTATAGGATTGCCCAGGTTGATTGCACGGAGGTAAACTGCTTGGAGAGAAACAGAGAGAAAGGAAAGGTTTTTAAGAAAAAGCTTTTTCTGGGAAAAGTTAGAAACAAATAAATGAACACATTTCTTAGAACTGCTTCGGACATTTTAGAGAATCAGTAAAGAGGGCAATCCTGAATTACCTGTGCTTTCTCTCCCCATGATACCAGCTCTCATCCAAAGGAAGGAGAACGATGTCCCCACATCGGGAAAATCTGGATCTCCCCCTGGGGGCCATTTGCATGTCTTCCCTATGGATGTGACTTAAAGTGCTTCCAGACAGGGCTTTTATGGTGCAATCGCCTGCCCCATTCATGAAATTTTATGGGTGGCCCAGATGATGGCTTCATTCACTTGTCTTCTTATATTTTCCCACCACCTCTTCTATTTTTCTTACCATGGGAAAACTGTTAAGGAAAAAAAAGTCAGAATAGCTGCACAATGCTTTCTGATAGTTAGCACTAGGGCACTTTCTACACCATAGGGGTATACAGGTAGGTAGGGAGGGCAATCCCAGAAGTACCTAATACACACCATCGGCGCACAGGGACCAGCTGGGGGCCATCCCAGGCAAACAGCCTGGCATAGAAACGGCCTAGGATCCCTTCATCTGGAAGCAGCCCTATTTCAAGAGATAAAATATAAACGATTCTTGCCATGATTTGGAACATCCAAAGCTGCTCTTAGGAGCTTCATATGATTTCACTGTAGGCATGATGTCCCCTTGGCCCATTGGCACTCAACTGAATGGGAGCTGTATGAGAGCACTGCATCACCAGTCAGTTTAGTTTCACAGGAAGACTTCCAGGAAGGGATGTCTGTCACACAGGAATCCGACCCCCTTCAGGGCCTGTCGTATTCCTGTGTTGCTCTTGGCTTGCTCTCAAAATCTGGGAACTTGGTCAGGTATTTTTATCTCCCAACCTGGAATAAGTGCAAATCATGACTGTAATTTGTTCACATTCTGGGTTGGAAAGAAAAACAAAACAAACCCTAAGTTTTTGCTGCCTTCTCTCACCACCTGGACCAAGTCAAATACAATCAGAGCTTGCAATGTGATTCATGGACACCCACCCCAAATTTGTTCAACAACATGCGTACATTTGAAAAATGCACATAAAATGTATACTTCTGAAAATATGTTTTAATCAATGGGAGAAGAACGAGTGCATTTCAAAAATGTGGAGAATTAATATGTACGCTTGGAAAAATATGCATGAAATATGCATGACTTTTCATGTGAAAAGGGAAACAAACAAGCAAGCAAGCACAAAGATCCCAATCTGATGTGGACATGAGTCAGAATGAACTACAAGGTAGAATTTGGAGAACTTTGTAGAGCCTGAGTTTTGCTTGTATGCACACTGCTAGTTCCATTTCTGCATCAGTTTGTGATAGGGTGACCAGATAAAATCCAGGTCAGGGCTCATGTAACTTTAACAGTTGTAGAGAAAAGGGCATTTCAGCCAGTGTCATTTGTATGCAATTAGTTCCTGGTGATATTCCCTCTTCATCACAACTGTTAAAGTTGCAGGGTTCCTTCCTTCTTTTGTATATGGTCACTCTAGTATAGTGCCTGCACCTTTAACTGTTGTGTTGAAGAGGGAATTTCACCAGGAACTAATTGCATACAAATAACACTGGCTGAAATTCCCTTTTCTCTACAACTGTTAAAGTTACATGAGCCCTGACCTGGGTTTTAACTGGTCAGCCTAAATAACAAACACTATGTGATTGATCATTTATCACTATGAGACAAATCTCACCCAAGAAGTAACATGGGTAAGATCTACTTACAGTGTATACTGTGAGCATTGCAGAAATACGGGTTTTATCAGTATTTAGGACTTGACTTGTAGTTAGAATAGAAATATTTACCTGATTTACAGAAAATCCTATGCATGTTTACTCAGAAGTAAGTCCCACAGATGTCATTGGGTGTACTCCCAAGTAAGTGAGCATAGCTTGCAGCCTTCATTGCTTTTTCAGCTTCAGATATATTAAATGGATCTGCCAAATATATTTTTGCTGATTATCTGATGGAGGTTCCATTTCATTGAGATTGCTTCCTTAGATGGAATTTTCCTCCCAGAACAAAATATTGAAAAGAATTACTTAAATTGATCATTAATTGCTTCCTGAGTAACATGATGCTGCCTCAGAGTGTCTTTAATTACCACAATAAAATGGCATCTGCATATCTTTGAAGCCGAAAAGCCAATAATTTACTATTCTTTTTATCCAGTTCTCAGTAATTCTATCTAATGCAAGAGAAGACAAATTCAGTCTGTGAGGAAAGCAATTTGTTGACTTCATATCTGTCTTTGATAAATTTAATGTAATTCTCAGAAGTAGAAGCAGTGATGTAGTTGGGTGTGCTTTCTTGCAACTGACCTTCAACTTTCTTCAGCTCATTGTATGGGCCTCATTTCCTCCTGCAGGAGGCATATGCAATAGAAATTTTAGGGAGAGTGACCTCTCAAAATTCTCCACCCTATTTCTGAGTAGAGAACTTGGGTGAACAATTTCAACAATTTTTTCCAGGGGGAGGAGAAATTCTCCCACAATTTCTCACAGGTAGGCATAACCATTGGCAAGGGCTGTAGAACTTTCTTTCTTTCTTTCTTTCTTTCTTTCTTTCTTTCTTCCTTCCTTCCTTCCTTCCTTCCTTTCTTTCTTCTTTCTTTGTTCTAATGGTTTTTTGCACGCCCTCTGAAAGTGGCAAGGGCATCAACTGTGTCGGCAGCCTGGCCCCCATTTTGCATTCTCCACAATGTCCCGTATACCTACCATCACTCCAGGGCATTGAGGGGAGGGAATGCAGCCACTACAAAAAATAATAGTGAAGAAAATGTGGAGAAAATTCTGAAAAATGTCATTTTATTTCTAGGAGGTAAGAAATGAAAAATCTCAGGACTTTCCTGAAAGTTTTCTTTCTCCATGAAAGGTGCTTCCATTTCTGTCTCATTCTCAGGGCATTTTATAATTTATTTTGAATGTGAGTTTGTGGTGTTTTTGACCTACTTCATAACTATGAGGTGGCTGAGGGTACTGTCTACATTTTTCTTTCTATTACACATCTCAAAATTGTTCTAAGTCTCCCAGGCTGCCTGCACTTCCTGATCTGAAAAGGCCCTATGGGAGGAAAGCATTCATGATGTCCTCCCTGGGTGAGAAGTGTGGGAAGCCAAGGAGGCTACAGGCTGTCAGAAAGATGACTGTACAATTAAAGAAAGGACACTCACACACATTCCCCTGTCATCTCATAAGGAAGGTAAGCACAAGAACCCTGAACCAAACCCATGAGAATTTCTCCAAAATTTCTTCTCCTTTTAATTTTTTTTTCAAAAACAATTTCTTTTCTTTGAAATTGAATGAGAATGGTCACAATTTTAATGGGAGACATTTTTAGCACAGCACTAATTTTAAGTATGACCCAACCATGAAGCATCAAGTGGACATTGATACTGAAGAAGTCATCATGTTGAAGCTTGAGTCTATACAAATGTTCATGACAGAGAAGGAGTGTATTGAGTAGTGCTGATCTTTTGGAGAGGTTCAGAACATTTGGAGAAAATGGCAATCAGGTTTCCTTCATTCACTTTTGCAATGTTTTGCTCTCTCAAATTAGAGGCCTGTTCTCTGCAGGATGAGCTTAATTAAAGTATTTAGTTCCCATGACAACGTTTTTAGATTTATTTATTTAAAATATTTCTTGGCTGCCTTTCAGGGCAGAAGCCCTCCAGGGCAGAGTGCAATAATAAAACCCATATTCATGTAACTTCATCACTGGACGATTGACATCCTTTTGTCAAGAGTTGCCTCAGGGCAGGCAGCTAAAATTCTCTCAGCAATAATAGAGGAAAGACTTTCCTCCATGAATGGATTTTGTCATAACAGGCAGAAATTCAACAGGGAGAGCTTCCGCCATCATCATACCATCATATTGGAGAAACACTGCATTGTTGCATTTGTGCAGCAACTATTAAAGGCACAGGAAACTTAATTTCAAGCATGAAAATTTATGCAAACATGGAAGCCTTTTTAGAGATGAGTAGAGCTTTCTTGCTGTCCTTTTCTGGGTGGGGCATGATGTCATGTATGAGGTGCATGGCGTTCAAAGTTTTGTAAGACTCTTTACCTGATGTGATGGAGGGGCACTCTGCTCTTGCTCAAGAATACTCATGGGGATATAGGAAACTGCCTTTACCAAGTCAGACCTTGGTCCATCTAGCCCAGCACTGATGCCACTGACTAGCAGTGTCCACAGGGTTTCAGGCAGGATTTTTTCCAGTTCTAACTGGAGATGCCTGGGATTGAACCTGGGGCCTTCTGCAATCCAGACAATTTTCAAAGAGGAGATTTAGCTAATTTGCTTTATTGAGAGATTCCAATATGAAGCTGTAGGGCGGGGGTGAGAAGGGAAAGAGAAGGAAACCCTGGGTAAATACTTGGCATACTTATTGCTCTGTGTGTGTGTGTGTGAGAGAGAGAGAGAGAGAGAGAAAGAGAGAGAGAGATTGAGAGAGAGAGAGAGAGAGAGAGAGAGAGAGAGAGTCAATATACTGAACCCACTGAGGCTCTAGGACAAGCTGAAATAGAAACCCTGGCAGAAATAGAGGATGATGCTTTGCAGCATATGCAAGCATGATCTTAACCAGCCCTTCATAATCTAAGGCCCCCTCCACAAGAATGCGCCTTTGCGCCTGGTTCCGCGATTATGCGCATTATCGCGGAGGCGCATTTACTCACAATCCCTCTGCACGGGAGGCGGCGGGAAGCGGCGAAGCGCATTAAAAGATGCCCAAAAAGCGCTTTCCAGGTAGTTAATGCGCATAATCGCTTGTTCACACAGCGAAAATGCGCTTTAACGGCCGGAGCAAAATAAAAGTCGCTATTTAACGCGCGTTCGAAAATGCGCATTATCGGGGAGATAACGCGCCTGTACGCCCGTTTTGCGCTCCGCTCGTGTGTAGGTAAAATTTATAATGAGCCTTCAAGGCTCATTAAACGCCCCGTGTGGAGGAGGCCTAAGCCATCCCTTTGGAAAATTTCTAGGACCATTTTGAACAGCAGCATCCCAATAACACATCAGTATGGAAATCTTTTTTTAAAAAAGAAAAGAAAAGAGAAATGGCAGGAGCAACTTATATAGTTGGTAAAGGCATGGATACCAGCTGAGCACAAAAGAACAGTAGGCAATAACGGACCATTAAGCTGGAAAAAAGTAATCTAAGTGAGAGAGACTAGTTTCATGGGAGGGACAAATCTGTGAACCCTTTCCATAGGATAAAGAAAATGCTCTACAACCTGCAATCATGTGTCCAATATATGCTCCCATTATACTGATGTTGAATGGGTAGGGACAGAAAATTTGTTGTTACCATCTTTGCCTCGAAGAAGATCAAATGTTTAAATTTCCCAGAAAAATCCCATAATCAGATGGGGTGGGGAGGATTATAATTTATATTAAGTCCATAAATATTGGCTAATGTTTTGAAATGTTCTTTTTGTACCAAAGAAAACAGAGAACATCCATTAGGGTCAAGTTTGGAATCAACCACAATCAAAGGAAGATTCGTGTGTAGGAGTATAGCATCTCCCCTTGCCTATTTGAGTTCTTTGCACAGTAGTCTTCACTCTTCATCCACTCATTATCTATTGAGTCATTCATACCTTTCCTGGGAGATATGGGATTCTTGAAGCATCACAATGTTGGCATGCTGTTTCTGAAGGCTATGAATAACTTGCTTATGCTTATTGGGACTCATGAGACATTTCACATCCCACAATATATTAATGCAGGCATAATTGTAGGAGGGAGAGAAAACACAGTCTGATACACAATATAGTTAGTTGTACCAATACAGGTAAGCACTAATCAGCAGCAGTACCTACCAAATGAAGTCTTCAGTTTGAGAACTAGGCATTCAGCATGCAGCTGAATTACCATAGATTCCATCAAAGGCTGGGCCGTCTCCCCTCCTCAACTGCAGGCATTTCAACCCAGCCTTAGTTGGAATCCATGATAACGCATTTTGCAGGGAGCAAAACTGGGGAGCATCAAGGGAGGTTTGGGTGGCAAGTGGCAAAATTTGAGGTGAGGGGCAAAACTCACCAGAATTGAATGTTTTTTTTTTTCTGGTAGCTGCCTGTTGGCAGATGTCCTCCCTGCACCTTATAGAATGAATGCCACATGACGATATACCATCAGTTTAATGGGTTTTCTAGGTAAAATATTGGTGCCCCCCCACCAACAAGTGGGCTGCCATTTTCTTTACCCAGAAGCCCCCATCAGAGTATGCATCAATATGTAGAGTTCTTCTATGGGGAAACTGTGCTCCAAGAGTAGCACTCTGTGCCCAGTGAGTTTTAGATCACCCTGAATTCTCCCCTGAAATTTGATGGGGTTCCCCTCCCCAAATGTTAGGTGGGACTTCTCAGGAAAGAACAGCACAGAGCAAAAAGGGGGGAAAAACTGAACTAAATATGAAAAGTTGGTAAAAAGAAAAACAGAGGGAAGTACAATTAAAAGTGTCTCCCCCTCAAAGTTGGTTTAGATATCTTGCCTCTGTGTATACTGTCTGTGTGCTTTTATGTAAATGTATTTTTTTAAATTTGTATACTGTATTTGAATGATTTTTAATCTTCGTAAACCACTCAGAGAGCTTCAGCTATGGGCAGTATAGAAATGTTGTTGTTGTTGTTGATGAATATAATAATAATAATAATACATCTTTAAGAGTTCTGGCATGAAAACCCAGATTGGTCAATGGCTCCAGACCTTTCTGCATGGCTCCCAATTAAAACTATTCTATTTTTTAAAAGGCCAGGAGATAAAACATTTTGAGGAACGTTCAGTAAATCAATCGATATTGGAAAGGAACAATCAAATTACTCTGTAATCACTGATGTCTTCTTTTTGCAAAGGCTGCTGGTAGGCTAGTTGACTGGGCTTTTTTACAAGAGGCATTTATTGTGTGCTCATCATTCCCTACACTTGGTAGTTTACAGATTCTTTAGATAACATCATGACCCTTCTGTATCTAAACTAGCAAAGTTCAATGAAGCCAGGGTGACCCACTTATCTTACTTTCAGCTGTGCTTCATTGCAGGTACAGCTGTGGGGTTATCAAGTACATCCTGAAAATAATTGCAATTTTGCTTACAGTTCAGGAGGGGTGGGGCATTTATTTATCTACCAGTGGCATTGTTGATTGGTGCTATGCTCTGGTGGGATGGGGGACAGAAATTATCCTCACCATGTCAAGTGTATAATTGTTGCGGGAATATTTCAGGTATGATCATAACAATAGCTAGTGATAACAACATTTAAATGATTGAGAAACTAATATTGATTTCATGCTTCTAATAAAAACATGTATCTGTTCTCCTGTAAGATAGAACCAGCAATGTACTAGCTAGATGTGTTGAGCCTCATCATAATGAACTTTGGTCCACTAGCAACTATATGCATTCTGTATTGTTTTAGTTTATCTTGACCTCCATCATTCATATGTGGCGTCTTTCTCTGTTTTGACTTAGAGACAAATTACATCATTCCTATGTGCTACCCTGTATTATTGTAAACTTTCCCCTGGTACAAAGGTGATTCTGTACAAAAAGCTAGATATGCTAATTCTGATGTTTCCAGTTTCCTATATAAGAGTGATACCCAATATACTTAATTCAGTCAGAGGTCTATCTCTGGCTCCCTCAGCTGATGTGTCTTCTTCAATAAACCTATTCTTTAAGAACCCAATACGTGAGTATCTTTGGTCTCCACTGTAACTGAGTCTAGTTGCTTGCATGAATATAACTCCTTTGAAGTTATTGGGAGGGAAGTCACTGATCTATGAGAGGTCCCTTCCCCACTTAAAGTTATTCATCCCTAGTCTACATTTAGGCCAGTTGCTGTATCAAAGCATTATAGAGAATTAGAGTAAAGATCTTTCTCATAAGAGATCTGTGACAATAAATGACCCCTTTCTCATAAGAGGGAGTCATAGGCCTCCCTGGGGGATGCAAATTCCTGCCACAATAATATACTTGAAGACTGAATATTTTCTTTTTTACCCTGGAGAAGCACACAGAAATCACTGAGAAAAGCTGGATGTGTATACAACAGCAACAGCACATCAACTGGAGCATTTTTTTTTTAAAAAAAATATTCAAAAGAATTGTTGAAAAGGATGTTCATTATCAAGCAGTATACTTTTTATCCCGATATGCCCCAATTTGCCATTTCCAAATTATACCTCATAGACCAGAAGAAAGACATGGTGAGTTTCATCTAATCAGTGTATGATTATCTTAATTAAAACATCTCAGTCCAATTACAGCTATTGATATTTCCTCTCGAAATTCATTTTGTCATCCATTGTGTGACCTAATGTTCTTGACTCTGGTGCTTTTTCATCGGGACAGTCCTGTGCCCTCTCTCATTCTTCCCCCCTTTTTTTCCAAATCAAAGATGTTACTAAGGATAAAATTAGACACCACATTTGCAAATGGGTTGTTTTCATTGCAAAGCCAGTATTAGCATTTAATTAGATCACATCCACCCAGGTACCTACCATTGCCTGGCAATACATACCATTAAATTCAAAATATAATTAGCCGACCTTTTCACAAACTGGTTTCCATGTCAGAACTTTGACCTTCTGAGTTTATACCATAAATTTTCGGCACACCATCAAGTGTACAATTAGGGCTCTCAGTAAAGGCAAGGCTTATGGTGGCTTGAACTGTTTCACCAGGCAGTGATGACTGTATTTGAAATGTGCTAAAGGCACTAATGTAAATTATTTAGCTTCTCCGCATGGCACATGAAACCAGCTCCTCTGCTTGAAGAGCCTAATCAATCCTTCTGCTTGATAGCAGTTATAATTGAAGGCAACAACAGTCATAGGTGCAAATATTGTTCAGCCATCTAATTCTCTTGCTGCCGTGTAGATATAATTGGGGCAACCTTCTCATTCTCATTGTTGCTGGGGAATCTCATTACAATGATTTAACCATGTAGGCTGCAAATAGGAATCCTTTTAAATCTTCAGAAGAATGTGGGGAGAATTCCACAGATATATTATGAGGATAATTATCCAGTCTCAGAACAATATGATGCCACAGCTATTCTCATCCATCATGACTGCTAGAATATCCCCTTTCAGTGATGGGAGCAGTAAACTAAGCACTTCAAATTTGCAAGAAACATCTGGCCAAGATTTGCTTCATTGGCTTGTCAATGGGCAGCTTACTGTTAATTTTTTAGGGGGATATAGTTGAGGCAATAGAAATGGGAATATTGCCTCATTTTGAATGCTTTACCTACCTAACGTTTTGCTCTTGTGTGTATATATATATATATATATATATATATAGTATATAAACCCACAACAACAACCCCAAACTATCTAAAATCTATCTGTTCATGCAAGTATCCAGCTGGTAGTGTTCAACATCAAGGAAAAATGTTTCACAGATCCATTACCTTAATAACCAGTTTAGCAAACTCAGTTAGAAAGACACTGTAAAGATAAATTAGAGAAGTCGAGAGGTTGTCAGTAAAACACGCATATGGGGAAGGGAATGAATTCAGAGGAGTGAAATGGCAATGAAACAATTCAGAAAGTGTAAGAAGCTGCCACAGCATCAAAGTCACTTTTCTCCCTGCAGTGCTTTTTTTTCCTTCCATATATATGTCATAAAAGTCTCATAATTCTTGGCAATTTAAGAAACTGGGAGTGGTGATTATTTTAACATAGCTATTATCTTCAGAAATAATGTTTTTGCAGAAGCTGATTTAATGAGGTAAGGTCTGGTGATCTGCTAATTAAAATTCTAAAATTAGAACAAATGACAAATGTGGTGTCAAAATTTCCTGGCTGAAGAAGAACCTGCAAGTTTACAGTGATCAATGAACAGCGCTGGTTTCATGACACTGCATATTCATTTCTTGAACCTCCTCTGTTATCTGTTAATTACTACCACTTTTTGGATTAAGGCTAAGGGAATCTAAGGGATTTTCCAACTAAAGTTTACCTATGAATATGCATCACTTTGTCAGTGTACTGTGGATTTGGGCAGAGCACAACGTCCAATTCCTGGACTAAAATGCTTCTCTCTCACATTCTTTCTTTGGTTTTTGGCTTGCTATGAAAAGTGTAGGATTCAAAGTAAGAAACCTGTCAAGGCTCAGTAGAGGTCTTCTGTTACTGAAAAGGAAAACTACACACTCAGCAGAACAAATGCAGGCAGAAATCTGCAGAAACATGATGAATGGTGAATGACAGAACATCTAACATGAGTTAGGGATTTGATTCGGGCATCAAAGAGATGGGTTTTTTATTATTTTAATTCCCCCCTTTATTGTGAATATCAAAAAAACAAAATAATAAAAAATTGTGAAAAAGAGAAAAAAATTACATATACATTTTTTCATCAATTTCTTTAAAAAGGAGAAAATTATGCATAAATTAAAAAAATCAGACCATATAGCCATATATTTATCCATATGCAAGTTGTGCCTGTATATCACCCGTTCAAATGTTGATACGGTTATTAGGTCCTCAATCCATTGCATTATGGGAAGTGAGTATTTATCCTTCCAATATGATAGTATAAGGGTGCCTCTACAAGAGCGATTTAAAACTCTTTCAAGGCGCATTAAAAATTTGACCTCTACAAGAGCGGAACGCAAATTGGGGGTCGAGGCGCTTTTTCTGTCCGATTATGCGCATTATTAAACGCGCGTTAAATAGCGAGTTTTATTTTGCCACAGGAGTTGAAGCACATTTTGGCCATGTGAACAAGCAATTCTCCACATTAAACACCTTTAAAGCGCGTTTCATACAAGCGGTAATGTGCTTCACCCACTCCCGTGTATGGGGATTAGGCGTAAAAGCGATTGCGAGAAGATGTGCCTAATCGGACAACTGGGCTTCAAACCAAATTTTTGTAAGGGGACCTAAGTCTTTTAGCTGTCATAAGGGCTCTGAAAATCCATTTGCGCTGACTCTGTGTTAGTTTCCAAGAAACCGGCAGGTAGTTTAGAAGGACATGCACGTCCTTCCATATTAAAGATTGATTCAGAACAAGATTTATCATTATTTTAATCGCCTCCCAAAAGGAAGAGACTACTGACAATTGCCAAAACATATGAATTAAAGAAGCATTAGGTGTGTGACATCTTCAACAATTATATAAGTTAGATAGCCCCTTGTTGAAAAGGCGTTATGGGATCCAGTAGACTCGGAAGAGGATTTTTTGCTGAATAAGACGTAGTCTAAGATCCATAGGAACTTCAGCTACAGAGCCTATCTATACTACTGCTTTAAAACGGTTTATAATGGTTTTAAACCAGTTATTAACCAGTTTAAAACTGTTATAAACCATTTTAAAGCAGTAGTGTAGATAGGCTCACAGTCTCTAAAGCAACAGTCCATTGATTGGGCAAAATAGAACACTCCAATTCTCGATTCCAATCCTGTCTTAAACTATGAGTATTGTATTTATTTACTAAATATTTACTAAATATTTATATATATGGGTTGTGGGTCGACATGTCTGCTCAGCTGCTATAAGTGTTTGTAACAGTAATGGAGGCTCTGAGGCTGTAAAAGCAGCTGGCCCAAACCTAGATTTCAGCAAGTGTTGCAATTGTAAGTATTGCCATTCCGCCGTAGCAGGTAACAACTTATCTCAAGTTATCAGCCCCCTGTCTGTTTTTAAAAATCCCACCTGTTCTGGTCCGACCAATGTTATAATAACTTGTAATCTATCAGCTAAAATTGCCATTAATATTTTGATATCAATGTTTATTAGTGAAATTGGGCAGTAGTTAGCACAGTTGGTATGGTCTTTGCCAGCTTTAGGAATGACTGTAATATAAACATCATTTAATGCTGAGGAAAGTGAAACCTGTTCAAATATATATTTGTAAAGTTGATGAAGTTTTGGAGCTAGAAAAGTAGAAAAAGCTTTGTACCACTCAATTGGAAACCCATCAGGGCCTGGGGATTTCCCATTGTTCATATTCAAAAATACTTTTGTGATCTCTTCAAGTCTTATAGGAGCCATAGGATGTTGTCATTGCAAAAAATCTAAGCAAGGGAGCTTAATCTGAGCAAAAAAATTATTAATATCCTGCTCCGATATCTCTCTACCCTTACTATACAGCTCCGTGTAAAATCTGAAAAATTATAGATTTATATCTGTAGGAGAAGTATGTATCATTTTATTCTCATCTTTAATGGCAGAAATAACATTTCAGTGTTTTTGGTGTTTAAGATGATGTGCCAAAATTTTACCTGGCCGTTCCCCACTTTCCCTATATGTCTGATGCATACAAGTTAAAACAAATTCTGCCTGCTGAGAAAAAAATATTATTTAACTCGCAAGCTCTGTAACATGTGGAGGGACTATTAATATATTTCTTGTTGTTTTATGTTCAGTGTGACTTCATGGAATGTCAAGGGGCTCCAAAATGTTAACATGTGGAAAAGGGTGCTTTCTAAACTGAAAGAGCTTAATGTTGACATGGCTTTTCTGCAAGAAACCCACTTGACTGCTGAAGACATCCATTTGTCAAATAAGGATTGGGTTGGTGAGGTTTACATATCAGATACTTCAACACACTCCAAAGGGGTGGCAATTTTAATTCACAAATGACTTTCTTTTTCCCTGCAACAGCTGATTATTGATCCTGATGGTTGCTATTTAATTTTGTTTGGGAAACACATAGATAAAATCATTGCTATGATCAATCTATATGGGCCAAATATGGACTCTCCTGCTATATTTCATGAATGATTCAGCAAATTGGTTAATAGAATCTATGACTATTTGATTGTTGGTGGAGGCTTTACTGAGATTTTAGATCCTTCATTAGATAGGAATACACTCATCCTGAAGACACAAACAGCAGTGAGAAATACGCTTCAGGCATATATGGTTGAACTTGGTTTGATTGATGTTTGGAGAATATTGCATCCTGATGATAGGGAGTACACCTTTATTTCACCAGTATATCATAATTGTTTTCGATTAGATTATTTCTTAGTTTCTACTTCTTTTTTGCAGCAAATAAAGGCTTGCAAGATTGATACACTGGTAATTTCAGACCATGCCCCTGTATGCTTGGAGCTACAGTTTTCAGGCTTGCTTAGGCCTCTAGGACTTTGGTGTTTTAATGTTTCTTTCTTAAATTATGAGATGTTTAAATCTCAGATTTTGGCTGAACTTTCGGAATATTTTGGTATTAACTAGGGATATGCACACCCGAAAATATCGTATTTTATCGTTATCGGAATTTCGGACCAAAAAAAATATCGTCTCCGATAATATCATAGGTTAATCATATCATCTTCATGATAATTATCGGAAATCCGATATTTAATTTGCAGCTGCATTGTGCCCTATAGAGCTGAATTTTTTTTAGAAAAAATGCCTATAACTTCTGTATTTTCAAAGTTAAGGCTTGAAACGTGGTCACAATGCTCATGGGGTATGCCTAAGTATGTGTATGAAATTTGAGATCGATCCCTCCAACCCTCGATTTTATATGAATTTATTAAAGAACGTTTAAGTTCTGACTGGTCAAAGGTTGCATGATATTGCAAAAATTCATATAAAATACAGGGGTGGAGGGATTGTTCTGAAATTTGGCACATATATGTGGCAACATGTGCTAGACATGTGTATGAAATTTGAGATTGATCCCTCCAACCCTCGATTTTATATGAATTTTTAAAAGATCCTGCATGAATGAATGAATGCACGTGGCGAGCTGTCATTCTGACCTGTCAGAATTTAAATGATTTTTAATAAATTCATATAAAATCGAGGGTTGGAGGGATTGATCTCAATTTCATTCACATACTTAGGCATACCCCATAAGCACTGTGACCAGGTTTCAAGCCTCTAACATTTAAAATACAGAAGTTATAGGTTTATTTATATGGCAGTCTGATAATCTGATATAATCGGGCTGAAAATTATCGGATCGGATATTTATCGGAGGTTTTTCTATCGTATCTTTATAGTTAAATGCATGCACGATAAAGAGCGTATCGTATCATTATTGTACATTTTAACGATACGATACACATCCCTAGTACCAACAACGGTACTGAGAGTTCTTGCATGGGAGGCCTGCAAGACCTTTATTAGGGGTCGAATTATCGCTTATGCTTCATTTAAGAAAAAGCTTAGAACAGTGCAACAGGTGCTTTAAAATAAAAAAATGAAATCTCTTCTAACCGAATTCGCTAGTTCCCCATCAACAGAGTTGTATCAGGAGATGCAAAAAGTTATATATGAGAGATGGTTTGACATAATCTGTGGACCTCTGCCCTGGGAAAGTGGCAAGACAAAGGTTTGCCAAGATTCTGTTTCAATTAATTATGAACTGCTAGGGCCAGAGTTCAAGGAAGAAAGAAACCGAAAAGTAGACGTCTCGGATGAGGCCCAATCAAGCTAATACCTGCATCCATTTTTGGGCTGCATAGGTGGGGAGACACAGTTTTTGCACATTCAAGGGAGGTCTGGAGAAATTCACATGACTTTCTCAAGTGGATCTTACAGTTTTAGCAATCAGAAACAGTAGCATACAGTTAGAGATAGTAGCAAAATCAGAACCTTCTCCAGTTAAAACCTTTCTTTCTTTCTTTCTTTCTTTCTTTCTTTCTTTCTTTCTTTCTTTCTTTCTTTGGTTTTTGCTGCCATTTTCCTATAGCAACAGTGAACCTTCTTCATTACAGATGACTCAAAGGTGGGGACTTACATTTTTAGCTGTCAGAATCATTAGCACAGTCAGAAGGCTTCTCATTTTTAAAGTTTGTTTTACTTTTCTTTCAAGTCTTTTCTGCTGCTTTCCCCTGGCAGCAGTGCTTCCCCTCCTTTGAGGGGGGCATGTCACCCCACAATACATGGACCACTAATAGGAAGGGTACCAATGGATGGTTTGGGCAAAAGTCATTATCTCATAGCTTAACCTACATGCTGTGAAAGGAAATGAGAAAATGGCTGTAAAGTATTTTCAAACTTGAAAATTATTAATGACATTATAGTACTATTTCAAAATTTCAAAAGTTGGTTGCTCCAAGGGTTGCTCCCCTCCACTTATTTTCAGACACTCTGGAGGAAAAAGCTCATGTGGGGCATTGTGATGCTGAAATGATTATAATCGAACATCAATGGTTAGGAGATCATATGGCACAGAGGTGCAGAACCTCAGATCCGGGGGCCAACCTCAGATGGCCAAGCATCCACCCCCTGGTCCCACCCCTTATCCCCAGCAACTGATCATATTATTTATTTATTTATTTCTTACCCGCCTCTCCCTCAGGATCTAGACAGGGAACAACATCGATACAAATAACATAAAATATATAAAACTGATTAAAAATTAATACATTATTAAATTACGAATAAAACTCTTAAAATTCGACTGGGTTGGCTGGGAAAGTTTCCCAGCTTTTGTGCAGTTTTTCTCCACTCTAAAGAGTTAAAATGTCTCACCTGAGGCTTAGTTACTAGCAGTAAAGACACTGGCATTTTTGGTATGTTATGCCCTGTCCCTTTTGGCTTTGGGCCCACCCACCACTAGAATGCTGCCCCTAAGCATTTCTCAGAAATGGAATTCAGCTCTTGGGTAGGGTGACCATATGAAAAACAGGGCAGAGCTCTTATATCTTTGTTGTATAGAAAGGGAATTTCAGCAGGTGTCATTTGTGTGCATGCAGCATACCAAGTGACCAGATACAAAAGAGGGCAGGGCTCCTGCAGCTTTAACTGTTGTGATGAAGAAGGAATTTCACCAGGTGCTGCATGCATACAAATGACACTGGCTGAAATTCCTTTACAACTCAACTGTTAAAGACACAAGAACCCTGTCCTTTTTTCCATATGGTTACCCTACCCTTGGGTTGAAAGAAGTTCTGCAACTCTGATATAGAGCATTTTCAGATGGGGGGAGAATCGCGTTTCCTCCCATTGCTTTGTCTCCTGCTTCTCTCCCACAATAGGGATGAGCAGCTTCCTCTTTCTTCCCTGTATGAAGAAAGAGGAAGCAAGTAGTGACCAGCGGACATTTTTGTGGCGCAGCTTCTCCTACACACAGCAAGAAATGGAGACAATCATCATCCGAGCCAAGAAGAAATGGATTTTCTAAGTCTTATTTTGTAGCGTGAAAAACCACAGAAGGAGCAGGAGATGTGCAGGAGGATTGCTGCATCTTCAAAATAACCCGTGGCCAGTCATGAGTGTACGATAAAATGCTCATCTGAAGACACTCATAGGCATTTCCTCAAATTTATCTGGAATTATCATGCAATTAGGGCAATTTGTGGATACAGTTATCATTCGAAATTCTTGGGTTGTTTCCAGATTTCATCATACTATGCGTAAACCCATTGAAAGGAATAGTTCTGAAGTTAATTATGACTAATTTGTCACATCAATTTTTGTCTGTCTATTCTAAGGAAGACTTAATCTGGAAGTAAAACCCTGTATATTATTAAACAAACATCAGAACTGAGCTGATGTTTGCAAGTCACAAATGTTTACAGCTACCAACAGGTTTTAAATGTGCTTTCTAGTGATTAATCAACACATTAAAATAAATATCACTTAATCTCAATACAGGTGATATTTTAAAGATATTTTATGGCAATTTAGTGGTTTAGCTGCACCATTTAATCAATTACTGCTTCTATCCCTAGTTTAATACAGAGCGATAACTTGATTATCAGCGTGAGTCAAGAAAGACATCTCAATCTGAATGAATTACAAACATGCACAAATATATCAAGTGAGATGGCAATTCTAAGTATGCTTTTCAGGAAGCAATGTTGAACTCAAAATGGCAAATAAAAACACACACACATAACCTCTCTTTTTTTTTTTAATGTGCTAATTTTCAAGCAAATCATGGCAAAATATTGATGGGAAAGACAAAGGCATGTCTATATACAGAACACTTCAGGGATGCCACAATACATTTTGAGCAGAATAATTTTAATAACAAATCTGGAATTATTTAATTCATGCTTATTGTTAATGCCTGTCAGGGAACTGTTAACAGGCATTTAATTTTCCACTCTCTGAATTATCCTGGCTGCCACATGCTTGTCTTTCTAATTGTATCTTTTTTCTATGATTTGATCCTAGAGCAAAATGATTTCCCACATGAGCTCTCACCTTGTGACTATGTCAACTGCAAAGCTAATCAGATGAAGATTGGATCAGCCATCCAAAACAGCAATATTTCTATTCACCTGATTACCTGAGGTACCACTACATTTCACTCCCAGTCCTCGATATTAGGGGATTGTCCATGAGCTTTAATGTTTTAATGTAGGGCTAAATGTATTTTTGAATCATTTTAGTAGTTGTTCTTTTTAATATTTTAGCTTTTGCTTAAAATGTACATGTGCCAATGTATATGAATAGATGCAAATTTAGACATATGACCATAATTTCATTAGAAATAGAGTGCATCTCTCACCTTTTTGGGGACAATTGTGAACAGTTGATCTGTGTGCCTGCTTGGTCAATGCGCTAACTGTGGATGGGTAGCTTCAAGGCCCTGCTTTCCTTTCTTATAGTTCTTTATCTTTAAACCAGACTTTGACTAGACAGCCTTTGAAATAGTGATCACCTTCAAATAATAGTCTGTTCTATGGCAGCCCTTCAGCTAGAGGAATGTCTTCGATTAAGAAGGACACATAATCATCCCATTGAGTGCCTGAGACTTATCTCTCTACCCCTCTACCTCTCTGTTCCAGATCTTAAGTTCCCCAACTATCCCATCACTTGTTTTCTTTTAAATGGAGTCGCTATAACCATTGTTCCTGGAATGGGAATTTGGCCTATATAACCACGAGCTCTCTTTGTAAGATTATCTCTTGCCTGACCCCTTTTATGGCCAGGCAGTGCCTCCTGATATTTAAACTAAATATTTTGTCCTCCGTTTTAATCCCATTATTTCTTGTTCTATTCTCAGCAGCCAGATTTGAAAGGCGTTGTAATTAACGTGTTCTCCTGATATCCCTTGACTATCTTTGTTTTTGCCAAAGAGATGGCATAATTCATCATAGGTTGTGCTTAAGTAGGACATGCAGACTCTTGCTTATTTCTACTAGAGGAAAAATAACTTTGAGAGGAACATGCTGTTCTTTTTAAACCTCGTTGCGGAATCGGAGCGCAGTAAATAACGAGACGACACAATAAATTGGGTTTAAAATGGGCCACACTTTATTGATGAATTCGCAGAAGGGGAAACTAGCGGGCATCTTCGATACTTGATGGCCCAAGCCATCCTCAGGGTAGGGCGAGTCAAAACGAGGCCAATGTATGGCGTGCAGGTCACGCCACCCCCTGGCCTCCCCTTTTGGGTAGGGAGGCTTTCCGTGTCGCCCCCAGCTCGTGCCACAAGACTTCCGAGCGGGTGAGGAAGGTCCGCCCCAAAGGTAACCCTTATCTCACCACCAGGGCCTCGAGACCACGCAGGTGGTGAGCCTCAGGCATTACCAGTCACCGCTCGGTGCCTGTGAATGCTCACCTATCCCTTGCCAGGTGAAGATGCCCGCGCCTAACCGCCACAGGGTGCGACAAGCCTTATGCTTTGTCGCCAACCCCCCATCTGCGCAGGATCAGATCCCGCAGACCCCTCTGCAAATCCATCAAAAATACATCATTCCCGAGGTCCGATAGATGAACCCCGTCAGGCCTATAAAGCTCCCTCCGCGCTGGGGATATAGCGAGATGATTAACATACTCATCACCCCACACCCATAAGCTGCGAAATATCTCGCCATTGGCCTTCCTACCAGCCCGATTCAAGGCTCTGGGATCACACGGTGCCCTCCATTGGCACCGAGGCACAATTGCAGACCACACGATCACTACCCCAGGCCACCAACTGCGAATCTGCTGAAAGTCAGAGATCGCCTGCAGCACCAAGGCCTTGCCCTTCAACATCCCCAAGTCGTTACCCCCCAAATGGAGTAACAACACCTGCGGTGGGGGTTGGGCCGCAAGCCGCTGCATTAAGATCGGGATGAGGTGCTCCCATCTCATCCCCCGCCTGCCGGCCCACTGTATGTTGGCTACGCCGCTCAGTCCCAACTGTGTGCCAACTGCAGTACAGGCTGCCCTCCGTCCGGCCCAGAACACGTAGCTGTGTCCACAGATGAGAACCCGAACTGGGGCTTCTGCCGGCCGGCCATCTAAAAACAAACAGATTATGGTCAGCCAACCATCCCTTCACCCCCCCCCCCTCAAGGGCGAATACGTCACTTCCCCCCCGTAGGGAGGGGCCGAACATAGGAGCGGTACGCGAGCGATCGCCATCTACCAATCGCCTGTATCTGCACTGGTGGTAAACCCAAAGCCGCTGCCGTAGAGGCCGCTCCAATCCGAAATGAATGGGTTCCAAATTTAAAGCCCACCAACTGCAGACCGTCCAGTGCCCTTCGTGCAATGGCAGCAAACTGAAACTTCGTCAGCGGCGAACCATCTCCGTGACAAAAAAGGAATCCCAGCGCCATACCTCTCAACTCCCGGAAGACTGTTAAAGCCCTAACCGGGCATAACTCCTCCTGTGGGGCAGCATTCAGGAAGATTGTCTGCCCTTTTCCCAGCTGGTCAGTTTTGGAACGCCTCAGCCGTATGGAGACCTGTTCAGCGCCGAATTGAACATCGGCAAATTGCAGAGCCCTGCCCGACCTGTCCCCCTTAGCAGCTGCTAACAGCTCCGATATTCTCAAAGCCCCAAAAAAGGCAGTCAGAGCAGCCGCATGGTATAAAGCGGCCTCAAAAGGGGACGAACAGAGTAAGCCCCAACGCGCTTGCAAACCCAGAAGAATGTCTGGCGATAGCGGGGACCGTAAGTCCGGCTTGACTGGTTGCTCACGCGACCAGCCGGTCAATGTGCGCCTGATCCTAAAATCCCCTGTATTATCCTGTACACCCCGGCTCTTCGCGCAGAAAGCCAGGGCCGCCAGCTTACCGGAGATAGTGCGTACCGCCCTGCCCTTCCTTCTTTCTGCTACGCAAAACTGCAATAGATGGTCGACCGGGATAGGCCACTCCATCCCCAGCTGCGCGCACGACCTAAACTCCTGGAATTCCCTACCTGCCTTCCTATATGCCGCTCGGGTGCTCGGGGCGAGGGACTGCCAGACCGCACGATCTACTTCATCCTGCCAATCTCCCACAGGGCAGCCGGTATCTCCTCCGGCACTGCCCTGGCCCAAGGTGCGAGATCCCGGAATTTCTCTACCTGCTGGCACGATAGAGCATCAGCTATTGCATTATCCAGTCCAGGAATGTGACGTGCTCGGAAAAGAATGTTATTCTGAAGGCAGTGCAACGTAAACGCCCTGACTAATGTCATGACCCTATTGTTCTTGGAGGACAACGTGTTGATAACCTGGACTGTGGCCTGATTGTCACACCAGAAGTGTACTACGCAGTTCTTCAGCTCCTGCACCCAAATATGAGCTGCCACATAAATAGGGAAAAACTCCAAAAAAGTTAAATCCCTACACGTGCCATCATCCTGCCAACCACCAGGCCACTGTCCAGCGCACCACCTGTCGCCCCATATTACCCCAAAACCTAATGCCCCCGAGGCATCAGAATGTATTTGCATGTCTGCCTCCAACAATAAGTCCCTCCTCCAAAAAGACACCCCATTAAAGCCTTCCAAAAAGGATAGCCAGACCGCTAAATCCTCTCGCATCCCTTTCGTCACCCTGACGCGGTGATGAGGCCTGGTGAGGCCCTTCATGGCATTGCAGAGTCGGCGTGAAAAGGCTCGGCCCGGCGCCACCACTCTGCAGGCAAAATTCAAATGCCCGACCAACTCCTGCAACTGCTTCAAAGTCACTTTTGTTTGTGACCGGAGAAACGAGATCCGGGCCACCAAGGCCTGTACCTTGTCACAAGGCAACCTACAACACCGTTGAACCGAATCAACTTCCACCCCCAGGTACAGCGCAGCAAATTCCGCCATCAAATAACTACATTGCCCAGAATCCTTTCCACCACAGAAGAAAAAATCATCCTGGTAGTGAGTACAGTCAGCCAATCCCGTGCGTTCCTGAACAGCCCATTCCAAAAAGGAACTGAATCGTTCGAACATGGAACAGGAAATCGAACACCCCATGGGTAAGGCCCTATCGATATAATAACAACCACGGAAATGAAAACCCAGAAGATCAAAATCCGCAGGGTGAATGGGCAGTATGCGAAACGCTGACTTAATGTCGCATTTGCCCATTAAAGCCCCTAGCCCATGTCTCCTGACCATGGCTACCGCCGAGTCAAAAGACGCATAGTGTACTGAACATAGATGCTCCGGAATGGCATCATTAACCGATTGCCCTCTAGGCGCAGACAGGTTGTGTATCAACCTGTACTCCCCGGGAGCCTTCTTGGGCACAATGCCCAAGGGAGAAACCCTCAAATTTGGTATAGGGGGACAAGTAAAAGGTCCCAACACCCTACCCGCTGCAACTTCCTTATCTATCTTATCCTGAACCAACTGTTCCAGCACCTTAACTGACTTTTGGTTCCGTGTAAACGCAGCTATCCTAGGACCCTCAAAAGGGATGCGAAATCCATCCCGAAACGCGGCTTCCAAATAGCTGGCATCCGTTCCCGGATATCCAGCCAAGAGTCGCACTAACGTTTCAAGCTTGACCGGACTGGGGCCCTTTGGGAGGAGGGTGCTGACCCCCTGGCTTACGACCTCCTGGGGCCTCCCCCCCGTTCCCCGTCCCCTTTTGGACCTTGGGCAATTAGCCCCGGAGTGAGGTCCCCTGCAAATTGGGCATTCATGGCGAAACCTGCACACCGGGCGCGTACAGGCCCCTCGGGAACTAAACTCCCAGCAAAGCAGGCGGGATTGAACCCCCTGCCCCGCCGTCACGCGGGGAGATGCCGTAAGCTGCAGCTTGGCCAGAAGATGACCACTATCAGCCCGTTCTCCGCCCCCTGGCCTTGCCGGGGTCATGAACTGCAGCCACAGATCATTGTCTTTCATGTCCCAGCGGAGGGCGTGGTCAAACGCGGCCCGCATACGAAATGATTCATCGTACGCAAGCCACGCCCCCCCTCGTACTCTGTATATGCTCTATAGAGCATATCCAGATATTTCGTCAAAATACAGCCTTTCTCGGGGAACTTCTGTTGAATCACCCCCATATAGATAAGGTAGCCCGGCAACCAATTAGCCCATGTCCGAGCCACCTTCTTCCTTCGCAGCCGCTCCAATTCCTTATCCGTGGCCCTGTCCTTATCCTTTGTCTCCGTCTCACGAAAGAGTAGAGAAAAGACATCTACAAACTCCCCTTTCCAAATTTTTTCGCGTGTGGCTGGGAGCAAATGATATCCCAGTGGGGCGGCAGTGCTGCCCGTTGCGATGGCTGTGGGCTCAACCCCCACATATGGGTCGCGCACTACGCCCCCCGCCGCCATCAACTGAGAGGAAGCACCAGCCGGCCCCTGCCACACTGCCAAAACCGACTCATTCACCTGCGACTCCAATTGTGTCTGTGTTGCCGCCGTGTGACTTACCGTGGGACCCATTTCCCGCTGACCTACCATCACCGACGAGCCGACCTCCACATTGGAAGCTGCCTGCGGGGCTCCATCTGCTGCAACTGCTGAGCTCCCCGCCTGTCCTGGGTTCTGGGTCGTGTGCGCATGTGTAGTGGACTGCATTGTCCCCACACCCCCCACCTGAAGAGCGCCCACCCCCTGAGGTGCTGCCGGCCAACCCCAACCCGGGGCCCACGGGCACCAGTTCCACGGCGAGGGCGAACCCCACGGTGGAAGTGGTCCCGCGTAGGATGTGGTGGGTGCCTCACCTGGAGTGCGCACGCCGGTGGCATATCCCGCCATCGGCACTCCCCCGATGATTGGCAGCTGCGTCTCAACCGCGGCGGAACCACTCGCGGAGGCCGCTAGGGTTGACCCTGCCGGTGCCACTGGCTGTGCCTCTTGCCGACCCGGCTGCTGGGACTGCTGGACCGATTCTCCGCCTGTAGACGCCCCAGTACCGGATTCGATAACCTGTAAACGAGCTGACACAGAAGCCCACAATTGATCCTGCTTCTGTTTTCTCGTTAGATGACGCCCTGTCCCACCGCCAGGGCCCCCCGGCACACCAGTAGGCGCAGGTGGGGCTAAACCTCGCTCCCGTTCAACCGCCTGTAACCTAGCCAAAATAGCCGCCACCTCAGGGCTCTCCTCATCAGATGAAGACTCCCTGCTTGCCCTAGAACGCTTAAACGAAGGCTTTGTCGCCTTCCCCTTGCCTTTCCTGCCTCCCGACCCCCTAGGAGGGGCCATTTCCCCAGCGTGTATCGCCCAGTTCCAAGACAGCTAATGGCAAAATTCACCGCCCTATCTCCAACCGTCAGCCAGGAATATTCACCCAATCCAGCATTGTATGAAGTTCAAATTAAGGGGCGGGACTACAATAACCGCCCTCCGCAGTACCAGTAGCCACCAACAGGGCGCCCCCAAGTGGTCGTTAAATTCAGGAAGGGAGGGGCGAAAGCCTCCCACTCTACAACGGTCACCCCAAACTGGCAAAAAACGCCCTTACCCTAGCAACTTTAAAGTATAGGGACGTAGATGGGGAGGGGGTGTTGGTCAATCTAACCCCCCTTGACCGACCCCAGCACTGCTACCACCCAAAATGGGGGGGGGAGGGAGGGAGAATCCACAATCCCCCCACTCGACCTAAGGGGTTGAAGCCCCTGGCTGCTATCACCCAGCCCTCCTGGTGTTCAAAGCCCCCTCAGGCCTGCCAGCAACACCCTTCCCGCGGAACCTCCCCAGCCGAGGTCCACAGAAGGCAGCTCCTGTCTCCTCGCCCCCCCCACCGTACCGAACCTCGGCCCCCAGCCCGCGCCAAACCTTCCAGCGCGCCAGTCCCCCGAGGTCCCAATCCGCTCCGCCGCCCACCTCCGGGAAGGACCCGCCGGCCCTTCCCGCCAAACCTGCGGCCTCCCGGCCGAACCGTTGCCCCACGGAGCCGCTCCGGGCCGTTTTTAGACGGGCCGCGCTCCTCTCTGTCGCCCGCCGGCCTCCTCCGGCTGAAAGTCGGGTTGGGGGGGGGAGGGTTGTTGTTGTTGTTGTTGTTGTTGTTGTGCTATGAAATAGAAACTATGCTAGAAGCATATGAAGATGGTATGGCTTAAATTGTTTTATTATGAGAAATTATATGCTTTATACTTTTGCCCAGTAAATCCTACAGAGAAAAATATGTAGAAGGAGTATAATCCTCTCCCCTTATATTATTTATTTGCATTAAAGCTGAGCAGCATGGTTGGAATTACTTGTTTGTGTGTATGAGGGGGGGCAGTCATAACAAGGAACCGGGGAACTAATTATAAGTCCTTTACTGAAACTCTTGTCAATCAAAATAAGAAATTCTGTATACCTGGGAGGATCTCTGGCCTTTTCCCCCCAGCAAGGCTTTGCATGCAATGAACAGCATATAAACAAATATTTTGCACTGACCTATGAAAAGGTTAAATATGAAGGAAGAAGAAAATAGTCTAATTAGAACTGATCTGTATATTTGCAGCAGAGTTCACGCCTGTTGAGCTTTGCTATTTCAAATTGCCTGGCTGGCAGATTTGATGAACTTTTTTTTTAAGTAAGGAGGCTTTTTACTAAAATAAATAAATAAATAAATAAATAAGGAAAGAAAGAAAGAAAGAAAGGAGAAATGAAACAGCCAAATAATCAGATTAAGGGCACAGTTCTATGCATATTTAGACAGAAAAATGTCCCACAACTCCCATCATGCCCCAGCCAGGGGCATGCTGGGAGTTGTAGGACATTTTTCTGTCTAAATATGCATAGGACTGTGCCCTAAATGATTAAGTATTGAACTGAACATAGATATACGCCTCAAGGTTCTAATGCTGGTCATCTGGTAGCAGAACCGAAACTGCTAGTGAAATAGATCTCCTCCTCTGCAACTCCTCCCTCTTCTCTGAAGGGTTTAGAGACCCTATAAAGCAGATTTGCAGCACATGTATAGGACTTGGGAAAATTCCATTGTACCAATGGAAGTCCTTTTGTGTGACCTATAGCCTCCACCCAAAATCATCACTATAAGTGTTGCATGTAGACCTATGCTACCACACAAGAAAAACTTGCCTGTTCAACATGTAGCCCACAAAGACGAACACAGCTATGTATGAAAGTATCAATGTTGAACACAGAAAAGTTGGAGCAGACTCCTTGGTGCTTAATGAGACCTGTTTTTACTGTCTCAGACACAGGCAGCAGAAGTAAGAATGCGTCCCTTCTAGGCCAAACGTATATGCCTTGTATGCTGTGCTTGACTTAGTGGTTCACAAGCTATGCAGAGCTGCAATAAAGAGCTTATCTACACTACTGCTTTAAAACGGTTTATAACACTTTTAAACCGGTTAATAACCGTTATTAGCTGGTTTAAAACTGTTATAAATTGTTTTAAAGTAGTGTAGATAGGCTCAAAGTCTTAAGCCCTCTCCCCAGGGGTGGTGAAGCTCGGGCCCCTCCAGATGTTGTTGGACTGCTGTTCTCATTATCCCTCACCATTGCCTATGTTGGTTAAGGCTGAGGGGAGTTGCAGTCCACCAACATCAGGAAAGGCCACACACTACTCATCTCTGCCTTAGGTCAAGAAGGACAGTTTGGATGGTGGACCATGCTAATTACACTACAGATAGGCCTAGATCAGGGGTCACAAGCTAAAGAGGTGTAGTGAATGAAAATAGTGAATGAAACTAGTGAATGACAAATATGAATAAAACATTCCTTTCCTGAAATGTATTATTGTTAGTAGCATTTAATTCTCACAGAACCTTTGCAAATAAGAAACAGATAAGGAGCCTATCTACACACTTTGAAAATGTTTTGAAAACTGTATATGGAGCATGTCCTGGGCCCCAACAGTTCTCAAAACTGTCAGCCTATCTGCACTACTGCTTTAAAATGATTTAAAACAGTTTAAAACGGTTTATAACAGTTCTGAGAACTGTTGGGGCCCAGGACACACTCCATATAAAGTTTTCAAAATGTTTTCAAAGTGTTTTATCCTGTGTGTGTAGATAGGTTAAGATGATGACACTAAGTGCAATCAAATGCAAACATCTATCTATCTCAAATTATTTATAGGCTGTCTTTAAGGGTGGAACCCTTACTTACCCGAGAACAAGTCCTGTTGGACAGAGTTTGATGTACTACGAAGTAAGGCTGTTTGTGCACAGGATGGGCTGTAAATCATGCATATGTAGATGGTTTAAGCTTTCAGGTGCTGAGTTTCATGACAATGTTATTCAGCTCTCTTGTGATATATATAGACCCCCTCTAGAAGGATTCGCTTTGGCGCCTGCCTGCCCGATTATGCGCATATTCGCAAAAGCGCATTTACTCCTAATCCCTCTGTACAAGAGGCAGTAAAGCGCATTACGGGACGACCAAAACATGCTTTAAACTTGTTGACATGCGGAGAATCACATGTTTACACGGCGGTAAGGCACTTTAACTGCCGCCGCAAATTAAAACTCGCATAATCGGATGTTTAAAGCGCCTCAGCCCCCAATTTGCGCTCCTCTCTTGTAGAGGTAAAATTTTTAATCAGCCTTGAAAGAGCTTTAAACCTCTCTTGTAGAGGCAGCCTCATAGAGAGAGAGACAGACAGACAGACAGACAGAGAGAGAGAGAGAGGAGCAAATAAATTTGGCTCATGATTTGTTTCTGTAATTAGACCCTGCACTAACACAGAAACTTTTGCCCATTTGACAGCACATTTTCAGCAGTTCTCAGCATTTTGAGGATCAGTTTAGTTATTGCTGCCCAGATTTAACTTTCTTCCTCCTTGAGCATTGAGATAAAAACATTTAGTTAATGCTCCACTTTCTAGGTTCTCAACACATGCAGGGCTCAGCTAGACATATGGTGGCAGAGAACAGTGTGAAAGAGTTGGATTACAGGCAAATTTATAGGAAGTGATGATGGGATTCAATTAAAGTACAGCACAAGCTTGTGGGAGGGGTAAATGAATTCTCCCCATTGCCTATCTCCCACAATGCTTTACTCCAGCTGTTTTTTTTTCTGGTTGGGGTTCTAAGGCTTGAAGTAACTCTCCTTTGGAGGAAAACAAATAGGGAGAAGCAGTTCTGAGGGAATGAGAATGGTTGAAAAAGGGTTTAGTATCTCCTCCCTCCAACTAGTACTAAGATTTTAACATCTTCCACTCCCATCTTTGTATTAATTTGGTAGCAACGCAATGGTTATACTGTGAATCAGTCATTGTAATGTCAGGCATGCTGTAACATCAGTGAGTGGGATTTAACCACAGTTACTGACAATTCAAGCCAACCTACCGCTGCAAGAATGTTTTTTAATTTTATTCAGGTGTAGTTTGGCTCCTGGATGATATATCCAGATAGAGCTGCATGTTAGTTGTGTCATCTAAATTAACTGATCTATTTCATTAAAAAAATTACAAAGCTTTTGGTAGCTGGCTGCAACAGCACTAAAGGGTATCCAAGAAGGAGTGGTATAAATACACTTCCCAGTGCTACTACTCTGGACAGGGTGTGCATCTTGCTTTCGTTCTTCCACTGGTGAGCCAACCCATCTTGCCCAGTAACAAGAGAAATCCAGGTTACCTCTCCATAGGATAGCCATGTGTCCTATTTTACAGTGGACAGTCCTCTATATGAAGGTATTCTCCATTTGAAGGGCTGTCCAGTCCATGTCCAGAGTAGTAGCACTGGGAAGTGTATTTATACCACTCCTTCTTGGATACCCTTTAGTGCTGTTGCAGCCAGCTACCAAAAGCTTTGTAATTTTTTTAATGAAATAGATCAGAACCACAAGAAGGGAAAGCATGGGACCTGAAATTGCCCTTCAGGACAGCAGACTGAGCAGGCTCACAGATCAGCTGGTCAAAATGTTCTCCACTAGGGTGAGAAATGATGTATACAAGATTTATTTCTAAATTTTCATGTAAACATTATGCATTAGAATATGCACATTTATGCAGATCTCTGTCCTCTTTGTTCCTTTTTTTTTTTTGGTGATACGTTTCCTCTTATTTTGGTGATGCCTAAGTCACTAGCTTACTTTTCTATTGCATGGTCTATCTCTACAAGGAATTATACAAGGATGGAAGGCAGCTGTTTTCATTTGAGTAAACCAGCCTGGACTCACTGCATTGCCTTGATGTTTGATGTGAAATGGATGACTTGGTGCAGAGAGGGAAATAAGCAGCTTCTCTCACAGACCAGAATTTTCCAATTTTCCTTTAAAGCAAAGGGGGAACCAGGGAACAAATTGTCACTTGCTTTGTTTCCAAAATTGTACCACTGTGCATTGTCTCTCACTCCGGGCAGGTTGTAATTGCACATCCTAGTCCCTGTGTGTAATTGCAGGAGTATACTTATCTATTCTACTAAGAGGATACTGTAATTTTGCAGTTACATGGCAAAGATGTTCCCTCCCCCACTTTTATAATGACCCAGGCACTTATTGAGTCTTGTTGCTATTAACAGTGTCCAGACTATACCAAAAGCTGCTCTTTTAAATTCTTATAGTCTCATATGTCACTCACATTGAAAACAAACTGTATTCTGAATGTTTAACACCATTAGTTTTCACCCCAACTATGCAATGAATGCCGATATGTAACCACAGACTACAGCATCCTTTCCAGTATTTCATTATCTTCTCTCCCTACTCCCAATCCAACTTCTCCATTACCTGTTTGACAGACAGATGAGACTGTTATCAGAAGTAGCAGACGGCTGAATGAATCTTTTTGTGTTTTCAGTCATATACTCGGAGATCATTTCGTAGCAGTATTGTAGAAATGTTATATTATAGTACAATTGCACATATAAGTGCATGGTCAGAAAGAAGAGGCTGGTTGATCAAAATTCAAGACTCTTATATCTTAAACTGGATGCCACCTCTCCTTACATCCAGGATATTTTAATGGCAAATTCACATGATCATTTCCTCCTAATCCCCTTTGTGTTCTGCATGTAATAAAAATGTCTTTTCGATTGTTCATCACAGGCATGCCATGCTGCACCGTCCTATAATGGGCAAAATGTTGGCAATTTGTACATGATTCAGATGACTGGTTCACCAAATTTGATGAGAACTCAGTTCAGAAAGTCAAATTGTATTTATATATATACAGCAGTTTTGTGAATCAACTTTTGTATTGACTCAGAAGAACTGCAGCAGACTAGATTGTATTGCCGCCTGTTGGGGTGGGGTGGTGATGGAAATATAATACAGCAACACAGAAAGATTGCCGGGAGAGTTCCGCCAACTTACCAGTCTTGTATTGTTCAAGAGAGCTATAAAGACTGATCTCTTCTGGCAGGCTTATCCAGTCAGATTTAAAGACTTGATTGATTTTAATAATGCAGTAATTTCATATGTTTTTAATCAGTTTTATATATTTTATATTGATTTGTATTGATGTTGTTCCTCGCCTCGATCCGGAGGGAGAGGCGGGTTAGAAATAATAATAATAATAATAATAATAATAATAATAATAATAATAAACAGAATCATCGGGTAGAATGAACTTGAAAATAATCCATACCAGCCTACTGACCCAGTATGGAACTCTTTATGCTCCAGTCTCTGTTTACCATGCACACTGGCATAGTTCAGATTTCACTCCCGGTTCAGATGTAACTCTGTTATATTTGACATGGGGAATTGTGATTTAATGAGCCTGTTCAGACAACATGCTAAGCCATGGTTAGACTGCTAACCCTTTTGCAGTGAATGGTTAGAGAGCATGTTTAAACTGTGGTTATATAGGCTCCATGGTTAGGAATGGTTCACACAACACGCTAAGCCATAATGTTTAGCTCAAAATGCTTAACTACTGTGGCTTAGTGTATCGTCTGAATAGGGTCAATGTCATCTTACTAACCAGGATCTTAAACCATGTGCAAACTGTGGTTCAAGATCCTGGTTAATAAATTGTCATTTAACGACACTTTCCCATTTCAAATGTTACAAGAAGCTGTATGTCGTGACTCTAGCTAACTCCCCAAGCTTCTGCTCATGACTTTAAGCACACTGACACACAACAATAACAGTGAGATTCCTTTTATTTGTAAATCACACGGAAATTCAAAGCATGACGGTTTCATATCTGCAAACACACTCTTGAAGCTGAAGACGGACCAGACAGCTTTCAGGTAGAACAGCTTAATGCGAACAGCACACACCCAGGGAATGACATTTAGAGTTAGTCCTAGTCCCCAGAGATCAGGAGCGGCCATGCTGCGCTGAGTCCTCTGGAAACAAAGGGAGACTCTAGGATCAGGCCTCCTGACAGTAGAACATCGGTCATCTGGCAACTAAATCCTCACTCAGCCTGTTGGGCACACTGAGCTGACCACGGAAGTCAGATGCCAGGGAATGAACCTTTGTGACCTAGGGACCTTTCCCAAATCTCGTAGCTTTAGCACTGAGGAAAGGTCCTCTCGCAGGTCCCACACACACACGAGTTTCAGAACAACAACGATCAGTCTCTATCTTCTCTGTGCCTGTAACTTTGGCTCCATGCAGAGAAACAGCAGGCTATAGAACACGAAATCCAGAACAGTAATCTCAAGTCCAAATCTATGAAAAGCCACAGCACACTTTTCATGGCAGAGTTCTTAGAAGTTCCAAGTCCAAATAGCAACAGTACATGTACAGAGTGCATCACACAATTCCAAATCAGATAGAAACTCACAGCAGCAGCAGAGCAGCAAGAGGATAGACGAGATAATTCCTCTTTGGACGTAGCTAATATAGGATGGAGGCTGGCTAATTCTAAGCTACTTTGACAGACAGGGCTTCAGGCCTGTAATCTAAACTCCTGTGCCAACAGGGCGGCACGGTTCAACCTCTTCTTGATGACGCCACAGTGTGAGCAAGAGAGCCCCCACCTTTCTTAAACAATCTTTCATTCTCACAGAACTCAAGGCTTCGGCCGACAGTTTGAGATAAGCAGAGAAGCAGAGACAAATTCTTCTCAAAACAATTTCCAAACCTTCAGTGTACAATTTACTAAGCCCGCTTAGTGAATTGTCACCCAACACTGTAGTTTAAACTAACTAGGAGTGGCACACCAATGAAAAAAGGACAAAGGGGAAGAGGAAAGTATGTGTGTGGGGGGGACTATGTGGGCAGATGATAAATATGTTTATGTATGTCAGAATCAGGTAAATTCCTTCATCCTGATTATTGTGTAGCACAGGTAAAGAATAGAAGTAAACAATATGCCTCAAATAGGAGATACAGTTAATAATTTATCCTAAACATTTTTAAGATGGCAAAAGCAAGCAAGTCAAGTTACATGCTACAGGGACATACAACATAACTCTTTAAAACCATTATTAGGCCCAAGGGATGCAAATCTGCATAGAATTTGCATGTGCTGATTTGGGAGTGAGAGGTACTGCATTGCAGTGGTTCCGCCCCTACTTGGTGGATCAGTTCCAGAAGGTGGTGCTTGGGGAACATTGCTCGGCTCCATGGATTCTCCAGTATGGGGTTCCACAGGGGTCAGTTCTGTCCCCCATGCTGTTCAACATCTACATGAAACCATTGAATGCGGTCATCTGGAGTTTTGGAGTGTGTTGTCATCAGTACACTGATGACATGCAGCTCTATTTCTGCTTCTCATCTTCATTAGGTGAGGCTGTGGATGTGCTGAACCAGTGCCTGGCTGCGACAATGGACTAGATGAGGGTTAAGAAACTGAAACTCAATCCAGACAAAACTGAGATGCTGTTAGTAGGTGGTTCTTCTGACCGAATAGAGGGTGTTCAACCTGTTCTGGATGGGGTCACACTCCCCCTGAAGGAGCAGGTTCATAGCTTGGGGGTTTTCCTAGAACCATCTCTGTCACTTGAGGCTCAGGTGGCCTCAGTGGCACAGAGTGCCTTCTACCAACATCAGTTGGTGGCCCAACTATGCTCCTATCTGGACAGGGATAACCTGGCTTCAGTTGTCTATGCTCTGGTAAGCTCCAAGTTAGATTACTGCAATGCACTCTATGTGGGGCTGCCTTTGAAGATGGTTCAGAAGCTGCAGCTTGTGCAAAATGCAGCAGCCAGATTGATATCAGGAACTAGAAGGTTCGAACATATGAGACCGATACTGGCTGCTTGCATTGGCTGCCTATACATTTCCGAGTCCGATTCAAGGTGTTGGTTTTAACCTATAAAGCCTTCCACGGCTTGGGACCACAATACCTGATGGAATGCCTTTCCCGACATGAACCTACCTGAATACTACGTTCAACATCTAAGTTCCTCCTCCAAGTGCCTACTCTGAGGGAAGCTTGAAGGATGGCAACAAGGGAGAGGGCCTTTTCAGTGGTGGCCCCCCAACTTTGGAACGATCTCCCCGACGAGGCTCGCCTGGTGCCAATACTATTATCTTTTCGGCACCAGGTTAAGACTTTTCTCTTCTCCCAGACATTTAACAGCATATGTTGAGATTCTTTTTTACTGACCCCTGGATAGTTTAAATTATATGTAGTTTTTTTTTAGGTTTTTATGGTTTTAAATTTTGTATATTGGTTTGTAAATGTTCAGTGTTTTTAATTTTTGTAAACTGCCCAGAGAGCTTTGGCTATGGGGTGGTATATAAATGTAATAAATAACAATAAAAATAACAATAATAATAATAATAATAATAATATTTATATATACACATTTAGAAAGTATCACTAGGACTTATTTAAATTTCACAGAAATCTAAGCCAGCCTTAAGTTTAATTGTGATAGAGAAGGGAATTTTGGGGAGGTGTTGCAAAATACGGGAAGAGTTGAATCTTCCATCCTCAGCTGCAATCCCCCTTGAAAACTGCCCCTTGCATGTCAAGCTGAGGATTGGGGAACCCCTCCATGGGCACCAATTGACACATGGGGCTCTGGGAAATAGACCTGGGCCTGGGCCTAGCAATGCTTCCGGTGGTGGCAGTGATTCCATTGTTGTTATAGTTGATTCAATTTATTAGATACTGCCCCCACCCCCAAAAAGTCTCAAAGTATCTCACAAGGATTAAAACATACCAAGATTTAATACAATTGAAAACAGCAAAAAACAAGTAACAATACAATGTAAGACCCGATAAAACAATGAAATTCAAAAGCTCCATCAGAATAGTTTTTGTGATCCAGTGTTCTCATGACCTTTATTGTAACATTTATAAGAGACGCTCAGTTTGTTCCAGGATAAAGTCTGCTGCTTCATTGGTGTGTATTTTTACCTAGTTGTTGTGATATGTATTGATACTTTTTTACGAACTAGGTATGAGCAGAGACAAGTTCCAAGTGTGCACAACATATAGAATTAAACATTATTTGTTGCTGCAAATGCCACTAACAGAAACATGGGAAGTTTTAAACATTTGTTGTAATTGAAAACTGGTTCAGAAAAAAGGTGTAGCAATTTCTTCCATTACTATGAACTATTATCTTCATAGATCTTGCCCTGAAGACTATGATTTTATTTTTTATTTTTAGAAAAAAATACCGGCTAGAAAAATCATTTATTGTAGTTTTCTTCCCTGTTATCATACCCATTGCATCTTTTGCTTATCAGCTCAGAAACAGGGCTTGGAAACACAAGCTCCACAAAAATCTGAACTCCACAGGGATGTTATTAGGAGTGATTTTTGAGACCCATCTCATGGCTAGAGAAAGATAGCAATATTATGCAGATAAACCTGGGAGAAAGTGCCATTGAGGACAATGGGACTTACTTCTGAGTCAACATGCATGGGGTTACACTGTAAGGCTGGAAAATTATGCATACCGACATTGATGCAAGTCTAATTGAAATCAATGGAACATATATTTCCAAGCAAAAATACATAGGATCAAACTAGAAGTCTATTCTTTATACAATGCACCTCAGACCAATATGTGTGATATAGGTGAAGCAGTGAACATTAAGGTTCAGCGTGTATAACAAATCTGAGGTATTCTACAAGGCAAGACAAAGTGTGAACTCCAGGTAGCATCATTATAATGGAAGAACGCCTTCACTCCATCCTTGGGGGCAAAACTGAGGAGGTCGGTAGCATAATGATCTTAGCCAACAGGCCTGCAAACAGGCTGCCCAAAGCCAGCCATTTAATGACAGCAGGACAATAAGTTCTAAAAGGGACCCAGAGTGCCAATCAAATGGGGGAGAGCAACAATTTTCCAAAACTGTAAAGGGGCTCTTCTGAAATATCATTTTGGATAAGGATGGGGTTATTACTCTCAGAGGTACAGTTGTTGGACTCCAGCAATTCTGAGTTAATTTGTGTTTTCTGTTGAACTCTTCACCTACTTATTCAGCAAGACCCGTTTGTTAAAGCCATTTAAAGTATGAAAACAGAGTAGCCTTGTGTACCCATGTTTACTGTTAAGGCAACCACTCATTCCCCATTGATATGGACCTTCTATTTCAATAATTGCTTCCTGTTCAACACACACAAACTAAATTCTGTTGACAGAGTAATTTGTGGTCAACCTGTAGGATAGGCAAAGGAAGTAGAAGGCCTGAAGGAAAGGAAGTCAGATATTTTCCTCCTTTGGAGTATCTAATTAGGATTGCACCACCACCCCCAGCCCTGCAACAAGATGTCATTTGAGACCATGGCAAAGTTGTGCAGAGCTCCTTAAATAAAAGTGTGTGTGTGGGGGGGGAAGCATTATTTTAGCTGGAACCACTGAGCCCTCAGAAGTTGGCTCTTGCTTCAGACATTGGAATCCTTTTTCTCTGTAGATGAGGATGGTGACACACAGATGGAACTCATTACCTGCTGAGCCACACGCTGCTCAGGAGGAAGTTTAATGAGAGCACAAAAAGTGGCTCAGACTTTTTCCCATTGTCTTCCATCAGTGATCATCAGGGCAACTGCAGGCAATATGACAGACAGCCCTGTATCTGCATGGGGATTTGCATACAAGGGGATTGCACTGTCTACTTCCTAAAAAGGGCTAAGCTATCAAAGGAGGTTCGCCTGTCAGAGAAAGTAGATAGCCAAGTACTGCAGTAGCATTAGCAGGCTTCAAGAGAAATGTGTACCTACAAACCTATGACATATAATCTTCTTAAAAATAATCTGTTAAGAATGGGAAGTGTTATTTCAAAGATACGGCCATCCGAAAATACCTGCAAATAACTCTAAAGCACTTTATGTTTCAAGGAAGGAGGGGATGGATTTTCTTCTATAGGAACAATAATGTTTTTCTTTTAACAACATCAGATTTGTAAATAAAAACAAACAAACAGAACTAGGCAATACTATGATACTTTTGAAAAGGCGAGAAAGTGAGCAGGAAATGCACATAAAAAGTCTTAATACATGCTGCTTCTGCCTAATGTAACACATTCTTATATATTCTTTGACCTCCTCTAGCGTTGATGGATGGAGCAAGAGCGCAATGATTTTTCTTAATTCATATTAATCAGAGCTAGACACAAAAGGTACCAGAGCTACATAAATCTCGCACCCTCTGGACTTTCCATACTGTGCTACCAAATTCACTTGGTTCAGTAAATCTATCTGAAACAAAATGATAGATATACCCTGTGTTGGTAATGGCAGTACAACGTGGATAGGGAATGGTGTCATGTAGGCACAGAAGCCAATTTGTCCAATCTCAACAGTTACTTAGCTGTGCAGTGACTCATTAGATGAGGCTCTTCGATTTCTTTGAAAGGAAGGAATCTAGTGTGATGTGGATCTCTAAGTGTGACAGGCAGAAAGCACAGCCACTACTGTTGGGCATACTGTTACTTTCAGAAACTTTCAGTAGAAAAATAATAATCATAATCATATAGGATAGGAGAATAGGAGAATATAACTGAGCAATGGGAGGTTGGCTTTAATGAACACTTAAGCAAACTGGATGTGTGATATCACCACCTCTCCATTCTCTGTGTCCACTGTTTGACCTTATAGCTGCAATCATAACCTCACTTACGTGGATGTAAGCAAGCACCATTAAAATCCATCAGACTTTATATTTTGGACAAGGGGAGAAAGCAGAAGGATTACAGGGATGGGGAATTTAATGCTTATTTTAAATCTGACTTTTATTGAATACTTTATTTTTAATGAACTGTCAAAAGCCCTGAGGTTTTAGTATGGGAACAACAATGACAACAAGGAAAAAAGATAAGGAAAGAAAAAAAAAAGACTCAAATCACCTACCGACATTCCTCCTCTATATTCTGTCATTCCTTCTTCTGTTCCCAAAGGAGCTCATCATAATTTCCTGACTCCATTCATCTAGTGTCCCATTGCAGGCGGAAGGGGGAAATAACGAGATGAGACAACTGTATATGGTATCAAATTTGGGCCACATTTCTTGAAGATCTGCAAAGGGAAACTGGGCGGACCCTAAACTACACCAGCGACTAGCTAGGCATTTTTATATCAGGCAAAGCATTCTATGTCTGGCGAGTGGCATCAGACAATCGCCACACCCAGGCCATACCCCTTTTGGGGAGGGTAGACCGACCGATGCCACTCATCCCCCCCCCATGCCGCATGACTCCGGTTGGAGTGACGAGAGTCGGCCTAACAGGTTGCCTTATCCCCCCACTGGGGCTTCATGACTCCCAGTGAAAGGCCTCAGGTATCACCTGTCACCAAACAACAGTGCCACAGGATGATCACCATCCCTTTCCTCTAAGCATGCCCATCCCATTATAGTCCACTAAAATCTCAGTGACGAAAAAAACCCCTCTACTGAATCTTCCATAGACCTATCAAATTGATTGGAAGCTGTATACCAGTAGTGAAGTTTGGAGGCTTGTACAGTTAAGTAATTGTGGCTACAATCTTAAATATATACTATACTCATTTATTAGGGAGTGAGCACTCCTATACCCATTAAAGCGAAAGAGATGTCCTTATCAGTAGACATGTATTGGATTGCACTTTAAGCTCCATGGATTTCAAGAAGGCCTAGCTGTGTCCTACATTCACTTCATTTTCCTTTAATTCTTTCATGTATATCAACAATATAAATCCTTGAGGATTTCTCCAAAATTATCTTGCTTTGTACATACTGAAGGAAATTATTCTGTTGCAAATTTCACTGAGTCCTAGAGATATCTAGCTATATATGAACTAAGTCTAATGAAGGAAATTATTAATTTACAATATTTTAATCCTGCTGTTCCTCCAAGGAGCTCAGGGCAGCATACTCAGCTCTCTCCCTCTCTACCATTTTATCTTCACAACAATCATTTAATTTCCCACAGTGCCCTGGAGTGACCCCACATTGGGGGTATTGAGGGAAATTAAAATGGTGGCTCATATACTTAGCACTCTGCTACTGCCGCTAGGTAAGTCACTTTGAGATTTTTTTTAAACAAAGACAATCAATGTATACATTGATTAAATAAATAAATAAATAAATAAATAAATAAAGAAGCTATAGAAAGCTCACCAACATAAGACAATGCCCACCAGAGGGCACTTTGCTCAGGGCATTCTCAAAACTGGATCCAGCTCTGCACCAATATTTTCTACCTTGTGAAAGTAAAGTCAACTCTGTCTGGGTTCACACATCACACTAACCCATGAAGGGCGACAAGCTATGCTGGGTAGATGGTTATGTAAATAACCTACTATGCTTCCATCAGACAACCAGGCAAACAAGCTACACAGAGTATCCCGAACAGATATCCCAGCTTCTGTTGTGGTAGAAATAGTGATTGCTTGAGAGGAGCAGGGTAGTGGCAGTGTTTATGGTCGTTCTTGCTGAACAGCTCTGTAGGTGATATCTGTTATTCACGTTGCGCGACAGACAACACATTAACCCACCATAGGTGAAATAACCGTTACTGTAGGTTTATCAGGTGGCTTATGCTTATATGTATGCATATGTAGAAGACTGGGATAAACTTGGAATTTAAACTAGCATCTATCTCTATCTATCTATCTATCTATCTATCTATCTATCTATCTATCTATCTATCATCTATCTATCTATCTATCTATCTATCTATCTATCATCTATCTATCTATCTATCTATCTATCATCTATCTATCATCTATCTATCTATCTATCTATCTATCTATCTATCTATCTTCTATCTTTCTTTCTTTCCTTCATCATCTAATCTGATTCAAAAACAGAATACTAAGCACCAGGCAATGTTGATCCAACTTAGTTAATGATGAAAAAAACTATGATATCCCCTCCTTCAATTTTTCGAGGGTCCTTAAATTTAGAGTGTCATATAAACAGAATGACTAGTTAAAGGAAACAGTAGCAAGAATGCTTCTTTCCATAGCTGTAGTGTCAGCCTTCTGCTTTCTTGGACTGTTCTTATGCATCTGCAGCCCTTTTCTATTTTTTTTTATTTTTTTCCCATCAATATGTCTTTGTAGAATGTTCACCAAAGACATACTGAATTATTAAACTGCGAACGTAATTTTCTTTCATTCACTTTAGTACCTTTGTCACAGTCCCATACTTCAAAGCTCCTCTGTGATAATGAGCTTTTTTTTCTTTTCCTTGTGTCTACATTTAATATTTTGTTGTTGTTAAAGTTGTATTCCCGCATGAAATTATTTTCCAAATCCCTATAGTTACTTTTAATGCCAACATCTTCAGAGAAGTTTTCCTGCTTGTTTCTAATATTTCTCCCCCTCCTTTTGTAGATATGCATTCTCCTTTTTTGATTCAAATTCCGTCTCTATTTCCCTCCTTCCCATTTTTAATTAAGGGATGCATTCCTTCATTCCATTGTTTCAATCTGATTTTAACTGACTGATTTTCTGCCTTTGAAACTCTTCTTTCAAAGTTTTGGCACATTTGAAAGCTTACTTCCAAGACAGTTCTGCGGAAGAATTAGGCTTTCTGAGTTTCTCTTTTGTTAACAGAAGATCAAGCGTTTCTTGGAACTTGGCATGACCTTTCCCCACTTTTGATGTTTTTTATTTTCCTCAGGTTAGCTGGCTTCATATCTCTGCTTCAACAGGGAGCTTAGATCAGTAAGTATTAGCAGGGGATTGAAGTGGTATTCCCCCCCCTTTCTGATCAACTGTCTAGATACCATAGCTTTATTTTTTCACCTGTAATGTTTCTATGTTATATCATAGAGTTGGTAGGTTAAATTCTCAGCTTTTCTGGAATTTTCCACATTTAATGTTGTTTTAAAACTTGCAAGGTCAAGAACTTTGGTTGTTCATATTCAGCTCACTGGATGACACCATATTGCACTTTGGAAGACAGTGGCCAGATCTACACGTCGTCCTCGATGCGCCCTCCCTGTGCCACAAGCCGCTTTGGAGCGCTGCACTTCATCTAGTGTGGCTCAAGCCTCGGAGGCTCTGCTCGTGCTCTCGCTGCCGCCCTTTCATCCCGGCGGGTCCCAGGGAGGGAGGAGGGAGGGTTGTAAACAAAAGCTAGCAATTGGAAATCCCTCTCCCAATCGCTGGTTTTTGTTTACAACCCTCCCCCCTCCCTCCTCCCTCCCGGGACCGGAGGAGTGAAGCGCTTCGAAGCGGCTTGTGGCGCAGGGAGGGCGCATCGAGGACGACGTGTAGATCCTGCCAATGTTTCCTTTTTGATGTAAAATCCAGGTCCTTCCATCTATCTGCCTCATGCAAAATGAAATATCCACATTTCCTTATGGTTATGGTGCACAATCTCAGGCCTCTCTGAGTAGGCTGCTCTACCGCTGGGTACTACCACTGAACAAGCCCTTCCCATGATGGGGATGCTGCCAATGTTCTATAGTTATTGAAACCAAGCTAGGCCTCATCTTGAGTATTGCATCCAGTTCTGGGCAGCACACTTCAAGAAGGATGCAGACAAGCTGGAGCGTGTTCAGAGGAGAGCAATGTGGATTATCAGGGGTCTGGAAACAAAGTCCTATGAAGAGAGACTGAAAAAACTGGCCATGTTTAGCCTGGAGAAAAGAAGATTTAGGGGAGTCATGATAGTACTCTTCAAATACTTGAAAGGTTGTCACACAGAAGAGGGCCAGGATCTCTTCTTGATCAAACCAGAATGCAGGACACGGAATAATGGGTTCAAGTTACAGGAAGCCAGATTCCGGCTGGACATCAGGAAAAACTTCCTGACTGTTAGAGCAGTATGACAATGGAACCAATTACCTAGAGAGGTTGTGGGCTCTCCCACACTAGAGGACTTCAAGAGCCATTTGTCAGGTATGCTGTGAGGTGGATTCCTGCATTGAGCAGGGGGTTGGACTCGATGGCCTTGTAGGACCCTTCCATCTCTACTATTCTATGATTCTATGAGACTATGCTTTTTTTTGTCCATTTATAGCATCACTTTGAATTGTATCCAATTTTAGTCAAACTCCAATCCCATCCATTTTAAGTCTAAGTAGGATTGATACTGGATATAACCCTTATGGCCATCTCCCTTCTGCTTTGCTCCAACTTATAGGTTCTCTCAGCTCATGGGACAGCTAAACACTTGCTTTGAAGCACATGCTGTTACTGGGAGCTTTATTTAAAACTCAGCTGAGCAATGCTCTCAATCAGGATTCATTTGTGTTGTAAAATCCTGTTATTTTGGGGGTAGGCAGGCTGGCTTTTACAGCAAATCCTTTCAGCTATGTATCACTGGAAACAAAGATGTGAAGACTAAAGGCTGCTTTAGATCGAGTTTCCTTTCTGTTACTTTTTCACTTTTTTTAAAAAAAAGGATGAATTTAAATTCATAGAATCATTAAGCTGGGAAAGGAACAAAAGGCCATTGAATCCAAGTCTTTACTGTGAAGCTGGAACATCCATCCATAATATGGATCAAGCCCCACAGTCAAGACCGCAAGCAGAGCATGGATACATCCACACACGCACGCATGCACGCACGCATGCATGCACACACACCACACACCACTCTTAATTTTAAAGAGGCTGTGGGTTATCTTTTATGTTCTTGGATTTGTGAAAACTGCCCCTGCACAGCAAACACACACACACTCACACACACAGAGTTATTTTGTGTATGTATTTCATGTTATAGCAACCAAAGCCCCAAAATAAAATGACAATGTTGAATGAGTCCAAACTCATTAAAAACGAACTTCAGTTGATAATTTGAGACACATTTTAATTGATCCCCAAGGGAGGGAAAGACAGTATTTATTTACCTGCATGAGACTAATACTGTGATAAATCACACTGTGCACATTTTTCTTTTTTGCACAGCTGTAAACCTATCTGCATGTTCATTAACTTCTCAATGCCTCTTTCCATTTATTAGTTTTGATTGCTGGCTTTCCCTGAAAAATTAATTCCCTGCTCTTGGATTGTGAATTCAAATTGTGTTTAGGCATTCTTGGTTATTTAACAAAAATAATGCCAGATCTACACCAAGCAGGATATATAGCTCTATGAAAGTGGTATGAAAGCAGTACATGGAGGCAGGTTCTAAACTTCTGTTTTTTAGCAGTATTGAAGTGCACTGACAACTGTTGGAGCCCATGACTCATGCCATATACCGCTTTCATACTGCTTTCATAGTGTTATATCTGGCTTGGTGTAGATGTGTCATGGGCCCTAATGGTAGGATGACCATATGAAAAGGAGGACAGGGCTCATGTAACTTTAATAGTTGTAGAGAAAAGGGAATTTCAGCCAGTGTCATTTGTATGCAGTTAGTCCCTGGTGATATTCCCTCTTCATCACAACCGTTAAAGTTGCAGGGCCCCTGCCTTCTTTTGTATATGGTCACTTTAGTATAGTGCCTGCAACTTTAACTGTTGTGATGAAGAGGGAATTTCACCAGGAACTGATTGCATACAAATGACACTGGCTGAAATTCCCTTTTCTCTACAACTGTTAAAGTTACATGAGCCCTGTCCTCCTTTTCATATGGTCAGCCTACCTAATGGTTGTCAGTGCACTTCAGTACCACTATAAAACAGAAGTGTAGATCCTGCCTAAGGGATAAACCATAAATACATGTGTAATATTACCTATGTAAAATAATAGTAATGGGAAACATCCATTGCTGGCAGGGGCTTCAGTAGGAAGTCAGAGAGATTAATTATGTGCATGTAGACATGGGCAAGTCTGTCAATTTCATTTTCTCCAGCATTTGAAGTTTTAACATCTCATTTTTTTCCATCCTAGATATGAACAATGTTGTGATCTTTGGTAAATTCTTACCCAAAACAAAAAAATGAAATGTTCACCCGTTTGCATCAACCAAACTCAATAGGTACAGCTATTTTCAACATGGAGGAGTCCATGATGTACTTGCCTTTCGTGGAGCTGTTAAAAATGAGAATCACATCAGAAAAAAGAAGTGGTAACCCTAAATCAGCACTAACACAGCTGAATACATGAGAATGCAACACAGGATTTTAAATAAGAAACACTCAAAGCTGTGCCTTGATGGATAGACGAATCTCTCCAGTTTTACCCACATTCACATTTTTTTAAAAAAAATCTCATGTTCATATTGTCCTGAAAAATGGAGGATTTGGTGGATTTTTGTAAATTCTTTTCAAAATTGAAACAAAATTCTCACCCATTCCTATGTCCAATTCACTGGTAGTTTGAACAAACTACTTACTTTGCCATCTATGCATTTTATTCTTTCTCCCCAGTTAACAATTTCCTTGTCTCACAAAAGCATTCCCATGGTATTGTTGCACATGTCTATTATGGCCCTATACATGTGTTCTTCCCTCCACCAATGGTGATAACCATTGTGCGAGGGGAATCATGGGTTGTGCTCCCTGCCCCTGCCCACTTCCTCAGGTAATATCTCTCACAACTCCCATGCATTGGGGGATGAACATCTACAGTTGCGAACCCACTCTACTCCAGTTGCTCCCTATGCCATTTATTATCTTGGAAGAGGCAGAAGAATAAAGCAGTACTGCTTTCAGTGGTGAGGGAAGAATGGCAGCAGGTATACTATGGGGGCTTTTTGGAACAGGGAAGAACTACCAAAGACAGCCTTCCCAGGGCCCCCAAAATCTGTAACTGCCTGGGTCTGTTCAATGACTACATTCAGTGTTCAAATAAGGGCCAGGGAGGAAGGGTATCTTTAATAAAACCCACACGTTGCACCCTTGAATCCCCCCATTATAGCCAAATTATGTCTCCCCCTTCTTCAAATGGTAAATAATAGAGTCACTGCAAAGGTCCTCCTCTGGCCCTCCTGTAGTTCAAGCACTGGCTGTTTCTACACAAGGCAGTTTGCCTGGAATGGCCCCCGGCTAGTCCCTGTGCGCCGATGGTGTGTATTAGGTACTTCTGTGATCTCCCTCCCTCCCTCCCTCTACACCCCTATGGTGTAGAAAGGGCCACTGTTGGGTGCTTTAGGTTTGAAGACTATCACACATGTCTTTTCTGTCTTAAGATTCATGCAAGAAAAGAAAGTCCTGATAGTATTGGAAAAAAGAGAAACTGATTCTGTATTCTCTTGCAGCACAACCTCACTGTGCTAAAAGGAAACAGCAGTAACGTATCTTTATTTAATACCTCTCTCTCTCTCTCTCTCTCTCTCTCTCTCTCTCTTGCTCCATAGCATCCTGGCTTTTGATGGCATAATGATTGAACTATTTTGTATCCATTTAGTGTTAGATACAACATGCCTGCTTTCTGAAAAGAGAAAAACGAAAGGTGCTTATTGCAAAATCTTGACTTAACACTACAAACTTTGGTATCTGCTTTCCACCTTTGGTAAATGTAACTGATGTCGAACCAATGAAATATAGTATGGCAAGTAAAACATATCACAGAATTCAGACTGCAACGAATTCTCCAAACCACACAATCTTTCAGTTTATTGCAATCCGTTATATTCATGTCTGTTGCTATTTTATGACTTCCTGAGCACTTCAGATTCCTCTAAGTCCTGAATATATATTTTTAAAAAGATTACTGACGTGCTTTATCACCAAACCAAATCAAATTCAAAAGCTGGGTTATCATTCCTGTAAGTTAGCAAGGTGCTCTTCAGTAGAGTAGAGACCTTTCATTTATTTCACTTTTCAAGGGTTACACTCTCCCAAGTCAGTTTTGACTATATAGTTTTGAAAGATTGAAAATACCCCCTTATGAAATGGAAATTTTAATCAGACATCTTCTCTTCCATTACAGATCAATCCTATTGGTGGGGGTGGGGAGGGCTGAAGGCAGAACGACCAGCATATCCAAAGACCTGCCTGGTTCTTGCTGTGGGGAGGGATGTAAGAGTTTTGTAAAATCAATTCTGTCTGCATTACCTGGATTGTCAGGTGCCTTTTGATCCATCAGCCACTCATTGCCGGAATCTGATTCCCCCCCCCCTCACAATTTCCCATATTTGCACAATTTTGCATGTGTGCAACTTCACATTGTGCAACTTTGCACTTGTAAAAATACCTGACCCGTCTCCAAATTTTCTTCCTTTAGCCTATGGGGGAAATGTACATCTTTGTTTGGAGTTTTTTATTTTATGTATTTTTCTATGACTAAATTTGCATAAAGTTCTGGAAAGTTTTTTTTTTTTTAAAGTCTGCAAGTCTGTGGAATCCATGCAACTTGGGAAAAGCCAGTCTGTTGTGGAATCCACAGATCAGATTTGTAGACACCCAAACCCATTTTATTCCACTGAGGAGTTCTCTAACATCCCTAGCTGGGGAAGATCAATTCATTCACCAAACATCCCTCGATCCACCCCCTTTTTACCTCTACTGACATAGAGACAATACAATGGCCATAGAGGTTTCCGGGAGGGAGGGCTGGGAAGGGGCCTCCAAGCTCAGGCTATTACCTTGGCCCTCAGAGGAGGAGATCTGAACTGTCCCCTGGGATTGCAGCCTTAAATAGCTGGGATCTAGTGACATCTCACCATTGTAATTATTGATTATTTATTTATTTATTTATTTATAACTGATAGCCAGTTGATCAGATAATAAGAGACATTTTGAAATTTTAAAAGGCCAATTCAAGAAATTATGTTTATTTCTGAAAAGCAATCGTCTGATCCTACTCTACCTTATCATAACAGTTAGAAGATCTTTCATTTATAAATTGTTTTACAGTTGTTACCTGCACAACAATCCTGTAACGTGGGCCAAGACAGCTTCCATTATACAGATAAATAATTGAGGCTAAGAAATAAAGATCATAGGAAGGTGCATTATACAGAGCCAGACCTTTCGTCCATGTAGCTTAGCATTGTCTACATTGACTGGCAATGACTTTCAGACAGGAGTGTTTCCAGCCCTACCTGGAGATGCCCGGAATTGAACCTGGGACCTTCTCTTTGCAAAGCATATGTTGTTCCTTCTACTGAACTACTATCCTTCTTCAGTGGTATGACTGTGCCTGGACAATGTAACCGTGGAAAGTATAACATGTTATCTCCTAGAAACCCATGCTGCCTCCTAGATTGGAGGTCAACATCCTACTCACTGGGCTTCAGTGGTTCAGCTGCACCAGTGTAATGCCCAGAACTGCTACCATGGCAACAGCCACAATTAAAAGAAGCAGTTAGCAGAGTTAAAGAAAGAAAAGGAGTGTGCACTGAATGAGGAATGAGGAACTGGAGTGGAATAGGACTTGGGATGACTTGGGATAGAGAGAGTTACACATTCATGCTCCTGTATTCACAAAGAACCACTGGGTTCAGGTACCTATGCTCAGGTTCCAAAGAACTATTTAGGTGCACTAAATGGTTGTTTGGTGGGCTGGCGGAAGTCTAATGGTCTAGGGATGGCTTCTACTTTTCCTGCAGCATCAGACACCTGCCAAACAGTGATAACAGTGATGGCAGGGGGGGAACATGGGGGAGGCACCCAAAGACTATAGAAGGCTGCATGTTTCCATTGGGACAAAAACAACATAAATAGAGGGGCCCTCACTATATGTGATAGAGGAAAGGACCTATACTGTGTAGACTCAATTTCCTAATATTGATACCATGAATCTACTTATTATTCATAATAAGTTATGATTACAAATGTTAAAGAAATATAGTAATTGTATTGATTGTATATAAGTGTTGCATTATTTATAACAATTAATAAGACAGAATATAAAATGTTATTTGAATAATAAGTAGATTCATGGTATCAATGTTTCCATTGGGAGGCATGTTGCCCAGTCCTGCAAGATATTAAATATAAATACAATCATTGCATCATAGTGGGATAGGCTGTAACCAGGTGACCTACTGCTTTGTAATGGTTTATAACGGCTTTGACAACTGTTCAGGCTCAGGACACATTACATATTCCTGTTTCAAAATGTTTTCAAAGTGTTATATCCTGCTTGGTGTAGATCTGCTCCCTCCTGTGTGCCTTGCTTTGTGGGCTGTCCAGGCTGTGTTGATGGGCAACTTCAATGCCCAGCTCTTCCTTCAGATAGTTCTTCATCTTTAAACTGGACTTGGACTGGACATTTTAAAGGATATGCCATTCAAACAGGATATGCCATTAAATAGAGGATGGTCCTCTGACAGCTCTTCAAGAAGAAGGCTGTCCCCTGTAAATGAGAACATATGGTGGCTCTTCGCATGTGACAACAATCCATTGGTTTAAAAAATGAAGGGTTGATGGGGACATGCGGAGGCACTGCCCAGCACCCCAGTAAAGGTTCTGCTTTACTCCGCAACCTATGATTGGCCCAGCAACCCATGATTGGCTCCTGCTGTGTGTGACTTCCATACCCAGATTGCTGAATTGTTTAGGGTCTAAACAGCTCAGCATTCTGGGAATTGATCATGGGTTGCTGAACCAATCATGGGCTGCAGAGTAAAAGCAGAAGAAGCGGGCATGCTGCAGACCATGCACCCACTCTCTTCCTCTCATGCACAACAGCTGATCAGTTTCAAACTGAGAGATTGTCATTATGTGGCTTTCCTAACTGCTAGGTCCGTGTCCACCTCAGACAGGAACTCCATGGGTGCTTGAGGCAAGTCACTGGTTCTCAGAGTCATTTGTCAAATTATAAAATGGAGGAAACAGCAAAGGTTTGCCAATAAACTTGGCCTGCTCTTGTATCATAACAGCCACTAGATCAGCAGAATAAACTTTGTTTCTAAAATGAAGATATATTTTCTTTTTTAACCAAGCAGGTCCAAAGATTATTCTCATTATACCCAAAAAAAATGCATAAGAAGAAGAAGAACAAGAGGAGGAGGAGGAGGAGGAGGAGGAGGAGGAATTAGCATGCTGCAGTTTGTATGCAAAGGCAGTTATAATGAGAGGTAATTTTATCTAGCTAACTGATGTCTGCATTCTAGCTGCAAACGAAGCTGCTTAGTTCGGAAAGTAGTAGTAATCAATTATTGATGTATGAATCCAAAGACATTAGGATGCTTCCCCCCTCACTTTTGTCAAAAAAAGGATTATTTCTCATTCATTAGCATTAGCCAGAAGTCATTAATTTTAATATGTATTTAGGTGACAGTATTTAAATTGTAAATAATTCTACAGGCTCCACTTTTTTTTTAAGCCATAGTTAGCATATTTATGAGACAATTTAGTAACAGGATGCAATAGGACACAGCTTGCTGGAGGTCTCTTCGCATTCAGTGACTCTGCTGTAGCATCGCCTTAGGCTTCTCTGGTTGCACTTTCGCACCCAGGAACATGTCACGTGGTGGCTGCGAACAAGCCTCGGAGAAAAATTAAAACAGCAGCATATTGAAACTTATTTATCTCAATATGCTATCATGCACATCCCTCTAGGACAATCCGCTTTCTGATGAACGTGGCCAAATATTAAAGCAACAGCGGTAATGTTAACAATAACTGCTATCGTTAATATTCAGAGTAGGTTTCATCACATAATTTCTTGTATGGTATCTGTGACCCATCAGGACAGCTTTGTATAGGGTTACCTGCTCCACCTCACACAAAAATAAGAATATGCATTTGTATGTGGATTTTTAAAGACAAAATTCACAAATTGCATCAACAATCAGACAAAATGGCTGAATTCGGACAGCATGATAGTCAATAGTGGGGTAATAATCAACTTTACAGTTGTTCATCTAGGGGGTACTCTACACACAACATGGTAATAAATAATCAACTGTGGTGTGGATTAGGATCAGTGCTGAGTTGACTATGGCAGCATTCGGACGACACGATAATCAATACAACTGACTATTGTTTCTCTCTCCCCCCCTCGCCCCAGTTGCTTATTGTGTCATCTGAATTCAGCCAATGAGTATAACTGTGAAAGTCTAACAAGTTGTGGGAAACTGAACTTGGCAGAATCACCCATTTCTTGTTTGGAGGTAGTGGCTTGTCGAAGACCACCTACTCCATTCAATGCAGAGGTAAAAATCAGACCCTGGGATGCCCTGATGCACATTTCAGTTCCGTAGTTGCTACACTGCCATTTCTCTGGTGAAAGTGAAACTAATGGTGTACATCACCTTCAATCCAAATCTGTAACTGTGTTGTAGCTCAAACTGTGAGAGTATAAGCAAATATAATTTTGGCATCCTTATCTCTAATACATGCACAAGTTGAGGGTTTGTCAATATTCTTCTAGGTTTCTTTGAACATTTATCACTCAGGATAGGCAAGGGTGACAGTGAGCGTGCTTGCTGAATACCAAATGCAGCCACACAAAGCTGCATTCATAAGCAGGTTATTTCTTTGAAATGATTATTATTTGAGATAAGTTTCCTACATATAGTTATTTCAGACCTTCTGCCATCTAAGACTTCTTGCCGGATGTGAAGTACTTTGATGTAAATTGTATCTGTAAGCTCTACATGTAATATTAATGCTTTTCTAGAAGCAGTTCTTTGTATCGAAGCATTATTATTATTATTATTATTATTAATATGTGTAGAGCCTGAAGGTATGGGGGCACTTCTGTTTATGCCACCTCATCTCTGTAAATATTTTGTAAAGAAACTTCCACAGAACATGAAAGTATCCTCAAATTAATATATGCAGACTCCCCACATGCATCCATGTGCACCCATCTTTCATTTATTTAGGTTTGCTGAATAGAGAAACCCATATCATTTCTTCTCCTACTGAGTAGTGTCTGAGTTAATTTCCCCACCTTTGAACCCTGTGCATGGATGTCAATAGGTTTCATTTGGTTTTCAGCTTTATATGGTGAGGATGCCTAGGACTTTATGTTGAATTAATTAACTCAGTCTTGGACTTCATTTGGTGGCTTTTATCAATACACTAATTCCCAAAGTGTTCATTATCTAGATGTTTTGATTCCTGTGGGTTTAATAAACCAAGCCCCTTTGGGGGAAAAAAGTGTGTGTGTTGTGTGTGTGTGCATGTATGTATAACATTGGGTCAACTCTGCCCAGATGCACCACAGCCAATATTAAAAGTAGGGATGTGTATCGTATTGTTAAAATGTACGATAACAGTACGATATGCTCTTTATCATGCATGCATTTAACTATAACGATACGATAGAAAAACCTCTGATAAATATCCAATCCGATCATTTTCAGCCCGATTATATCGGATTATCGGACTGCCATATAAATAAACCTATAAGTTCTGTATTTTAAAAGCTATAGGCTTGAAACTTGGTCACAGTGCTTATGGGGTATGTCTAAGTATGTGTATGAAATTTGAGATCGATCCCTCCAACACTTGATTTTATATTAATTTATTAAAGATCGTTTAAGTTCTGACAGGTCAGAATGACAGCTCGCCATGTGCGTTCAATTAAATTAAAAAAATCATATAAAATCAAGGGTTGGAGGGATCGATCTCAAATTTCATACACATGTCTAGCACATGTTGCTACACATACGTGCCAAATTTCAGATCAATCCCTCTACCTCTGTATTTTATATGAAGTTTTGAAAGATCGTGCAACTTTTGACCTGTCAGAATTTAAACGTTCTTTAATAAATTCATATAAAATCGTGGGTTGGAGGAATTGATCTCAAATTTCATACACATACTTAGGCATACCCCATAAGCATTGTGACCAAGTTTCAAGCCTGTAACTTTGAAAATACAGAAGTTATAGGCATTTTTTTCTAACAATTTCAGCTCTATAGGGCACAAGGGGGCTGCAAATATTGGATTTCCAATAATTATCGTGAAGACAATGCAATTAACCTACGATATTATCGGAGACGATATTGTTTTTGGTCCAAAATTCCAATAACGATAAAATACAATATTTTCGGGCGTGCACATCCCTAATTAAAAGCTTCCTTAGACAAATGTATTTTGGACCATGTGTATTTCATGCATGTGTTAGTAGAGGACACACATTAACAACACACCATGTTTCTGCTGCACTCCAGAAGCAAACACAAGTCCCCAGGGACCTAGCTTTAGGCCAATAATCAGTAATAACTGTTCAGGAGGCAACAGGTAGAACTGAATTCTTCCACTTCCAGATAATTAGCACTATCACAAGTAATGCAACTAGGGCTATGCAAAAGCAGCAGCCGGCACATGTGTACACTTGGATGGAGTCAATCTTTAGGATCCAGTCTTAGTGAAACTTAGGCCCTTTCTACACCATAGGGGTGTAGAGGGAGGGAGGGGGGATGATCCCGGAAGTACCTGCTTCCAGGATCGTCGCTCTAATGCACATGAGAGTGCGATGACCCGGCTTCCTCCCGGGCCATCGAAAGTCACGCCTGCAATTTCCCCCCCCTCGATCCGCGAAGAGCACACTTGCAATTCAACAGAAATGTAAGTATTTTTAAAAAAGAAATTAGCCCCTGAAATTGCTCCCCCACCCTGCAGCATCCTGGGGATGGCGGACTTGCTCACCCCCTCCCTTGATGGGCACGTGGCCGGGCAGCATGATTCTGTGCCTATTTCTGGTGCCTGCTTACTTGCGAGTAAACAGGCACCAGGCAGAATGGGTGCCCACACCTCCCACGGTCTCTGGATATTCCCAGGACCACGGGAAGAATGAGGTTTCCCCTGGGATCCCTTATCCTGGGGCAAACTGTGCCCATCCCTCCCTGCCCCCGGGAGTCCCTGTGTGTCATTTGGACTCATAGGAACCACCCAGGGCAATCCCACAAAACAAGGCCAGTGTAGAAATGGCCTTAGAGTAAACGCATCAAAATCAGTGGAACTTAAGAAAGACTAACTTAAGTTTCCTTGATTTCAGTGGGCCTTCTCTATGGCCAGATTTACACCAAGCAGGATATAACACTATGAAAGTGGTATGAAAGCAGTATATGGAGGCAAGATTTACACTACTGCTTTATAGCAGTATTGAAGTGCACTGACTAGGGTGACCAGATAAAATCCAGGTCAGGGCTCATGTAACTTTAAAGGGAATTTCAGCCAGTGTCATTTGTATGCAATTAGTTCCTGGTGAAATTCCCCCTTCATCACAACAATTAAAGGTGCAGGGGCCCTGCCTTCTTTTGTATATGGTCACTCTAGTATAGTGCCTGCACCTTTAATTGTTGTGATGAAGGGGGAATTTCACCAGGAACTAATTGCATACAAATGTTACTGGCTGGAATTCCCTTTTGTCTACAACCGTTAAAGTTACATGAGCCCTGACCTGGATTTCATCTGGTTACCCTAGCACTGCCAACTGTTGGGGCCCATGACACATACCATATACTGCTTTCATACCACTTTCATAGTTCTATATCCTGCTTGGTGTAGATGTGTCATGGGGCCCAACTGTTGTCAGTGCACTTCAATAATACTATAAAGCAGTAGTGTAGATCCTGCCTAAGTATGATTAAGCCCTTTCCACACCAGGTGTTTTGCCTGGGATAGCCCCTGGGTGTAGAGGGAGGGAGGAAGGGCGATCCTGGAAGTACCTAATACACAGCATCGGAGCACAGGGACCAGCCAATGCCATCCCAGGCAAATTGCCTGGTGTGCAAAGGGCCTCTGTCTGGATCCAACTCAGTTACTTTTTATGGTGATCCGGATAAATGTTATTTAGCAAACAATAGCCTTATTGGCTAGCATGTCTCCACGTACAGAAACTACAAGCTCTCAGATCAACTTTATTTTATCACTGCCGCTTAAATCATGGCCTTTGTTATAAACCCTTATAAATGATGCAGTTTATTATGTAAAAATAGTTTTAATATAGATCCAATTACAAAAGTTTATTTAAGAACTTGTTGACGAAGGCAAACTATTTTAAGAAACACCCTTCTTCAAGAGGCCATTTCACATGCCATTTTGTGTTTGGATCCTGAGTAAAATAATTTTGCCATAATAAGACTATTTTAAGAGCTTGTTTTCTGTCATTGAGTTTTTAATTTTTTTAAATTACAGACAGACTACTATAGGCTACCATGTACTGTATGCTTTGTTGTTTGCCAAAATGATCAAACAATGGATACCCTTTCAGAAGAAAAGGAAAGAAAAGCAAAACCCAACCCCATCATCTCATCTCTGAAGAAAAAGAAGAATAAAGATGAAAATGGGTTATTTTTGCTTGGCATTTTACTTTTGGGAACTGAACAAGGATAAATTGACCAATTTTATATGCCAACACTCTACTATTTATCTAGAACATCAGTATAGATTACAGTGATTTCTTTGCCTTCTGGTATATGTGGAGAATAATCAAGCTAATGATTCCCTTTTAATAAATTAGAGTAGCTTTTGCCTTTAATGTTAAACATCACATCCAGCTTTGTAATGAATTACCCAGCAATTTGTTGGACTTCGAGTCCGAAAATTGCAAATTAGAGTCTTTTTTCTTACTAGTTATATATTGCATAGAAATCTGAGTTTCGTCCATATTTGAATGAAAATTACACAGGGATATGGAAGAGAAGTCTTTCATCTAATATATTTCAAAGTCAATATTCTGCCCCCTGGATGCAAAGAAAGGCAAGATCCCATAGCAGATGTTATACAAATTTACACATGGAGTGGAAACATTCTAATTCATACTAATGACTGGTAGAACTGTTGCAAATTAGACCTTGATCGGGTGTTGACATATGTCTCTCTGTATGTGCTTCAGTGGCTTTTGAACTGCCTTTTGGTGTATTACAAAAGAAGGAATAATCACAAGGGTACTGAGTCACTAATTGTGTGCTAGTTTCTTGACAAATGTATGTGAGTTTTAATAACCAGTTATAACATCTTAACAAATCCTGGTAGTTCAAACTATCAGTTTAAAAAACTGGGGAAATGGCCTCTTGAAATTCTTCATCCTATTTCTGGGCAGAAAAATTGGAGAGGCCACATTTCACTGAATGTATATGGGGTGGGGGAGAAAAAATCTCAAATACTGTTTCATGATTGGGGGGTCATTGTTCACAGTGTCAAAAGCAAAACGACTTCTTTGGTTGTATTTTGCTGGTGCTGCAAGTATCACCACACAAAAAATAATTGAGAATATTTGGAGGAAATTCTATGAAGTGGCTTTTCAGGGGGGGGGTTGTTGAGAGATACAACCCCCCCCATACATCTCTTTTTAAAAAATCCTTTGCATTTAATTTTTTTTTAAAAAAGAAGAGTATACAGAAATGCTCATTAGGATGATGAACAAATAATTACATGTAGAATTAAGTTGTGCTGTCTAATAAAGGTACTGCTGAATCAAACATTTATTTATTTTAATTGTTTTATATGCCATTTAATATATATTTTTTAAAAAACACACACAAGCTTTCAAGGAGATTAAAATACATCATGATATGCAATAAATTACCTAATAAATGCAAAAAAACACCACCACCACCACATATAAAACATTTATAAAAGTATTAAAACCGATACTTACAACATCATAATTGAATTAAATGTACTGCATAGCTAAGAAGTGAGGAAGATTTAGAGCAGGACTATTCAATCTGTCAATGTAGTCTTCCTGCCCCCCTCCCCTGTACCCTCTGACTTGGCTTCCCATAACTTATAACCAAGCTACGTCCCTATCTGGACAGGGATAACCTGGCTTCAGTTGTCCATGCTCTGGTAACCTCCAAGTTAGATTACTGCAATGCACTCTACGTGGGGCTGCCTTTGAAGGTGGTTTGGAAGCTGCAGCTTGTGCAAAATGCAGTGGCCAGATTGATAACTGGAACCAGTAGGTTCGAACATATAAGACCTACTCTGGCCCGCTTGCATTGGCTGCCTGTATGTTTCCGAGCCCGGTTCAAGGTGCTGGTTTTAACCTATAAAGCCTTACATGGCTTGGGACCACAATACCTGATGGAACGCCTTTCCCGACATGAACCTACCCGAACACTACGTTCAACATCTAAGGCCCTCCTCCGAGTGCCTCCTCCGAGGGAGGCTCGGAGGTCAGCAACAAGAGAGAGGGCCTTCTCTGTGGTGGCTCCCCAATTGTGGAATGATCTCCCCGACGAGGCCCGCCTGGCGCCAACATTGTTATCTTTTCGGCGCCAGGTCAAGACTTTCCTCTTCTCTTAGGCATTTGGCAATATCTGAGGAGCCTGGGTTTGTTTTGTTTTGTTTTTGTAGTTTTTGAAGTGTTGAAGTGGTTTTTAAATGTACAGATTGTGTGTATGTTGTATGTTTTTGTGGTTTTAATTTTTGTATATTGTTTTTAATTGTTTTTAATCCTATGTAAACCGCCCAGAGAGCTTCGGCTATGGGGCGGTATACAAATGTAATAAATAAAATAAATAAATAAACATTACTCACCAGGTGACACACATTTGGAAAGCCTGATCTGCACCTCCACTTTAACAGAACCTTTATGTTTTGATGACTGCAATGCATTTTATATAGGAACTCCATCTCAGAGACTCACTCGGGACATATTCCAGTAGTGGGTGGAACCAAAGACAAATGGGGTGCGGCCAAATGACCCAAAATACTAGCCTATTGTGCCTTAAAACTCTTACTGCGAGTAACTAAGCCTTAGGAGAGGCAGTTTAGCCTTATCAAATGGGGCAGGGGAGGAACTGCTCCAATGCTGGGAAACCGCTCAATGATTGATGGTTGGGGGAAGGGAGATGGGGCCAGGGGAAGTGGGTGTTGCCTTTGGGAAATCCCAGCGGGGCTGGATTTGGCCTGCTGGTTTTAGGGGAATATTGATGAAAGTGTTTGGGGAAAGAATTGAAACTTGTGGGGGATGTCTTCACAATGCCAGGTTGGTGCTGCTTTCCTCCTTAACCCTGCGCTTTCCCTTTCCCAGGGCGGGGGCAGGTAATCCTGATGCTGAGGAGTGAGTGTGGGATTACTGGGTGGCCATTTGGGTTGTGGAGCCGCCCCTGCCCTCTTTGTGGTGGAAGGTGACCAATCGCTGATTGCCTTCCACCAGGCTCTGCCCCCGGGTTGGCCCTGGATTGGCCACAGAGCCATGTTACATGCCAGAAGTGCTGTGTTGTTGTCGCTTCCTTTGAAAAAAGTGGGGGTAAATCCCCCAATTTTTCAAAATGTAGCATCGTGGGGAAGCCCCATGGTGACTCTGAAGCTGCATCTGCATCATCTAACTGATGTGTTGCAGATGCACAGCCACCCACGTGTAGACAGCCCCCTGATTCATCTCTTCTCAAGGCTCTGAGTTCCTGCCATCTGAACATGAGTATTACTTGTTCTGAGAAAGAAGGAAAGTTTGAGGAAGTGGCCTGGATCAAGAAATGTGGTAGCTTGTAGATATTTCAGCTAAATCTAAAATTCACATAAATGCTTGTGAAAAGCAGCACTGGGGTCAATGACACAATTTGGCATACCTGGAAGGAAGTCATTCAGATGACTCACTACCGACATGTAATAAATCCTGCAGGTTGTATCCCAAGCAGTCAAGGGAGACATTTTAACTGACACCTTCTCATCCATACAAAGTATTTCTTTCAGAAACTATCACTAAAGATACCCATAAACTCGTATGATGCACAAAACAGAGCACCATATAAATGTGTTTAATGGTAACAGGAAACTGGACTATATGGACAGCATCCAGTGCTGGCAGTCCACCAGCCCAATCACATTTCTCTAACAGGAATGACTGCTAGTGTGATGGGCAGCTAGTCCTTTATAGCAGAACCCCAGAAACTAGCTTGAACTAGTGCTTCCAGAATGGGACAAGTCAGCGGAGCTCATTTCTATGAACTCCACTGATTTGTCCCATTCTGTAAAAACTAGTTTTTGGGCTAGTTTCCAGTTGTGCTAGGAAGCGCTAACTTCCTGTTGCACTAGTGGTAATTCCTACTAGTAGAAATACAGGATTGGCTACTATCCAATGCCAGGTACATGATGGGTATAAAATGGTATCATTCTACTACCTTTTGCGTAGGTAGATTGCACAGAGATCATGAAGGCCCAAATCAAGAGCAACATCTGTTTAGATAGTTTATCTTCTCTATACACTCTTGCATTATTTTCTCCTACTTAAGTGCCAGAGCATTCACAGACATTATTTAGGATAAGTTGAAATAACATCAAAGTGTGTGAAAACATGTTTAGCACCTACAAGCTATGGTTTTTATTTTAGCTGCTTATTTCTGCTTTAATTTTTATGCAGTTGGTAGAAGTGATTGTGATAACATATTGTTGAAAAATGTGCTTCAGAACATGGCTGAGCAAATTCAGAACTGCAGAACAGTTGTTGGTGTGTTTTTTTCTAAATAAAAAATAAGAAGCAGGATGAAGAAAAGCAAGCAACAGGTTTCTCTAGTTCCACTGCAGCCATTAAACAGCAAGTTTGCTTTGTAGAAGAAGAGCAGAATGATTAAGGGTCAAATTGCTTTTTATTGTTCCCCAAACATGCTGTGTTTGTGTGAGTGGTGTGTGTGTGTGTGTGTGTTTGTGTGTATTTTACTATGCAGTCTTTGGGTTTAAGAAGCCATGACAGGCAGTGTTAGCCAAAGTAATAAAAAGCTCAGAGTTACTGGCTCCATCTGTTACCCAGGAAGATCTAATGCTAAAGACAGAATGAGCATAGTAGCTTGACAGGCATAACTCAGAATGGTAAATCCTGCAGTTCTTTTTGAGCTGTTGGAGGCTCATACCACTGTTCTTTATGAGCTGGGCAGAAGCAGGGTTATTTCAATACACGTTGAAATGTATCCATTTTCTTTTGTGGGAAGGACAAATGGGAGGGCTGACTATTAAATGAACCTATCCAGAAACCAATGGACACTGACCACAGAGTTTACAGAGGTTGGACTAATAGGTATTGTGGGGGAGGAAAACAGATTCATTTCCAAGAAGAACATGCCATATAAGTCCTTGTGAATAAATGGTGTGTAAGGGTGACCAGATAAAATCCAGGTCAGGGCTCCTGTAACATTAACAGTTGTAGAGAAAAGGGAATTTCAGCCAGTGTCATTTGTATGCAATTAGTTCCTGGTGAAATTCCCTCTTCATCACAACAGTTAAAGTTGCAGGGGCCCTGCCTTCTTTTGTATATGGTCACTCTAGTATAGTGCCTGCAACTTTAACTGTTCTGATGAAGAGGGAATTTCACCAGGAACTAATTGCATACTAATGACACTGGCTGAATTTCCCTTTTCTCTACAACTGTTAAAGTTACAGGAGCCCTGACCTGGATTTTATCTGGTCAGCCTAGTGTATTCTTCTGCTCCATAATAAATCAGGGGGCCAAAGTGCCATCTTAAAAATGCATTATCTTAAACTTGAAACTTGGAGGCAAGCTGGAAATATAAACAATCATGTTCTTGTGCAAATGGATAAGAGTTCAAGGGGCATGGCGTTTCTTAAGTTCAGAAAGGAGAGGACTGAAAAGGTGGGAAGTGGGAACTGAAATGCAGAACTGCATTGGCTTCCTGTCCAACTGTATTAATCCTGCCCTTAAAAGTTATTCTCAGACCATCAAGAAAATGGCAATTTATTCCAATATGTCTGAGGCTACACTACTGCTTTATAGCGTCATTGAAGTGCACTCATAACCGTTGGGGCACAATCCACATTCCATATACCGCTTTCATAGTGTTATATCCTGCTTTTTATTCCACATTCATAATGATTTGACACAAGGTGTAGATCATGAATACCAACCATTGTAATATGCCTGTGTTAAATACTTAAAGCAAAAGGCATAGATTTCTTTTGGAAGGAATAATCAAGAAATGGAAAGTTGAGCTCTGCCTGGGATAAAAAGGGGTCTTGCAATGATTCTAATTTCCTAGTAAGCAATTTCTAGGTTTGTATATTGTTGTTCCCATGGGCCTTCTGGACCTGGAAACAGTCAAGGGTGTGTGTATCCAGAGAGCCTTGTGGCAGCTCTAAGTCACTGTAATGATAATTTTAAGCATAAGAGAATAGCAACCCTTTGACCACCTCATCTAAAATTAAGGTAAGCAAATGTAGTGATTGAGAAGAAATTCATTCATTTGCATTTTAATGAGAACTTATGTAATTTTGCACTTTGGAACCACTATGCCAAGAGTCACCAACTCCAGGAAGTCCATAGGCCATTTTTTCCCCGCACCTGCACTATGCAAACCAAAACTCAATTATCCTGCAAATTTTGCATTTCTCTGAATTTTACAGTGGAGATAGCCAATTAAAATGTGGACAAAAATGCATCTATTAGGGGAAATAATATTCAGAAATGGATCGTATTAGGAAAAATGCTTGCAAAAAGTGAGTATATTTGGGAGTAATGTACATGCATGTATAAATAGAAATGTGTGGGGAAATGTTTATGAATTTTCATTTGAACCTTTTAAAAAATATCTCAGCGTTCAGGAAAATGAGAAAACTGATGACATGAGGGAAACTGAACCTGACAGATTTCTCTGTCCCTAAGAAACACACACATACCTGAAATTTGTCAGCTATTTTTCATACCTGCATCTTTCTTTCTGCTCCTCTTCCCCATGAATTGTTGAAAAAAACTGAATCCAGTAGATTCAGAAAAAAATGAATATGTACAGTTATGACAGTTCTACAATATTTTATTTAATTCATTTCTTAGATGCCTTTCAAGACCATAGTCTTCCAAAGTCAGCAAGCTATTAAATATGAAAATAAAACTAACTTCCATATAAACTGATAAATAAATTAAAATCTATAAAATAAATAAAGCAAATTTAAATAAATAAAACTAATTTCTATAAAAAACAATCATATCAAATATGGACAGGATTAAATTTATTGAACAGTTTCAATAAATTACAATGTCAAAACATCCATCAGCAATGAATAACAGCAACAGAAAAATTAAAATCTAGGAAGAACTGATCTTTTAAACCCCACTTAAAAGTAGCCACAGATGGGGCCAGACATTTGTGGCTTTATCCTTGTGTCATTGGGTTGTGGTGGGGGGGTGCTCAATTTATGGAGGATCCAGAAATTGCACAATTCCCCTGTTGCATCAATGATGGCTGCCATTGATGCAGGAAGCGGGAGATTTTGGGGCGGTGGGGGGGGAGGCAACTGCCAAGTGCTTAATGGGGCATTGCAAGCACTTGGGTGGGGATCTGTGCTCATATCAGGAGTGCCTGAGTGGATTTGAGAGGCCAGATGTGGCCGGGGGGCACTCATGGAATCCCTAGTTGGGAGGGAGCTCCATAGGATAGGGGCCACCACTGAGATATCACCTGCAGTTCTCCAAAAACTTACCATCATCGCATTGACCAGAACTATGTTAGTCTGGCCTATGATACATTTACAGTTTTTTTTTCTTTTCCATATACATATTAAATGGAAAAATTTCACATGGAAAAATAAACATCCATCAACACCAGATAAGTACCTATACAGCAAACACCAAAGTTCTTAGATAAATATTATTAAAAAAGAAAAAATGAAAATAATCCAACTCTTCCCCTCTACTCTCTTAAATAAACAAATTATCAATTCAAGTTTTCCCATATTCTCAATTATTATGTTATGGTTTTGTCATGGTCCTTTTCTTGTACAATATAGTGTGTGTTTGTGTGTGTGTGTATGTGTGTGATATTACTTACTTTCTGATACCAATGGAGATACATTTTGTTACATTTAATTGGCCCTTTTGAAATAAGTGTGTTATTTCCCCCCACAAAGTTTAGAAATGCTTGTCTAATCTAGCTTTTTGACAAGGATACGAAACACTATGGAATTCTCTCGCCTGTGAGAAATCTATGTAGCAAATGCCAAATTAGCGTTAGCTATGCATTACTACTTTAATCAAAACATATCCATCAACATTAATAGCAAAATATTTACTGCTTCCTATGAGGGAAGAATCTGTTACCTATTTTGGATAACATCTTTCATGCCAGTTTTGTTACTGCTTAGTTATTTATTATCACAGGCTTCTGCAAATGCAAATGAACTAAAATCTGATCATGAAACCTACCAACTGGGATTCCATCCACTCTCCAGTCATTGCAAAGTCTTCTCTTTCAATGCATTATTTTGCCAAATGTCCCCCAGAAAGAAAGGTTTAGTAGTTCTCACTGAAGTGGTAAATCTGTGTCCAAAACAGGTGCAGCACTTTAAATAGTCTATTTTAAAACAAATGAGGAGACAACTAATGAAACTGGAATACCTGTTCTTCCTCCCTCAAACTTTCACCAATCTCCCTGAAATTTTCAGGGTATGTAAAATTAATGTGTCTTTCTGGCACTTGCAAATTTTAGAAGATTGGTCAAAGTTAGAGCAACCCACCCCATCACCTCTCATAAGGATAGAAATCTCATTTTACTGACCACCTTATGGGGAGGCTATAATCTAACCACTGCACCTTACTCCCTTCAGGAAACCCTCCTAGCTTTTATCAAGTTCTGTTCAGTGGGATATTTGGTAGACTGGTGGGGTGGTGGAGAATCAGAGTGTGAGAAGAGTCCTCTTCCTGTCCCAGTATCTCATCAGATTCACTCCCCATTCCTCCCACCTTTCTCAGCAGATTCATCCCCCCCCACCAAAGGGTGTCATCTTCTCTTTCTTTTTCTCTTTCTCAGCCACTGATATTATGAGGTAAACCGCAGTCCCCTCTCCCCCAGCATTCTAAATAAGATGTGATGAGAGAGGGAGAAAGAGTGTCACTAAGCATGCCCATACATATGATTAATTCCATTGACTATCATTACATATAAAAAAATGAATGGTTGTCAATGCTTTATTCAAAGCCATTTTGTCAGATACTTTTTTTTTTTTTTGCTTTTTATTGTTAAACTGTTCTTACTCCCTCAAAATGTTTACCACTCATCCTGAAATTTTCAGGGAATGTACAATCAAAATGTATGTCTGACACTGGATAATTTCAGAAAGGGTGGCTATATTGTTTCAATTTTATAAAGCTTAGAATGACCCACCCCAAACATCATTTAATAGGCAGAATGCTCAGTTTACAGTAGGGCCTTAACATTACCGTCTCTATTGTGAGGGTAGTTCTAAAATTGCATGACAATGTAATTCACATTAGTTACATTGGCATAAACTGCCTCAATTTTTTATACTCAAGGTCATGCTGTGAGATCTGGAGGCAGAAACCTTAAGGGTCCAGGCTTATGAGCCATTGTTAATGCAATGTGGTAATGTGTTCTGACTACACCAGGGCAGCAATGCAGTTCAGTGTTACCATACCCTAATCTTCCCCAACCTATGCCGTCCAGATACGTTGAACTTCAACTCCCATGATTCTTGGCCAGCATGACATGCTAGCTGGGTATCATGGGAATTGAAGTCCAAGACAAATGGAGGACACCAGGTTGGAGAAGACTGCCATATTCCAATCATCATTACTGACAGGTGGTTCTATTGTGCAATACCAAAGTGACTGGAAACTGGTAGGTATAGTTGTGCAACTGTGGACAACTCATTGAGGGCTGATTATAACTGCTTCATCCCCCTGGGACTGTATCACTTTGGAATGCATATAAGAGAGTGATCCTTATATCCCAGGGAACATAGGATTTTTCAAAGTCCCCCCCCCTCCTGAGGCCATGGACAATACTATGTCCTTGGGAAGGGGGGCTCTGGATTCTAATCTCTCCCCTGCCCGCTCCCAGTGCTTGTGGCAAGAACAACAGTGGGTGCTTTCCAAGGTCGCAAATGCAACTTTGGAGTGATGAAAAAGGGAAGTGTTCCAGTGGGTGGGTCGGTGGGTGTGGAAAGGGCAAGGGAAAGTCTGGAATCATTGCATCCTTTGGCTTCTTCAACTCATATCCCTGCCCGCCTGCCCACTGACAGTGCGACTCCTTTAGATGGGCTCAGAGAACTGTCTAGAGGATAAAATAAAAAAAGGACAGAGAGGCCAAAATCACCTCTGTTGAGGACACAGCAATCTCAGAAGCCTCCATGATCAGAGAATTCCTTCTAAGGAAAGCACAATCCATAAGGTTTGCAAGATATCAGGGATATATCAGGCCAAAAAACAATGTTAATTGTGTGAATGGCCACATACGGTTGTTTTTTCTTTAGTAAATCACAGCCGCAGGAGGACTTGGGCCGGATAGGGAGCACAGCATGGGGTGGGGAAACTTTAACCTTTTGCCCCTCCTTAAAGTCCCATTTTGGATACCCCCCCTGCAGTTTCTATTTGCCCCAAGAAGAAAGCTGCCATTAGTTGGTGGCTTGGTGGCTGTTATCACACGTGTGGTTTTAAGCACATTCACCACAACTTTGATCCACTTCTTCAGCACGTAACTCACATGACGTCGTCCCCCTCACGCTGTTCTCGTGCCCTGAGTGCTCCACTTTTAGTTTCTGGCCCCCTCTAGAAGAGGTCGGTTTTACGGCTGATTCTCCGAATATGCGCATTAACTTGCAGTCGAGTTTATGCCTAATACTTATATATGAGAGGCATGGAGGTGAATTTCGGGCTCCGTACAATGCTCTTTAAAGTTGTTTACATGTGTTTAATTGCATTATCAATTAAGCTTATAGCGATGCTCAAATGGGAAAATGTTGACGAAAGCACCGTCCTGTTTCCTGGTGGAACTGCTCTCTCAGTTTTCCGCCATTTGTTAACCCTGCACATCTGAATCTCCCACCTTTGGTTACCAGAGTTACCTGCCATTGGTCACCTGGTTCACCTCTTCCTTTGTGCCCGATCACCATTTGTTGTAGTACCCCCCCCCCAACTGCTCAGGAGTAAATGGAAATGCAAGCCTATGGATATATGCCGGAGCAGCATTACCCGCGACCAGCGGCTCTTGGGCCAGGCTCGTATGGGCAGTAGGTAACAGGAGTACATACTAGGGGTGTGCATCGGATCCGATCCACGATCCGAATCCGATCCACCCCAAAATCGGAAAAATCCGATCTGATCTGATCCGATCCGACCAACCCTCCAATCTGATCCAATCCGATCCACTGAGGTCCGATCCGGATTGGAAAAAATCGGCGGATCGGACGCCATTTTGAATGCTTTTTCCCATAGCCAAGTATTGTGTTACAAAAACGCCTATAACTTTTTCATTTTTAAAGATAAAAGGATGAAACTTGGGCACTTTGTAGATGGGTTAGGGGTAGTTATCTGTGAGAAATTTCAGAAAGATTGGTGCATGCATTTTGTGGCAATTAATTTTTTAATAAATAGCCAGGAATGCCTATAACTTTTTCATTTTTAAAGTTCCACACATGAAACTTTGCCACATTGTAGGTGGTACATTGGCATCTATGTGTGTGAAAGTTCAGAAACATAGGTGCTTGCCTTTCTGAAATTTCTCACAGATAACTACCCCTAACCCATCTACAAAGTGCCCAAGTTTCATCCTTTTATCTTTAAAAATGAAAAAGTTATAGGCATTTTTGTAACACAATACTTGGCTATGGGAAAAAGCATTCAAAATGGCGTCCGATCCGCGGATCGGACATCTGATCCGCGGATCGGGATCGGAGCGGATCAGCCCAACCCCCGATCCAATCCGACCCCCCAGGTCATATTCCAATCCGCTATCCGATCCGGGGGGTCAGTGCACATCCCTAGTACATACGAAGCCTGATCCCAGCTCCTGCGCAATGCTTCCCAGGGAGCAAGCCCTGGGAACCTGCTCAATTAGCCTTCCTCCTGAGTAGAAGAAGGGATCAGTGGGGGGGGGGGTCTGCCTTAGCGGATCTCAAATTATGCGCACATCCTTATTCCAACCCCTTGCTTCCTGTAGAACCAGGTCCATGTGAGTAGTCCCACGTCTCGACAAAAGAAAGATTCCAGAGGGGTTTTAAAAGAAACTTTACTTTAAATACCGGTACGGTCAGCCATTACTAAACAGTCCAACATGACTCAAGGGAAGAAGAAAAAGGAAGTGGGAGGGAGGAGAGAGGAAATGGAAAAGCACAACTGTGGGAGGTGTTCATGCATGACATCACCACCACAGTCCGCCCACTATCATCGTTAATGCGAATGCTCAGAAGTTGATTACACTAACATAAGGCGCTGTAACTTCGGAGAAAATTAAAAGTTGCTCTTTAAAGCAAATTTGAAAAAGCACATTAACAAGCTGCACGCCTGATTTGCGCTCCGTTCTTATAGAGGTAAAACCATTAATGCACCGTGCATGAGCCTTAAATCGATTGTCAAGAGGAACCCTCTGTTTTGATTTAACTCTGAATGGGCAAAGACTGTTTCAGGCATGTTCAGGCAAGTTCAACACGCTGAGCTGGGGTATTGGAGCAAAACCAACCATGTGTGATTCAAAATGCTAGATTTGCACAGGAAATGGAGGGGGAACCCGCAGATGCAATCTGGGGGGAAAATAGTACATGTGATAATGGCTTGTGTTTGGGGGTCGGGGTTAGTTTTTGCATTTTCTATTTCTGGCTGATTAATTTTATATAGTTGCAGAATGTGCTGTGTTATGACATAACCTTGAGGACACATTCACTTAGTTCCTGCAACTCACTCCACCAACCTGGCTTGTCTTTCCCCTTTCATCCCTCGACTTCCTACTAAGAGATACTCTTGTTGTCTGACCTGTCCATTGAGCACAACAGAGATTTCTTATTGGTATGGGAGATGCAGTTTATGCATCTTGCCCATCCACAGCTGCCTAATCAAGAAGAGCTTTGAATCCACTTAGTGCTCTTTATTGGTGATATGTCAACGGTGGTTTCTTGGAGTAAAAGCCTCCATAGTGCTTTATCCCACTGGGCTAATCCCATACTCCCAGAGCAGTAAGCAGAACTACAGCCACTCAAAGCTGTTTTTCTCATAGTTCGGTTACCTTTTAGCAAGCATTTATAAGCTGCTAGCTTTGTCAAACGTTCCCCTAACATTCCATGGCTTTTTATTTAAAATGCTATTACTCCCTTCTCTCACCACCCAAGAACAATGATATATAGACTTCGATGGTCTGGAATGAAACAGTTAGTGTAATATTTCCAGCAATGTATCCTGGCAAAGCACCTCAAATTGCACTACAGCAGCCTTTCCTGACATGAGTCCCTCCAGATGTTTTGGACTACAACTCCCATCAGTCTTGGCCAGCATGGCCAATGGGATGGTAGGAGTTGTTGGGGGGGGGGGAGGCTGCACTATAACCTATGCCTTTGTAACAGCTTATCCACAGAGCCTATTTAGATAAAGGGAAATCGTGTTCACTTACCAGCACTTTACTTCTTGCTTTTCTTCTGCAATTGTAATGATCTCAATTACACGGAAAAAGAGGGGCGACCACATGGCCTGTAATTGAAAACATTGGTGCTTATAGTATTGAATGGGACAGTGTCCTCTAGTGGATGTTTTGTAGCACAACTTCCCCTGCACACTATAGAAAACCCTGAGATATTTCAGAAGAATTGGGATATCCACGATTTTATTTTTTTAACAGAAGGAACGGGAGATGTGCAGGAAGTTCATGACATCATCAAAACTGCGAACTCCTATGAGTGCCAAGTCACGAGCCTGCCTTATTTCAGTCATGTGAAGAAGCCCACAGATACTCTCGTTTGCTTATCTCTTCTCTATTTGTCATGTCTGCACTTACTGCCCATTCAAGGCTCAGAAGGAAGTCCCCACCACCCATCCACATTGGCCTGCCCCAGTATAAGAAGAGCCCTGCTGGATCTAGAATCTGGATTCTAGATGCACTCTTGGTTTGATCTAGTGGTGTTCTTCATACATTGAGGTGGCTGTATGGACATTAAAGAGGTCCAATGGGGTAGGGCCTCTGGTCTCTGCATGAGGCAAGGAGGCATGACTGACGATGAGGCAAGCATGCTGATGTTTGACCAGTCAAATGGTTCCAGGAGGCCCACAGGAGAATAATGACAGGAACAGATCTACCCTGTTGTTTGGCCTCAGCAACTGGCAATGGGCTTGTACTGTCACAGATTCCATTTCACTGTTATGGATTTTTTCTATAAACCCCCCCCCCCATCCCTCAAAAAAACTTTAAAGCAGGATTTCACAACCTTTTCAGCCCCAAGGGCTACATTGGGTGTCAACTGGGGTGCTGGGGGCTGCACATGTGACACACACATACACTTATGCATGCCCATCTCCTCCCAACTCCAGCAGCCCAACTCAGGCTGCTTCAGGGTCCTCAATTGCTCCATTAGTGCCATGGGACCATGAGTTTTTGGCAGCAGCAGTAGCCTTTGTGGAAGCAGCTGGGGTGTGTGTCCTGGGGTTGCACCACAGGGCTTGGGGGACAGAGACTGGGCACCCCTGCTTTAAAGTATAAACACCAGTGGCCATCATCGCATCTTGAGGAAGTGAATTCCATAAGTTAATTATGTATCGTGTGAAGATGTACTTTTTCCTTTCAGTCCTGAACCTGCTGTTCATCAGTGACATTTAGTTACCTACAATCTCCATAGGTGTAGATTCCTTTATTATTTGAGTGGTGTGGTTTTGATGTGAGCAGTTAGTGATCAGGCAGGTAAACCTATCACAGCTTGACACAATTCCATAGTAACCATTCTGGTGGACAGCATTTTATAACCCTGTTAACTTTCTAAATCAATATTTTAATTAGTGTAGAAATGCTTTCTTCATTGTTTTTTCTAAAAATTAAAATGTTAGTGAATTGCTGCTTAAATGAAACAACAATTCAAAACATTAAAAAATACCATAGCAACATTTTTTTCTTAATTAAATACTTCCGATCTAAACTTCTAATCCAAAACAAATGTTAATCGCTTTATGATTTGACATTTTATCAGTGCTAATGGGCAGTGACACACTTAAATTAATAAGTGCTTAGTGCTAAAGAAATAATTGTGTTTTTAAGTAGCGCACAGAAATCCTCCCCCTGCTGGTGAATTGAATCTTCTCCTTCCCCACTCAGAGCAGCTATCCCATATCCAATGGAGTGGACAAAATGTAGCAGTATGAACATACAAAAAATGTGTGATAGCCTTAATAATGTGGAAAGTCAATTGCTATTCCAATTGTAGCTTATAGAAATTTTCTACATGAGGAATTTATTGTGTGCGCCTCATTCCCCAGTCACAGTTGCTTACAGGTTCTTTCGATGATGACTTGACCCTCCAGTTTTTAAACAGCATTTTTTTAGAGCAAGGAAAATGCAATATTATTTGTGAAAATGAAATAAAACATTTTCCCCACTGTGTAATTACTATTCCGCTATACCACCATCTAGAAAAGGGAAAGTTCTTCATGTAGTTAGTGCTTGAATCTAAATTCTGTGATGAAACTGAAAGTAGATGCAGTGGTTTATTAGCGCTCATTATTAGCGCTCAGAGCCATCCATTTTGAAGCTGTCCAGCATTGACTTTGTGTGTGTTTTGCTCTCAGTCCCTGACTGACATAATCTTCCTGTATTACTGGTATCTGTTCCCTAACCTGTCTGCTTTTAATTTTATCTTGCCTGGAAGCTGCAACATTGGTCTGAATTCCCTGCTATTGAAAGCCATTTATGTGGGGGGCAGCCTGTGATGCACTGAGGTGGAAAAGGCTCTCTACACATGTTCAGAGACATTCTTTATTATTGTTTTACATGTTCTAGATTGAACTTTACCACTGAAAACAAGTCCTGGAATTCAATACTAGCGACCCCTGGCTGAAATTATGCCCTGAATGGTTCATTACTATGTACAAGACATTCATTTTTACTGCAATTTCTACAGATATTTACAATAAGATACTCCCTCTCTCATTCTCTTTCCATGTGCTGAGAGACAGTATGTTCTTTATATTCTACACATGCCAAGATGAACTTGCAAGTCAGCTGACTATTAATTAATTTTATCAAACAAAAGTCTATCTGCATAACAACAATCCTGCTTATATAATGAGCAAGAGAATTGCATAGCAACCTTAATCAGACTGAGTTATTATGTATACAGGTTTCAGTAAGAGCAAACCACACAAAAGGAAAGACAAGGAAAGATATAAGAAAGAAAAATAGAACACTATTTTGGTGATGTGCAGTGAAATCGTATGCATGTCTACTCAGAAGTAAGTCCCACTGTGTTCAATGGAGTTTACTCCCTAGTAAGAATTGCAGCCCAAATCAAAGTAAATGACTTTTTCTGTAATCTTGTGCACAGCTGTATATATTGAGGTGGGCTGACTTCAGTCTTATGTGGCCTATTTTTTTTTTTTTTTGGTTTTCTTTACCAGAATTCCTATGGTCCACCAATGTGTTTTAAAAGTACAAGACAAGAATTCATACTCAGAATCTGTTAATAATAACTAATGTGTTATGTGACCCTGGTGGATTTAGGCTCTTTTTTGAGAACAAATGCCTTCTTGTTGGATCAAAGTCTACCTTATGGACCCGACTCCAGTTCTATTACTTGTGGCTTGAATCAAGATAATATATTTTTATCCCTTTATCAGTATAAATTAGCTTACCAATGTCAGGATGTTTGTTATCATCAAGACTTGTTTTGTGAATGTTAATTGTAATTATGTTGAGATTCAGTGTAATTATTATCACTGTCTGTATTTCTTGGAATTCACTTCAATATGACCAATTTGCTAACATTATTACTCTCTCTCCTCTGATTTGAATTAGATTTTTTTTTAATGGACAGTGCTATGTAGCTATACATGTGAAACCATTCACTTCACTGAGATGGCCCTCTAGCTCCAGCCAACTACTTCGCTTAGCTGAAAACACTATTATCATCTCTTAATGCAAGAAAACATTGTTCAGTACGTGAAGACATGTGATGTACCTGTACTAAGATTTCAAGTTTTCAATAGAGTACTTCAGTCTCTAGGGCTGTTAAGCAAGCATCACTCATGACTGTAAAATCCACTTGAACAAATACAAGGATTATTTGATGGTGTGGATATATGGGGCACAGCCATCCCGGGCCTCTAAATGATTGCCATAAATGCCAGACAATTGTCAATACACTAAAGAGAAAACTAATGAGGTTCTGTGAAGAGGACTAGGCACTCAACAGGGATTCGCTGTCTTCCCATGCATCAAAATGAAACGCAATGTGGTAGAAAGTAAAAATTGTCTTCTAGTGATTTTCTCCCCTTCATCTTCATCACAAAAGGAAGTGTGTGCCTGAAGGAAAAATAAAGATAACAGAATTACAGCTGAGGCTCTAAGGAAAGGTAATTTTTAGCTGTGAAAATTGCTTTTCATTTCTTTGACTAAAAAAACAACAAGGCACTACGAAGAAACAAGCTACAAATCATCTGGTTTTAATAAACACTGTGGACTTTTTGCATGTTGTCTTTGTATTGTTGTTTGAGGCCTTCTCTACCAGCTCCGTGTGAACTCACCAATGTGCCACACCCTCTCTGCCAAAAAGGCCTATGGCCCCTCATGTGACCTGTCTCCACTGCATAGATGAAGGTGTTTGAGTGTCATGGCTTGATCTGTACATCTGTGAGGGGGTTCGCGACAAATAAGCCAGTTCTCTACATTTGCACAAAAATGAAATTCCAGAGCAACTTTGAATGAGGGGGGGGGGCATGATAATGGCAGCTGAAGGGCATTACCTTTATTTTAGTCATGTACATGGAATCTGCCCAATCCTTTTAATCCAAAATCATTTTTTTTGTACCTAACAAGAGGAGTTGTCAATTCAATCTAGGGCCTGGTTTCTCAATGTGGGGTGGGCCTCCCCAGAAAGGAAAGAGCAAACAATTCCATGACACATCACATCTATATTTTTCTTGTGTCTTCTTTGGGGCATGGTAGAAAAGTGCTGATCTGGTCTCCTACTCTTGCCATCAGTGTGCGTAGCCCCTTGTTGACAAATCTTGACTGTCAGTGCTGGAACCAATGAATGAATGTTGTTACTGTTTCACTTCAATTGTTCATATGCACCAGAATACCCCCTGTACACACAGCAGCCCCATAGCCATCTGGAAGAAATAATATAAGAGATGCTTACTGAATGAAGGACCTTTGGTGTTACAGTACCTGCATTCATGGTTTAGCAGGTTAAAAAAATGCACAGAAATTGCCACTTGGAAGCACCATGGTCACACTTGCTCATATGTCATTTTCTCCATGGGGCTGTGGCCTACTCCAAATCATTTTAATGTATGTGAACATCTTATAGGATAAGATGTTATTAGACTTTCAGATTTATTTTATTTTTTAAAACGGTAATCACGGGAATTCAGAATATCAATAGGTAAAAGCTATGCTAATTTCCTGTAAATTTCAGAACTCCTTTCCTTGTGTGACCAACGTGTGAATAAACATACCCAGGTTTCTCTTAGTCCTTTTGCCTATGTGTATTGACTTGAGAGAATGACCTTTGCAAACAGTGGCTTGGAATATAAATGGGTACTGACTTTGAACGCTTTTGACAAAGTTAACGCTCTCAGAGAATAGGCTGCTAGGAAATTAACACTTCTGCCAGATGGTTTACCTGCAAGCTCTGCAATAATTATAAGAACATCATCATATTCCTGGTCTTTCATCACCTTGAATATTTTTATTACACTTGTGAAGACATTTTTAAACATTTCAAATCAAAGTGGGGTGCTTTCATTTGGGTGAGAAATGTCAATCAGAAAGTTGCAAATGAAAGAAATGAATAATTTTGTATTAATTATAAGTCTGATTTTCCTAGCAAGTTAATTTTGTGATAGTTAGTCTGGAACTCTTGTTGATCTAATTCAAATAAAACTTGGATGTGTCAAAGAGCTATTGCACCTAGCAAGTCTAGACTACAGTCTTGTATATTCAGAGCTACCATGATTTCACACTAATTCAGTGAGATTCAACACATTCCATTTTCTCGATACAGAGGTAAATACAGAAATAAATCATACCAGCACACAGTTGGCTCTATCTTCTGGACTTTGCATCTTCCAGAGATGGGTGTGGTATGTTTTTGTACTTCTCATTTTACTCTGCATTCCCCACCCCCTGAATCCTGTGTTGGACTAGGGCTTGGGAGGCCTGCTTTACTCCCCACTTGGCCCTGAAGCTCACTGGGTGAATTTGAGCTAGTCACTGACTCTTGGGCAGGGTCTATACTTCTGCTTTGTGATGGTTTATAAAGGTTTTGACAACTGTTCTGGCCCAGGACACATTCCATATACTATTTTCTAGGCTGTCCAGATGGCTCGGGATTTCCCGGTCCTAACCGGGAATCCAGGGGCAAACCAGCCCAACCGGGGGGCGGGGGGGCAAACCGGGGTGGCGGGGGGTCACGCGGCGGTGCAGCAAGCGAGGACCCGGCGGCGATGGGCGGCGGAGGAGCCCGGGAAGCGCCCGCCCCAGCATGTAAGTGCCCCGCGCCTCGAGCCCCGCGCCTCGAGCTCCTTACCTGTGCAGGCCGCGTCCGCTTCCCTCCAGTGCTCGGAATCTACTGAGAAACAGGCTTCACGGCCTGTCTCTCAGTATCGCGCTGGGTGATGACGTCATCACCCGGCGCGCTACTGAGGGACAGGCCGTGAAGCCTGTTTCTCAGTAGATTCCGAGCACTGGAGGGAAGCGGACGTGGCCTGCACAGGTAAGGAGCGCGAGGCGGGCGGGCGGCGCGAGCAGCGTGGGGCGAGCGGGGCGGGCGGGCGGGCGCGCGGCGCAGCGCAGCACGGGCGAAGGGAGTGGGCGGGCCGCGCGGGGGGGGCGGGCACGCGGGCGCGCGGGGGGTGCAGGCGCACTGGCACACGGGCGGCGCAGCACGGGCAGGGGGGGCGGGAGGGGGGCGGGCCGCGCGGGGGGGGCGGGCACGCGGGGGGGGGTTGTTTTATGTGGGGGGGATGGGGGGGACCGGGATTTTGGGTCTCAAAATCTGGTCAGCCTACCATTTTCAAACTGCTTTAAAGTTTCCAAACTGCTTGGTGTAGATCTGGCCTTGGCCTACCATACCTCTCACGCTTGTTGTGAGACTAAAATGCAGAGGGGGAAGAGGTTTCACAAAATATGGATGTAATGTGTATTGTGGATAAGAATTCATTATACTTCATAGGACTATCATTCATTATAATCCCTCTGTGTCGTGACTCTGGCTAACTCTCTAAAGTTCTTGCTCACGACTTCAGGTACACTGATACACAACAATAACAGTGAGATTTCTTTTATTGTAATCACACGGAATTCAAAGCATAACGGTTTCATTTCTGCAAACACACACTTGAAGCTGAAGATGGACCACACAGCTTTCAGGTAGAACGGCTTAATGAGAACAGCACTCACTCAGGGACTGACATTTAGAGATTAACTCTAGTCCTTAGAGGGCAGGAGCGGCCACGCTGCACTGGAATCCTCTGGAACATAGAGAGACTCTAGGATTAGGCCTCCTAACAGTAGTATATCGGTCAACTGGCAACTAAATCTTCACTCAGCCTGTCAGGGAACGCTGAGCTGACCGCGGAAGCCAGAAGCCAGGAAATGAACCTCTTCGACCTAGGGAGCCTTCCCAATTCACGTAGCTTTAGCTCTGAGGAAGGTCCTCTCACAGGTCTCACACACACACGAGTTTCAGAACAGCAACGATCAGCTTCTGCCTCCCTCTGCCCGTAACTTTGGCTCCATGGAGGGAGACAGCAAGCTATAGAACACGAATCCAGAACAGTAATCTCAAGTCCAAACCTATGAAAAGCCACAGTGCACTTTTCATGGCAGAGTTCTTTAGAAGTAACAAGTCCACACAGCAATAGAACATGTACAGAGTGCATCACACAATTCCACATCAGATAGTAAACTCACAGCAGCAGCAGAGCAGCAAGAGCATAGACGAGATAATTCCTAGCAACGGAATTACTCTCAGGACCAAGGCAATATAGTGTGGAGGCTGGGCAAATTCTAAGCTACTTTGATAGACAGGGCTTCAGGCCTGTAATCTAAACTCACGTACCAACAGGGCGGCACGGTTCAACCTCTTCTGATGACGCCACAGTGTGAGGAAGATAGCCCCCACCTTTGCAAAGCATAGTTTAATTCCCAGAGAACGTTCAAGGCCTTCGGCCTACCATTTGAGATAAGCACATACCAGAGAAGCAGAGATACATTTTCTCATGACAAATTGCCAAGTCTTCAGTCTACAATTCACAGGGCCAGCCCTGTGAATTGTCTATGGAGCACCTGACACCCAACATCTTCCCCTCCCCAAAATGTCCTCCTAACTTGGAAAACTCATACCCCTCCCCCCAACTCTCTCCGGCGCGCAACGGAGACAGCTAAGGGAAAAGAGAAAAGCCCTCAAGCAGGGAGAAAAAACTTTCTACACAGAACATTTTGACTTAAGCTCTAAAAATCAATAATGATATTTTAAAAACATTTTGTACATGGTAAGAAACATTAAAAAGGCAGAATCAGAGCAAAACATGTGGTATATAATACAGAACAAAACTATTGTAGAAATGATAAGGCAGTAACAGCAAAATTCTAAGTTTTAAATTAAATGAACAGTGTCTTTAGCAAGGATGAGAAAAAAAAGAGTTCTAAATTTTCTGAAAACGAAAGCTGATGACAGGTGGTTTTTTTTTTTAATCTTTACTCCCCCCCTCTCTTCTCCTTTTTGAAGCGGCTTGTATTGGCGAGGAAAACGAAAGTACAATTCGCAGATAGATCTCAATTAGCAAAAATGATGCGGTGGAGGGGGGGGTGAATCTTTCAGGCAGGTCATAAATTTTCTTGCAGGAATGCAGGCAAAGGTTTGTAAAATCTAAGGAACAGGGAGATCTACTTACTCTTTTGAAGAATTTACACAGTCTCGGTGTTGAAGAGAATCACCTGCAGGTCTTTTTGAATTTGAGGGAGAACTCCAGCGGGAGATTTTTGGACACAGCAGGTCTTGGCTTTGTGGCTAGGAATTATACTGTCGTGACTCTGGCTAACTCTCTAAAGTTCTTGCTCACGACTTCAGGTACACTGATACACAACAATAACAGTGAGATTTCTTTTATTGTAATCACACGGAATTCAAAGCATAACGGTTTCATTTCTGCAAACACACACTTGAAGCTGAAGACGGACCACACAGCTTTCAGGTAGAACGGCTTAATGAGAACAGCACTCACTCAGGGACTGACATTTAGAGATTAACTCTAGTCCTTAGAGGGCAGGAGCGGCCACGCTGCACTGGAATCCTCTGGAACATAGAGAGACTCTAAGATTAGGCCTCCTAACAGTAGTATATCGGTCAACTGGCAACTAAATCTTCACTCAGCCTGTCAGGGAACGCTGAGCTGACCACGGAAGCCAGAAGCCAGGAAATGAACCTCTTCGACCTAGGGAGCCTTCCCAATTCACGTAGCTTTAGCTCTGAGGAAGGTCCTCTCACAGGTCTCACACACACACGAGTTTCAGAACAGCAATGATCAGCTTCTGCCTCCCTCTGCCCGTAACTTTGGCTCCATAGAGGGAGACAGCAAGCTATAGAACACGAATCCAGAACAGTAATCTCAAGTCCAAACCTATGAAAAGCCACAGTGCACTTTTCATGGCAGAGTTCTTTAGAAGTAACAAGTCCACACAGCAATAGAACATGTACAGAGTGCATCACACAATTCCACATCAGATAGTAAACTCACAGCAGCAGCAGAGCAGCAAGAGCATAGACGAGATAATTCCTAGCAACGGAATTACTCTCAGGACCAAGGCAATATAGTGTGGAGGCTGGGCAAATTCTAAGCTACTTTGATAGACAGGGCTTCAGGCCTGTAATCTAAACTCACGTACCAACAGGGCGGCACGGTTCAACCTCTTCTGATGACGCCACAGTGTGAGGAAGATAGCCCCCACCTTTGCAAAGCATAGTTTAATTCCCAGAGAACGTTCAAGGCCTTCGGCCTACCATTTGAGATAAGCACATACCAGAGAAGCAGAGATACATTTTCTCATGACAAATTGCCAAGTCTTCAGTCTACAATTCACAGGGCCAGCCGTGTGAATTGTCTATGAAGCACCTGACACCCAACACTCTGTATTAAGTAAGTGCAGATTAATATATGCTATAAGCTAGCTTTAAGTGTAAAATGTGTTCTTGGAACTAGGGTGTGGGAGCTTGTCATAGGAAATAAAACGCCTTATTTCATGAAGAGTCGGACTTTCGCAAAGTTACCTGGCAGCATTGGGGAGAGACCCTCATGAGGTCATGGGTAGGAGCTATGAATGAATCTGAAGCTCCTGGTTTAGTCCAGCTGCATAGGTTCAGTGGAGGCTGGCAGCTCCGATGTCAGTGGGGTGGTGAACACTCTCCGGGTTTCAGTCAGAACCAGTCAAAACTCTAAAGGAGCTATCTGAGATGCTGAACCCATATTGGCACATACATCATGCTGTTGAGAAATAGCTAGGATCAGACAAAATTGGAGAACATCCAAAATAACCAGATGTCTCAGGATGTAGGAAAACAGCCTGCTATTTTCTATTTTCCTACAACCTGAGACATGTTCTCTGTTTTCCATCCTCTTGAAAAATAGCTGCCCGGACATGTGTGCATGGCAAATGAAATGCTTATGCTACCTTTCATATATAGCACACTCTTTATTCATTTTCCTAAGTAGAGATTAACTTGGATTTACTAGGTGTGGTATTTGCAGTCTCAGCAGGCAATGACTTTCCTATCAAATAAGTATAAAAGTATTTTGTAAATGTGGTTTACGTGTTTATACTGTACTTTTAATGCCACTTTCAGTTCCATGAAAATATATATTATCACAGGCCTATGTTGGTCTTGATCATGAGAAACATAGATACTTTAGATACATCAACATTCCAGTATCACATGTTACTATACTGGAATGCAGTAACCTTTCTATAAAACAATTTTTAAAAATGCTTGCTTTTTCCATGAAAGAAAGGCCACTTACCTATTTTATACAGTATTGTTCATGTCAGTTTAGTTATTGCTATCCAAATACAAATAGAGTGAAATTTAACACTACATTTGCAATTGGAAAGCAACAATTAAACTTACTGCTCACTTAGATTCTATTTTCACCAGCCTTTGCAGAAATACAACACCCCTTTGCAGATGTTCTGCCATGATTCAAATTGTAATGACAGCTAAAAGTGTTTAACCTGACATCCAGCAGTTTGGGAGTGGGGTGGTGGGGTGATTCTTTATGGATATGGAAGTTTCCACAAGAATAGACTTCTAAAAAAAGTGTCACCTTCAAAGTGGTGCTCAAGTTTAGATTCCTTCTTGGATCCTGTAGCAAGTTTTATAGCATCATGATCTAAAGGCACATGAAGTAGAAAGGCTGAAGCTAAGCGGTTCTGGATCTGGTCATTGCCCGGATCACCACAGAGACACACTACCTTGAGTTCCAACATGGAAGCTATGCAATTTATGGTGGGCTTTGACATCAATTTGTTCCAAGTAGCATGAATGCAATCAACAACACCCTCTCACTCTACACCAGACCACTCTAGACTGACTTCTGGTTGTATGCTCTTGAAATAAAGACAGTTTTATTGATAAGGATAAATTAATCCAGATGGATTTATGCGTATGAAAGAAATGCGAGTGAAGTTAACTGAAACGATCATAAAAATATATACTGTTAATCTCGAAGCAACCCCGACAATGGCTGGTTCACAATAATAAAGTATCTCTATTTATAGAAATGCAAGTATAAATACATACTGCTGTACACCTAATTTATCGCACGAGCAAGTGGATATTAAAAGAATTATGAAGAATAAAAAAAACAGAATAACAGAGACAATGTTTAAAATATCAACATCATTCCCAAGGATTCCATCAGGACACATGCTCTGGGAGGCATGTAGGGTATAGTTATAAGTGCCTAGAGTCTTATCGAGTTATAAGAGTCTAGGCACTTATAACTATATGTTGACATGATCAGGGACGCTGACACAACCAGAACTCCCAAATGCAAACACAGACTCTACATGCATACAGTTATATGCCTGTAAGTCTGTTCTTACCTTCAGCCAAACATGCAATGTTCAGGGGCAGGGTAACCTGCTGTGGTTCTATTCCCCCTCCATGTATTAAGAATCCAAGTGAAGGACAGCTCACCAGGGGGAAATATCTAATACTGTCTGTGCCCCAGAGGATCCCACTGCTGGTGCAACAGCAAGCCAGCACTTCCTAAAGCGATCAGAAATGAGCCAAAATGCTTGTTTCCAGAAGAAAACAGGTCAGCAAAGCTAACAAAAGGGTCTCCACTGACCTCTTCTGTTTAGGAAATGAGAATTTCAGCTAATTTCCAGGGTTGTCCCAGTGGTGAGTCCTGCTGGCGTAACATACTCAGCAGAGGTCCAGCAGCATTGAATGCTGTCCCAAAATGTATTTCGGCTCTATTTGTCGACATGATCAGGAATGCTGGCACAACCAGAGCTCCCAATCGCAAACGCAGTGTATACGTGCATACAGTTATTTGCCTGTAACAGTGTTCTTACCTTCAGTCAAACATGCAATATTCAGGGGAAGGTCAGGTCAGCGCAGGGCAACTTGCTTCTATTCCCCTTCCATGTGTTCACAGAATATGTGATATACAGGTGAGTGTAGGGCTGATGCCTGCCTGCTTTTGCAATCCCAGGCCAGCCTCAAAAAAAATTAATAATGCAGCCGAAGTGGTTGTAATTATGACCTTCTTCTGGATACTAATTTGTCTGGCTAGTAACACTTCGATGTCTTATGAATCAAGCATCATTTGACCCAAACGTTCTTCTGAAGCTTGGAATATAAAATAAGATTCTGCAATGTTGATCAGACCTAGCATCCAAAGTTTTGCAGTGACATGCAAAAAAGTAATTGAATGCTCACTTGCTGAAACTAAGCATATTCTAGCACCATTTGACCAGACATAAAATGTGAGAAGTCACATACCTCTGTATCAGCCTTCCTAAACCTGGTGCCTGCTAGATGTTTTTGACTATTATTATTATTATTATTATTATTATTATGCCTTTCCCCTAAATACTGGGAGTCAAGGCTGCTGTACAAAATTAATTAAAACATATAGAATTAAAACATATAAATAGAAATATGCAAAAGTTAAAATAGAATTAAACCAATGGTGGTGTTAAAATATTTTAAAAAATTAAAAGACAAATAACAATCCCAGCATTCCTGACTATTAGCCATACTGGCTGGGGCTGATGGGAATTGAAGTTCAAAACATCTGGAGGGCACTGGGCTGGGGAAAGCTGCTCTGTAGGAACATGATAGTAATTTATGGTTCAGAACATAACCGTCTCTAGACATTTGTTCAAGGTAAGCACTCTTTGGTGTGGAGCGGGAGGGGAGGCGACATAATTTGCTTTCCCAGCCTACAGAGTGTTTGTACAGAATGCATTGAAATGCGTTCCAGACAACAGCAAAATAAGAGCAAATGCTTTATAAAACTGGGCACAGTGCCTCTTGACCCAGGCAGCAAAGGCAGAATGAGACCCACTAAGGAAATAATGCGGGGAAAGGATAATAGGTTGGAGATTTAAAAGCATTGAAGTTACAAGTAATTCTTCTATTCTGCTAAGTGTAGTAATGATTCAATGATGTGCTGAATCTTTTTAAAAGGAAGGTTAAAAGGCAAAATATGAGGAAGTAACTCAAAAGGGGAAAGGAAATCTAGAGTGGTGGTGTTGTAATGACCCAACAGTATATATAAAAAATATGAATGGGAGTGAGGGGCTGATTCATAAACTCCAAATAAATATTGAATAGCTGGTGGAAGTTGCTGGCTGTAGTGTATTCCATAAGCTCCTGGCTCACAGATAACACATATGTAGAGTACTCCTGCAAAATGGAAAAGGAAGAGAGGCAAAAGGTAACTTATAAATCAGTCTGAATGTTGAAAGACCAAAAAGACAAGGCAGGTATATTTGTGGGAAGCAAAGGATTACTTCCTCCAGAGTCCCTGCTCTCACCCTGCATACTAGGATCCTGATCTGAATTGTTTTCTTCTACGCTTACTTTTGAGTGAGATAGATAGATAGATAGATAGATAGATAGATAGATAGATAGATAGATAGATAGATAGATAGGGTGTGCAGAGTGGGTCTGCTCTGACCTGAAATTCGGAGCAGAGCTCTGTTGACCTGCTTCTCTGCTCCAATTTTCGGGGCGGCTCCCTTGCTCTGCATCATTGGATTATCCATCAGAGAACCACTCTGTTTTTGGATAACAGCTCTATTATAGTCAATGGGAATTAACCAAAATGCTTACAGCTCCGTCATTTGTAAAGATAAAGAGATGAAACTTGGCACCATGGTAGCTCAGAAGTAACAATTTAGCCATGCCCAGTTGGAAGCAGATCCTAGATAGACAGACACACACAACAAGACTGAGACAGAGTGGGATTTACAGAAAGATTGGAAAGATAAAGGATTTTTAAAAATATATATTTATTTTTTTAGTGGGCGTAGTAGGATAGAACAAGAACACACGCACACATAAACACACATGCACACACACACTATAACACACAAAGGGAGAGCGTGGGGTGGGCATAAGGCGCTTGGAACTTGGGGTTTGGAGAACAACTAGCACACATGCAAGAACCAAAGAAAAGCAGAGACTGCAAACAGCAAGCAGCTGCAGCATCTCTCTCTCTCTCTCTCTCTCTCTCTCTCTGACTCTTTCCTCTTTCCTTCCTGACGCTGCAAGAGCTAGCAGAAGAAATGACTCGGAAGGCAACGACAAATGGTTATATCATTTGCAATCCCTCCCCCTAAACACTGTGATTGTAGAGGGACAGGGAGGACACTGTGGCTCTTGATTAGCCACAGATGTCAATCTCAAAACCCTGAACGTTTTCCTTACATGGGGAACTGTTTGGTTGACTCCCAGCAACATTGTTTCAAGCAAATACAAGCGTCATACCTGTTGGATACCTACAAACCACTTTGGAGGTCCAACGGATGACTGCTCCGTCCCGAAGGGCTCCGGTGTTTTTAAAACCATCCAGTATCCACCTTTGATTTTAAAGTAATGCTTAGATTGACCCTATGTTACTCTAAAAGTGGGAGAAAATTTCTAAACTAATGGAGTTACTTCAAATGGCACAATTTGCAATCCTCATGTGGCCTGTAGCTGAATTTAATGAAAGCTTATAAATTCATCACATCAGTTTTTGAAGCTTAGGAAATTATAGTTTTATTAAAGTTAAGCAATTCCTTTAAAATATGCAAACTCCAACAACCCTTCTCTGTTTAGCCGCAGTTCCTGCTCATTTGTACCCTCAAGGTTTTTATCTTTTCAGAGTAGGTGTCATTTGAAACAGGCTTCCTTTTCTTATTTAACCACACTGTCCTTCCCTGCAGTTCCTTGTTGTGGGGGAACTATGGGACCGGGGTTCAAACAGTAGTGGGATGAATGAAGGGGAAGAATGTCAGGGCCCCAAAAATAGTTTGTAGTGATTTAGCCCCTACCCCATCTCCCACATTTCCTGAAAAAAAAAGCCAGGAGGATATCAATGGGCAGCTTATTAGACTAGGATTTATTTAACAGGGTGAGATAATTTTTAAAGCCAATCTGTTAAAGTCTCCCTACCCTTCACCTATAATTGCTGAGTTAGGCATAGATCAGCCCCCACCCCAACCTTTTTGACCCGTGGACACATTTGAGAATTTGATAAACTTCTGTGGGCACTACCACAAAATGGCTTCCATGGGGGATGTGGCTATTCACATAATGGCTGCTGTGGAGTCCTCGTTAATCAAAAGGGCTGCAGGAAGAGAAATAGTGAGTCTAGAGGCTGGGAGGGAGGGCAAAGTAGCAAGGCAAGGGGGTAGAGGGGACAGAAAGTGAAAGATTAGAGGCTAGGTCCAGATCTGTACCAAGTATATAGCACTATGAAAGTGGTATGAAAGTGGTATATGGAGGCAGGATCTATACTACTGTTTTATAGCATATCAAAGTGCTCGCCAACTATACACACAAGAAAATGTGGTCATCAATAACATTTTTATTTCAGGTACCGCTGCAACTACAGAGAACAATGAATTTTTTAAAGACTAGTTTCATTTGAGGTTGGCTTCTGTAACCCAGGGAAAAGTACATGCTAAGCAATTTTTAACAAAATACTGAAAAAAATCTGTAATAACTTTTAAAAGGTAGTCTTTATACTTGAAACCAAGATTGTAGCAAATAGGTTAACTTGTAAAATATTAAATTTATGTTAATTTTATACTGGTAGCAGAAGACATACTTGGTCAAAACCTAGGATCTTGCATACAAACAAAGCCATCAAGGTAACCCATGACAGTTTTTAAAAAAATACAATTCTTGCTTACATTTTTCTATTTTTGCATGCTATGAAAAGGAGAGGGGAAGCAGCTGGAGGTTGTAAAATGTAGAACCTTGCATCTCATTAGCATTCTTTATTCTGTTGTAGCACCTTTTTAAAAATGTGAACATTTTTGTTTTGCAATGAAACTATAAACATTTATGCCAATTTCTAAAATTTTCATCACACCAAAAGCTCTTAAAAATTATTTTGCTTCTGAACACTAAAGAAGTAACTAAATATATTTGTACTGTAGAAATCTTAGGTAAGGAAATCAAAGTACCTTAGTTATTCATCTGATTATATATTTATTATCTGCAAAGTTTACTTAACTACATTTCTATATCGCCAAGAGTGATACAGCGATTTTAATACTAGGATCATACCCAGTGATCTTCATTCCATGGCCCTTCAGGGAAAACTCTTAAAATAGTCAGAGCAGTCGGTACTGCTCGGATCCTTAAACTAAGGTCGCAAGTTGCAGTGCGCTGAACCAGTCAAAAGGGAATAACTCAACATTTTCTCAACAGTTACTTCAGCATCAGTCATCGTAAAACAGACCAACACAACTGAACAAGAAGGCACTTCTAGGCAGGCACAACAGGGTTTCCTTTAACATTGCTTATTCACCATCTTCCATGACAGAATGAACAGTGAAGGTGCCAGAATCAGAGGTCGACTCGCATTCCAAGACAGCTTTGGTGCTTTCACTGCTGATGGGAGAGCTGCTGGAAAGGGAAACCAAGCCAGAATCCTGACTACTGGGTGGTGAAAATACATTTGCTTTTGTTTCAGAGTAAGAGGAGCTCTCCTCAAAAGTGAAAATCTGGGGGACACAGGTAGGGGTCCCAACGCTCTGTCCCAAGTAGGAGGTGGAAGGATAGTAAGAATGCATCCTGTACTGGGAACTCATGCCATGGCGATTCTCTGGGCTTTTCACCAGTGGGTTCCCCATATCTCCAGAGGTGGTTTCACTGGCCACAGCCATCTGGTACTGGGAGTAGTTGTACAGGTTGTTGTAGTAAGGATACAAGGAGGGCTGGTAAAAACTGCTGTAGTAGGTGGAGTCCACAACTAAATCAGACGCGCTCTCCAGATGCCCTCTGCTGGCCAGGGAAGGAATGTCCTGAATCAGCATCCGTCCCTCTGTAGATGAGGCAGACCATGAAGTTCCGGTGGGAGTGGATTGTGGCGGGCTGCTGCTTTCTAACAATAGGCAGGAACCATTGGCATTGCTCTCTTTCTTAACATACATTTCTGTGGCGCTGGGCAGAGGGATGGGGTGGCTGATGCCCAGCTCTTCCTCTTGAGCTTGCTGCCTTCTCAATGCAACCTGGGCGGCCATCACCCGTTGCCTCTCGGCGATCAAGCTGCATTTCTTACACTGGCAATCCCTCCATGCGCAGAAGCGCTTGTGCCCTTTCAGAGCCGAGGAGAAGCCATGGTTCCGACAGCGCGCGCACTTAGGGAGTCGGGGAGATTTTTTCCCCGAGGTAGCGGCGGCCCCGCCGCCGCCGCCACCACTACCACTACCAGCAGGACTCTGGCTCAGGACCCCCGCGTTGGTTCCAGCTCCTGCCAGACCGGCGGATTTCCCAAAAGTGCCCATCTTACCCCCCGGGCCTTGATGCTCCGAGGAAGCCGAGGAGGGCTTGTTGAAAGACGACTCGTTGGGCATCGCGTCCCTCGGATCAGGTTACTCGATCGGGAAATGGGGGGTTCGAATTTGCTAGGCGGGGTGGGGGAGGCAGCAGAGCAGGCACAAGTAGGGTGTGTGGGTGGCTGCCTTAATGGTCAATCAGTGCTGATTTCGACTTCTCAGGAATGGGACGGGGCTGCTCCTGCTGCCCTCGGCCTGGTGGCGCTTGCTCGGATTTGCTCGCGCTTCTGCAGCTGGATGCAAAAGTCCAGCACGGCAGCAGGCGCTTTGCAAAAGGAGCCTCGGGGCCCACTTGCAGAACTGTCGTTGCTCCTTCTTGCGAGCCGCGCATGCCGCACGAACGGTTCCCGGGGGCAGGACTGGACGCCGGGCCGTGCCAGGCTCCGCCCCCCCACGTGCGAGGCCGAGGCCAGAGCCGGCCTCATATCAAAGTGCACTAACAAGTGTTGGGGCCCATGACACATGCCATATACCGCGTTTATATTGCTTTCACAGTGTTACATCCTGCTTGGTGTAGATGTGTCATGGGCCCCAATAGTGCACTTCAATACCAGTATAAAGCACTAGTGTAGATCCTGCCTAGGAGCTGGGAGTAGTGGCAATGTAAAGAGGTGAAGGGGCAGAGAAATAGCGAGGCTAAGTCTGGGAGTGGAGAGAAGCAGAAAGATAAAGTAGTGGGTGGGAGAGAAAGAGCCAGGCTAGGGACTAGGAAGGGAGAGAAAGAAGCTAGAGATGCTGAAGTGAGAGAAATAGTAAAGGAAGGGGCTGCATGGAGAGAAATAGCAAGACTAGAGTCTGGGAGTGAAGACATAGGGCTCATCTACACCTGCAGACCTTCTGCGGGGGGGGGGCAATCATGGGCTTCTCCACTTCCAGGATCATCCTTCAGGGTGCAAATGAAAGAAGGTCATTCTAGGGGTAAAAAAAATTTAAGAAGAGAAGGATTGTGAAGCTTCAATCCTGCGTAGGACTGAACCCCCCCCCCCCCCACTAAACAACTTAGTGCTTGAAGACGCAGAGAGCTGTCCTGGGGATGGCGAAAATGCTCTTCCCCTCACCCCTGATACCCATCCATTCTCCCTTCTGGCCTCCTGGCCTGTTTACTCACCCCAGCTACTTGCAGGGAAGAAGGGACGACCGCAGGAGTGGGCCCCTCACTGCCCATGGACCTTGGGGTTGTCCCGGGGCACAGTAAAATTTGGTAAAACCACGGCCTCAGTTATCCTGGGCAAAGTCAGTGGTCATCCCTGGTAAACCCCGTGATCCCCTGTATGTCATTTAGACGCTCAGGGATGACCACGTGACCAGCCCGGGATAAATGGCTGGTGTAGACATGTCCCTAGAGAGAGCAAAGGGGAATGATCTGTGTGGACAGAAGAAGATTGAGTGGGGTTCAGAAGCAACTCTTCTGTTCCTGCCTGCTGATCAGCTGATCAGCTGATCAGCAGAAGGTTCAGGAACAGGAAGGAGAATCTGGTGCCCCATAATTTTTCAAGTTTTCTATTAAAAATAAATGTTTGAAGGGGGCAGGAAGTGGAGAGCTTCACGTGTGCCATTGGAGATCCCCGTAGGTGGTATGTTGGGGACCCCTGGCATAGATGAGTGTTCAAAGTCTCTCAGAGTTGTCATGGGCAGGGATGGATGAATCTGTACATTACAATTTCTCATTTTTCCAGTCTTAAATTTGGTTTGTATCAACAATTGACATTTTCTTTTTTTAAAATGCATGAAAATTCATGTGCATATTTGCATACAATTTCTCCTAATACTTGCCTTTTTATGTAACTTTGCCTAAGATAGTATTTTTTGTAATCTAAAGTATTTCTGAACATTTTTTAAAAATGAATCAATGCATTATTGTGTGCATTCCCCTAATATATGCATTTTTATACTCCTTTTGTATGGATGTACTCCTTTTTTTAAAATGGAGAACTCCCTTCCAACATTTGGAGGAGTGCAAATTTTAAAGGAGAACTGTGTTTCAGTTAGGCTGCTCGTTTGTGGGAATGGATGGTGAGATTAAAGAGATGACACGATAAGTTGGATTTAAACAAGGGCCACATTTATTAATGCACAAGGTAGATGGAGGCCTAAGCGGGCATCCTGTCTTTGGCTAACGTCTTGGCCATAATTGGGATCGGGCGAGCCATTCAATATCCTGGTAGGTGTCGCTGGTGCGTCGACTCCTACCAGGATTCCCCATTTGGGGTAGGTAGGCCTTCCTATGTCACCTCCCCTCAGGCTGCAAACCTCAGAGTGGGTGAATAAGGTTGGCCTCAGAGGTAACCCTTATCCCCACACCTGGTGCCACAGGACTCCCAGGTGAGGGCCTCAGATGTCACCAATCATCACAATGGTGCCTGCAAATGCTCACCAAACCTGTACATGCTCCCAATGCCCGCACACCTGCCCTCAATTAAATGTGACCAAATTCAACCCATTAACCTATTTAGCGCTCTCCCATTGTTTTACAGTGTGAAGTAGGCGGGGAAAAAAACCAAATAAAGTTTGAAGTTAAGAAATTCCTACTTGGCCATCAAAAAGGCAGCCAGCAAGCCCACACTGTCTACAGGGAGGGAGGGAGGGTTCAGAACAACAAACAAAAGCGGGAAGGGGAGCCGCGGAGGCCAGTTAAATAGGCCTACGGCTCCACCCCCAGCTGGTGGCCTCATATGGAGGCTGCCTATGGCAGTCCTCCATGCGTCATCTTCGCCATCACCCGCAACTGCCTCCGCCTGCCCAGGCAAGCCGAGCATGGCAGGAAGGGCCTTTATGCATCATCAACAAAAAGGACACTGATCTGCATAAAGGAATTTAGATGAATAAATGCAAGTTTAGATGAATTAATGCTAATTTGAAAATAAGTGTTATAATGTAAATTGAAATACATTTTCTTCGTGGGGAAGGCTGTGGTGGTACCTCCCTTTTAATTTTTCTTTTAGTCAATGAAACTGTGAAAAAATTTCAATTGATTTTGTCACACCTTTTTTTCTCTATCCTCAAAGCTATTTTTCGAGAACGACATATTTCACCTTCTGTTGCTTTAGTGCACTGCAACAGTTTTTTTTAAAAGAAAAACATTTTGTACATTTTAAAAGCATGCTTACTTGACCGAGAAAAATCCAATAAAATGTGCCATCCATTCTGTTGCTTTAGGAGTGACACAGCGAGCACAATCTTCCCCAGAGTGGAACACCCTCTTTCATGTTTCAATGTGATCCCACCCCCATGGCATAAAGTATCAGGAAAAAATAATGTGTGGTATATTATTGTATAATCATAGAACAGTAGAGTTGGAAGGAGCCTATAGGGCCATCGAGTCCAAACCCCTGCTCAATGCAGGAATCCATCTTAAAGCATAGCTGACAGATGGCTGTCCAGCTACCTCTTGAAAGCCTCTAGTGTGGGAGAGCCCACAACCTCCCTAGGTAATTGGTTCCATTGCCATACTGCTCTAACAGCCAGGAAGTTTTTCCTGATGTCCAGCTGGAATTTGGCTTCCTGTAACTTGAGGAAGTTATTCCGCGTCCTGTACTCTGAGATGATCGAGAAAAGTTCCTGGTGCTTCTCTGTGTGACAACCTTTCAAGTATTTGAAGAGTGCTATCATGTCTCCCCTTAATCTTCTCTTCTCAAGGCTAAACATGACCAGTTCTTTCAGTTTCTCCTCATAGGGCTTTGTAAGAGACAAACATTCTAGAAAGCAGAAGAATATTCCTGGTATCTAAATGATTATGAAGCATAGATCCCAACCTTAGTTGCTTATCTTAAACACACACAGACCTTGAAATGTCAATGTAGTCTTTATAAAAAAAATAATGACTTAGCTTCAGGAAAGAAGGCCCGTTTTGGATATTTTTCCTTCATTAGTATTACATGACGCAGCTGCAACTGAACAATGAGACCTGAGATTCTTTGTGTTATAATGAATCCTAAGACTGACCCCTTGAGATGGATAACCAGGCATGAAGGAAAGCTCTGTGCTCCCCCCACATGACCTAGAGTGTCTGCCTATTATTAAAACATGTGCTGTATTGGCAGAAGTGTTTCCTAAGAGTCAGAACATAAGACACAAAGACTGTTTTCACAGTGTGGCACATTCCCTATAAATATGTACAAACAGATGGTTCAGGGCAGCCCACGCTCCTTAAAAGAACTCAGGCAAACCTGTGCTTTAACAGTAAACAGTATATGGAAAAGCAGTACTGGGAACTAGTTCTGTTTGGCTGGTATGTTTTATTTAAGGATTGGCCATTATTGGCACATACAATCTATTCCAGTGTTTGATACAAGTCCCATTCAGGACTTCTCCCACTTGAGATTACAACTGTGTGAGGTGGGATTAGGGATAGGAAACCAATGTTGGTTTTTAATCCCCCCGCAATCTAAAATGTAGTTGTCCCAAATGTTGAGATTTAAACAACAGCAAACTTCCACTTCACATGAAAATTCATTATTTCTACTCAAACATGCATTTTTGTCTGCAATTTTGCCCAACATGCTCATGTTTTGCAAACAAATTTCCCAATATTATGCTGTTTTGAACATTGTTTTTTGAAAGTTAAACTCCACAACAAAATTTGTAGAAGTGCAAATTTCAAAGAATAGCGAATTTTGGTTCACATTGTCATTCAAAAGTGAGCAATTAGGTAAGTTCACCTTAAAATGCAAACTGAACCAATTTCTCCCCACCACCACCCCATGCCTAGGTGGGAGAAAAGGACCAGACTTGCTGTACCCTCTCTCTGTCATCCATCCTTGCCACCATTCATGCTTGGAAGGTCAGTCAGAAACTAGCACTTTGCTCAAATCTGCTCTCTAATTTCCCAAATGTTTTCTTCCCCTGTGAAAAAAGCAGTGCTGACTACAGGTTTTGAGGGTCCTTAGGGAAGACATCTCAATGGGCCACTTTGCTCAGTGAGTCAACCTTCCTGACACCATTATCAGCAGCTGCTACTGCTCCTCAGCCTTGGCCCAGAGATCCTTCTTGCTGCTCTACAAGCCCCCTTGCTCTCTGCTTCTAGCTCCACTACCAGATGAATTCCAGCTTTATTGCCTGACTGTGACTTTTGTTAGTTTCCCATCTTTCCGGTGCCATGCTGTGCTATGCAGTGGAAACTATCACTGTTTGGTTTCCAACAGAGCACTCATATAGGACATCTGGAGGACATTCCTGTGATGAGGAAGCAAAGTACCATGCGATTTTGGTTTTTGCACACTGCCTTTGCTCTTTCTTCCTATTTATTTATTCAACTTGTGCCCCACCTTTCTACCAAAAATGGCACTCAAGGTGGCTTACAATATCTAATAAAGCAATAGTAAAATGAATGCAATTAAGTAAGCATAATTAATTAAGCACAATTAATTAAGTACAATTAATTAAATGCAAAAATAACAGAATTGTAACCGCCTCCAGCCCATTTACACACCAAAGGCCTGCCTGAATAAAGCAACCTTTGCCTGCCAAAAGAAGGACAGAAGAGAGAGATTAAACTTAGCCTTACTTCAGCAGGGAGTTCTATAGCCAGGGTGCAGCCACTGAGAAGGCCCTCTTTTGCACTGGCACCAAATGAAGGTGTTGGTCTCAAGAGAAGAGCTTTTACAGAAGTTTTTAAGAACTGAGCAGCTCATATGGAAGAAGATGGTCTTTCAGCTAGCCTATATGAATTATGCCACCACTGCACAGTCCCAACTTCCAGCATCAGATGTGTGGGCAGGAAGGCATATCAGCTTGGGTGGTGCAGGGGTAAAATTTGGTCTGTGAGGAAGAAGAGCCTGTTTAATGTGCACACATGAAATCCGAACAAACCCTTTAAGGGATATCCTTGGAAGCACAAACATAAGCACATGGCTTAATCTCCAGGAGCCTGGATGTTACACCTAAGGATGGAACAGATCTGCTGGATTTCATGTTTTCAAATACGGGAGATCAACAATTGTATGTCTCTTTGTCTCAGCAGTCCTAGGGGCATTCGTAGGTGCAATTTAAAACTTGCATAGTATGTAGTATAGCCTAAAATATTTAAAGCTGCAACTCTATGATTCCTCCCTGGCATGGTATAAAAGGGGTTGCAGGATACAGTGAATCTACCCCTTTGGGGGCAGAGAGGAACTTATGCTCACAGAGGCCCCCAAACAGAACCAGAAACTATGCCAGCTTGATAGGTAACATAGTAATTTCACTCCCTGCTGGGGGAAAAGTGAGGGGGGAAAGTCCCTCCCTTTCTTCCAGTGAAAGCCAGCAGGGCATAGGAAATGGTGGTTCTTGGACCAGATATTTCACCCGTTTTAGGATTTCTCGGTAAATCTACTATCTTCTCCCATGCAGACTGTAGACCAAATGTGGACTCCATGGCTTCAACACCATGACAGTGTTCCCCAGCTTAATGAAGGGTTCTGGAGAACTTGAAAGTGTTTTCATTAATTTGTAACATTTTGGTTGATCCTCATAATTGCCTGACCATGAATTTAGGACCCCCCCTCCCATAATGGAACAAAAAGAGCTTCCTTTTCTTTTTTGTAACTCATGCAGGCTCACATAATGCTATATACATAATTATTAGGGGTGTGCACGGACCCCCCGGATCGGATCGGGACCCGGATCGGGACCTCCAATTTTGTCCCGGACCGGTTCGGACAAAATCGGAGGCCCCCCGGACCGGATCGAGTCCGATCCCGACCCAAAAATCGTACATTTTTGGATCGGCCGCCATTTTTTTCCCCATAGACTTGCATTGCAATGCAAGTCTATGAGGAAAAAATGGCGGCGGGTGGGTAAGGGGGGGCCTAACTCCCTCCCCCCCCGGGGCCGTCCGCTGTGGACGGCCCCGGCAGGTAAACCCCCTCCCCCGCGCTCCCTACCCCCCCTGGGGCCGCCCGCTTCCATCCGCTGGCGCCCGCGGGCGCCAGCAGATAGAAGCGGACGGCTCCGGGGGGGGTAAGCCCCCTTCCCCGCCACTGCTTACCTTCTCGGCCCGTCCGGCGCCGGCGGCTACTACCAGCGGGCTCCGCGGCCTACTCTCGAGTAGCGCGCCGGGTGATGACATCACCCGGCGCGCCATCCTAGAGCAGGCCGCGGAGCCTGCTGGGAGTAGTAGGCGCCGGCGCCGGACGGGAGCCGCCGGGCCGGGCAGGTAAGGGCCCCCCTCCCCCCCTCCCCCCCTCCGTGCACCCCCTCCTCCCCTCCACACCCCCCCTCCTTACCTTTCCGGCCCGGCGGCTCCCGTCCGGCGCCGGCGCCTACTACTTCCAGCAGGCTCCGCGGCCTGCTCTAGAGTAGCGCGCCGGGTGATGACATCACCCGGCACGCCATCCTAGAGCAGGCCGCGGAGCCTGCTGGGAGTAGTAGGCGCCGGCGCCGGACGGGAGCCGCCGGGCCGGAAAGGTAAGGGCCCCCCTCCCCCCTCCGCGCGCCCCCTCCTCCCCTCCACGCACCCCCTCCTTACCTTTCCGGCCCGGCGGCTCCCGTCCGGCGCCGGCGCCTACTACTTCCAGCAGGCTCCGCGGCCTGCTCTAGAGTAGCGCGCCGGGTGATGACATCACCCGGCGCGCCATCCTAGAGCAGGCCGCGGAGCCTGCTGGGAGTAGTAGGCGCCGGCGCCGGACGGGAGCCGCCGGGCCGGGCAGGTAAGGGCCCCCCTCCCCCCTCCGCGCGCCCCCTCCTCCCCTCCACGCACCCCCTCCTTACCTTTCCGGCCCGGCGGCTCCCGTCCGGCGCCGGCGCCTACTACTTCCAGCAGGCTCCGCGGCCTGCTCTAGAGTAGCGCGCCGGGTGATGACATCACCCGGCGCGCCATCCTAGAGCAGGCCGCGGAGCCTGCTGGGAGTAGTAGGCGCCGGCGCCGGACGGGAGCCGCCGGGCCGGAAAGGTAAGGGCCCCCCCTCCCCCCTCCGCGCGCCCCCTCCTCCCCTCCACGCACCCCCTCCTTACCTTTCTGGCCCGGCGGCTCCCGTCCGGCGCCGGCGCCTACTACTTCCAGCAGGCTCCGCGGCCTGCTCTAGAGTAGCGCGCCGGGTGATGACATCACCCGGCGCGCCACCCTAGAGCAGGCCGCGGAGCCTGCTAGTAGTAGTAGGCGCCGGCGCCGGACGGGAGCCACCAGGCCGAGAAGGTAAGTGCCCCCCTCCTCCCCCCCCCGCTGTCCACTTTCATCGGCGGGCGCCCGCTGGCGCCCGCCAATGGAAGCGGCGGTGGGCGCCAGTGGGCGCCCGCCGATCCGCCGATCCGCCGAACCGGTTCGGAGCTTTTTCGGACCGGTTCGGATTGGATCGGCCGATCCAGCTGCGGGATCGGAAATCGGATAATTTATCCGATTTCCCACTGGACCGGACTCGGATCGTGGATCGGGTCCGATCCAGTGCACATCCCTAATAATTATACATAAATAAAATTATGGCTGTGCACTCTGCTACGCAAATCCTAAGTTTCGCTGGAGTGGGGACATTTTTTAAACCATTGGATAACTTCAGGCAGAGAGAAGCCCCACCAGAGCTTCGAAGGTATCCAACAGGGTTTTAAGGTTTCCTCTAAGGCTTGTTTTTGACTGTCAGGCTCATGGTGGAGTCACTCACTGCACTTTTCTTGGTGACCATCTTGTTGAGGCGCTTGGAAATGCATATGATCTCCTCCTCCCTGCCCATGGCACCTGTTTCTCATTTTGCCTGGGGGTGTGAGGGGAGGAGGAAGAGGGGGAACAACACCCCAGGATGCTGCTGACTGAGCTGTGCAGCAGTCTGGCTGGCCGTGGTTAGGAGCAGACGAGCATCCATTGTATGTGCCAGTCCAAGGCATGACAGGAATTGTAGTCCTGTCACACTCTGTGGCTCTTTCAACGTCTGGGCATGGGGTGGTGAGCTGGTACTGTGCTTCCCAGAAGGGAATGTGTGGCACCCATGTTTTGCTCTGTGAAGCATTGTGAGAGATGTAGTTTGGCGAAAGGATGCTTGATGCTTCCTTGCTGAGGAAAGGACTACAAGCCCCAAGAAACCCCACTGGCATATTAGATTTTCCACAAAAGTGAACTTTAGAGAAGAGAATGAAGCAGAAAGGAAGTAAGTAGAGGGGAATTAATTGAAGAATGCGTGGGGAGGAGCAAGAAAATAGCCAAGGACAGTCAAACTGAAAGGGGGGGGGTGAAAGATAATAAAAAGGAATGGAGTAGAAGCTGCAAGAAGAACAGAAAAAGAACATAGTTTACATGGCTTCCAAAAGGAAGTTTGACACGGTAGTGTTAATATTGTGTCTTATGCAGGATTTTATGGTTTTAATTGCTGTGAAGAGAGCGGTTATCCAAAAATGGAGAGGTGCTCTGATGGATAACCCGACAAAGTGGAGCAACCGAGCTGCTTTGAAAATCAGAGCAGAACAGCCCCTCAACCAAGCTGTGCTTCAACGTTCGAAGTGGAGCAGAGATGCTCTGCACAGCCCTACATCACATCCCCCTTCTGTAGGTTGACACTCTCTTCTGCTCAACTAAGTGCCAAGTTGTCAAATCCTTAACATTCTGCAATCCAAAATTAGCTGTACACACACACACACAAATACACTCACTACAAATAAAAATAGGAAAGCTATACTTTGCAAATTAAAAACAGTGGGTACAAATTTACAGTGCACATTTTATGTATTAAAAAATATTAGAATCATTTTAAAATGCCATCAACCAACTTCCCTTTAAAACAAACAAACAAAATAACCTTAACCGGTGGATACGTCTTCATATTTTTCATGAGTTCAATCTCATGCATTTCATACATTTTTGACTGAATCATGAGTTACAGGAAGTTTTAATTATTCCCCCCTTGATTGTATGTCTTTTCTAATTTACAGTTTGAAAGGAAGCAATCAAGGCTGTCGAAGTGCTACTCAGACTCAAGGCCAAACTGATGCAATCAGACGAGGGGAAAGGTCATTTTTAAAGTACTACAAAAGCAACACACCCACAACACTGCAGTCATTGCTTTTAGCAGCAATTTGCCTTGAACTACACCACTTTTACCTTTTTTATTTCACAAACACAACTAAATGGAGATAGTTTAACACTCCACAGTTCAATCAATGTACTATGAGTGAAAGTTTAGGTGGATAATTTCAAAAAAAGCCTTGAAATAGTTCCTCACTAGGAATGTGATTTGGATTTTAAAAGAAAAAGAAAAAATAGTGATTCTATCATTGGTTTCAATGTGAATGAAAGGGGATATAAGATGAGGCTGAATTTTTGATTACTTGAACTGAGTTGTTCTATACATCCAGAGTGATCTAAAATGGGGAACAAAACTTGCTTTGCCTTGGGCCAAGTCTATACGAGGTTGCATGGGCGCCTCGTGGTTCGACATCCTACATTTGCCCTCCTCCAGGGGTAGCCTGATGACAAGAAGCGCAAATGTGGGGTTTGTAAGGAAGCCTTGCCATGCACCATTTTTCCCATTTGAGTGTAATTGCGCAACTGTTTGATCGCGCATAGGCAACCCAGTGCCCATTCAGCTTGCTGAGTGCCCCTTTCCCATGTCCTGGTGTATGCCAGCACCTTGCTATAATTCCTTCAATTTTTTCATTTTTTTTCTTTGCAAAGCTGGACATCCATTCCTGTGCCCTGGCAACCCAGTGCTTCGCTACATGCCATAATTTTTATTTATTTATTTATTTTTACATTTTCCTTTCAATGCAAAGCTTTAGGGAGCACGCTTGCTGGCCCGCCCCCCTGTCCTGTCCAGCCAATGTGACCAATCAGGCATTGGCACTGTTTGGGGCATGCCCCAATGCAACTCCGGATCAAGATGACAGATGGCAGATGCCGCCATCACCTTGATGCAAGCCAAAAATGTTGGGGTAAGTAGACAACTATTTTAAACTGGAGTTTCAGGGGAAAGCCCTAGAATGGCTCCGCAATGGTGGCTGTGTCATAAAAATTACCTGCTGCCACTGTGGATCTACCCTGGGGCTTTCCTCTCATCAAGATGTACCCCTGGTCTCCTTTCTTCAAAACTGATCAGGGTTTCTTTCAGATGGAAGAGTCTTTTGTGTCATTCTGAAGCAGGTGTTTCTCAGTGTCATTTTAGCACCCTGGTTTGTGTGTCTACATGTGTGTGTATGTGTGTGCATGAGTGTGTTTTGATTTATAAAGCAGTGCAGTTGCAAAAAATAAAAAAAGTTGTTGCATTTAAAAAGAGAATCTGAAGCACAGGGCAAGAAGGTTGCATTTAACTTAAGGTCACTTCCGAGTAAACACGGAGAAGCTGTAAGTCCCATTGATTTCACCTTATAATATCAGATCTCTAGGCTAGTCAATTTCACAACCCTATCTAATCCAACAACAGGATCTAATCAGTTTCACAACCAGACTAGAAAAAAATGCCTGCTGTTGTTAGCTACATTATTCTATCATAGCACATTGTAATTTACAAATAATAGTGCCTTTAGCACAGTTCTAGAGGATTGCAGCTAAGATTACTTTCAAGTAAACATGGTTAGGGATTGAGTTGTCAGCCCTATCAATTTCAACTGAGAATGCCCAATCATTAGTCTAGTCAATTTCACAACTGGATCTAGTCAACAACCCGAACTAGTCAGTTTCACAACAACCTGGCTAGGGAAAACTTGCTTTCTTGATTCTCCCTGTGTGTTAGTTGTGCCAAGGTTATGGATGGGACCTTTAGTCCAGAACATGAAATAGCTCTGAATCTGGAAATTTATAGCAAGAAACAGATAAGTACATCTCTAACACATTATCTACCTTCCATTGAACAACTTCTTCCACTGTGCCTCAATCACACATTTCCCTATCCTGAAAAAAAGTGACGCTACTGGTCTGCTGTTTCCCTCCTTAAAGGGCTTTCTGAGGTAAGAATAAAACACAGAAGAAGCATTGAAAAAATACAGAGGGATTAGAAGTGGCTTATAGCATGATCTGGTTTTCCTCTAAAATCACTCGGAGACATGACAGTTGCACATTAAAAACCTCATCTGGAAGCACCCTGGTTCCTGCCACCTGTGCACCAAATGACCATAGTTGGACATTTCTTTTTCTGACCCTTGTTGAGGACTAGACTTTTTTTTCCAGTCACTGTATGTGAATACCTACCATCCTTTATCAAGTGACAAGTTACCCCTGTGTGATTAATAACCATTTCACAAAACAAAACCAATCATCTGTCTTGTTCTGCCAAATGTGAGATTTGTATGATATTTCCATATCAGATCAGAAACCAAAAGCCATTATAGCATTGTTCTCACCACTTGTTTATCTAGTGGCTGGCAATATGCACGCTCTGGCAAGTTACCACTTGACAAATAATTATTTGTATTCACCTCATGTGCTGATGGTATTTCTATGATGCACAATTGATGGATGGCCTAAGGGACTGGCTTTAGAGATCTTTATTCGCTCTGACACCTCAAGCTGTAATGTAAAGCTGAAACTTTTGTGCTGTCCATAGAATATAGGAATATCTCACTTTATATTTCTTTGCTTTGTGATATTTAAACTGAGGCAACATTAAGCCTTGATTTTGTATCCAAGGCAGGGGTTATTATTATAGTTTATATTGAATTGAATTTTAAAGCAAACCATTATTTTTAAACTGTGATATTCAAACAGAAATTAAATAAAAGTTTATTTACTTACACATTATAATTAATGCATACTGCTCCACTGAACATTTTAAGCTATTAAAATTAGGCATGCACCAACATAAATACACCTCCCCCCAGCAGTAATTAGCAATATTGAAAACACACAGAAGAAACCCCTTATCCAGGTTCATACTTGTTCTAGGAATAAATTCTCTTGGGGTGGGTGAGAACAGACAAACAAATCTCTTCTACTTATTTCACAAACAATACCTTATAGAGCAGTACATGTTACACAAAATTGACTTTCCCCAAATTGGTGTCCTCCAGATATTTTGGGACTACAACTTGGCACCAGGATACCTAGCAGACCACCTTCCCTTATATATACCCAGGTGACATCTAAGTTCATCTGAGGAGGCCTTGCTGGTCATTCCAAAATTAATGGAATGCCGCAAGTAGAACCTCAGTGGTGGGCCTTCTTGGTAGTGGTACCCATCCTTTGGAAAAAAAAAACCCTCCCCTGTGCAGTTTGGGAGGCAGAAAATGAAAATGTAGCATCTTTCAAACAGCTCCTGAAAACAAGCTTTTTCAGCTAGGCTTTTTTCTGGGCTGTAACTGCTGTTCTTATGCTTTGAGGTTATTGTTTTTTAGTTGGGTTCAGTGTTTAGCACAAGGGTGTTGAACCTCTTTCAGCCATGAGCTGAATTCCATTTTGGAGAAGCACTTGGGGCCCATGTATCAATGGTGGGTAGGGCCAAAGGCAAAAGGGGACGGCCCAAGAGAAGAAATTGTGAGGCCCAAAATACCAGCAAATACTTCAAAATTTTAGAACCAGCAAAAATACACAAACTCCAGGGCTTCTCCAAAGAATCAATGGCTGGGGAAAAGAAGGTGTGTGTGGCCTTCTGGGGTTCCCCAGAAGGCCAGATTGGGACCCAGCTAGACCGGATGGAGCCCCCAGGCTTGACATCCTGCACCCTGGGAGCTGCCCTGGGAGCAGAAATACTCCTGCTGAAGAGTGGGATAGAAACCCTTTAAAATAGCCAACTTCACACATGGATCACATGAAGGGGGAATCTTGTGATTACTGGGGTTGGAGCCTCATTCTTGGCCCTGGCACCAGAGGTCCATGCATTGTTATAGACTCTCTGTGTGTAGAAAACTGTTCACACATAGGATTTTCCCATGCAGACATGGACATCTGGGGGGCAGGGGTAGCAGTGTTCCTGATGCTGGGGGCCAGCAGCATGCTCTCACTCCCAGTAATCTTATAACACATGCTTTACATAGGAAGGAGGCTAATCAATGAATCAATCAATCTGGGTAAGGTATCACATGGAGATTGGGTAAAAGCCATAGGGTACATCAATGTTAGAATGGTGGCAATGCTGCACAGCCATAACATCAATAACTTGCCAGTTCCAAAATGCCTGAAAGATATTGCAATTTCAACAGTGGAGGCTGGTGGCTCCGATTTTGGTGGGGCTGCAAATCCACTCTGAGTTTCAGTCAGAACCAGCCAGACCACTGAAGGAGCTGTCCAAGGTGCCAAATAGATTTTGGGGATAGATTTAATCACATTGAATAGTTCTTTTAGAGTTCTGGCTGGTTATGACTGAAACCTCACATGGATTTACAGCCCCACTGAAATTAGAACTCCCAGCTTCTGCTGGATTTCAATAGGAATCATCTCATTGTGACACTGATACTTATGATTTTGACCAATTTATCATTAAATGTAAAAGCAGGGGGATTGAGAAATAGCTCAAACGATTATAACATTAGGATGCAGGTTTTAAACATAAATTTTAAATGGAGAAGAAATCACAGATATTAAGACCAAAACAATGCCATATTGCAAACTTCTAACCTAGGTTTTACAAAATTGCTTTTTCTTTTCTTTTCTTTTTTTGGCCCTTCTGAGGTTTCACACTTCTCTTATCAGTTGCTGCCTCTGAAAGTGATTGAAAGCAGAGCCATTGCTGCGAGTCATGAACTCTTTATCTTGTCAAGCTTACTTCAGAAAGCAGGAGCCAAAGAAAGACATAATTTAATCAGAAACCATTAAGAGGGAGTTAATATAAATGCTGTTTTTTTATGCCACTATAAAAATATTTATAGTGGCATATTTCAAACAGTAATTGAATGAGGGAGGGGAACCTTTTGTCTGCCTTTTTTCCAGCCGTGGTCAGCTGGGAGAAAGGACAACTGAGCAAACAATTAGTATAGTAGTTAAAGCTGGATATTACCAGGAAGGTGTATATTCCAATAAACTACTGTCAATGTTCTGACACACATAATGGCATTTTCTTATGGTCTTGCAATGTGTTCCTTACTGTGGAGCTCTTCAGATAACAACTAAAGGCACGACTGCAGGTATGTTAGTGCAAACCACTTTCCTTGTTCTCATTGTTATCCAGCTGTCATAGCAATCCAGGTCTACAATCTGGGAGTGAATGAATTCATTGAATCATGCAGTTGAAGGTACTTGGCATACAGTCTGCCACCATGCTCAGTGCAGACTCTGCAATGCAGGATACAACTGACAGGTGTCTGTCCAGTCTCTGCTTAAATACCTCCACAGCAGAACCCAGCACCTCTCGAGGCAGTCTATGCCACTGCCAAATAGCCCTCACTGTTAGTATGTTTCTCCTAATGTTTTTCCAAACATTGGATTCCCTACAATTTTCACCCATTGGTGCTAGTGCTGCCCTGTGGGGTAACAGAGAACATCTCTGCTCCATCTTCTGTGTGACAGTTTTTCAGGTACTTGAAGACCACTATCATGTCTACTCTTAATCTTCTCTTCTCTAGGCTGAACATGCCCATCTATTTCAAGTGTTCCTCATTCGACTTGGTTTTCAGATCTCTCACCATCTTGGCCACTCTTCTCTGGACATGCTCCATTTTGTCAGTGACTTTCTTAAAATGTGTATTCCACAGAATACACCCTATCACAGACTAAGTGGAACTATTACTATCCTTGTGAGACTATAAAGGGACAACTCCGTCTCTGCTAACACCATGTAGTAACACTGAAGGAAACAGGGCAATACCATTGTAAGTAATGCATGAATTTCCTCATATCTGTGTCAGCTATTGTGCTTCATTCCCTGGGGATACCAGCCCATTGTGTTTCAGCCTGAACTACCCTCTTGAAACCAATGTACTGTGCAGTCTTCTAATGTCATGAAGCTGAAAATCAATAAGACAAGCAAATTAAATTTATTTTGTGATAATCTCCATCATACCTTGCCAGTATCCCTCGCTGCTTCAAATTCCTTTCCTGTTTGCCATGTGTCAACAGACTGAAGAAGTTTCAAAGTATGAATAAAGGCCAAACAACACCTTACACTGAGAAGCATGCAACTGTGCCTTTAGAATTTAATTACAGCTGTAGGGGAGACTATTGTTATTGAGACTACAGCACATGGGAACGAGAGGTTATTCTTCCCTCTCCAGCAATGATTGGGATGAAGATCCTATCCTTTAAAAATAGAATAGAAATCAGAAGAAGCCTGATGGATACCGAGAGATGTAAGGTTAAGCAATGTGGGCAATTTCCTGACCAATAAAAACCGAAAAAGACTAAGATATCGGGACAAACTGCAAATCTCACACACAAGTAATAAAAAACATAGTAATGAGATTTATAAAATACTATAAAACTCCAAGAGATGTATTCATGGGCGCATTGATGGTCACAAGTGCATGTTGGAGACCTAAAAGCCAATGGGAAAAAGCTGGATAGTTTCAGTCCAGTTTCAGATCAGCACATCTGAATTTATAAAACTGATGACACATCATAAATGTTTCAAACCAAAGCAGCTATCTTATGAAATGTACATGGCAAAGATTAGTCATACCTGAACATGCACAACTGGTGTGTTTATGTCACTACGGGGTATAATTCCAGAAGCAGAGAGGAGGAAGGTTCAGGTGAAGGGAAAAAAGTTTTGTGCAACAGGCAGTAGGTTTGATGAAACAATTATGGTGACTTTTAGAACTGCTTGTGTGTCCTTAACATTAAGAGAATATAATGATAGCCTCTTGAAGCTCAAAGATTTGTTTGCGACATGTTGAACCCTGATATTTGATTTTAATTCCTTTTCAGTGAACAAATGACAGAAGGTCTAAATTGGGTCTAGCGCACTTTGAAATATCAGCATCCCTTTACTTGTTGAGGTAGTAGACAGATGCTTAAACATCTGATCTACTCATTTCTAAATTCTGGCATTCATGGATCACTTTTTAACCAGAAAACATATTTGGTCCATTATAATTAGGCATATATAAGAATTCATTTCAGTTCATTTTGACCAAAAATCACACAGTTTGCACCTCCGGGACCTGAACACAGAACCAAACACAATCTGCAGTTCTGAGCTTGCATTGTGATTTGCAGAACAAAAAATACATTGAAATGCATACATTTGAAAACTGTGTATGTAAACTTTGGAAAAATGCACACAAACACACTTTAATAAATGGAAGAAAAATGCATACATTTCAAAATTATGTACAAGTTATGTGTACATTTGGGGAAATGTGCACAAAAATAAGTGTATTTTTGTCATGCAAAAAGAACAAAAGCTCACTATCTGATATGGACCTGAATCAGAACGAGCTTTGTGGTAGAATTTGGAGAACCTCATGTTTTGCTGATTTGTACATCCTCTTCCTTAATGGTTATAAGGAAGAAGAGAAGGACTACAAATCTTTACTGAACTACTCAGTTGCTCCTGCATGGCTGGAAGAATATTTAAATTCCCCACCCAGGCAGGGTCTAATTGTGTAGGTCATCCCCCTATGGAAACAATTCTGCTCTCAGAGGGCACCTCAAACTACACATTTCACTAATCCTGTGCGGTGTAGCTGAAGGTTAGCTTTTTAGGAATGTAGGAACTTTCCTTTGCTGAGTCAGATTCTTGGTCCATCTAGCCCAGTATTGTCGACACTGATTGGCAGCGGCTCCCCAGGATTTCAGGCAGAAGTTTTTCTTGCCTTACCTGGAGATGCTGGGGATCAAAACTGGGACCTTCTGCATGCAAAGCAGATGCTCTACTACTGAGCTAGGGCCCTAATGTAAGTCTGCATGGTGGAATTCAGATCTGGACCCACAGCACAGTGGGAGGAAGGTTGAAACCTTCCTCTCCATTCCCCTCCAAAAAAGAATCCCTCCCATGGGGCTAATGCATGGGTGGATGGGGAGGAACAAAAGGGGGAAAGAGTCCATTGATGTCAGTGGAATTTTCTTCTTTTGTTAACACCCTGCACAGGAAGGCAAAAAACAGTTCACCATGATCTCAATACAATTTGGGGCCACGTATGCTTTCGCTAAAGTAAAGTAAATGCTAATCTTCAGCAATATCCTATACAATTGGCATGATAAGTAGTTTGGCTCTTGTACTGTGAGTATATTCTTTCCATTACATTAAACGGGACCTTAGTAACTTTTGACTCATGCAGATCACCAGCAGCATGACAGCTCCTTGCAGTTTTTGCAGTCCTATGCAAACAGCACAGCCAGGGGTTTTATAGTGCCCCTGCATATGTACACTAATCCAATCAGAAATATTCACTAATGAAGAAGTTGCCCGTAGGGACATAATAAGCTTCCTTATACAGAGTCAGGAATTGGTTGATCAGCTTGATCTGGCTTAGTATTGTTTACACTGGCTGGCTCTGGCTCTCCAGGGTTTCCACTAGGGCTGTGAACAGATCCGGATCTGGATCCCGAATCCAAAGTGGATCAGGGTGATTCGGACCTTCCAAAACCAAATACAAATCAGATTGGTTCAGTCTGAATCAATCTAGATTGGATCGGTTCAATCCAAATCGATTCGGATCAATCCGGAGATTCAGATGCTATTTTTTAAGTGTTTTCCCCATAGACTTGCATTGGGGGAAATAAATGTCTATAACCTCTTTATTTTTAAAGATATATAACTGAAACTTGGGCACATTGCAGATGGGCTGTAGGTACGCATGTGTGCAAAATTTCAGAAACATGCAAGTGTGTAGTGACTATGAATTTTTGAAAAATGATAAAGAAACGCCTATAACTTCTTTATTTTTCAAGATACACACATGAAACTTGGGCACATCGCAGATGGCATGTAGGTACTCATGTGTGCCAAATTCCAGACACAGAGGTGCAGGTGTTTACTCGCAAGGAATTTTTAAAACTGCAATTTTCCAGGCAATCCACACGTGCTAGTAACTTTCTTATTTTTCAAGATACAATCCAGACACGTAACATTGGACAACTGTGCCGGTGCAGGCAGCCACACACAGATGCAGTCAGCAGCAGTCATTGATGATGAGAGCACTACTCAGTGAACCCAAGATTGTCTCAATGTTCAATTGCGAAGCTGAAACACAACAAATGGCCCTGCAAATTTGACACACATGAGTACCTACATGCCATCTGCAAGGTGCCCAAGTGTCATGTGTGTATCTTGAAAAATTATTTATTTATTTATTTATTTATTTATTACATTTGTATACCGCCCCATAGCCGAAGCTCTCTGGGCGGTTTACATAGGATTAAAAACAATTAAAAACAATATACAAAAATTAAAACAGCAAAAACATACAACATACACACAATCTGTACATTTAAAAACCACTTGAACACTTCAAAAAAACTACAAAAACAAAACAAAACAACCCCAGGCTCCTCAGATATTGCCAAATGCCTGAGAGAAGAGGAAAGTCTTGACCTGGCACCGAAAAGATAACAATGTTGGCGCCAGGCGGGCCTCGTCAGGGAGATCGTTCCACAATTGGGGAGCCACCACAGAGAAGGCCCTCTTATATAGGTTATATAAGCTATAGCCCTTTATATAAGTTATAGCCCTTTCTGTCCCCCAATGCAAGTCTATGGGGGAAAACATTTAAAATGATGTCCGACTCTCCGGATTGATCCGGATCTGGCTCCGGATCTGGCTCCAAATCGGATCATGGTAGGTCCAAATCGATCTGGATTGGATTGAGCTTGATTCAGACCTGACAGATCCGGATTGCATCGGGGTGTGTGAACTGCCCTAGTTTCCACTGCTAAGGTCCTTCCTGCCTCTGTAATATTTACTGATAATAGACTGGGCAAAATTCTATCAGTTGTAAACCTTTTGAAGACAATTCCTCTTCCCAACCTTCTCATTTTTCTCTGAGTCATAAGAGGCACAGGACATTTAGAGTGTCATCAGACAAGCTTTTTATAGCTCGCTCATTACTGAGCACTCACAGATTTTTGTGGGTCCCTCTCATGACGCCATTCACCTCCTGTGTGCCTCCCACTGGTTTCCCGTTCCTTCTGCCATTTTCTTTAATAGTAAAATAGTCCAAACAAAATGTGACTCTTCTGAGTTATAATGAAATTGGTTGCTATTTCCTGCCGTGTGCAGAGTTCATTATAAAACACCCACTAGAGGGTGCTGTCCCACTACACTGAATGGGCCATGTGGTTGCTGCTTGTTTCCCCATTCTCTCTTGTGTGATTCTTCTCATCCCTATAGCAGAAGAGCAGCAGGAAGCAAGTGTGATGGTAAGGAAACACAATTTCCCCTGTCTGATGATCCCCCTTAATTTTATCTCCATTCGCTTGAAAAGAGTCTTGGTTGCTGAGCTGCTATACCTCATGACAGTTTGCTGGAATTGTTGACTCAGGTTGCCTGTAGTCCAATCTCTCTTCTTAGAGTGTTTTAGTTTCCCTTGTTGGTTGTTACTGAGCATTCTAAATTGTCCTCTTTGTAGTTGCTATACAAACAGTATACAACATCTACATGAAGGATTCTGCTTCTTCCAAAAGCGTGACATTGCATCCCACTTTCCCCAAGTGGGACAAGCAGTGCTTGAATTACAGGTGGTCAGAGAGGGTGAATTCCTCTTAAATGTTGTTTTTAGGAGATTGGAGGCATGATTTGTCTAAAAAAAATTTTTTTGAGGGGGGAAATGACATCAGGGAGTGGGGCTTGCAGATTTAACCCCCCTTACCTTTTCTTCCATAGTTCAAGCACTAGGGACCTGTCTCTTGCTGTCCACCATTTTCTGCTATTTTTGTTATTTCCTTCTTGGTGTAGCAGAAAAGTAGGTGCTACATGGTTTATCACCAACACCACCTGTGTTATCAGCTCTGCCTCTGCAAGCCATTGGACTCATTGGAAAGAGTGTGCTAAGTAAGTTCAAGGCTCAGACAGTGTCTGTCATAAACTCTTGACTTTTCTTTCAAGGTTATGCTAGGGGACAAAACTCCTCAGACTTTTATTATAAGACTTCAAAATCATTTTTTACAAGCTCTGCAACATTGATAGCTCTGAACTATACATATATCCCCCTTCCAAAGTTTTAAGGCTTTGGGGGTTTATGATGAGCTTAAAGACTTACGGCATCTACAACTGTCTTTTGGAAATGTCTTTGCACATTTAGAAGTTAATTTTCCTTAACAAATAAAAAAGGACAGGTCAGACATGCTATGTAAATAACAATGGTATGCTTCTTGCTTATTTCACATGGATGTGTTGCATTTTAATACAGATATACGGAAGCTATTGGCTAAAGTAGACATCAGACTCAAGTAATTAGAGACACAGAAAATTGTATATTTAAAATGTAGAAAGATGCCTGCTCAACACAAACATATAATTGTTTTAGAAGTACCTAACAGCATGCGAATTTCTAAATTTTGTAAAAATTTTGTTAAAGTTCATAGTTTTACCTCATCAATTTCATTCCTCAGCAACAGAGTTTGTAGATGTATACTATGAAATAGTATCTGGCATTCTCCAAACACCACTCATTTTACCAGTAAAATCAAGAACTGTCCAGCAGGTCAGTCACTAAAGTTTCCAAACTAACAAGGGAATTTCCCATCTAAGGAGTCAAGAGCTAAGGAGGACCAGATGTTGCATTAGCAACTGCTAGGCACTAACTGAACAGGTTTAGAGTGGTCCCTGCTCCCCTGTAGTTTTGCTGTCAGACTACCCCCATGACACGCTTAAGCATATAGGTCTGAACCTAATGGCATATGAGGAACAGAGCTATGGATTTGTGAACTAGAGATTACTGAGAGGGAGGGAGACATGAGTCCTTGAACGATGGCAGGCAAAATAGAAATGGTCTGGGTCTAACTGTTAGTAGAGAGGGAGGACAAGAGGCAGGGATGTGCGGATTGTGCAAAATCCATACTGTCTGTATTTCATGGATTGTCAAGTGCCTTTCATTCTATCATCTGCCCATTGATGGATTTTTTCCCAGTTGCTGAATTTGCGCAAATTCACACATGCACAAATGTGTGAATTCACCCCCAAATATGCAAATTTCCCCCAAATGTGCATTTTCATGCTTTAGCCAAAGGGGGAAATGCACATTTTTGGCCATGTGTTTTTAATTTGTTTTGCGTATTTTTCTATTATGAAATTTTAGAAAATTCCTGAAGGTTTGGAAAATGGTCCACAAGTCTACAGACTCCACTTGACAAGGGAAAAATTGGTCCACTGCAGAATCCATGGGTTGGATTCATGCAAATCTGAAACTTATTTGATTCTGTTGCACATTTCTCTGACATCCCTAACAATAGGCTGACCATATGAAAAGGAGGACAGGGCTCATGTAACTTTAGCAGTTGTAGAGAAAAGGGAATTTCAGCCAGTGTCATTTGTATGCAATTAGTTCCTGGTGAAATTCCCTCTTCATCACAACAGTTAAAGTTGCAGGGGCCCTGCCTTCTTTTGTATATGGTCACTCTAGTATAGTGCCTACAACTTTAACTGTTGTGATGAAGAGGGAATTTCACCAGGAACTAACTGCATACAAATGACCCTGGCTGAAATTCCCTTTTCTCTACAATTGTTAAAGTTACAGGAGCCCTGTCCTCCTTTTCATATGGTCAGCCTACACAGTATGGTCCCTCCCATTGTGGAGTGATGGATATATGACTAATGGAGGGGGTTAGTGCTCTTGGTAGCCCAAGAAGCTATTTCAATCCACCAGGGCCTTTGCAGACATGGGGGTTGTTCCAGGAGTGCTCTCCATCCACAGATTGTCTCAGATAGCAATCCAATTAGTAGGAACTGTTGCTTCACACCTCTAGCTAGAATCACTGGTAAGATGGTGTGTGCATATATATATATTCACCTTAAAGCTGCAATCATATATACCCTTACCTGAGAGTAAGTCCATTGAACAGTGGGGCTTACTTCCAAGTAGACATGGCTAGTATTGTACTGTAAATAGGTTTGTGGATTACAGCATACTTTTGAATGAGTAATTGAGCACAGAAGTCTTTCGGATCTGTCAACTCCCTAACACAGAGCAGGAGGAACATGTATTTTTATATCAAGCAATTATAAAGAAGTGAGGAGCAGACAAGAAGGTGATAAGCATATGACATGCCACCATCGAGAAAGGTAACGAAAAACACTTTCATGTAAGGAAACAAAACAGAATCGACAATGTTGGCTCTCAAAGATTTATCAGTGTAATTTTGTCTTGAAATTAGGGCTCAGGAGAAACGGTAATTCAACCAAAAAATCATGAAATTCACCCAGTAATTTGAGGAGAAATTGTTTTGTGAAATAGCCCTTCCCCATCTATGTTTCTTCCAATGATTTCTCTGATTTTTCAGCACATTTATTTGGGAGATCTCATTGGAATTAATGGGGCTTACTTCTAATTTGATTACATTGTTAATCACATATTTTCTCCCACCCCCATAATGCATAGGTCGTCTTTTAAACCTTAGGGTCTGCTTTCAAATAAAGGATATTTGTTTTTCTTGGGTGGGGGTGCTTGCAAGACATTTTTATATTAAGAAGAGGCAGAGAGAGAGAGACATCCAAATATAAAAAACATTTTCACATAGTAGTTCAGATTTTAACATAGAGTAGTAAGGAATGGCACACTGTGACTTTATGTTTTTAACAAACCTGTCTCAATAACTATCCTTTCTTTAGCACTGCATCTGTCAAATTAAATAAGTTGCTGGAAGAACAATCTGTCCATTCTGGAAAGGTGTGCAATTTTTCAATAGATATTCAGCTGTTTTCCGCTATGATTTCAGCCCACAGTGAGTAGCAAAGGTGGCAGCCATTTTGAATTTTCCAACGTTCACAAAGCACCTGAGAATATGGTAGTATAGGCAGCAGCTCCCATTTTCTTCCCTGCAATGGAATTTCACCTCATAGCCAACACAAGACAGCTAGTTTTGAGGTGAGTAAAACTTCTGAGAAATGTTGTTGTTGTTGTTGTTGTTGTTGTTTCAATTTGGTGCAGCCATGTTTGAAATTCAATCAATCAGTTCTGATTAGGCTGACCATATGAAAAGGAGGACAGGGCTCCTGTACCTTTAACAGTTACAGAGAAAAGGGAATTTCAGCAGGCGTCATTTGTATGCAATTAGTACCTGGTGAAATCCTCTCTTCATCACAACAATTAAAGTTGCAGGCACTATACTAGAGTGACCAGATACACAAGAGGGCAGGGCCCCTGCAGCTTTAACTGCTGTAATGAAGAGGGAATTTCACCAGGTACAAATTGCATACAAATGATGCCAGCTGAAATTGCCTTTTTTGTACAAGTGTTAAAGTTACATGAGCCCTGTCCTCCTTTTCATCTGGTCAGCCTAATACTGTGTCTCTGTGGTACAGTACATGCTTTGCATGCAGAAGGTTCCAGGTTTAAACTGGTATCTTCAAGTAGTACTAGGGAAGAACCCTGTCTGAAACTCTGGAGAGTCACTGCTCACCAGTGTTGACCATAATGGCATAGGGTGACCATATGAAAAGCAGAACAGGGTTCCTGTACCTTTAACAGTTGTAGAGAAAAGGGGATTTCAGTAGGTGCTATTTGTATGCATGCAGCACCTGGTGAAATCCCCTCTTCATTACAACAGTTAAAGCTGCAGGAGCCCTGCCCTCCTTTGTATCTGGTCACTCTAGTAATAATAATAATAATAATAATAATAATAATAATAATAATTTATTTATTTATAACCCGCCTCTCCCTCTGGATCGAGGCGGGGAACAACAACAGGAGTATAACTCCTGCAGCTGTTAACTCTATAGGACTGTTGATACAGGAGCCCTGTCCTCCTTTTCATATGGCCATCCTAAATAATGGGATAGATGGATCAGTAGTGTAATATATAAAGCAACTTCTTGTGTCCCTACAAACCCATTCTCAATGTTACTTTGTGTGTGTGTGTGTGTGTGTGTGTGTGTGTGTGTAGGGAGGCAGGGAGAGCACCAGTTACATGGCATGAAGAAGTACCAAACATAATTTACACTTGGCTTCTTTGGCACAATGTCATGTAAAAGCTATGGATGCTGAATAAAACAAAACACAACCATTGAAAACCTCATGTAGTTTAATTAGTTTGTTTGTGTAAAACTTTTCCTCCCTTATTCCTTGTCTAGTGTTGGCAATCAAGCAAGTGGCTCTGAAACACTGTTTCAAGACAACTAAGATGTGTCAGCATCTCCCTCTCTAGACTTGGAGCCACAATTAAATTGCCTCTTGTCAGCAAGAGGTTAGAACATTTATTTTGTTTTGGCTAGCAACAGACAGGCACATTTTGTAATGTGGTGCTAGAACATACACCATCTACAAGCTGTTTATTTATTATGTCAAAAAAGAGGGATGGGAGTTAACAAGTAATTCACAATGAATGATTATATTACATATTCTTTCACCCAGATTCATGTTTCTGTTGTCTTCCTCAACACTCTGTTATTCCTTCGAAAGCCCAAGTCAATTCTGACATGATGCTTTTGGAGGGGGAGGGAGGAGAATGAGCAATGAACTAAGGCCATTTTGAAAGCCTACCAACACATCCCTCCATCCCCCCCCCATCAACCTCCATGGTCAAACTGTCTTGGCTTTCCTGCACTAGCACTAATACTAGCACTAGCAAGAGGATCCCATCCTTATCACCAGTGCCTCAGAAGAGATTGGAGACAAGGTAGAGATCCCCTTGCTAGCATGAGCAAGAGAATCCCAGAGCTTGTGTGTGTGCACGTGTGAATGCATGTGTGTGCAATCCCCAAACAGTTGTGCAATCCCTCTGGATTAGGGGTTAGTTTTACATATATTGGAAGGAATCAGTCTTTGTGAAATTTGATATAAACTGACCTGATCGGCACCTTTTGGACTAATGTCAGGAATGGAAAGTATAGTGAAATCCTATACATGTAGACTCTGAAGTAACCCTAGTGTCTCCAGGTGAGCGTGCATAGGATTGCAGTTTTAGCTCTTCACCAGATGTCAAAAAACTCTGAATGTTGTGAAACAGTTCTTGAGTTTAAACATCTCAAAATGTTAGAGTTTTTGGGAAGAGTAAAAAAACAATACACTAAATAAATAGATAGGATCCTATGGCCTGCTTTATGTGATCCTGGAGCGGGACTGGGTTTAAGTGAGTGGACTTCCTATCATCGCATTTAGTTTGGCCTGCAGTGTAAGGTTGTCATATGACAATCTGCTTGCAGGACTTGTGCTGGTTCCTACAAAGAGAGAAAGCTTTCTAAGGATGAGTTTTGTAATATTTGGAGTAGAAAGGTTTGAGCAGGGAGTAGGTTAACTTAGGCTGACCAGGTGGCTCGGGATTTCCCGGTCCTAACCGGGAATCCAGGGGCAAACTGGCCCAACCGGGGGGCGGGGGGACAAACCGGGGTGGCGGGGGGTCACGTGGCGGTGGCAGCAAGCAAGGAGCGGCGGTAGACCCGGCGGCGGAGGAGCCCGGGAAGCGGCCGCCCCAGCAGGTAAGCACAAAGGGGGGCACTTACCTGCTGGGGCGGCTGCTTCCCGGGCTCCTCCGCTGCCTTTGCCGCCGCTGCCGGGCTCGTAAGGCCAGAGGCCGCGCGGAAGAGACGGGAGAGGGCGGGTTACGTCACTTCCGGATCCGGCCCTCTCCTGCCTCTTCCGCTCGGGCGGCGGAGGAACCCAGCGGTTGGTCCAGGCTGGTTTTTTTTGGGGGGGGGGGTGGCTTGGTGGTGGTGGGTTGTTTTGGGTGGGGGTGGGGTGGGGGGGACCGGGATTTTGATTTTTAAAATCTGGTCACCCTAGGTTAACTGAATTACAACTAGCCCAGCTAGCCACAAGAGAGCATGTTACAGTGTCCCACCCCATGTGCCTGCACACATAGAGACACGCCAGAGAAAGCCCGGGAAGGAATCTTTTCTTTTAAAACTAGACTGCAGGGCAATATTTCTATCTCAAATGTCAAATGGGCTTCACAGAGCCCTTGTTATCTACCATTTTTATACCTAAGCTTCAGTTTACCATTGTAAGTGCTAGAATCTATCTGTACTATGGATGCTTTTTCATCATCTCTTTCATGTTTCTGTTTGCCCTCTTTTTATTCTTTTTTATTGCACCTCAAACTTAAAATCTTCCTATACACCCATCCCTTATACCAGAGGCGAGCAACTTGTGGCCCTCCAAATGTTTTGGCCTACAACTCCCAACACACTGTAGACTATGCTGGCTATGTTTGACGGGAATTATAAACCAAAACACCTGGAGGGCTCAAAATTTTCCACCATATATTAATAGTATATATTAATCTACTATTAATATAATAGTATTTTTTTTAAAATTCTTGAAGCCTGTCTTGGCTGGGCTGCATTCAGGAAGAGTGACTCTCTGGGAGAAAAAGCTTCCTGGTTCTGATTGGCAAAATAATTGGGATTGCAGCTGAAGCATCACTAAATAAATGGTTAGATAAAAGGCTGGACTAAGATGTAGTAGACAACATTTTTTAAGTACCTTTAACCATTTTTAAATTACAGTAAGATGAACATTCTGTAAACTTGTGGTACATCAAAATGTCTGTTAGGACCTGGAGCCATATGGAACTTCTATGAAAATTGGTGTTTGTGTGTGTATGTGTATGGTGGATGAAAAGGAGGAAGACATTTTGGGGAGTTGGGGAGTTCCAGAAAAAGTGATGCCCCCTTCTTGCATTACATGTAGTTTGGCTGTTATCGCCAGCAGCCACAGCCTGTCTATGGTATAGTGTTGTTCTGAGGGGGGGGGCATTGGGGGAGAAATGGCACCTGCAGGGCCACCCATAGTTGGCCAAACTGTATTTAAACCAAGAAAGGAAAATGCCACTGCCACTTTTTCTGAGAATCTCCCTCCCCACAAATGTTCTCGTTTTTCTCCTGATCCCCTAAGTGCCAATATGTCCCCACACTTTGAGAGTAGCACAATGTCTACTTCTCTGTCAATAATCCAGGTACGATTTGCGGGGTTTTGCAGTTTATATAACATGATAAACAAAGATACAGTTTTTTCTTTGTTACTCTGATGTTTTGATTAATCTATCTGGATCTGGCTTGATTATGGAGATACCTTTCATTCTCCATGTCTAGTTGTATCTGATTATTACTTCATCCTTTCAACTCCTCTTATTTTAGATACCCTGCAGTTTATTTATACAACCACAATTAGAAAACTTCCTGCTTAAAAACATGTTGGGTGGGAAAAGCTGGGAGTTGTAGGGCTTATTTCTGTCTAAACATGAATAAGATTGTGCCAAGTATAATGTAAGCTTCCCCAAAGCCTCTTAGAAAGGATGGGTCATAAAGCCAAATGAATCGATGTATTGGTAGTTAGCAGCTGCTTGGTCATTGTATACGCCTGTCTTAATAATAGCCAATGATTAAGGATGCATCAATGTTAGGCTCATTATCTTACACATTTTGAGATGAGAAAGATACACACTAAAAGTGCAATCCTATGCCTGCCTGCTCAGAAATGGATCTCATTGAATTCAATGGGGATTAATTCTGAGTAGACATTATAGTATTTCACTGTAAACTGAACATCAATATCATAATACATGATGACTGCAGCATTTTTGTAGTAATAATAGTTAGCAAAGAGAAAATGCTTCCCTCTTTAGAAAATTACTGAGTCCAAATGGAAATAACAAAATCTGCTGATTTAAAAACGTTCTCCTTGGCTTTTTGAATTAATCTATCCTGACCTAAAAACATCCGATCAGAAATTCAGTGCATTTTTTTTAAGAAGAAGAAGCATAACATAAAACTGGTTTGGAGAATCCATCCATCATGCATATGTAATATGCATTATAGATTTTACCATTTATTTGTGTTGCATTTAAATGCCCAGATGTCTTCCTATTTGTAGTGGAAGGTGAAGAGATTCTAATTTCCAAGTGATATCAGTTTTCCCACTCTGATTCCGAGCAGCTAAATTAAATCTCATTTGCTAATATTGTTGTGGCCTAGATTAGACAAAAACTTTTCACATTAGCAGTGCCAATTATGAGAAGCAATCTTATTATAATGAAGCATGAAGCACTACAGGTTATGCCACATGTTTATTGTGATCCATCTGTTTTCCAAGCAAAACAAAAATGGAACTGTCCCAGACATGGACTGCTACAGTAGAAACTACAGCATTGCCAGCCAGACTATTTTATTATGGGTATGATAAGTCAGTGGTCTATCAGGTAAGAGCAGAGCTCACCTGATGAGAGTTGTATTTATGCTTCTGTAGTTGTTCAACCTGGACGTGAGACAGGGTATAGGAGCTTTGTGTGCCAGGGCTGTTACTTCTGCCCAGGGTGGGAACCTGTGGGATCTAGAGGTGGGATTGCACTTTTGAGAACAAAATGGCTTACCTCCACAGCAAACATGATGCTGTTGTTAGTAGGGGTGTGCACGCCAAAAAATATTGTTTTTTATCATTATCGTCATTTTGGACCAAAAAAATTATTGTCTTAATTCATATCGTAGGTGATCCGTATCGTCTTCACAATAATTATCGTTAAAAAATGATATTTTTGGCAGAAAGAAAAAAAATGCCTATAACTTCTGTATTTTAAAAGTTAGAGGCTTGAAACTTGGCCACAGTGCTTCTGGGATATGCCTAAGCATGTGTATGAAATTTGAGATCGATCCCTCCAACCCTCGATTTTATATTAATTTTTTAAAGATCGTTTCTGTTCCGACAAGTCTGGCGAGTTGTCATTCTGATCGGTCAGAATGGAAACAATCTTTAATAAATTCATATAAAATCGAAGGGTTGGAGGGATTGATCTCAAATTTGGCACATATGTGTAGCAACACGTGCTACACATATGTACCAAATTTGAGATCGATCCCTCCAACCCTTCGATTTTATATGAATTTATTAAAGATTGTTTCCATTCTGACCGATCAGAATGACAGCTCGCCAGACTTGTCGGAACAGAAACGATCTTTAAAAAATTAATATAAAATCGAGGGTTGGAGGGATCGATCTCAAATTTCATACACATGCTTAGGCATATCCCAGAAGCACTGTGGCCAAGTTTCAAGCCTCTAACTTTTAAAATACAGACGTTATAGGTATATTTATATGGCAGTCCGATAAAACAATAAAATCGCCCGAAAATTATCGTCTCTGATGATTATCATAGGATTTTCTATCATATCGTCATCGTTAAAAACATGCACGATAATGACCTTATCATATCGTTATCATACATTTTAACGATATGATACACATCCCTAGTTGTTAGCACAGTTCCAGTTGAAGTGTCTGATACCACCTTCTGACCAATTTTGTGGGATCTGTTGCTGTGACCTGATGATGTGGACAAAGTGTTTGTAGAGATTGAGAGGCTACATGCCCTCTGCATCCTTGTTCCCCCTGGCTAATAAGAAGTAACTAAGGACATATGACTAGGTGGGTCCAGGAAGTGGTAAATACTAGGGGTGTGCACGGACCCCCCGGATCGGATCGGGACCCGGATTGGGACCTCCAATTTTGTCCCGGATCAGATCGGACAAAATCAGAGCCCCCCTTGAACAGATCGGGCCCGATCCAAAAATCGGACATCCGATTTTTAGATTGGCCACCATTTTTGTTTTCCCCATAGACTTGCATTGGGGGAAAGAAAGCTTTCCCCCAATGCAAGTCTATGGGGAAAAAATGGCGGCAGGTGTGTGAGGGGGGCCTAACTCCCTCCTCCCCCCTCGGGGTTCTTACCTCCCGGGGCCATCTGCTGTGGATGGTCCTGGCAGGTAAGCCCCCTCCCCCGCGCTCCTTACCTCCCAGGGCCGTCCGCTTTCATCCGTTGGCGCCCGCGGGCACCAGCGGATGGAAGCGGATGGCCCCAGAGGTAAGCTCCCTCCACCTCCCCCTGCTTACCTGCTTACATGTCATCACCTGGTGTGTTACCTAGGGGCAGGCCGCGAAGCCTGCTCACAGTAGCGGCCAGCGGCGGAGGGGAGGGGAGCGGACGGCCCTGGCAGGTAAGCGGGCCATAGGCCCCCTCCCCCTTCTCCCCCTCACCCCTGCTTACCTTCCAGGGACGTCCGCTCCCCTCCACCGCTGGCCGCTATTGCGAGCAGGCTTCACGGCCTGCTTCTGAGTAGGGCGCCAGGTGCTGACATCACCTGGCGTGCTATCTAGGGGCACGCCGCAAAGCCTGCTTGCAGTAGCAGCCAGCGGCGGAGGGGAGTGGATGGCCCCGGCAGGTAAGCGGGCCATGAGCCCCCCTCCCCCTCTGCTTACCTTCCGGGGCCGTCTGCTCCCCTCTGCCGCTGGCCGCTACTGCGAGCAGGCTTTGCGGACTGCTCCTGAGTAGCGTGCCAGGTGATGACATCATCTGGTGCGCTACCTTGGGGCAGGCCGTGAAGCCTGCTCGCAGTAGCGGCCAGTGGCGGAGGGGAGCGGACGCCCCCGGAATGTAAGCCCCTGTCCCCCGTTGTCCTCTTCCATCGGCGGGCGCCCGCTGGTGCCCGCCGATGGAAGCAGACAGCCCCGCCAATGGAAGCGGTGGCGGGCGCCAGCGGGCGTCCGCCGATCCTCCGATCCATTCCGATCTGGATCGGGTCCTTTCCGGATCAGATTGGATTGGATCGAACTATCCAGCCGGGTGATCGGAAATCGGATAATTGTATCCGATTTCCCCTGGATCAGATCCGGATTGTGGATTGGACCTGATCCAGTGCACACCCCTAGTAAATGCTTCCCTGCAGGAAGGGGTTGCCTTACTGTCCTTAAGGAAGCACTAGTGCGATCACTCTTGAAGAAGCTCACTCTGGACTCAATGGTATTAAACAGCTAATGCCCAGTCACAATTACCCCTTTCCTAGGGAAAGTACTTGAGAAGGTTGGGGTGAAGCAACTATTGCAGGCATTCTTGGAGGACATTAATTGTCTAAAACCATTCCAATTTGGTCCTGGATTCAGGACTGAATCAGCCTTGGTCATATGAGAGTATAACCTTGTTAATTCTGCTTGATCTCTCATCATCTTTTTATATTATTGGCCATGGTACCCTTTTCAATTGACTTCATTGGAGGGACTGTGTTACAGTGGTTTCAGTCTGATTTCAGAGAGTAATCACCATTTTGTTGCTCCTTAGCAATTGAGCTATGGGGTTATGCAGGGTACCATCTTGTCCCCAAAATAGTTCAACATCTATACGAAGCTGCTGGGAGCAGCCAATAAACTGAAGCTCAATCCTGGCAAGATGAAAGCCCTATGAGGTTCCTAGGCCAGGAGATGGGCTCATTGTTTGTTCTGGAAGGATTGCATACCATTTGAATGATCAGGTTTGATGCATTACTGTCGTTGGGGGCCCATGTGACTATGGGGGCTTGGAGTGCTTTTTACCAGGTTCAGTTGTTTCATTAGCTACAGCCTCTCCTGAACAGGGATAGCTTAGCCAATGGTACAGGCACTTGTAACCTCAAGACTGGATTACTGCAATGCACTCTATGTGGGACTGCTCTGGAAGCTGGAGCTAATGCAGACCGCAGCAGCTTAAAGCCGCTCTGGAAGCTGGAGCTAATGCAGACCGCAGCAGCTTAAAGCCGCTCTGGAAGCTGGAACTAATGCAGACCACAGCAGCTTGGCTGTTGTCAGGAGCTGCCCCTATTCAGCATGAGGGAACTGCACTGGTTGCCTATTTGCTACTGGGCCATCTTTAAGGTTTTGGTACAAAGACCTAAGCAACTTGGGACCAGGATACCTGAGAGAACACCTTCTCCCTTATCAACCTGCTCATTCACTGAGGTCATCAGAAGGTATGCTCCTAGTGGTTCCACGCGGATTTATGTCTCAATTGGAGTCCATCTGGAGAAGAACCTTCAGTGTGGTGGCACCCATTCTATATTGTGTTGTTTCCAGCACCTCCTGAAAATATCTTTCTTTCATGAATCCTTCCTTGACTGACCAGCCACATTTTTCAATAAATTGATTCAGTTGCTATATCCACAATAGCTGATATCTATATGCACATCTAGAATTTATAATAATAAATATATCCCCCTCTGAATTGATTCACTAATTTTAAAACACTTTCAGCCTTGGTTCTTCAGCTTTGAAATATATCAAGAGCAGGAGAGTGTAGGCAGTAGGTGAGAACGTGAAAACATATTACAAGTTTGAAGTTTAATTAAATGTTAATGTTTCCAATTCATCAGTATATTAAGATCTAGGCTGGCCATGTATCCTATTTTACAGAGGACAGGACCAGGTGGCAGGGTTTATTTGAGGTTTAGTAACCCTCAAATAACTCTAAAACAACCCCTGCCACCTGGGTTTACATTACACATCAACCCACGGCAAGCATGACACAATGGCTCAATTCAGAAGACACGATAGTCAATGGTGGGGTAATAATCAACTTTACAGTTGTTCAACTAGGGGGCACTCCCCACACAACATGGTAATAAGTAATCAACTGTGGTGTGGATTAGGATCAGCACTGAATTGACTATGGCAGCATTCGGATGACACGATAGTCAAAACAACTGACGATTGTTTCCCCCACACCAGTTGTTTATTGTGTTGTCTGTATTGAGCCAATGTGATAGCCCCCATGTGTAGATTAACCCATGGAGGGCTGTTGTGTCATGAGAGCCAGGTCGATATCTGAAAACTCCATCAGGACCATGTCAGCCCCACCCCCTTTTCAGGTTGTCTAGACTCAACTCTGTTCAAAATCCACTTTAAACAGAAGACACTATGCAATCACACCCTGCACTTGCACATTGTCTTAATGTAAGCTCAGGAAGACTGCTGCATTGTTAATGAATTAAAGCCCTTGCAAATCTGGTTTGGATTTTTAAGCCTCTGCTTAAACACAAGAAGAGAAAGTGGGACCCTATTGTTTTGTTTTTACTTAGTGTTTTGCCTGTCATAGTAAGTAAATTTAATCTGCATTATTAGTAACTGTCAACATCATACTTTGAGCAGAAGGCAAATACAGCAGGTGGTGAGAGAGAGAGAGAGAAAGAGAGAGAGAGAGAGGGAGAGAGAGAGAGGAGATGGCTGAGAGCAGAAAAGCAAAACAAATTATTGCCAGGAACTGTTAATCTAGTTATGAATAAATTTAAGTTAAATTAATATGCATGCAGCGCTTCTGCTGAAGGTGAACGTTTGGCAGAAAAAGAAATAAATTGACCAATTGCTGTTATTAGACCATTTGTCAAAGAGCTGAAGTGTTAAAGCTTCTTATAATCTGCTAATTGCTTTTATCCTACATCTGTAAACATGGCTTTAGAAAACATTGAGTGACTGCATTCAATATGACCTTATGGCACACAGAACTATTTCCCTGTTTTGGTGTTGCTTTTGCAACTGGGTTCTATGGGTCACAATACCAGCAATATGATATATAATGGGTCCTATACAAAAAACATCAGAACTGATAATAGCCACTAGCGATGGGCAGGTTCCTGTCAACGTTTTTTTAGAATAGATGTGGTTACATTATGATCTTTCTTGGAGAACAGTTCTTTTATGACTTGTAATCTTGATGCATCATAGATGCTGCTGCTGCTTGCATCCCCATTATCACAGTCTTCCCCAACCTGGTGTCCCCCAGATGTGTTAGACTACAACTCCCAGCATGAATCTGGTGGCTTCAATCTCGGTGGGGCTGTGAATCCATTCTGAGTTTCAGTGAGAACCAGCCATATCACTAAAGGAGGTACCCAAGGTGCTGATCTAGTTTAGGGATAAGGTTCAGCACCTTGAACAGCTCCTTTAGAGTTCTGGCTAGCTCTCATTGAAAACTAGAATGGATTCACTGCCCCACTGACATAGGAGCCACCAGCCTCCACTGAATCTGTCAGTTTCGTATTCTCCCATGTTCATTTCTGTTTTTTTTAAAATAATAATCTCAAATTCTTTCCATCCTGTTTATGAAGAAATTTCGGAATTTCTTATCAAACAATGTCTGTTTTCGGGCCCTGATCTGATCTGAATGGGATAACACGTTAGTAAAACTCCTTCCTCCTTTTGAGTCCAATTTTGCAGACCCTCAAACTTTTATTCTGAGTCTAAGGCTGCCTCTACAAGACACATTTAAAGCTCTTTCAAGGTGCATTAAAATTTACCTCTACAAGAACGGAGCGCATATCGGGCATAGAGCCGTGTTTTCTCTCCGATTATGCGCATTATCGAATGCACGTTAAATAGCGAGTTTTATTTTGCTCTGGCCGTTAAAGCACATTTTGACTATGGGAACAAGCGATTCTCCGCATTAACTACTTGTAAAGCGGATTTGAAACAACCGGTAAAGTCACCTGTTGAGTGGTCAATTACCTCCTCCATACAAGCATTTACGATAAAGCGCTTCAGCGATTATGCGCATAATCGGCTAACCAGGCGTCAAACGGAATCCATCTAGAGGGGGGTCTAATTTAGGAGATGTTTACAAGTACTTCTAGGAAGAAGTGGCTCATCTAGCCCTGGACTTGAGTGATACAATATTGGGCAGGTGCTTCTATTTCTTCTTCCTTCCTGTGGCGGATTGGAGAGTTGGGGAAGGAGGGCACCCCACAGCCCAGTCTCCAGGTCATTGCAAATTAAAGGGACAGCTGTATCTAAGGATGGAAAAGAAAATTTATTTATTTATTTATTTATTTATTTATTTATTTATTTGTGACACTTCTATACTGCTTAATATAATACAATCCACAGGGGGTTCACATACAAATATTAAAATCACATTTTAAATAACTCGTTAAAAACAATTCCTATTACAATAACAATAACAATACAAAGCAATACAAGGAGCAGTAAGATGGAGCAGCTACAATTTATTACCATATTTCTTCGATTCTAAGATGCCATCGATTGTAAGACGCACCTTAATTTCAGTACCTCCAACAGGGAAAAAGCTTTGATTCTAAGTGTGGGAAAATCGCCATCGATTCTAAGATGCACTCCATTTTTAGAGACGTTTATATGGGGGGAAAAGTGTGTCTTAGAATCGAAGAAATAGGGTATATGCCAGAGAAAGTCTGGGTGAACAAACACATTTTCAGAAGGTGTTTGAAATATGTCACATTTTCTGCCTTTTCTCAAAGGTTGGGCACCGCTACTGAGAAGCCCACCATCGATGTTTTACATGGCAATGTTCTGTTGGTCGCAGAATGGCCAGCAAGGGCCTCCTCTGAAGACCTTAAAGGCTGGCTGGGTATATATAAGGTAAGGCGGTCTGCTAGGTATCCTGGTCCCAAGTTGTTTAGGACTTGTATGAAAATAACATAATTTTGAACATGGCTCTGTAGCAAATAGGCAACCCATGCAGTTCTTTAACAAAGGTGTTATGTGAGCATAGCTGGGTCACAAGAGCTCCATCCCAACAATTTGATTCATAAATAATGAACACAACAGTGCAATAATAAAAGGAAAGAACTGAGAATTTTAACCTGAAGCTGTATTTTAATTACTGCAACTGATGGTGCAATCCTATGGGATGTACCCTGGCTACTCATAGGCCAGTTAGCAGTAATCCACAAACACATTTAAAGTACAATCCTAGGTATGTCTACTTGGAAGTAAGTCCCAGTGCGTACAATGAACTTACTCTCAGGTAAGTGTGTGTAGGTTTGCAGCTTCAGGGCACAATCCTATGAGATGCACCTTGGCTACTTGTAAGCCTTTGAATTTGGAGTATTCAATGTAGAATGGGGGGCATCTCATTCTGCCTGCTCTGTATTATAGCTAGATGGTCGATTTTGCCCATTTAGCGGAGGCTTATGGAGACAGAGGGAAGGAGGCTGTGGACAGCTGGGGATACTTTGTAGCTCCACATCCCCAGTCTCCACCTGTCCCTGCCCCCAGAAATGCCGCCTTTCACCTCCTACAAGCTCATATTTGTTTGCAGGAAAAGGGGTGGGGAGTGCGGTTTCCTGGTTCGTGCGTGTGTATGTATTTGAATATGTGCGTATCTGTGTGTGTTTCTTTAACATACTGTAAAACAATATGTTCATATCCATAGTATTTTAGTGATTGATCATGACATATGTTTGATCAACACTAGTGTTTTGTTTTTTAAATGCATATATGCATTTGTTGTATTTATATAGTGGGTCAAGTTGTTATTTTAGTCAGCTTATCTGAAGCAAGATCGGAGGTCAACATTCACAGCTATAACTTCAATGATCTTACAAAATCTATTGCTTACTGCTAAGATTAATATCATTGATGAAATTACTTGCAACAAGAGCAATGGACATTTGATCCTAAGCACACATACTAAGAAGCACATTCCATTGAAAACTATGGGATTTACTTTCTAAGGAAATACGTTTTGCGAGGGTATTGCAAGTTTGTTTTGTAAGAGACTGAATTCAAAGCTAATATTACAGCAGAATGCTAAATGCCAGCATTGTCACCGAGTGGGAATTATGAGCCCTTTCTGGCTCAAAATAGTCTTAGTAGCAGTTAAACTGTACAATATTTTGCTAGGGTTGACAACAACAGTATACCTGACATTATAGTAGAACATTCTCTCTTTTGAGTCTGACAATAAATTAACTAAATAGGAGACATCTATTCCTTCACAAATCTTTCATCCTAATCTTCCAGCAGCAGTGTTGCTGGAGACAAAAAGAATACATTGGATAAATGCAAAACATAGGGAGTGATAGACGAACTCACCAGCTTCCAATTCATCAGATGCTTGCCCTGCCACTGGTGCCACTGTCCACCCCACTCATTAGGCTACGTGAACTTCTTTTTAGGCTCGGCGAGGCCCTGTAAGTGCTTGGCAGCCATCTGCCCTCACTCTGGAAATGATGCATCTTCCTTTGTTGCATAAATGGGGCCTTTATGGTTCCAGGAAGTGTGCCACAATGGAGGCTCCAGATGAGGGTGGGTGGCTGCTGAGCACTTGTCAGGCCTCACGGATGCTCAGAGTGTAGGTCCATGAACACGTCGCGGGTGCCCGACTGGGTCCGGGGGTGCAGAAACAGGGGAGCCAGTGGGATTCCCAGCTTAGTTGAATGTCTACAACATCCCTACATGCCAGGGATGTAAGGATTTTGCTAAATTCATTCCATCTGTGTTTCAGAGATGTCTTTCATTCCATCATCTGCTTCTTGATGGAATCATATGAGAATGTTGTTTCCCTTGCACAAGTGCAAATGTAAATTTGTGCAAATGTCAATTAGCGCAAATGTCAATTTGTGCAACCCCCCCAATTAAAACAAAAACAAGCTGGTTCATAAGTCCATGGGATCCATGTGATCCAGAAAATCCACTGTTTGATTAATATAAATCTGAACTTATTTGAATCTGTGGTGGATTTCTCCAGCATCCTTACTACATGCATATCAAAGATCACAATATCAGCTACACTTCAGTATAGCACAGTTAGCAACAAGAGCACATAGTAACCAGATTAAAAATTCACTGCAGCCATGTAAAGGAATTATTTTATTAGGATCCATTTGCTTTATTGAGCCAATTCACGTTACATTTTGTACTCAGGTAGCTACCCATGTCTGCTGCCAAAATGTCCACAGCATATGCTGTTCCTTATCCATTCTGCAACATCTGCTGAATGTCTTGTATTGTCTTGCTTTTCCGTGTTTCCCCACCGCCACTAAAGGCAATAAATGAACAGGGATGGGAAAATGTAGAAATGGGTTATCATGTGGCACATCTTAAGTTCTATTATAGGTTATGTAGGGGGACAGGAATGGTTGTTTTGGATGGCAGCTGTGTATTTAATGTAACATCTAATTCAGGCCTGTATTGTAACCAAATTGTATGGGAAGGCTGTGAAAAAATGTAATTGTGCTAATTATGAGCAAAACAATGGAAGTTCTGCTTTCAAATTATTATTTGCAATGCGTAGAAAACAGTTCCTTCTTCCCTAATTATAACACAGTGTTTAGTAATTTGAGGTCCACACAGTAAATAGGAAGAGTGGTTTTGCTATAGCTGTAAATATCTTCTGTACACTATTAATATCTGATGTTATTCTTTCTCGCTCCGTACCAAGTATGATGGAGCTAGGAACTGGTGGATCAGTAAATCTCATACTTGTTGAAGTTCTTAGTTTCCTACGGCCAAGCTCATTCTACCAGGTTCTGTACGAATTAAAAATTTCCACGTAGGAATCCACATGTATTTTTGTGAAGACTTTTCAAATGTACAAGTTGTATGTGCATGCATTTTTCAAAAGTGCACATTTTTGTATGCATGCCCCATTGACTAGAGCATCTTTGTGTGCATTTTAATATTTTTGGTTTTGGATGTTTTTCAGATGTGTGCACTCTGCTGAATATATTCTTTTTCTTTTGCAGAAAGCACCATAAGTCCATACATGTACAGATTTCTGACCATTAGCAATAGCACAGCTTCTTTATTTTTTCCTAAGATTTTTTTTTTTTTGCTGCTACAAGTAGCAACTATTTTGCCTCTATTTTTCATCCTTTACAATGCCTAGATCTAGCATTCTTCTGGAGTACTCTCTTTCTCTTTCTCTCTCTCTCTCTCTCTCTCTCTCTCTCTCTCTCTGTGTGTGTGTGTGTGTGTGCCCATACTCATGGGGGGATATTGTACACAACAAAAAATGGTGCAGAGTATTTGGAGAAAATCCTGCAAAGACCTTTTTTTTTTTCATTGTGTGTGTGTCTCTGTGTGTGTAAAGATATAGAAAAAATGTCTGAAATTGTCTTCTGTGATATTTTAGCCAAGCTTTAGTTTGAAACATCTAAGTGATTTTGAAGGCAGCAAAGAGTTTCGATAAGACTATCAACCTTTCTCAAGGAGTTTTCAGGAGATGTCTGATGTCTGAGAGGCAAACTCTTCAGGTTTACAGACTAAGTTCTAAAGTGCCTTTTGACAGAGTCTCTCAATATTGCAAAAGTATTTTGCAACACAAATGTGTCATAAGTGATTGATTGGTTTTATTCTAATTCATTCTAAGCCATTCTGAGCACCGCACATACAAGCTAATGTCTCAAATATATTGTCTATCAATATGCCAGAAGATAATACACCACTGAAAGTGATGTATTATTTTCTGGTTTGTTGCCAGAGATTTCTTTTTGGTGGTCCCTCTGCTCCCTTCTCTGTGTACTCCATACTAGAGTGACCAGATACAAAAGAGGGCAGGGCTCCTGCAGCTTTAATTGTCATGATGGAATTTCACCAGGTGTTGCACACATACAAATGTCACCTGCTGGAATTCCCCTTTCAATACAAATGTTAAAGATACAGGAGCTCTGTCCTCCTTTTCATATGGTCACCCTAGTACATAGTTCCCCCATCCATGTTTAGCTTCACATCAACTCTGCACAGGGGATCCCAGAGACAACCAGGGACTACTCAGGGATGACCCCGGGGAAATTCCAGGATAGCAGAAACCACAGATCTCCTGGTTTCCCTGCCATCCCAAGACGTGAAATGGGCACAGAGCTGTGTGGGGTGGCTTTGTGCTCATGGGGGGGAACCAATTCCTCCATCCTGAGGATGGCGGGGGTGGGGTGGCATGCAGGGGAGTTCCACTTACCTGTTCTGCCACGCTCCCTACCCTGTCTCTTTAAACATCCAAAATGGTAGGCGCGATGGGCGTGACATCCCTGTTTGTTCTCAGGACATTGTACTTCCTGTTTGTATCCTGAGGGATGATACTAGAAGCAAGTAAGTCCGGGATGGTCCCCCCTCCTTCTACACCCTTAGGTGTAGAAAGGGCCATAGTCCGATGCTCTAATCACTAAACCACATTTTCTAAAAATAGATGTAATAAGGATTATATACACTATGGGAACTGAATCAAGCATGATGGTCCAAGGAGGAGGCGATAGCTTCATTTTTGGGGGAAGATTTTGCCTCAAAGATGTCCCATGGACAACCCAGATATCTTTTCTATTTTTCAGCAGGAGGCCCATAAGAAGGATGACTGTAATGCGGGAGGATGAGTGTTTTCAGGTATGGCCCAGATTCATCAGAGTAAGGAAAGGACATGCATGAAACAGTCCTAAGCTAAATCTAGTTACTTCAAGCTTAGAAAAGAACAAGTGCAAGGTTTCCCTCGTCCACTGAACCATTGGATGTGGAAACTGTCAGAGATGAGAACTATCTTTATCAATTTATTGGTCTTCAGACCATATCAACCGGCATGGGTTCACTATTAGAGTATAAGGATGCAAAATAATTTATATCAGAGTGGAGAATGTGTTATCCTCCGGATGTTGTGCCATACAATGCTCAATTGCCCTAGTCAGCATAATCAATGGTGATGGATGATGGGAGGTGTAAGTCAAAATATCTTGAGGGCCACAAGTTGCCTACTCCTGACTTAAAAATAAGAATGAGAGATCATGCAAAACTTTTTACCCGGCATGAACCTACACGAACACTACGTTCAACATCTAAGGCCCGCCTCCAAGTGCCTACTCCGAGGGAAGCTCGGAGGTCGGCAACAAGGGAGAGGGCCTTCTCTGTGGTTGCCCCCCAATTGTGGAACAATCTCCCTGACGAGGCCCGCCTAGCACCAACATTGCTATCTTTTCGGCACCAGGTCAAGACTTTCCTCTTCTCTCAGGCATTTGGCAATATCTGAGGAGCCTGGGTTTTTGTTTTTGTAGCTTTTTTAGGCTGTTGTAGCAGTTTTAAATATATGTGTGTATTGTGTGTATGTTGTATGTTTTTGCTGTTTTAATTTTTGCAAAAAATTTGGTTTGGGTCCAGGTTACCTGCGGGATCGCCTTCTCCCGTACAATCCGCCCCGCACGCTCAGGTCCTCTGGGAAGAACTTACTGCGGTCAGCCAAGACTAGGCTGACAACTGTTACCCAGAGGACCTTCTCTTCTGCCGCTCCCAGACTGTGGAATGACCTGCCGGAGGAGACTCGTCAACTTAACAGTCTTTTAGAATTTAAGAAAGCTATAAAGACTGTTCTCTTCCGGCAGGCATATCCAGTGTAATTTTTAGAATGTTTTTAGGATGTTTTAGGATGTTTTAATGCAGTTTTAATAATATTTGTCATGTTTTAATTAGTTTTATGTATTTTATCATGTTGTTGTTCCCCGCCTCGATCTAGATGGAGAGGCGGGTAAGAAATAAATCGTTATTATTATTATTATTATTATTGTTATTATTAATTGTTTTAATCCTATGTAAACTGCTCAGAGAGCTTCGGCTATGGGGCGGTATACAAATGTAATAAATAAATAAATAAATAGGGGGAGCACAAAACCTAAATCCTCCTTGCATAAGGAGTTTGGTCCCATTTCAAGTTGGATTCGGCTGCCTTTGATCTGGGCTCAACTTGAACTCAGGTTTATGCCACACCCTTGCTGCTATCCAGGCATCCTTGCCAGTTCCCCTCATTTCCCCAAGGGGAAAGATCCTTAGCTTAGTGACAGAGTGGGGTAACAGATGGTGTGGAGAGCTCATCAAATTACAGGAGAGGCCCTGCAAGGCTGGAAATTACATCTTATACATTTGACATAGAAGATTCCTTTGCCAGATCCCCACTGAAATGATGCTACTGTCATTTCCATAGGGATCTTGCACAGGAAGATGTACTCTGGCTGGGCCTCAGGAAGCTATGGTGAAGAGTCTAGCCGGTTGCAACAAATGGACAGTGAGACATTTTTTAAAATTGTAAAAATAGTCCTTTCCTCCAAATCTCAGCCATCTCATCTTATAAAGTGACATAAGTTGACCCCCTTTAAAATGTTTTATTAATTTCTCATGCCCCCTCAAAGCAACCACAACCCCAATTTTGTAGGTGTCCACAATGGTCCCATGAAAATGGGGGGGGGGATTTGGGGGAATCACTAATTTATGTTCATAGACCTCACTCCGAGCCTTCCATTCTCTGTCAATCTATATCTTTCATTGTATGGTTACTAGATGGTGCTGCGGTATAGCACAACTGCAAAAATACACTAGACCTTATGGCAATATAAAACAAAATGTTTGACTTTTCCCATTAAGCTGCGATATTAGTCACAAAGCACAGGAGAAGTCCTGGAGGTTGATGATGTCGTGTAAAGAACCCACAAACGTCTGTCAGTGACCAATCACGAGTGCATGATAAAAAGCTCTGTGTATAGATACCCTAATTCTAGTGCCAACTGGTGACTAAACCACATCATGGTTAGCATGGCCTTCGCCCATTTGCCTAGCATAGGATGTAGCATTCGCTGCAGCAGCACAATTCTCTTCATACGCTGCGGCATCTAAAGCTATCCAATGCAACAAGGTTGCTTGATTAGATGCTCCTTGGTATTCTTTCAAGTTCTAGAGTCTGAAAAGGAAAAGGATGATTTAAGAGAACTAAAAAAGGATAGCAATTACTTTTATGTGACATTTTATTGGAATGGTCCCTGCTGAAAAACTATTGGAAATCACATACTAGGATCCTTCCTATGTTTCCCCCCCAAAAAAGGATTTCAGTATTTCTAGAATTCTTTGATGTCATATTTTTTTTCTGACAAGCTGCGCTGTGCTTCCCTCACAGAAGGAACAGACGGTCTGAAGCAGCCCAGACACTCTTTTTATTATTGTTGTTATTACTCCAAGTGCTTTCTTGGAGCAACTTTTATGCAAATGGCACACTGTGAAACTGTCATTTGTAGCTCAGCTTTTGGGTAAATTCAGAAATGCTGTCTGCTTCACCAGGTGTGTGACTGGCACCCACAATTAATAAATTAACACAGTAGCCATCAATCCATATTGCAAACATCTTTTCTTCCCCTGTAAAGAGACAGATAAATGGATTTCTCAAAAAAAAAAAAAAAAAAGGGGGGGGAGGAATAAATCTCGATGTCAATTTTTCTCTTGGGACAGTCCAATACTATAGTCCCAGTTTGCTGAAAGTAGGGAAATACCATCAAAATGTCATCTCAATCTTGTTCAATTTCAGCGCCAAAGTAGAAAAAGCATAAACATTGCAGATGAAATGAGTTAGACATTCCCACATTGTCCCTGGCAACACCATCGCTTGTCATAAGTAGTGGCATTGCACATCAAATGTAGATGGAAGGTCCCAGTTTATTACATTCATTTTCCACCTTTAATCCAAGGAGCCCAAGGTGGTGCACATGATGCTCCTCCTCCTCCGCTTCCTCTCCATTTGATCAACACAACTCTGTGAGATAGGTTAGGGTGAGAATTTGTGACTGGCCCAAAGTTCACCCAATGAGCTTCATGGCTGAGTGGGGATAGAACTTGGGACTCTCAAACCCCAAGTCCAACATTCTAACCACTGCTCCACACTGGTTCTCTACACTAGTGCTGTGATGAAAATTTCTCCCATGAAAATTTCAACCATTCTCACTCAGTTTGATAGAAAAGAACTTGCTTTTGAAAGGAAATTCAAAGAAGACGACGTTTTGGAGAAATTCTCATAGGTTTGGGCCTGGGTTCTTGTGTTTACCTTCCTTATAAGATGACTGAGGAGTGTGAGTGTCCTGTCTTTTATTGTACAGTCATCTCTTTGACAGCCTGCAGACTCCTTGGCTGCCCCCACTTCCTGCCCAGGGGAAGACACCATAACTTTATTCCTCCCATAGGGCGAATCAAGAAGTGCAGGCAGACTCAGAGACTATAGAGCAATGGTGAGATGTGTAATAGAAAGAGAAATATAAACAGTACCCTCAGCCACCGACAGTGATTATTTAAGATCAAAACACCACTTACGCACATTCAAAATAAATTATAAAATGCCCTGAGAATGAGACAGAAAAATGGGAGCCCCTTTCATGGAGAAAGAAAACTTTCAGTATATTGGAAGTCGGATATTGGCACAGCATTAGCTTCCCCTTTTCCTGGAACTGGATGCAACACTGCTCACCCCCCCCACCTCATACCTACTACAGAGCTTTCAGGTAAGGAGTGGTTTGCCAGCACCCTTCGCTGGTGCAAGGGTGTAACCACACTGATAAGGACTGTAGATTCATATGGTGGCACATCTTTGAGCTCCACCAATGCAGGAGGATTTTAGGAGTGATTTGATCCCTGCACAGCAGCCATAACTTGGGGATAATATAAAAGGTGGGTTAAAAAAATCACCCCTTCCTCCTTTTATGGGTCCATTCAACCTGTATGAAAGTGGAGAGTTATTTCCTGCTGCTTTCAGCAGAGGGGGAGAGAGAAGTATGCTGAAATTTTCAGGGGGTGGGTGGTTTGGTGCTTGGCATTCCTTTTACATTATGAGGTGGCCACGGGGTGATGCTTTGCGGGTGAAGGAGGGGGAAATAACGAGACGACACAACTATATATGGTATAAAATTTGGGCCACATTTATTAAAGATCTGCAAAGGGAAACTGGGCGGGCCCTAATCTACGGCAGCCACTAGCTAGACGTTATATCGGGCGAAGCATTCTATGACTGGCGAGTGGCGTCAGACAATCGCCACACCCAGGCCATACCCCTTTTGGGGAGGGTAGACTGACCCATGCCACTCACCCCCCAGGCTGCACAACACTGGATGGAGTGAAAAGAGTCGGCCTAACAGGTGGCCTTACCCCACCACTGGGGCCGCACAACCCTCAGTGCCACAGAATGATCACCATCCTTTTCTTCTAATTGTGCCCGCCCCTACCAGCCACAGGGGCGGGCACAACCTACTAACCTATTGCTTAGTGGTTTTTTAATTTTTTATTATTATTATTTTCAACATATAAAACTCAAACATTACAAATAATATATAACATAACCTTGACATAACCTTGACAACCCCTCAGTGCTCCCCTAACCCATTGAGACCTTCTTTTATTCTATTCTATTATATATTCTTCCAAAATTGTAAAGAATCTTTTAAAGGTGTACAACCTTTCCCCTTAATTAAAACAAACTCTAAAAATGGCCCCCATATATTTTCAAAATCATTCTTCTTAGATAGTCCCCTCTTTACTTTTATGTTACATGTTAATTTATCATTAATTGCGATATCCCATACCTCTTTATACCATTCTTCTATTGTATAATTTCCTTGTATTTTCCAATTCTTTGCTATCATTAATCTAACGGGTGTCAGGAGGTTGTTAATCAAATCCTTCATATTTTGATTGCCATATGCCTTATCAAAAATTGAAAGTAAAGCCAAATTTGGACTTACTTCCACTCTGCTTCCTATTGCTTAGTATTCACCCCCCACCTGCGTAAAAACTTCTCGCAGGCCCTTTTGCAGATCAGACAGGAATAGGTCGTTGCCCAAATCGGTCAAAGGGACACCATCCTGTCAATAAAGCTCCCTCCTCATCTTCAGTATCACAAAGCCTATTCACTTTCTTGCAGGCCCGATCCAGGGCCTGCAGATTCCAGCCTTCCATCCAGACCATTCTGGGAATCAGGCAGGACCACAGTAGCACCCATTCTTGGTTCCTATCATCCACCCAGACCATTCTGGGAATCAGGTAGGACCACCATATCACCCTTCTCGGCAATGCATCAATGAGATTGTTCCCCCACCTGCCAGGGGCAATGAACCAGACCATGCTGGAATAACGTGGGCAGGAGGCACTCCCACTGCCTGCCACATCTGTCCAACTACTGGACGCTGGCACACTGGCTGGGTTTGACAGTAATCTTGCAGCCTGGCTGGACAGCTCTCGAACCTGCCAGGGAACCCATGCCACACTCGGGTGAACACCTGCATTGGTTTCCATAGATTCCAGTGATCTAAAGAAAGAAGATAAGCATGAGAACCAGAACTGGAGACTTAACTGCATTGCCAGTGCTCCAGAAATGGGCAGACACATGGACGTAATGCCTCAGACTCCATCTGCCTCAGCCCGTACTTCATGGAATGCGAAGCCAGGCAGCCACCATAGAAGTGACCTCGGTGCAGAAAAATTGCGAATCAAATAACAAGTTACAAGGGCAAACACATAGAAGTCAATTTGTCACAGCTAAAATTGGTATGTCTTTAAAAAGGCCCTATCACTATGGCAGAATATAGGTCAGCACTCTGCTTCCCTCATTGCTGGAAATGCCTCCATTGCCTTCACTGGGCACAGTTCAGGCATTGAGCAGAGAAAGGGAGACACTCATACCGAGGCCCCTCTGGTCTGTCCTCACCTTTCAGGCTAAGTATATAACTCTACCAAAAAGAATGAAATATCCTGGTATTAAGGACTCAGCCAAAGTTGTCCTCCTCAGACAACACCACCAGTTCAGAGTTCTGTGTGCCCCAAAAGGCAGTGAGGGCAGCAGCATGGAACAAGGTAGCTACAAAAGAACCACACCCAATTGTCAGTTTCCTCATAACCCCTCAATAAGACTGCAATTAATGGTTGGCTAGTAAATGCCGCAATGGATGCTTCTCTTGCCCAACCCTGCAGGGGGTGCCCAACCCTGGGTCCATGGTGTTGTACCCTGCACCTTTAATTGGACCAGAAAGCAAGAGCTGACCTCAGACCTCAAATGGTCATGGCTCAACTACATGGAGGTTTAGGGTGCATTAAATGCACTTAGGGAAAATAATCGAGACTTTTAGCATTCTAGAAAAAGATGGGGAAGAGGCAGGGTGTTAGCAGGACAGGCATGGTGTCATGTGAGTACTGTGCTGCAAATCCGCACACCAGGCATGGCGAGAGTGCACTAAATGGCTGGCATGATGGAGCTCATAGGCAATAACTGAAAAAGATTATTGATAACATCTTTTTTTGGTTGTTGTTTTTAAAAGGGGATTCTTTGATTGCCACAACACGTTTGTATATAATCATGGTCCCCCAAATTTTATAAATCCACTGCTGCTTAGAAGGTTGCTTGGGAAACTTTTAATTACATGCTAGGCAAAACTTTGTTGCTGTATACAATTGTTTAAGAGGTTCTTTATGCAGAAGCATAATTAGCAAACTTCTCCTTAGCTGTTTTACTCTAATTGTCTCACAGGTTTATCCATAGCGCACCAAGGATAAGGGATGCACAGATTTTGTTAAATCTGTTCCATCTGTGTTTTGCGGATTGCCAGCCATCTTTCGATCCATTGTCTCCTCATTGACAGAATCAGATTGTTTAAATCAGAATTTTGTTCTACTTGTGCTAATTTACATTAGCATGAATTTGCATTAGTGCTAATGTGATCTTGCACAAATGCCCTAATCTGGAGTTATTAATGCAAACTAGCTTTCATGCACATTAGCAAATTTAAAATGTGCATCTCAGTGTTAACGTGAATTCATGAAAATCTCCCCCAAGTGGGAAAAACCAGTGTGCAAGTCCGTGGAATATCCACATGACTGGGAGAAAGGTGATCCACTGCAGAATCTGCAGTGGGGTTTTACAGACGCATCCTGCATCCTGCATCTGCCCCACACGTGCTGCCCTTCCTTTGCATAGGCTGCCTCAATGAGCTGGGCTGAGCACTCATGAGGTTTGCAAGCCCTGCAAGCCATCGGCAGGTGCCAGCCCTTTCACCCCCTCCACTCGAATGGCTAGGGTGACCATATGAGGAGGACAGGGCTCCTGTATCTTTAACAGTGGCATAGGAGGAGACCTGTCCTCTTTTGTATCTGGTCAAGAGGGCAGGGCTCCTGCAGCTTTAACTGTCGTGATGAAGAAGGGATTTCACCAGGTGCTGCATGCATAACAATGACACCTGCTGAAATTCCCCTTTCAATACAACTGTGAAAGATACAGGAGCCCCGTCCTCCTTTTCATATGGTCACCCGATTAATGGCTGCCACCATTGCCCCAAAAGGGGGAAATGCACACTTTCTGGACCTTCCAGAAAGCATGCTTTCCCACCCCCACTGCTCCAATTTCCCCAATGCAAGGTAGCTTTGCATTAAGAGGGCCATTTAGGTCCTGATTGGAGTAGTGGGGGGCAGGAAGCGTGCTTTCTGGAGCTTCCAGAAAGTGCACCATTCCCCCGGACATGCCAATGGCAGCTGCCATTAGCATGCCCAGGGGAATGGCACACTTTATGATGGTTCCAGAAAGTGTGCTTTCCGAGGGTGGACTGGTTGGAGCCAAGAGGGTCAGATACGAGAGGGGATACTCACCCCACAACCCTAATCTGCAGATTGGATTCACAGAAATCCAAATTTGTTTCAATACATTGTGGATTTCTCTAACACTTCTTGTAAGAGCTGTAATTCATGAGTCTTCTTTTCCCCTGAGTTGCTGATCTTGTTAAGGGGGGATTCACACAACCTGCAGGACCGCTGATGTTGTTTGGAATGCACAGTAGGCCAGAGATGGGAGAAGGCAGACCTTAAGGCACTCAAGTTGCAATCTGTTTCAGGGTTTAAAGGCAAGAACCACCACCTTATGTTGTCAAAGTTCCAGCCAGCCAGATTAACTGAAGTTCACCCAAAAGCAGCTACAAAAATAACAAACACAACATTTAGAAATCATGCATATTCTACAAAAGGGCACCTGTCATAATGGTGATAAGAAGTAGGAATGGACAGATCAGTTTATATCTGACTGATTTTACGGACCAGCCTTCATGAATTCTTCCATGAGAAATTGCTTTCCTTACCTACACTTTGTTCCTGTTATGACGTGCCTGCGTTCATCCTGGGGCAGATCTATACCAAGCAGGATATGACACTAATGGTTTGAAAACTGTATGTGGAATGTGTCCTGGGTCCCAACAGTTGTCACTACTGTTATAAACCATTTTAAAGCAGTAGTGTAGATCCTGCCCAGGTCTTTTAGAATGGAGCAAATCAGTAATATTATAATCAGCCTCAAACAACAACACTCCACACATTCTAAAGAAATGTATTAATAAAGTTGAGCATGTAAACGTAATAGATTTTGAGACTAAGAATCATAGAATCATAGAATAGTAGAGTTGGAAGGGGCCTCTAAGGCCATCAAGTCCAACCCCCTGCTCAATGCAGGGATCCACTTAAAGCATACCTGACAGATGGCTGTCCAGCTGCCTCTTGAATGCCTCTAATGTGGGAGAGCCCACAACCTCCCTAGGTAATTGGTTCCATTGTCATACTGCTCTAACAGTCAGGAAGTTTTTTCTGATATTCAGCTGGAATCTGACTTCCTGTAACTTGAGCCCATTATTCTGTGTCCTGCATTGTGGAATGATCAAGAAGAGATCCTGGCCCTCCTCTGTGTGACAACCTTTCAAAGATTTGAAGAGTGCTATAATGTCTCCCCTCAGTATTCTGTTCTCCAGGCTAAACACACCCAGTTCTTTCAGTCTCTCCTTATAGGGCTTAGTTTCCAGACCCCTGGTCATTCTCGTTGCCCTCCTCTGAACCCCCTCCACTTTGGTTGCATCCTTCTTGAAGTGTGGTGCCCAGAACTGGACACAGAGAAAGCTAGAGGAAATAAAAAGGAGGGTGATGCAATCTGGGGAAAGGGCAATATAAAATTATTGGAGAATATCCAAACTAAGCTCCTTCACACCATCAACCTTGTCACATTAGAATCCATATTAAAATCTAATTTAGAGGGAGTCCAAATTAAAAAAGCTCACTTAATTCCTTCAATTTGCAGAACAATTCCATTCCATTAGGCAACTAATTTTTACCTGTCAGATATAGAACGAAAGTGGTTCCTCTCAGGAGGAAACTTTTTTTTTAAAAAAAACTTGTAGTAATTAGATATGGAGAACCCAGGAAGATGTCTAAGCTGAGACAGTTTGGTTTAAGTCTCTGAGCTCATCAGCCTATGAGTAAATGCCACCAAAGTGTCAGCCTCAGTTACTTCCGTGCTACAGAAGGTTCAAACAAGGTTGCACATTTCATAATTAAGTAACAGAATGGCTTTAATTTTTATTACAGAATCAGAAAAGATTTACCTGCATGAAGCTCAAGTGCACACATCCCTTTTGTTGATCTATTATTCTAATCAGCTGTTAGTGACAATATGAAGAGATCTTGATTACCTTTAAAAGGGAAGAGCCAAGAGAGTATAAGTAATGAAGCACATCATGGCCATAATAAATGTAGAACTGAAGAAAGTGTACAAGCAACACAAAATTGCTTCTTTTGCAATTCCCTTTAGATTGCACTTCCATTTATCTATTTGCTTCTGCCCAAGAGCATGTACTGTACTAGACGGAAAAAGGGTGGGGGTGGGGATACGTCAAATGTACAATTTGCCTGAGAAAATGAAACGCTACACTTGTCACTTAAAATCACTTTTGCTTTACTTTCTAAAACACTACAGATTTCAGAAATCCAGCACTCATCTCTATTCATAACATTTTTCACACACACACCAAGAAAGAAAGAAAGAAAGAAAGAAAGAAAGAAAGAAAGAAAGAACTTTCTATACCATTTCCCCACTGAATCTGTTTAGAGGGATTGAAATTACTCTCTTTTGAGATGGGACTGATAATAATGTCTTCCATTCCCTCTGATACGATCTGCCACAGGGAGGGGGGAGGGGGGAGTTGTGGGGGAGAAAATGATGGTGGAGGGAATATGTTTCCCAACTTTAGCTTTCACTTCAATTAACAAAATTTGCTCACTCCTTTTTAATAGCCTCCTTTAATGACACTGTTTCTCCCTAAACACTGAAGACCTTTGAGAGTATTGGAGGAAAACAGGTTCTTGGGAGAAAGGGGGGAATATATACATTGTGAGAAGAACTGGCTGTGATTTCCATGGCTTGTATCATATACCTATTGCAATCTGTCAATAAATTATATGAAAGGCAAATGAATTATTTCCTCTGGGAGAGGGCAGCTCATTCCAGGCTTAAAAGAGCTCCATGATCTGGAAATTTGCAAAAACAAAAAAAGGAGGACAAATGTCCATTTGGAAGATAAACCCAGGAAAAATCCACTTTTTACTGTGATATCGGCAGACACAATGGCTGAAGTATTTGGTAGCAAGGTTATGGGGCCTTCATGTTAAACACAACGCCAGCCCTGAATACCTCCAAAGTCATAGGGAAACCTACGCATGTAGAGCATGGTTCCCTCTCCAGACCTTTCCCCCAATGCAGGGGTGGCCAGTGGGCATGGTCCTGCCTTTTTCCTCCACATGATTCTGATCACATGGAGGAGAACACTAGGGTGCCCAGTTGTGAATTTCTCCAAATGAGGACATGCAACACCAACAAAGAGAGCAGAAGAGGACACTGATCTGCATGAAATGTGCATATGCTAATTGATATGTATAGATGGACTTCTAGAAAGAATAATTATAATTTAAATAGAAATACATCACATCATTCCACTGTGTGGAAGACTGTGACCAGTTGACCTGTGTGTCTTGAGCTGTCCAGGTACCTTTGAAGGGCAACTTCAAGGTTTCTGTCTTTCCTTCTGATGGTTCTTTATCTTCAAACTGGGCTTGCTGGAAAGTCCTTCAAATAGAGGACATCTTAAAAATAAAGGATAGTCCTCTGGAAGCACTTCAAACTGAGGACTATCCTCTGGCCACCCTAGGGGCTTCTGTGGATAGGGAGATGGTGTGCTATTTGTTGTTCCTCTATCCATGGAGGATCTTCATGCAAGCCAGAATGCAGGAAAATCTGTGTTCTGGCTTGCATGAAGATAGAGGATGCTCTCCTCTCTAGGTAGTCACCTCCCATGACTAGAGGGTGATCAATGCAATAAAGTAGAGGGGTGGAGCTGGAACACTCTCCCGCCTTGTGTTTTGTCTATGTGAATAGGGCTACAGGCATTGGTAGAACAGTGGAAAGCCTGATCACCTGTCCTGGACCCATGAGCAAATCCTTAAAGAACTTTTGCCTCCTTAAAAGTCTCATGTTCCTTCCTTTATCTTACCCTTCCCAATAACATGAGGTTTGTGCTGTAGATGTGGGGTGAGTGACACTCCAGACACTTTAGTTTAATGCAACAATTTTCTAGAATATTAAAACAACCAAATTACAAGTAAAGGTATTTAGTCATTTAGAATTTTCCACCATATTTAAAAGAAGCGGTGGTATGGCCGCTTCTAAAAAAGCCCTCCCTGGACCTTAATAATGACAGACCGGTATCAAAGCTTCTGTTTTTGGGCAAGGTGATCGAGAGGACAGTTGCCTTCCAACTCCAAGCAGTCTTGGAATATACAGATTTTCTAGACCCATTTCAAACCGGCTTCAGAGAGGGATACAGAGTTGAGACAGCTATGGTCACCTTAGTGAATGATCTCCACATGAGTATTGACAGGGGGAGTGTTTCCCTGCTGGTACTTTTAGATCTCTCAGAGGCTTTTGATACCATTGACCATGGTATCCTTCTGGAACACCTGAGGGGTTTGGGAATCTGGGCACTGTGATCCAGTGGTTCCGGTCCTACCTCTTGGGTAGGTTCCAGATGGTGATGCTTGGGGATAGTTGTTCCTCGAAAGAGGAGCTGTTGTGTGGCGTACCACAAGGCGCCATCCCTATCCTCAATGCTCTTTATTATCGACATGAAACTGCTAGGAGAGGTCATCCGGAGGCATGGGGCGGGGTGCTATCAGTATGCTGATGATACTCAAATATATTTCTCTATGCCTTCAATAACAAAATTATCTAAGTATAGTGTGTCTCCTCTGAATGAATGCTTGGAGGCAGTAATGGGCTGGATGAGGAAAAACAAACTGAGGCTGAATCCAGACAAGACGGAGGTGCTTCCTGTCAAGGGCTCTGATCTGGGTTTGGATGTGTGTCAACCAGTTTTGGATGGGGCTTCACTCCCTCTGAAAGACTGTGTTTGCAGCTTGGGGGTGCTCCTGGATCCATTGCTCCAAATGACAGCCCAGATAGATGCAACGGCCAGGAGTGCCTACTATCAGCTTTGGCGCAAGCTGTGCCCCTTCCTAGAATTGGAAGACATAAAGACGGTAGTGCACGCACTGGTAACTTCAAGGCTCGACTTCTGCAATGCACTGTACATAGGGCTACCATTGTATCTGATTCTGAAACTTCAGTTAGTTCAAATATGGCAGCCAGGTTGGTCACCGATACACCTAGGGGTGACCTTATTACACCAACTTTAAAATCACTTCACTGGCTGCCAATTAGTTTCCAGGCGAAGTATGAAGTGTTGGTTAATACCTTTAAAGCCCTACATGGTTTGGGTCCAGGTTACCTGTGGGTTCGTCTTGTCCCATACAATCCATCCTGCACACTCAGGTCCTCTGGGTAGAATTTACTTCAATCAGCCAAAACAAGGCTGGCAACTGTTACCCAGAGCACCTTTTCTTCTGTCACCCCCAGTCTCTGGAATGGCCTGCCAGAGGAAATTCATCAATTTAACACCCTCTCTGAGTTTAAGGCAGCTATAACAACTAGCCTCTTCCGGCAGGCCTACCCAGATGAACTTTAAACCAATAATTTTTACATGTGTTGATTGTTTTATATGCTCCTTTAATTTATTCACATATTTGATCTATATTGTTATTGTATTAATGTTGTTCCCCACCTCGATCCATAGGGAGAGGCAGGTAAGAAATATTTTTTTATTATTATTATTAATTATTATTATTAGGGCTGAGTGATACACATGCATCAAAAGAAAATAAAAGATGCAAAAATGCAAATCTTTTACCCTAGTGTATTGTATCGTTCCTATGTCTGATAACGATCCGATAATGGTGTTATCGGACATCCGATTAACGATAACAATAATTTTCTAAGGAGGCCCTATCTCATCAGATCCGAAATCCATATGTCTGGTAACTATTGGATATATTGGATTTTCTGACTGGCAATTTAGGGCTGGCCCTCCCTCCCCCCCACTTGTGCTCCTTACCTGCGGCCTTCCCCGCTGCCTCCGCTGGCCTCCGCTGCTTCTGGACCATTGAGAACTAGGCTTTGCAGCCTAGTTCTCAGTAGAGTAATGACACGCCGGGTGACATCATCACCTGGCACGTCGTCACTCTACTGAGAACTAGGCCGCAAAGCCTAGTTCTCCATAGTCTGGAAGCAGCGGAGGCCAGCGGAGGCAGCGGGGGATGGCAGCAGGTAAGGAGCATGAGTGTGGGGGAGGGAGGCCCGGCCCAGTGTTTTCCCCATAGGCTTGCATTAGGGGAAAGCTTTCTTTCCCCCAATGCAAGCCTATGGGGAAAGCACATGAAATGGCGGTCCATAATCGGATCGGAACTTCCGATATTTATCGGATATCGGGTCCTATCAAATACGGGTACTTCCCGATATGATTGGATCCAATATTTTTAATATCGGAAATTGCAATCTGATTCCGATATTTTTGGCCGTGCACATCCCTAGCATTTAGGCTTTTTCAGCTGCTGCTGCTTCATGGTCTCGTCCTTTCCTGCTCTCTCTGACAGGCTCTCTCTGGTCTTTTTATACCCTCTTCCCCCAAAAGAGAAAGTACTGTTTGAACCTTGAAAAAATGAAATGAAACTGGGAAATGAAACTACTCCTCTCAGGGATTCCCCCTCCCAACAGAAAAGAAACCCCAAGCATAACTTCACACCACCATTTAAGATGCAACTTCAGAGGCCCTGCTTTTTGTCCTCTTCTCGCATGAGTGAAATCAGGTGGGTGGTTGCACAAGACAAGGCCTTTTCAGTGATAGTGCCAGAAATCTGGAGATCCCCCCAGGCTCATTTTTATGGTGTCCATGAAAGACTTCAGAAACTTCAACATGCTTTTCACATACGAAACTGCTAAGTGCCATGTTCGATATCCGATATTTAAAAATCAGTGATGGGCCAAACCCTGTCCCCCTATTTTGGGGAACTTTCTCTTTCCCTGTGAAAGAGCCATTGTTTTTTCTGCCTCTTTTGCAGGGAGGGGGGAAATTCAGAGAATTTTCTTCTTGGGGAGAGGGCCAGGGTTTCCACATACCTTATTTTAAGTGTAGCAAGTTGCTGTTGGCGGTTCTTCCTATTTTTTTTTTAAAAAAACACCATCCCTTTCCTCAGCATTTGGAGGAGCCCAGCAGTTCTTAGTGAATACCTATTGGTGACCATGTGACCTCACCCTCTCCAATAAGCACTCAGGAAGAACTACTCAGAGAGTCTTCTGTTCATGGTCCATGTGATCCTAGGAGGGTCTTGAGCCTTTGGATCATGGTCCAAGGGCATTAGGTTTTCCACCCCTGCTCTATATTGCCATCAACCTCAAACAAAACACCAAGAGAGGGAGGCAAAGGTTGTGGTAGCATTGGATATGATGACACGGTCCAGTGGCTGGAGGGAGGCAGGATATTAGCCTAGCTCTGTCCCTCTGCCAGGAGCTTCTTCAGCTGTCTAGACTGGTAGATGAAACAGAACCAGACAGAACCCATTAACTCAATGGTAATCTATGCACTGTTGCCTCCAGGCACTGGTTATTTGGGGTAAGATGTAGATCATCAATCTGCTACAATTTCCCAGAATATCTAATAATGCTGATGGGGTTTCACATTGCCTTTGTGATTTTTTATAACCCACAAGACATTGATGAAATTGGTAAGACTGGAATCTGAATTCTGAATCACGGGAAATGAGAAACAGAGTCGCGAAAAGAAGCAAAGCTCTAAAATGGTACACCTTGCACCATCAAAGGGGAAAATAGATGAAGAGTTTCTTGGCATGAGTTTACACAAGAAATGCCTTATTTGTATGGGGATGATATCATCTGGGAAGATGGTAGTTTAAAGGTGAATTCTGCTACAGCATGCAGAAGAGGAAAACCCAACATATTTAGCAAGAATTTGTAATCTAAGCCTCTAGACCAGGCTTCTTCAACCTGGTGCATTCCAGAAGTTTTGGACTACATCTTCCATCAGCCCCAGCAATGGTTGGAGGTGATAGGATTTATGTTTCAAAACATATGGAGGGCACCAGGTTGGGAGAGGCTGGTCTAGAGTGTAAAAGTGCAGGTGGGCAATTGGAGCCAAATTTGTAATATGCCTCTGTAGGTATTTCAGCTCATAATAATAATAATAATAATAATAATAATATATTTATTTATTTATAACCTGCCTCTCCCTCCGGATCGAGGTGGGGAACAACAATAAATATAAATACAAGAACCACAAAATAGATACAATATTTAAACAAATAAAACTAATACATCATTAAATGAGAGTCTTCACGGCTCTCTTAAATTCATGAAGACTGCTAATTTGTCAAATCTCCTCTGGCAGGCCATTCCACAGACTGGGAGCGGCAGAAGAGAAGGTCCTCTGGGTAACACTCGTCAGTCTGGTTCTGACTGATTGGAGTAAATTCTTCCCAGAGGACCTGAGTGTGTGGGGTGGATTGTATGGGAGAAGGCGATCCCGCAGGTAACCTGGACCCAAACCATGTAGGGCTTTAAAGGTAATAACCAACACTTTATACTTTGCCCGGAAACTGATTGGCAGCCAATGAAGTGATTTTAAAATTGGTGTTATGTGGTCACCCCTAGGTGTACCGGTGACCAATCTGGCTGCCATATTTTGAACTAGATGAAGTTTACGGACTAGCCACAAAGGTAGCCCTATGTACAGCACATTGCAGAAGTCGAGCATCGAAGTTACCAGTGCGTGCACTACCGTCTTTAGGTCTTCCAACTCTAGGAAGGGGCGCAGCTGGTGTATCAGCTGAAGCTGACAGTAGGCACTCCTGGCCGCCGTGTCTATCTGGGCTGTCATTTGGAGCAACGGATCCAGGAGTACCCCCAAGCTGTGAACACAGTCTTTCGGAGGGGGTTGTAATCCCATCCAGAACCGGTTGACACGCCTCCAAACCCAGGTTGTGGCCTTTGACAGCAAGCACCTCCGTCTTGTCTGGATTCAGCTTCAGTTTGTTTTTCCTCATCCAGCCCATTACCGCCTCCAAGCATTCATTCAGAGGAGACACGCTATCCTTAGCTGACGATGTTGTCGAAGGCATAGAGAAATATATTTGGGTGTCATCAGTGTATTGATAGCACCCCGTCCCATGCCTCTGGATGATCTCTCCCAGCGGTTTCATATAAATGTTAAACACCATTGGGGAAAGGATGGCACCTTGTGGAACACCACATAGCAGCTCCTTCTCCAAGCATCACCATCTGGAACCTGCCCGAGAAGTAGGACCGGAACCACTGAAGCACAGTGCCTGCGATCCCCAATTCCCCCAGGCACTCCAGAAGGATACCATGGTCGATGGTATTGGAAAAAAAATATGATTATGAAGCCATGGACTTTGAAGAGATTTTTTTATATAAAAAAATGGCAGCAGAAATACCAGATACTCATTGTGTTCAGTACATAAATATGTATAGCATTTCTTGGTTGTATTCTGTTAACTAAATGAGACTTGCAATGTAAAAGGGGGCAAGGGGATCTCAGAGCTGAAAATGAGACTAGAGAAACTCTTGGGCAGAGTTACAGATTTTGTGGCTTAAGCTAATCATGCTTTGTCCGGTATCAGAGGCAGTAAACTTATATACACCAGTTGCCAGGGAAGGTGGGTGGGAGACTGCTATTACACCTTGTTCTGCTTGTGGGTTCCTGGTCGACAGCTGGTTGGCTACTGTGGGAACTGAGTGCTGATGGACTCTTGGTCTGATCCAGCATGGCCCTTCTTGTTCTTATGTTCTTTGAAATTAGTACTGAGAATAAAGTAAGGAAAATAATGAGGCTGCAATCCTCTATCCATTTACATGGGGGTAAGCCCTATTGAACGCAATGGGGCTTACTGTTAATCACAGCACACACTGTTGGATAAACACTGAGGCCACAGGAGGCATGGGCACCATTTTAATTAGGGGCTTCCCAAGGAGAATTTATAGAATTTAGAATGGATAGAATTTGAATTACAATTCACATATCTAAACAGATAAGTCAGCCAGCTGATAGATTCTTTTGTAGGTCACTTATCAACTGCTGAGAATGTGGACATAATCCATTAGGATCTTTGCAGAATGGACTTACTATGAAGCAATTGATTCAAAGAACAAATTCCAAGAAAGAGGCACCAGTTTCTTGCACACAACCTACAATTTTGTTGCCTTAAAAAAAAAGAAAGACAATGGAGCTCCAGTCTCAAGATAGTTCACTGAATTTATCTTGTCAAGCATGTTCTCTGTGACTCTGAAAACCTGGCATATCTTTATTAGCGGCAGTCAACTGAATGAAAAAATAATTTTATTATTCTTACCTTGTCCCTCCCTTAGCAAGAAATAATAAAACAGAACTTTCAGATCTTTGCAGAATTTATAAGGCTGATAGTTATAATACAGCATAAAATTACATAGAGAGTACATTTGATACTAAGAAGCAACAGACAGTGTATGACTACTCCAGTCAATAATTGCAATTGAAGAGAATCTAAGGACAAAAAGGACAAGATTTCATTGGTTGATCAGAGATGCCTCAGTCAACTATGTCAAAAGTAATGGCTGCTTTGGAAGTGGTTGGAACTGATTAACATAAGTACATATGTGTATTTGTAGAATTTAAAATTCATGTAATATTCCCTGCAGATTTTGCTTTGGAAGCCTGTGTGTATTTAAATAGGCTTTCTTTCTTTTTCTTTTCTTTTTTTTTCAAAATCATGTTTAGTAGCTGATGTTAGGGACTCTTTTCCAGTAATCATTACAAGCTCTCCTATAATTATTTGCTGTCAATGCGTCTACAGCAAAAAAAAAGAAAAAAGAAAAAAAAGAAAAAGAAAAAAGAAAAGAAAAGAAAAACCTCATAAAAATTCATAGACTAAGCTTGCAGAGCATGAAAAGGAAATTTCCAAGGTACTCATCCTCAACTAATTGCAGAATTATTTTTTCAAATTAAGTGATTTGTGAAAAATATTACACACATATCAATAATGCATGCCTGTACAGAATGCCTTCTTACTATTTATTCTGGAGCTCATAATCAAAGCATTTTTAGGAAGAGTTTACACAATCACCCCCCCCCCCCCAGATGAATTATCTCCCCTTATCTATATAAGGGAATATGTGTATCTTTTGATCATTTATATTAAATCCCTATATTTGGAGTATTCCATTTTCAAACTTCATTTCTGGGTTCCCTGGTGGCTTTTTGTTTGCTTTTTGGACAGCCTAAAATCTTTATTTACCTCTGAGGAAGTTTTGTCCCACTAAACTATAGATGGATTGCCTGCTTGATAGGCTTTTTGATTCATCTTATGCCTTGGGAGAGCTACTGCCATCCTTCGTAAAGCTGGGCTCATGAGTAATGTTCTTCTGCTTCAGGTGGGACCAAGGCAGAGTATGTTTCAAGAGCAGGTTTACAAGGCAGTCCAAGGCCTTGGTTGGCTGAATGCAGGCAAAAAGCAAGAGTCCAGGCATGGCCAATCACAACAGGGATGTTGGAGAAATTAGTTCGGGGAGGTGAAGCTTGCTAAGATTTCAGTGGCTCAGTCCCCTGGACTTTGGTGCACTTCCCCACCTTCATCTGCATCAAGCTTGTAGATGTTCTCTTTGTATTTTTGTTTTGTTTTGTTTTGTAAAAATAAATTTGTGTCATTTACAAAATTTGTGGCCAGAATTCGAGCAAATTAATCAAATAATGCCTGAAATTTGCAGAAATGACACAAATTGCAGTAGCAATTTGCACATTTTGTAAATGAATGCCCCACCCCCAAAATCTCCAAATTCTGGGAAAAACCTGCACCTCAGCTCATGAATGCAAGTCAAGCCAGGTAAGGATGACATAAGCATCCAGTTGGGTCTGTGAAAGCAGCAGACCCCCCCTCCCCATGTCCAGCCCATGCGGACCCAACCGGACATGCCTGTCAGTGGCACAGACCTGCCTGTGAGCACTCAGCAACTGCCCACCATTTCCCCCCTCCACGCTAGTGGCAGCCGCCATTGGCATGAAAGGGAGAAATGCTTGATGTTCAGAAGGCCCAGAAATTGCACATTTCCTACCTCCATCCAATGGCTCCATTAGTGCAGATGGGAGAAATGCGCAATTTTCAGACCCTCTGGAAATCACGCATTTGTCCCTTTCATGCCAGTGGCTGCTTCCATCAGGGTGGAGGGGAGAAAAGGATGGGCGGCTGCCAAAGGCTCATGGGGGTTCACAAGCCTGAGCTCTCAGCAGAGGATCGCATGGCCCCGGCTCATTAGGGTGGACTGTGTTAGTGATGGGGCAAGAGCTCGTGTGGTGGATGCAGGCCGATTTTGACAGTCTCTAAAGCTTGGTGGGCAGCAGGGATCCTTTGGGCCCCCAAAGGGGCAGATTTTCAAATGACAGACATCCCTAATCCACAAGCAGGATCAGGCAGTCCAATATCTAAACATGAGGGGACAACTTCAGAGAGCTGGTGGGGCAACACTGGAGCCTTAAAGGCCACACCCCTCACCCACCACAGCCCTGGCCAGAAGTAAATGTGCAGCTGATTCTCCAGCAGTTCTGTTAGGAAACAAGGCATGCAGGCAGTGCCTCCCTTTTCTCCCAGGAGAAATTTGCACTCACCCCAGCCAAACAACAGTGGGAGCCACACCATGGAGGCAGAAGTCCCGATGGAGGCCATAAAGCTCCCCCTGGGGGGGGGGTAATTGTGGCCTGCATATTTTCCATCCCTGATCTATGCCAGCAAAATTAAATCACAGAGGTAATATCCAAGCAAATGTCATAAGGCAAACTCATGGGTGTATTTCTGGATTCAGCCCTGCGCTTGGATGCCCAGGTTTCAGCAGTGGCCAGGAGTGCATTTGCATGTGCCCCAGCTGTGCCCGTTCCTGAAGATGTCTGACCTGGCCACGGTGACACATGCCTTAGTTACATCCTGATTGGATTACTGTAACATGCTCTACGTGGGGCTGCCATTAAAGAGTGCTCGGAAACTTCATCCAGATTGTTGACCAGGGCTGGTTACAGGGAGCGTACAACTCCTCTATCAAAACAGCTCCACTGGCTTCCAGTTATGACCTATAAAACCCTATATCGCTTGGGTCCAGGTTATCTGAAAGACTGTATTCTCCCTTACGAGCCTGCCTGTGTTTTGAGATCTTCAGGGGAAGCCTTTCTCTCAGTCCCACCACCATCACAAGAATGCCTGGTGGGAACGCAGGAGAGGGCCTTCTCGGTGGCTGCTCCAGTGCTCTGGAACTCTGTTCCCAGGGAAGCTAGACTAGCTCCCTCCTTGATGTGTTTCCAGAGGCATACAAAAACTTTCTTATTCCAGCAGGCCTTTGGAGAATAACGTGGACCCTTACGTTTTAAGACTTTTAATTTTTAATTTTATCATGTATTTTAAATGTTGAAATGTTTTAATATTGAAACCTATTTAATTTATTTTTAACTTTTGTATATCTCTTATTTATAGCTTTTAACTGTATATGTTTTAATCTTGTAATGCCACCTTGAGACTCAGTACTGAGCAAAAGATGGGATATAAATTAATAATAATAATAATAATAATAATAATAATAATAATAATAATGTCCAACAGAAATGCATTCAGTGGGTCAAGGGCAAGACAATCAGGGAGAATGAAAATAAGGTTCAAAGGTGATCCATAGACATTGTTCCATCAACTCTCCCTACCTGACAACTGAGGCTTATAAGCCTGAGCACCCAGAGCCCAATGCAGGGCTCAGTTGCAGGTCATTAAACACCTTTTGGCAGAAGTCTTACTTGTGAGGACTTTGCTCATGAGGTGACCATTACTTTTAGGGACTTCTCCTTGGCAAGTGAGCACTCATGACCATTCTAACCTGTACCTTTAGGTACTAGTGTTCTCAGGAGCAATGTGGTGGTTCAGCATCCCTCTCCCCTTCAAAGCCTGAGCTCACTACCTCTTGAGGAGGCAAATCAGAATCCATCTCCTCCAACAGCCCCAAGACAAACTTGGGCATCCTTGGAGTCTTCAAAAGCAGCAAGGACACCTGTCTCTGGGGGCTCTAGAACTTCCAGCTGGTTGTGGAAAACCCACAAGTAGAAAATGAGTGTAATACCATCCTCCCTGTCATGTTCCCCATCGATGGTTGAACATGATCATACTTCTTCCAATACTGTATGCAGTATATATGGAAGTATGATTATAGAAGTATATGCTATAGCCATCAGAATAGTAGTCTTTTAAAGTCTTTTCATCCATCAATTAGTCCAAGTCCCTTTAAAAGTCACTCAAATTGGTGGCCATCACTACATATTGTGGTAGCAAATTCCATAGTTTAACTATGCACTGTATGAAGAAGTACTTCCTTTTATTTGTCCCGAATCTCTCACAAGCAGCTTCATGGGATGACCTGTCAGGTTCTAGTATTATGAAAGATGGAGAAAAATGTATCTCTATCCAGTTTCTCTACACCAAGCATAAATTTGAACACCTTTTTCATAACAGCCACAAACAAGATCAACATTTTCATTGAGCTGTCCATAACAAGCCCAAGATCTCTTTCTTGGTCAGTCCCTGCTAGCTCAGATTCCATCAACGTATATGTGAAATTGGGGTTGTTGTATTTGCTTGTTTGTTTCTCCCAATGTGTATCACTTTACAGTTGCTTACACTGAACCACAATTGCCATTTTGATGTCCGCTCTCCAGTTTGGAGAGATCTTTTCGGAGCTCTTTCCAATTGTCTTGTTTTAACCACCCAAATAATTCAGTGTCAGCAGCAAACATGACCACATCACTACTCACTCATAATTCCAGATCAACAAGTTGAAAAGCATTGGTCCCAATACAGATCCTTATGGAACGAGGGCTCCTGCAAGGGGTGGATGATATCATGGGAAGGGGGGACTTCAGGCTGAGGGCCCACCCCTTTGTCATCATCCAGCCCACTAGCTTGGTCCAGGGGTAATCTAGCCCCTGGACCAAACGTGGTTGCCCTCCCCTGTCCTCTATGCAAGGGGAAGGGCAAATGCTTACTTCAAGGAAAGTATCCATCTCCTGTGAAACTGTATTTTCTGATTATGGGTATCAAGAAACACTTATTCTGACACCACAGGCCAACATTTCTTTGTGGGACATTTTACAACCCAAAGTATACGTTACAAATGAATGGAGATTGCAAAATGCCCTACCAAAATGTTATGTACACTTTTTATGAGTGTTTAAATAAATAAATAAATAACCACTGGTTTTATAAAATCCAATTGAACACAGAGAGGTGGTTCAAGCAAACCACAAAACTATGGTTTGATGTAATATCTGAACCAAAACCATCCAGCAAATCATGGTTTGCAAATGGCCTCCCTGCATGGATTTCAAACCATGGTTTGAAGCTGGTTTGTTAGGGTTACCATATGAAGACCATATGACCTCTTTATCACAACAGTTAAAGCCACATAAGCTCCACCCTCTTGATCAGATACAAAAGAGAGCAGGGCTCTGCAGCTTTAATTATTGCGATGAAAGGAATTTCACCAGGTGCTACATACATACAAATGACACCTGCTGAAATTCTCTTTTCTATGCAACTGTTAAAGGGACAGGGGCCCTGTCCTCCTTTTCATATGGTCACCTTAGCTATGGAAAGGAATAATGCTGCTTTGTTAAGACCCATGATACTGTTGTACATTGTTCTAGGGTTAGGGCCTGGTACAGTAAGTATTTTCAGACCTCTGAAGGCCCAGGCCATTAGGATTTTTTTTTCAAAAACAATTGGTATAATTGGAGAAATCGTTATGCTTAATTTCTAAAATTAGAGATGCTGGGTTAGGAGTCATTTGCTCTCCACATGATCTTTGCTATTAAATTATCATATACGTTTGAGGCAGAATGTTGGCTTTCTCTTTCTGTCTCTATCTGCTCTGAAGAGAATATTATGGTTATGTGCTGAAAAAATATCTTTATGAAAATTTCAGCACACTTCACATGTAAGTGGATCTAAATATCCCAAATCATGGAAGTTCTAAAGTGTTCTGTGAGCAACATGTCATTATCTGTCATTCTTATGCTCCACTGATTATGTTCCTGCCCTCAAGCAAAATTCAATTGCCAAAGTTAAACATCCCAAAAGAAGGACTTACATAAATGGCAATGTTATCAGCAGCACCTGCACTCTAGTCATGCAGAGTGACCTGGTATAATGCATTTTATGGATCTGAAGTGAAGTTGGTCTTTTATCTTGCCACAGCATTATATCACAAGCCCATGGTCGGTTGATGTTAAGAGCATTGGGCAATGGGGAATGTGACTCATACTTTCTCCCCACTTTCAGCTTAAGGAAACCATTCTCCTCACATATATGGAATATGATTCAGCCCAAAATTCAATCATGCTGAAATTAATGCTTTAAAATTATCCAATAATTATGCTAAAGGCAGCACAAGCACACACCAAGTGATAAGGGAGCCAGGGATTAAGCTGTGCATAAATTCACTCGTACGGGAAAAGGTCACGGGCTGATATTACTGAAATTTGATTAGACTTAGGAGCCGTGTGCTTGAAATCAATGTTTCCTTGGCTTCGGCATTTCTGCTCTGGAGTCAACCAGTCTCTTGGGGACTTGGGTTTAATAGCAGGATGTAGTGATGTTACATCCTTTCCAGAGCACAAAGATGGCAAGAAATTAGAAAGGATTTACAGGTCAAAACAGGCAGACTTCTGCAATTCCTACAGCTGAGTAGCTTGCAAAGCTGAAAGGGGAAAGCTGCAGCTGCAGCTGTGAAGCTGAAGGAACTGTCATGTTGGTCAAAGCCCACAGGAAAGGTAAAGCAAAGGCTGGCGATTTTACAGCTCTCTGATCATTTCCAAGAGCAATCTAGTCAAACTAGAATAAGTCCACAAACGGCTCTGTACAGAAACATGGCTGCAAAGTGACTACAGAAATGGAACTCATGACAATAATTTAATTCCACCATATATAAAAGCCCCCCAAAGCAGGATTTAGACATACAGTGTTTCCAGATTGTGAAACCTGACAGATAAGGAGGAAATAATGAAACTTCCTTAACTCTTACTTGATCCCTCTGTTGGTCTGAGCTTAACTGTTCAGCAGATAACACCTGCTGTCGGATTTGCCTTGGCTTTATTCATTCTCCAAATAAGTTAAGCTCACTGCAAAATGTACAATATTGCAGGACTGTGTCGTCTCTTCCACTTTTGTCAGCAATGGGACAAAAATGACGTTATGAAGAGAAGGAAGGGATGAATGTAGCATCTGATCACAATGAAAGAGAACGAGTCCCAAGAGTCCTTAAGATGGTGCCTACTAACTCAATGCTATTTTAAAAAAAAAGTAAAACTGGTCTCAGTGTTTTAAATGTGCTGTATAATGAAGTGGTAGTAGCTTTTCATCAAACCATTTTGCTGAATTCAATATCAAATTGCAAAGGGGTACAAGGCTTACCTATTTCAATACTAGCATGCCTGGAATCCATGGCCTCAGCCTATACTAGGTGCAGAACCTCAAGCCAGTGGCCAATGGCTCACCTGGTGTTGTGTCCACAGACCTGGGACCCTTGGAAATAGGAATCTGGTTCCACACAAAACTTAGGTGGTAATCATTCATTTTAGTATTCCTTCTTCGCAGGCAGCCACAGGCAGACTGGCCTTTGCATTGCCAGTCTGCTACAAAACCTGGGATGGATTATCTGTACTTAATACAGAGCAGGATCTACACGTCGTCCTCGATGCGCCCTCCCTGCGCCACAAGCCACTTCGGAGCGCTTCACCCTGCCTAGTGTGGCTCAAGCCTCGGAGGCTCTGCCCATGCCCGTGCCTCCGCGGCCGCCGCCCTTTCATCCAGGCCGGTCCTGGGGAGGGAGGAGGGAGGGGGGAGGGTTCTAAACAAAAGCCAGAGATTGGGAGAGGGATTTCCAATTGCTAGCTTTTGTTTACAACCCTCCCTCCTCCCTCCTCCCCCCCTGAGACCGGCCAGGATGAAAGGGCGGAGACGGCGGAGAGTGCGCGAGCAGAGCCTCTGAGGCTTGAGCCACACTAGATGAAGTGCAGCGCTCCAAAGTGGCTTGTGGTGCAGGGAGGGCGCATCGAGGACGATGTGTAGATCCAGCCCAGGTCATTCATAAATCCTGGCTTGGCTGAAAGAATGGGCCTATCACAAAAACTACATCCCTCCTTTTCCCTCAAATATGAAAAACAGCAACATAACTATAACGTTAGAGCATCTGAACAAAAACAAAAACTGCAACTGTGTAAGGAAACTAATACACATATTAAAAATGCACATGCAAATCCCTCCTGCTTAGCCCTGCCTCCTCTTCCTTCCTCTTGTTCTCTCCTATTTGTCAATTTATAGATTGCAAAAGCCCCATGGGCAGGGATTTGTCCTCCTGCACTCTGTAAAGCACCCTGATGGTGATATAGTTACAGGAAGCCAGATTCCGGCTGGACATCAGGAAAATCTTCCTGAATGTTAGAGCAGCATGACAATGAACCAATTATCTAGGGAGGTGGTGGGCTCTCCCACACTAGAGGCATTCAAGATGCAGCTGGACAGTGACCTGTCAGGTATGCTTTAAGGTGGATTCCTGCATGGAGCAGGGGGTTGGACTTGATGGCCTTAGAGGCCCCTTCCAACTCTACTATTCTATGATTCTATGTTCTCTGCTGCAAGATGACTTTTAAGAAGTCAGCTTGTATGTAAGAAAAAAAGTTGTGCACAGTGTGTGGGTGGGGGATATTGTGCGAACCTCTCCCCACTTCTTTCCCAAACTCACATCCTAGAAAATATCCCATCAAAATAAAGGGTTACATTCTGTCCTGAACATCTTTGCAGGACTCCCAAAAGCTTCAGTGGGCTAATGCCCAAATGCGGTGCTTTTCAACAAAGAAGTGGTTAAATCCTAGCTTTGTCAAAGAGTTACAACTCTCCTTGACCCACGGTTGCCAAGCTTCAGGGTAAGAATTTTAAATTGAAATAAAACCTTGGAAGGCTTTTTCTTTTCTTTTTTAGTTATGCTTTTGCCTCCTGAAGGCTTTTTGATATTGCAAGCTTCTATTGCTGGGCATCAGAACAATCAGTACTCAATGGAAGCTCATCCCCATCTACAAAGCATCTAACAATCCTTGAAAGGTGTCTAGTAAGAGCTTTTTTTGAGGTCAGCATTTCCTGAAGCAGCTTCTTGTGCCTCTGGATCATTAGAGTTCACATATTTGCACAGATCAGTAACTGAAACCAGAGAGAGAGGAGTTCTGCCAATCTCCTTTGTCAATAGGATGGTTTCCAATTGGAGATTGCTGTGCTCAAAGGTGTTTTCCACCACTTTTGGAATCTAAAAAGAATTGTGAAAGAGGACTTATTTTCTTGAGGAAAGTGCAGCAGCAACCCCTTTAACATCTCCTCAAGCAAACAGCAAGCACTTAGGTGAAAATGCATTTTAGACACTGTTTTATTATTTGTATCACACTATTTGCAAACTCCAGGGCTGACATTCTAATTTATTCAATTATTTTTTTTCCCTAGAGTGCCATTGCTATAGACAAACAAGAAAAGAAAAAAGTTTTAACTTCTGCCTCATGAATGCTCTGTTTTTCCTTAATGCTCCCTAATTGTTATTTGGCTGCTCCCAATATTCTTGAAACAATACAGTGTTGTTGTTTTTAATTCCTACACTAATAAATCAAGAATGATATACTCCCTTGGTATTAAAATGCCATTTGTGAGAGGCTTTGACATGTACAAAGCAAAACATACAGGAGAGGAAATCCAATAAACTGCTCTTTGAGGATAATGGTATTCTTCATTAACTAATTATAGTAGTACTAAATGCTAGGTAATAAAACGATTCTGATTATCTCTCAATTTAACCTAGATATGCTATTATATGAGAAAATTTGAATGTGGTATGGTGTGTGTAACGGCTGCTGTCACAAAAACACAACAGCGCCATGGGTAGCTTTCATGATGTTGTTGCAGAGGACATTAATTTTTCTCTGCATTTTCCCCCCACAATTCCCTGGAATGGTTCAAGTTCAGGGTTCTTTTGGAAACAAAGATAGCAGATTCAAGCCACCTGCTGCTGTCTGTCACCCAAGTAAGCCCTCCAATGAGCCCCCCATTGTAGGAAGAAGTCCACATATTGGCACTTTGCTGAGGGCCTGCTCAGTCTCTAGCTGTAGTTAGATATAAGCGCTCCTGGTGTTTTATGGTGTTTTGTATTTGTTGTTGTAAATCGCCTCGATCCAGAGGGAGAGGCGGGTAATTAATAATAATAATAATAATAATTAATAATAATAATTAAAGTCGAACATTTACCACCTATCAGATTGTGACTATGGAAGCCATAATTAACCAGGCAGGAGTGGTTCTCTTCCCGCTCTTCATCAAGCATGAAGGAGGGGGATCTGGTGCTGTAGACTGAAAAAGTTATCCTTGCCTGGTGGTAAACTTGTGTAGGGTGACCAGATTGCTCAGGGTTTCCTGGTCCTAACTGGGAAACCAGGGGCGATCCGGGCCAACCGGGGGACGGTGGGGGCAAACCGGGGCTGCGGGGGGTCACGTGGCGGCGGCGAGCGGCGGCAAGTGGCGGTAGACCCGGTAGGTCCGAGCTGGGTTTTGGGGGGGATGGGTGGCTTGGTGGTGGGGTTTCTGGTGGACCTACTGGGCCCTCTGCTGCTGCTGGGCTCGCGCCGCCGCCACACTCGCGCCACCGCCGGGCTCGCGCCGCCGCCGCCGGGCTCATGCCACCACTGGCGTCACTGCAGGGCTTGTGCCAGAGGCTGCGAGGAAGAGGGCTGATTCCGGAAATGATGAAATCGGCCCTCTCCCGCCTCTTCCGTGTGGCCTCTGGCCTCTTCAGGGTTTGTCGCAATGGCGACGAGCCCTGAGGAGCCCGGATGCCTGCGCAGAAGAGGCGGGAGAGGCCGAATACATCACTTCCAGAATCGGCCCTCTTCCTTGCAGCCTCTGGCATGAGCCCTGCAGCACTGCCGGGGGCAGCGCGAGCCCAGCGGCGGTGGCGGTGCGAGGCGGTGGCGGTGCGAGCCCGGCGGCAGCGGCAGCGGTGCAAGCCCGGCGGCAGTGGCATGAGCCGGGTGGCAGCGGCGGCGGCAGCGGCGGCGGCGCGAGCCCGGCGGCGGCAGAGGGCCCAGTAGGTCCGGGCTGGGTTTTTTGGGGGGTGAGTGGCTTGTTGGGGGAGTTTGTTTTGGGTGGGTGGCGGGGGGGCGGGATTTTGGTGTCCGAAATATGGTCACCCTAAACTTGTGAATTATGGGAGATGGATTTATTTACAACATTTATATACCACTCCATATCTGGAGATATTCTGGAGTGGTGGACAATGAGAGATACTAAATAGGATAAAAGAATATAACACCCTGTTCATATTATTACTATTTTTTAAAAAGGAAGAGAATTCTGATAAAACCATGGCCGGTCAGTCAAGGAATGCTTCCGGAAATAAAGATGTTTTTAGGAGGTGCCAGAAACAGCACAATGTTGGCACCTGCCAGACCTCCAAAGGCAGGGAGTTCCATAGGAAGACAGCCACCACACTGAAGGCTGTGCTCTGGATGGACTTCAATTAGGCCAAAGGTCCATTTGGAACATGCTCTCTGATGATCTCAATGACCAGAAAGGTTGGTAAGGGAGAAGGCACTCTTTCCGGTATCCTAGTCCCAAACAGCTTAGGTCTTTGTACCAAAACCTGAAACCTGGCCCAGTAGCAAATACGCAGCCAGTGCAGTTCCCTCAACAAAGGAATTACATGGGGCATCACCTAACAACCGCTGAGCTGCTATGTTCTGCGCTAGCTCCAGCTTCCGGAGCAGCCTTAAGGGCAGCCCCGCATAGAGTGCATTGCAATAATCTAGTCTTGACATTACTAGCACCTCTACCACTGTGGCCAAGCTATCACTGTCCAGGAGAGGCCATAGTTGGTGAGCCAGTCGAAGCTGGTAAAAGACACTCCGAGCCAACATGGCCACTCGGGCTTCCAGCAACAGTGATGGATCTAGCTGTGCCCCCAAACTAGGAACCTAATATTTCAGAGGGAGTGCAACTCCAACCAGAGCAGGCAAGGAACCTATCTCCTGGATGTGGGAACCACTCACTCACAGGGCTTCTATCCTGCCAGGATTCAGCTTCAGTTTATTGGCCCTCATCCAGCCCATTATTGAGTCTAGGCACTGATCCAGAACTTGCACAGCCTCACTTGATTAAGATGTTACAGGGAGACAGAGCTGCAGTCAGCAGCATACTGATTGCAATTGGCTCCAACCTCCTATTTCAAACTCCCAGTGGCTTCATATAGATTTTGAACAACATTGAGGACAGGATGGTAGCCTGCGGGACCCCTTAGCTCAGTTGCCAAGAGGTCAAGTTATGATCACCCAATATTACTTTCAGAAATCGGCCTCCCAGAGGCACTTAGGGTTGGCCTCTCAAGGACCAGCATTTCATTCAAGATGTTTGGATTGACAGAAAGGCTGGAAGAGAAAAAATATATTTCATACCACTCTGAACAGCATATGCTTTCAAGATGTAGGTTTGTACTGAATACCCCAGTATTGCTATATGTTAGAGGTAAGCAATGTTTTGGGCCGGTGGGGCACATTTGACAATTTGAGAAACTGTCCTGGGCACCACTCCATAGTGGCTGCCATGGCAGACATGGCAAAGATCATGTAACCTGCTCAAAAGACTGAGTGCAAAGCAGAGTCAGCCCCAATATGCTAAACAACTCCTTTGAACCCAGAGTTTTCAGCCCCAACAGAAATCTAGTTTCACAGCAATCCCAGCTGCTGGTAAGAAAATGTGTTGAGGAGGGTTAGGGCATCTTGGCAAGTGACAAGAAAGGTGTCTGAGGGCAGATGGGTGCCTGCAGGCACCACATTGCCTATCCCTGCTATGTGTTATTTTTAGAATTGAAGTTTAATCCATTTGAATTGCATGTTAAGAGCAGGTTATGTAATCTATTCCCGGGTGTGATGTCAAAATATTAAACTGCAGCAGTTGCCCCTGCTTTATATTTTGTTTTTCAATCATGCATCTGCACAAAGGGTGGTCGTTGGTTGACTAAGCCTGAGGAGTGTTTGTTTGCCCCGCCCATCTCCACAGGTATTTCAGCCTTCAGGCTGCTGGAGATGCGAGCCTGTGGACGTGAGCCGAAGGGTGAGAGCAAAAGGGCTCTCGGCCTGAGGCTCTCAGCCGTGGGAATGAAGCCGTTGGACCAAAACTGCAGCTGTGGATGAAGAGCACTAAGAGCCACCTGCACCCCACCCTTCCAGCTGACCACAATGTGTAGGGGAACGACAATTTGTGTTGTGCAGGGCAAAGGGAGATATGGCATTGGCAGGGCGATGTGCTGTTACAGGGGAAGGAGAGATAGATATCTAACACCCATCTTACCTTCCGATTGCTCTGCTAACCCAGGGAACTTGGAGAACTAACCAGGCCACCCACAGAACCTCTCCTTGCTCCTATGTAACGCCAGGTCAGTTAAAAATAAAACACATATCATCCATGACCTTCTTTCAGATGAGGAGGCTGACCTGGCATGCTTCACAGAGACCTGGCTGGGAGATGACAGTGGATCGACATGGGCGCAGGCCCTCCCAGCTGGGTACTGTGTTAGTGAGCAGGTGAGGGAAAGGGGGCGGGGGGGCAGAGTAGCTGTGGTCTATAGGGATAATCTTAACCTGACCAGACTTCCTGTTCATGAACTGAATCACATCGAGTGTGTGTACCTGAGTCTGAAGACCAGGGATAGTCTAGGGATTCTCTTAGTGTACCGGCCACCCCACTGCCTATCAGATTCCCTGGTTGAGCTCACGGAACTGGTCTCGGAGCTGGTGTTGGATTCGCCCAGGCTTTTGGTCCTGGGCGACTTCAACATCCCATTCGAGACTGGTTTGTCAGGTGGAGCTCGGGAGTTCATGGCATCCATGACAACCATGGGCCTATCCCAATTGGTCTCTGGACCCACACATTCAGCGGGTCATACCTTCAATGCTGTTTTCAGTTCTGAACAGACGGATCTGTGGGCGGAGGTAACAAATACCTCCGTGTTGTCATGGACAGACCATTTTCTGGTTAGGGTTAGTATCACAGCTACCACCCGCCCCTGCAGGGGTGGTGGACCTATTAAGATGGTCCACCCTCGAAGGCTGATGGATCCTTCTGGATTCCAGAAAGCTTTGGAGGGTTTTATGGCTGGTATCGTCGACGATCCTGTGGAAGCCCTGGTTGATAGATGGAATCGAGACCTAACTAGGGCTATCGACACGATCGCCCCCAAACGTCCTCTCCGGCCCGCTTCTAACAGGGCACCCTGGTATACAGAAGACCTCAAGGAGTTGAAGCGGAAAAGACGACGACTGGCGTGCTAATGGCAGAAAACTCGACTTCTATCCGACAAGACACGGCATAGAGAACATCTTCGTTCCTATGGGGTGGCAATATGTGCAGCGAAGAAAGCTTTCTTCTCTGCGCGCATTGCGTCTGCGAATTCGCGTCCAGCAGAACTGTTCAGGGTGGTGAGGGGTCTAACCCGGGCACCTTCCCCCCTGAATCTGATTTTAGAGCCTTCGGCAGTTTGCTGCGATGCCTTTAACGATAATTTCACAGATAAAATCTATCGGATAAGAGCCGACTTAGATGCCGTCATTATAGCAGAGGCTGACGATGGAGTGTCCAGCGACTCCGCGAGTAGAATTACACTGGATCAGTTTCAGTTGGTGAGTACTGAGGACATGGACAAGCTGCTTGGACGAGTGAGGAGGACGACTTGCCCTCTTGATCCCTGTCTTTCATGGCTGGTCGTCCAGGGAGGAGATGCGGTTAGATTGCAATTACAATATATTATTAATGCATCTCTCAGGGAGGGGAGTTTCCCATCATGTTTAAAAGAAGCGGTGGTATGGCCGCTTCTAAAGAAGCCCTCCCTGGATCCCCTGGACTTTAATAACTACAGACCGGTATCAAACCTTCCATTCTTGGGCAAGGTGATCGAGAGGGCGGTTGCCTTTCAACTCCAAGTAGTCTTGGATGACACTGATTTTCTAGACCCATTTCAAACTGGCTTCAGGGCAGGATACAGAGTTGAGACTGCTATGGTCGCCTTAGTATTGACAGGGGGAGTGTGTCCCTGTTGGTACTTCTGGACCTCTCAGCGGCATTTGATACCATCGACCATGGTATCCTTCTGGAACGCCTGAGGGGATTGGGAATCGGGGGCACTGTGCTTCAGTGGTTCCGGTCCTACCTTTCGGGCAGGTTCCAGATGGTGATGCTTGGGGATAGCTGCTCTGCAAAGAAGGAGCTGCTGTGTGGTGTACCGCAAGGTGCCATCCTTTCCCCAATGCTGTTTAACATTTATATGAAATCGTTGGGAGAGATCATCCAGAGGCATGGGGCGGGGTGCTATCAGTATACTGATGATACCCAAATATATTTCTCTATGCCTTCGATAACAGCGCCAGCTAAGGATAGTGTGTGTCCTCTGAATGAATGCTTGGAGGCAGTAATGGGCTGGATGAGGAAAAACAAACTGAAGCTGAATCCAGACAAGACGGAGGTGCTTGCTGTCAAAGGTCGCAACTTGGGTTTGGAGGTGTGTTAACCGGTTCTGGATGGGGTTACACTCCCCCTGAAAGACTGTGTTTGCAGCTTGGGGGTGCTCCTGGATCCGTCGCTCCAAATGACAGCCCAGATAGATGCGACGGCCAGGAGTGCCTACTATCAGCTTTGGCTGATACGCCAGCTGCGCCCCTTCCTAGAGTTGGAAGACCTAAAGATGGTAGTGCACACGCTGGTAACTTCGAGGCTTGACTTCTGCAATGTGCTGTACATAGGGCTACCTCTGTGCCTAGTCCGGAAACTTCAACTAGTTCAAAATATGGCAGCCAGGTTGGTCACCGGTACATCTAGGAGTGACCATATTACGCCAGCTTTAAAATCGCTCCACTGGCTGCCAATTAGTTTCCGGGCGAAGTATAAAGTGTTGGTTATTACCTTTAAAGCCCTACATGGTTTGGGTCCACGTTAACTGTGGGATTGCCTTCTCCCATACAATCCGCCCCGCACGCTCAGGTCCTCTAGGAAGAACTTACTGCAGTCGGCCAAGACTAGGCTGACAACCGTTACCCAGAGGACCTTCTCTTCTGCCGCTCCCAGACTGTGGAATGACCTGCCGGAGGAGACTCGTCAACTTAACAGTCTTTTAGAATTTAAGAAAGCTATTCCGGCAGGCATATCCAGTGGAATTTTAGAATGTTTTAAGGAAGTTTTTAGGATGTTTTAGGATGTTTTAATGCAGTTTTAATAATATGTGTCATGTTTTAATCTGTTTTATGTATTTTATCATATTGTTGTTCCCCGCCTCGATCCAGACGGTGAGGCGGGTAAGAAATAAATTGTTATTATTATTATGTTATTATTTAATCAAACCTTATCAAGGGGGAAACAGCAGAAACAGCTCACTTACACTGAAGCACCAGTGAAAGATATACCTCTCTGTGTTCTGGCAACTGTGGCTACCATGATATGAATATCTTTGACACACTAAAGTTAGAGTATCCATTTCTTCTATAGCTAGTGAAATCACTGAGCTATATGGTGCAGCAGGAATGTATGTTTATTATTTATTACATTTATATACCGCCCCATAGCCGAAGCTCACTGAGCGGTTTACAAAAATTAAAACTTCGAATCTTAAAAATTGATATGCAAAATGTAAAACCATAAACCATAAAAACAGACAACATATAAAAACAGTGTACATTTTAAACAGCTGCGAACTCTCAGCCAGGCCTAAATATAGTTCTGGGGTCAATTAAAAATTCAGTATATGCTGTTAAATGCCTGGGAGAAGAGGAAAGTCTTGACCTGGCATTGAAAAGATAATAATGTTGGTGCCAGGCGAGCCTCGTCAAGGAGATCATTCCAGAGTTGGGGGTCACCACTGAGGAGGCCCTCTCCTTTGCTGCCATCCTCCGAGCTTCCCTCGGAGTAGGCACTTGGAGGAGGACCTTGGATGTTGATCATAGTGAATGGGTGGGTTCATGTCAGGAGAGGCGTTCCATCAGGTATTGTGGCCCCAAGCCATGTAAGGCTTTATAGGTTAAAGCCAGCACCTTGAATCAGGCTCGGAAATGTACAGGCAGCCAATGCAGGCAGACCAGTGTCGGTCTTATATGTTCGAACCTTCTGGTTCCTGATATCAATCTGGCCACTGCATTTTGCACAAGCTGCAGCTTCCAAACCTTCTTCAACGGCAGCCCCACGTAGAGCATGTTGCAGTAATCTAACTTGGAGGTTACCAGATAATAGACAACTGAAGCCAGGTTATCCCTGTTCAGATAGGGGCATAGTTGGAACACCAACCAAAGTTGGTAGAAGGCACTCCGTGCCACCGAAGCCACCTGAGCCTCAAGTGACAGAGATGGTCTAGGAGAATCCCCAAGCTACGAATACGCTCCTTCAGGGGGAATGCAACCCCATCCAGAACAGGTTGAACACCCTCCATCTGGTCAGCAGAACCACCCACTAACAGCAGCTCAGTCTTGTCTGGATTGAGTTTTAGTTTCTTAACCCTCATCCAGTCCATTGTCGCAGCCAGGCACTGGTTCAGCACGTCCACAGCCTCACCTGATGAAGATGAGAAGGAGAAGTAGAGCTGCATGTCATCAGCGTATTGATGACAACACACTCCAAAACTCCAGATGACTGCACTCAACAGTTTCATGTACATGTCGAACAGCATTGGGGACAAAACTGACCCCTGTGGAACCCCATACAGGAAAATCCACGGGGTTGAGCAATGTTCCCCAAGCACCACCATCTGGAGACGACCCACCAAGTATGAGCGGGACCACTGCAATGCAGTGCCTCCCACTCTCAACTCAGATAGTCGTCCCAGGAGGATACCATGGTCGATGGTATCGAAAGCCACTGAGAGATCAAGGAAAATCAACAGAGTTGCACTCCCTGTCTTTCTCCCAACATAGATCATCATACAGGGTGACTAAGGCTGTTTCCATGCCAAAACCAGGCCTGAAATCCGACTGAAATGGATCCAGATAATCAGTCTCATCCAAGAGTGTCTGGAGCTGGCCTGCAACCACCCGCTCGAAGACCTTGCCCAGGAATGGACATTTGCCACCGGCCTATAGTTATTAAGGTTTTCTGGGTCCAGGGAATCTTTCTTCAGGAGTGGTCTGTAGAACTCAAATATTTAACAGCCAGCCTTTATAGATTTTAGGTACCTCTTCCCCTTTTATGATAGTTATATATTTTACTTTTATTATTAATTTTAATGAGTGTAAATGAACATTGTATCAATGTCTAAATGCTATTTGCTGATGTTTGGCCTATTGGCTGCGAATAAAGTTGTTGTTGAGTGGTCTCAGTACCGCCTCTTTCAGACAATCTGGGACCACTCCCTCTCGCAGAGAGGCATTAATCACTTCCCTAGCCCAGCCAGCTATTCTATCCCTGCTAGCTTTTATTAGCCAAGAGGGGCAAGGATCCAATACTGAAGTGGTTGCATGAACCTGTCCAAGCACCTTGTCAATATCCTCGAGCTGTATCTACTGAAACTCATCCAAGAAAACAGGACAAGTCTGTGTTCCGGATTCACCTGCTATAACACTGGAGTCTAAGTCCTGGCGGATGCCAAAGATTTTATTCTGGAAGTGCCTAGCAAGTTCAGTATCATGTCCTTGGGGCCGGCATGTAATAGCCCCCAGACAACACTGAAAAGTTCCGCTAGGTGGCAGATTGATGACTTGATAGTGGCAGCAAAGTATTGCTTTTTTGCTGCCCTCACTGCCTGTGAATACAGCTTACCATAGTCACTTACCAGTGTTTGATTGCATCCACCAGATTTAAAGCTCTTTCAAGGCACATTACAGATTTTACCTCTACAAGAGAGGAGCACAAATCGGGGGTTGAGGCGCCCTATATCTCCGCTTATGTGCATTATCGAATGCGCGTTAAATAGCGACTTAAAATTTACCATGGGATTTAAAGCGCCTTATGGCCACATGTAAACAACTTTAAAGTGCATTTCATACAGCCCGTAAGGTGCTTCACCGCCTCTCGTGAATAGGTATTAGGAGTAAATGCGCTTATCCGTAAATGTGCATAATCGGGCAACCAGGCGTCAAAGCGAAATCTTGATGAGGGGACTTTAGTCTCCATCTGCCCTCAAGCCATCTCCTATTTTGGGCACTCAGGAGAGGGCGCTCAGGAGCAATTGTGTCAACCGCCTGAGTTATTTCTGCATTCCATAGATCAACCAGGGATTTATGGATTCTGTTTGCCATTCCTCCATGGAGACCTCTGAAAAAGATTACGACGTATCATTCCAACCAGACATAAGAGGGTGGGGCTTGATGGGGTATGGGGAGAAATCTCTGTGATACAATTCTGCTCTTTATTTTGAATGATTACTTTACTTCCTTACGCAAAGTGTTGTGTATTTTGTGTAAAACAACAACAGTAAAACTAAATTCAACTATAGTTTTTCTCTCATGGTGTTTCAGCAAAATTCCAGGAAGTTGGAAGAAAGCCTTCCTTTAAGTTATTGTTTTTTCTTCTCATTACTCTAAAGCAGAAATTCTCAAACTAGCAAACCTCCCAGAACAAAGCTTATTTTTTGTTTTTTAAAAAGCCTCTTGAGTAGCTAAAGCAAAAGGCAGTCAGATAGAGTGGCTTAACTAGATTTTAACAGGGAAGGGTTGTGGCTTAGTGGTAGAATGAGGTTCAAGACCCATCATCTCCAGCTAATAAGGATCTCAACAGCTGCTTCTTTCCTTTTCCCTCAGTTCATTAAAATTCAACCCAAAATTCTTCTGTGAACAGAATCCTAAGCATTTTACTGAGTCCAACGGATCTTGCTCCCAAGTAAATATGCTTAGCATTTCCATTTTTGCTTTCCAGGTTTTCCTTTCCCTATTAAATTAAAAGCCATTTAATAAATTAGTATTAACATTTTATTGAAAGTCATTTCTAATGGTAAGAACAGACAAAAAGGGGGGGCACACTCAAAGCCAATCCACACATGTAATGTAATTTGTAGTTTGGCCCACAATTGCCTGCATATTACTGCTTGGGAATCAGGGGCAGTATCCAATAGTAGTCCTGTGTAGACTAAGACCATTCACTCCTACTCTGTGTAGCAGTGCCACTGAGTACCGTCCCAAGGATGCATTAGTCCTGTTATCTTTGCCATAGTTTCAGTGACATACCTGAGAGATTTTTCATCATTGGCTGTACACTCCCACAGCATACAAGAGATGAGAGATATCAAAATGCAGTTCATTTGAACTATGTAATCTTAGTGCTGACAATACCATGAGCATTTCTCTCAATTTCTTCAGAGACACATAGAATTCAAGGAGACCGATGTGATTTTGCATATGTAATGGGTCATCCGTATACAGTCCCCTTTTAGTCTCTTACACAATTCTCCCATTGATAAACCCCATACTGATTACCTCTACCCACCCCACCCCCACCATCTATATGCTGGGTGTACTGAGGTAGCACATAGCCATCAGGACTAGTAGCCATTGATTGCCTTCTCCCCCATGAATTTGTCCAGTCTCCTTTTAAAGCCATTCAAATTGGTAGCCATCACTACATCTTGGTTTAGTGAATTCCACAGTTTAACTATGTGCTGTGTGAACTATGTGCTAGTTCCCATCTGGATAGGAAGGCATAAAAGAAACTTTACGGCAATGGTGTCCTGCAGCAGCAGCATGGAGAGTGAATGTGGAGAAAAACACCTCTGTTCATGCTCTCCCATCACTGAAATGGCTCCCCCAAATTCACAGATTTTGATAGGGTGAGGATCTTGGAGAGGCAGTTTGGCTCAGCACTAATCTTCTTTTTACATTTTTACATTCCCATCATTTCAAAAATGATGAGAAGAAGCTTAGGGCAAAACAATGGCCAGATCTACACCTTGTGTCAAATAATTACAAATGTGGAATAAAAAGCAGGAAATAACTCTATGAAAGAGGTATATAGAATGTGTGCTGTTCCCCAACTGTTATCAGTGCACTTCAATACCACTATAAAGCAGTAGTGTAGATCTAGCCAACGTGTGACAATAAATGCATTGTTACCAATCACATCTGGGTTGTGTTTTTTTCTGATACTTTGTGCTGCAGCACAAACGGCTAACAGCAGCATGAGCTGAGTGTGTGTGTTGGGGGGGATTTCATTGGGAACATGGCTGGGGAGAGAAGTGTTAAATCTGTATCAGGCCAAATCTACATCTCGTGTCATATCATTATGATCCCATCATGGTAACACTATTTATGCCTTGTAGGACACACAGTGCCATTTGTTGCAGTATTTTGGATAATGTGGAATAAAAAGCAGGAAATAACACTACAATAGTGGCATACAGAATGTGTAATGGGCCCAGTGCACTTCAATACCACTAAAAAGCAGTGGTGTAGATCTAGCCCAGGTTGAGGAAGGCAAGTATACTGTATAGATACTTTACAGATGCTGTACAGACAGTTTCATACATATAGGACCTAATTTGAGACAGGGCTCTTATCCAGCAAAAAACCATTAAAAATTGTCTTTGTATATAACAGACTTTGAATACATGCAGTGCCTTTCCCTCACCAATGAGTGTAACTGAGACCTATACTCAAAGAGCCTATCTACACTACTGCTTTAAAACAGTTTAAAACAGGTTAATAACTGTTATAAACCGTTTTAAAGCAGTACTGTAGATAGGCTCAAAGATACCTGTAACTTCCCACATTGGGAACTTGCAGCTCTTACTGCATAGAGTAGGGTGACCAGATAAAATCCAGGTCAGGGCTCATGTAACTAACAGTTGTAGAGAAAAGGGAATTTCAGCCAGTATCATTTGTATGCAATTAGTTCCTGGTGATATTCCCTCTTCATCACAACAGTTAAAGGTGCAGGCACTATACTAGAGTGACCATATACAAAAGAAGGCAGGGCCCCTGCAACTTTAACTGTTATGATGAAGAGGGAATTTCATCAGGAACTAATTGCATACAAATGACACTGACTGAAATTCTCTTTTCTCTACAACTGTTAAAGTTACATGAGCCCTGACCTGGATTTTATCTGGTCACCCTAGCATAGAGAGACATGGAATTTCCATTTCAGGCATCACCAAGAAACCTCCTGTTCCTTTCACATTTTCTTCATATCCACAGCCATTCTCTGCCATTTAAGAAGAAATTGGGCTATGATTGCATAAGCTGTACCAGTGGAAGGTCAGTTTCCCCCAGAACTCTTGAAGAGTCTTCCCCTTTCGGAATGGGAGTCCTTTAATTATCTGGCCAGTACATTTAGTGCATTACCTCCCTACTGATTTACAGTGTCATAAAACATTCCACCAACCCCCACTATTTTTACAAAACCAAACCTTTAAACTGGGACGAGTGAAAAGATCTCATTTGTACTAGCGAGCTCATCATGTATTAACTGTCTTTCCAAAGCCAAAATTATCAAGCACCTTGATCCTTAACATTTTGCTTAGAAGTTTAATCTTACTGATTAAAGGGGGGTTTAACTTCCAAGTAAGATGTTTGTTATCTTTCACTGAAAAATGTAGGTTAGCATCCCAATCGTAACGCACTAAGAACTGGGTTCTCTGACTAACACAACTTAGCAAAGCGTACCTGCAAAAGCAAACAATGCACACACCCATTAAAAACACTTCATTGTTAACAATGCATCAATTATTTAAAGAGCTGCAGCATTTCTATGGCAACTGCATACTTTATCATGATATATGATTCCCTAATGAAATTTGAAAGATTAAAATGAGGCTTTGGCTTTGTGACGTGAATCCTGAGACTGTTTTAAATGTGTGGCACTGGAGTTCAGATATAAAATGCAGATGTGATTATTAATATGGGCATACAAGGCTTTCTTGAACAATTGCAGGGGTGGCAGCACAATGGTGTATTTGTATGCAGGTCTGCACTGATCACTGTCTAAAGATAGCTTAGGCGATTGGACTAAATATAAATGTAATTCATTCATTCATTAAATAATTAAAATAAAGTAGGTGGCGCGGTTTAAATTGCCAAAGGGGTGTAGGGGACAGGAGATGCTGACCACTTCTCCTGCTAACATCCCCCTGCTCCAGGAACTTTTCTATCTACCATTTGGGTTTACCTTTGGAGCCCAGCTGGGGGGGGGGGAGGGAGGAACTTGGGGGATGGACTACAAATATTCCAAGGATTCAGCACCTCTTTGATGTCCACTCCTTTGGCACTCTAAGGGTTCATCTACACCTAGGGGAGTAGAGGGAGGGAGCGGGGAGGATAGCGGACTTACCTGCTTCTGTGATCCTCTCCCAGTATCTAGACGGCAGCATGACATCCTAGAAGGGAAGAGATGTCGCAGCTGCCATTTTTTTTAAAGAAGAGGAGGAAAAGTAAGTACAACCCCCTTGCCAAACCACATGCCCACACCCTCGCCATCCTGGGGATGGTGAAATTGCTGCCCCTCACCCCCACGGGCACGGAGCCACCCCACACAGTTCTGTGCCCATTTCAGGCCTCGGGAGTGTGCAGCACACCAGCCGTGGTCTTTGGAATGGTCTACAACCATAGAAAAACCAGGATATCCCTAGGTTGTCCCCAGTTGATCCCGGGATCTCCTGTGCATCATATGGATGCATAGGGATAACCTAGGGATGACCCTGGGATAACTGGCTGGTGTAGACATGGCCCTTATCTCACCTGCACCTCAACTTTAAATGGACTTGCTTACATACTGCCTTTAGATGCAGTTTGGGTCGCTGCGAGTGAGGTTCAACTCCTTGTTCAATCATGAAGCTAATTAGGTATCCCTGGGTCCATGGCAATTTTGTAGTCTCTCCTATCTCAAAGGTTGTTAAGAGGAAAAGTTTATACTGAGTAGTGCTGTCCAAATGATTAATAATAGCCTTTCAGTGATTATAAAATGGAAGAATTCACTTCTCCATGATTACTTGGAGCTGATTATTCTATCTGTACCTCTTAAATCATCCATACAAGTATACCAAAAATATATAGAGTGTGGTTTCATACACATACACACACACACACACACACACACACACTTTTCTGTGCCAATTGCACAACCAAATTATAATTTGAATCTGATATTTCCATTATACAAACATGACATGAAGTAGAGCTACTGAGAAGTAGCATTAATGCAAATTAGCACCAATGCAAATCAGTGCAAGTAGAACAAAATTCTGGTTAATCCCCCCTCCAAAAAACAACCCTGATTCCATCAATGAGTGGACCATGGAACAAAAGATGCCTGACAATTTGCAAAACACAGATGGAATGGATTTAACAAAATCCATACATCCCCAACTGGGATATACATGCAGTGGTTATACGGTGGTCAGTTAAGTATTGCCAAGAATAGGGAATGTTTAAAAAGAGGACAAAAGTGGAACATATAAGTCTGTATATGCTAATTTATAAGCAGTATTCAGTGGTGTTACTCTGCCTCCAGTTGTGCTCATGGGAGCAACCACTTGTGCAACAGGGCTTTTGCACTTCTAAAAATAAACTCAGAAAGTATCAGAAAGGCTTAATTCTGGATCCGCACAGGTTAGGGAGCTCCCTTCTGTGACCTCTGCTATGCTGCCCCATTCCAGAAACTAGCATTTCCATTCATTTTGGTTTAGTTTTAGATATATATAAGCCTTGTTGCACCAGCGGTCACTCCTGCAAGCACACAGGCCCAATAGGATACTAGACTATATGTGTAGATTTAGGGTGACCATGTGAAAAGGAGGACAGAGTTCCTGTATCTTTAACAGTTGTATTGAAGGGGAACTTCAGCAGATATCATTTATATGCATACAGCACCTGTTGAAATTCCTTCTTCGTCACAACAGTTAAAGCTGCAGGAGCCCTGCCCTCTTTTGTATCTGGTCACTCTAGTATAGCTGCTGCAGCTTTAACTGTTGTGATGAAGAGGGAATTGCACTAGGTGCTGCATGCCTATAAATGACACCTGCTGAAATTCTCTTTTCAATACAACTGTTAAAGATACAGGAGCCCTGTCCTCCTTTTCATGTGGTCACCCTATGTAGATTCATATGTAAATATAGATTCAAATGTAAATGTAGATTCAGATGACACAGTATGCCATGGTTAGGCCGCTAACCCTTTTGCAGCAAATGGTTAGTGAGCATGTTTAAACCATGGTTATGTAGCCACCATGGTTAGGAACGGTTCACACGACATGCTAAGTCATGGTTCACATTTATTTATTTATTTATTTATTTATTTATTATTTATTTATTTATTTATTTATTTATGTATTACATTTGTATACTGCCCCACAGCCGAAGCTCTCTGGGTGGTTTACATAAGATTAAAACAATTAAAAACAATATACAAAAATTAAAACAGCAAAAACATATAATATACACACAATACATATACATTTAAAACCACTATAATAACTTTAAAAAGCTATACACATAAAAAACAAAACAAACCCAGGCTCATCAGATATTGCTAAATGCCTGAGAGAAGAGGAAAGTCTTGACCTGGTGCCTAAAAGATAACAATGTTGGCGCCAGGTGTGCCTCGTCAGGGAGATCATTCCACAATTGGGGGGGCCATAACAGAGAAGGTCCTCTCCCTGACTGGACAGTCCTCAAATAGAGGGCACCTTCAAAGTGAGGACTGTTTTCCAACTTGCTTTCAAAGAGAGTACTGTCCTCTGTATTATAGGGTACATGGCAATCCTATGTGGTGATATTATACATCGGAAAAACTTAACAAATTATACACAGTGCATTTTATACTTGGGTGGCAATAGACACTAAGTTCAAAGTGTGTCACAATCCTATTAAATGTATTTAACATTTACACACACTTTAAAATACTCAGATGTTGGGCTTGACCCTTAATTGGTCACTACATCTAAAGTTTCAGTACTCCAAAATGTACTGTAACACATGCTTTCCAACTGATTAGGTATTCACTTGGGGAATATATGCGGTTTGGTAGATAAACTGGTGTGCATGCTTTACTTGGTTTCCAAAGAGTTTGCATCATCTCAAATGAAGGAATCAATAAAAAAAGTTTCAGATGAAAATGTAATTGCTTTCAAGGATTAAAATTTTAATCATGACTATTCAATTACCAATTAACGTTGAGATTGCACAGTTTAGATCTTTATGCAAATAATCCCATTGTTATGAAGATAAAGCTAGCATACAGGTTTGAAACTGACTCTTGTAAATGACTCTAAATGGATAGAATTAACTCCCATTGAAGGAAATTCTTAATTTAATTTCACTGAAAGAACTGTGCCTCATATGTTATAGCCTCTTTCTCATGAAAATAATAGATATATCTACCATCTGGTGGAAAGAGGCACTGAATTAGATATGGACAGAATAAATAAAATTGCATCTATATTGAAAGTTATCCATATGTTTGCTTATGAAATGGAGGTTCAAAAAATTCTATCTTTACATGTTCACGATGTGGTGTTTATTAGCTGTGTGAAACCATTTTACCCCTTTCCTTCATACTTAAAATAGCTAATTTTAAGACACTCACTATGACCTCATATAAACACAAAAAAGGTGTGAATTCTTCATGACATTCCAAAGGGATATAACAAAGAAGAATGGAAAAGAATTTAATAAAGATAGACTGAGGCAGAATATTAAGAAATGTTCCATAATGATTTGGCTTCTCCCATTGTAGAATGGTGTCTAGAAGGCAATGGTAGATACTAACTTGGTCAAGCAAGGCTGCAAGAAACTTACCTGGAAATGAGTCTCATTGAATACAAAGGGGTTTACTTCTGAGCAGATGTGTATAGTATTGTGTGGTAATGTAAAAATAACTTAACCAAAGCAGAAGTTAATTGGTTGGATCCAGACTAAGGCAGGATCTAATGCTTTAAAATGGTTTATAACAGTAGTGACAACCATTGGGGCCCAGGATACATTCCATATACAGTTTTCAAACCCTTATCAAAGTGTCATATCCTGCTTGATGTACATCTGGCCTATGTTAGAGATGACCTGCATGGTCATCTCTATGTTAGAGATGACCATGCAGTTATCCCATGGTCATCTCTAGGTCATCCCTCTCCATCCAAATGATGCACAGAAGATCCTGGGGTCAACAGGGATGACCAGAGACTTTCCCTGAGATAACTGGAACCAGGGATTTCCCGTTTTTTCCGCAGTCCCGGAACAACCCCGAGGACCACAGCCATTGGGTCCTCAAATGGGAATGGAGCTGCACGGGGTGGCTCCATGCCCATGGGGGTGGGGTGGGGGCAGCAATTTCGCCATATCTTATTTGGCGGATTAGTGCTGTGCGACCAGGCTCCTCTTCTTTTTAAAAAATGGTGCCCGTGACATCTCTCTTCCCTTCCGGGATGTAGTGCAGCCGTATAGATGCTGAGAGAGGATCACAGACGCAAGTAAATCCACGATACTCCTCCTCCCTCCCGCTACACCCTTAGGTGTAGATGAGCTGTCAATTTCCATTTAAATCAATGTGAAAACTTAGTCATGACTCACTTAAGTCTCATAGATTTCCATGGGTACAATGTGCGACTAATTTAGCCTTGTAAGGAAATAACAGTACTAGAAGGAACTTGAGAAGTGATCACAAGTCCAGACCTCTAGGAATTTCTGTAAGCCATGTACAGTGTTAGAAAACCCAGCATGTCCTCAGCTTCTGCTTTTGCACCAGAAGTGTGAGATATAAATATTTTAATAAATAAATAAAGCAATAAACTTTCTGAGATCAGCTGATAGAAATATGAAATGCCTAAACTTAAAGGCTTTATGGAAATTAATTCAGAATATTGGCTAGTACTGCTATACACCAGTAACATGTACAAAGTAGAGTTAATAATAATAATAATAATATTTATTTGTAACCCGCCTCTCCCTCCGGATCGAGGCGGGGAACAACAACAATATAAACACAAAAATTCACAACAGTTAAAAATTTTAAAAACAAGAGAACAACACAACATTAAAAATATCCTAAAATTCATCTGGATAGGCCTGTCGGAAGAGGACAGTCTTGTTGCATAAATGATGATGGATATATCTATTGTATTGAGAGAACAGCAGAACACCCTGAAATAGTCCGATAAGCCAAGACTAATTTATTTAGTTTCTCTTTGGAAGGCTCCAGAGCAATACCTTATACTTGTGATATCAACAACAAAAATGAATCATTTATCTCTTCCTGGCTGTTTCAAACTTGTCCTTGGATCTTGCTTAGACTTCTGTGTCTATAAAAAGATGATTCAGCAACTCATTCTTGCCTGAAATCAGCATGTACATATATGGAATCCATGTGCTGCAAAACTGCAGTAAAACTGAATACTGCTGAAATTAAACATTCTGCCATAAAGCACTATTGATGAAAAAAACAGTAGAACACAATAGTTTTTCCCTGCTGTGGAATTTGTAAATACCTTTGTATGTCTGCTTCCTGTAATTGAACGAATTCCTTACTTTTCTAAATAAGTTTATTATTATTTATTTAAGAAAAGACTAGCTCTTTTATATTTATTTTTAAGAGGTTTGCAGCTCAAAATGTAATGAAATAATTGTATATACGTAGGGGCGGCGCCAAGGGGGAGCAAGGGGGCAAGCACCCTCCCAAACAAGGAGTTTGCCACCCCAGTTGCTGGAGTCCTGTAATTATTTGAAGGAAAGGCACTTTACTTCAAAGTAGGAGTCACGAACCAGATGCTTTCCACTGGGTTGCGTGGTGGCAGGGGGATTTATGCACTTTCTTGACGCTGGGGAGTCCTCCCTCCACCACTCTCCCGCCAATGAGAGTTATCGCCCAGACTTGAAGAACAGCCACACCAGACTGTCACACATGCGTGGAAATATCAGGAAGGCCCCTTCCCCTCAATATGGTGCACACGCAGGAGGTGGGAAAAGCACTCTCAGTTGGTTTTCAGCTTTGTTGGGGTGAGTAATCTCTGCTCGTTTGCCTGGCAGAGGGGCTTGCCAGTTCAGAGTTGAGCTGGGCAGGGCTAATGTGGCAGTGGTCATGCAAGGTGTCAGCGGTGAGCCACTTGCTTCCCTCAGCTGGGCTGCAGGGTTTGGTATGCACTGTCAGGGCTCTCCTCCCTCTGGGGAAACTACCCGGAGGAGGAGGAGGAGGAGGAGGAGGAGGAGGCAGTGGTGAGGTCTGGCTCCTGGTCAACACCACCCACCATCCTGAGGCAAAGTACCAGGTGAGGAGGCAGCACCGGTGGCAGCATGGATGTTGGCTGGTTGTTTGGAACCCTCAAGCCTTGTTGCAAGGGTTGCCACGGGCGCCTTTCCCCATTTGGCCCTGCTGAGGAAGGCTGCCTGAGCTGCTCTCAGATGCGCCTGGTCCTCATGACACTCCTCCAATGTTCCCAAGGCAGAACGAGGCTCGACCCCTTAAGTTGGATCCAGGCCATCCTTGGAGTAGACATGTTGAAATCAGTGGGACTCGACCAGCTGGAGCTGTGTTGATTTCACTGGGCTGCTCAAATATGATGAACCCTGATTTCTCCAAACGTGCTCTTTTGTATAATGTTTAGAAGGGCTTTGCTGCTGCTGCTGCTGTTGCTGCTGCTATAAAATATTTGAACTAGCATTGTTCAGCTCTGAACAATCTTGAGACCTGGAGCCAGGGGAAGTGAATTGTCCCAATGAAACAAATCAATTGTGGCAAAGTGAAATCCCATTGCTTTCAGTGGGACTTTGTCAAATCACTTAACTGTGATTGGATTCATGTCCCATTGTTGTACATCCATTTAATAGGTATTTCAGAAATTGATAAGATATCTTAAATAAATATAGAACCTGTTCTTTGAAATTAGAGTGATCTGATCATGAGGAGACAGTGAAGAAATGAAAGCATCCATAAACACCATTTCCCAAACTTATTTATTTAAATTCCCCACTAGTTCTGAAGGCTATACTAGTGTTTCATTATTGTCTGTTTACACTGGTCCACAAATATGCTATTTAGCTTGCCCATTGTATGCTTTAATGTGGATTTCTGCAATAAGCAGGGGGTTGGATTTGATGGCCCTTCCAACTCAACTTTTTAAATTATTTTTATTTATTTATTTATTGCATTTGTATACCACCCCATAGCCAGAGGAGCTCTCTGGGCAGTTTACATAAGATTAAAACACTTGAAAACAATATACAATAATTGAAACCTGCAAAAACATACAATATACGCATACATTTAAAACCACTATAATAACTTAAAACAACAACAACGATGAGCCTAAAAGCAGATCCAGGCTTATCACATATTGCTAAATGCCTGGGAGCAGAGGAAAGTCTTGACCTGGCGCCGAAAATATAACAGTGTTGGTGCCAGGTGGACTTCGTCGGGGAGATAGTTCCACAATTGGGGTGCCTTCACTGAGAAGGCCCTCTCCCTTGTTGCCATCCTCCAAGTTTCCCTCTATGATTCTATTACTATTTTTTAAAAGCTGGTCAGATTCTACCCCACCCTCCCCATGCTATTCCCCAATCTTACATTAAGGCTCAGAACTTAATGTCTCAGTGAGTGACAATCTAATCAGCCAGAGATGGCTATCATTTAGATACACAAAAACATGCATTGGGTTTCCTAGGTGTAAAGGGCCCAGGTGTCTCAGTTTACTCTTACTTTTCTTACACTAAGAATCTGCTTTCCTTCTTCCTATTCTGGTTGAAAAGTAACTATTTTCTAAAGAAAGTGTTTTGTCTGTCGAATCTGTATGTCAAGGAAATGTTTGCATAGTGACTCTACCTTGTTCGAAAGCCTTTTTCCTTACTGTAATTTGAATACCTAAATTAATTAATATATGACTTATTTCAGAATATATGATTAAGATGGCAGTTTTAGTGTGAGATATACCGTTATTTTTCTTTCAGACATCTTAATATGTGAGACACAGCCCGCCCACCTAGAAAAATACTTTGCCCCTTCTGTGTCCCCCTGAATTTTTATTCTGGTGCCGCCACTGTATATACATGACTGAGAAGGATTCTTATCTCCTTCCCTGACTGTCTCTAGACTTCCTGCTTTGTCATTTAATGTAGTTCCAGAATAAAATAACTGTAGTCTGATGTAGTTGTGACATACTGTTCCTTTAAATCTTATTTTACTTTGCATTTTAATTTACTGTTTCCTGCTATATTCGCAACCTTTCTTTTTCAGGTTTCCTGATAATGTAGGAAGAGTACTAAGTGTATATAGTACACATTGGCTCTGTTCTGACCTACAATGCATGCAGATGGGAACATGGGCAAAAATATAGCTTGCCAACCCCGATGCACTGCCCTGCCCCGCAATATGCAGCTATTCATAGTTATCTGAGAGTTGGTTAAAGGTTGGTTGAATGCACTTGTGACTTGGAGCAGGGATGGCCAAGCAATTGCCGTTCAGCTGAACGCAGCCTTGGCATCAAGTATATTGAAAGTAGCAGGAATAATCTCAGCACTGATATAGCTAAAGTCTTCTTGCAAATGGCAATATAGTCGATCGATCCTTTCTCTTGTTATTCAGGTATATTAGGATGAACGAAATGAAAGTAAATTCATCGAAAGGATCTAGGTCATTTATAAATCTGTATGCATTAGGATATTGATCTCTTGGCACTCCAGCAAGAAGGAAATCTGAAGAAATCAAAGTAAAACAAAAAAGTGAGCAATATATTGCCCTTTTCAACAAAGTGTGAAGTTTACAAATGATCTCCCATATGAGCAATGTGGATAGGTATGAAGAGCTGTCCCTGACAAGAGAGAGAGAGAGAGAGAGAGAGAGAGAGAGAGAGAGAGAATTTAATAATGGGATTGTAAATTCCATTGTAATTGCATTTATTTATATATTAAGCACAAAGTAGTTTTTTTGTGAAACACTATTAAGAGCCTGACAAAGTTAAGCTGAAGGACTTGAATTTAAGAAGATTTACACCTTGATCCTAAACACATTAACTTGGAAGTAAGTTCCATTGATTTATTTTAACAAAGAAATTGTTATTGTGAACCTTTTTGACTACTATTCAAAAACTTGTAGAGATATTTTTTTAAAACTGCCTTTGCATTTAAAATAGGAATTGGACGGAACAGAACACAGCATTATCTTCCAAGTCCAGTAAAACAACAACAACAACAACAACCCGTCTTCATGTCAGGAAAAGATATCCATCTTTGCTCTCCAAAGAGAATAGACCTCTTGAATTGCTATTCTCAGAAAGATAAACCTCTAAACAGAACGTTTCAAAAAGGCAACACCTTCTGTCTTTAAATACAGCTGCTAAAATTATTACAACTGATTGAATAATCCCCACTGTAACTGGGTATGTGTCTCTGTGTGTTAAATGAATGATAGTTGGGAAGAATATTCATATATATGACAGCAAATGCTTCTCAGTTCATTACCATCCCAACTACCTAACTAACAACAAAAACTCATCTACTCCTAGAGCCCTTCCAGGAGTGGGGAGGGATGATCGTGAAGTTTTCAACTTCAACGATCATCCCTCACAGGGCACATGCCAGGGACTTTTCCCGCAATGAGGAGATCCATTCCGGGGATAAGGTTTCTTTTTTTTTTACAACTTGTGAGGCTTGCGCAAGATCAGAGTTGTGATCCTGTGCGAAGCTGTGATTGTTTTGAAAAAATAAAACCCAAACACACTACCCATTCAGAATATGGTGACAATGCTCTCCCCCTCCCCCCCAATATCCATGGGATCACTCCACACAGCTGCTTGCCTGGTCGCTGAGCCCCGCTACTTGTGAGGAACAGCAGCAGCTTTGGGAAGGGAGGGCACACCAGCCTCCCACCTTGGGATTGTACCGGGAGGGGGAAAATACAGGACAAAAGCCATCACCATATCCTGGAGAAACTGAGGGGTCATCCCCAAATCACCCCTGGATCAGCTGTGCGTCATATGGCCCAGTAGGGACGACCTCAATATTATCATGGAATAAATGTCTGATGTGGATTAGGTCATAGATTTCCTCCTTAGCCAGCATGGAAGAGAAAAACAATGCCTTGGTTTGTGACAAAATGAATTGAACTTAAATCTCTCTGAAATCAATAGAATAAGCTAATTATGACTGGTGTCTCATTGCTTTCAGTGGCAAATAGCTGCAACTAATTTTGTCTAAATCCATCCTAATGAAATTAGGATTGACATTAGTTCATTTCATGGATGAATCACAGGATTACCAAAAGTGGGGTTGTGCTAATGGCTTTACCTTTGGTACTGGGCCCCGCCTCCTGACATTGTGCATGTGTTAAGTTTGTGTGTGACTGTGTGTGTGAGTGGCTAAAGCTACTTCATATGGGCTTTGGCAATGCAAGCAGTCCATACAAGAAGTTTGCACTGACCACAAGTTTTATTCAGCCAATATGGGATAGTAGGAATAAGCATATTATAAATAAAGAATTGGTAAACAACCTCCTGGCACCCGTTAGAATACTGATTGCTAAAAATTGGAAAGGGCAACGAAGTTATACAATAGAAGATTGGTATAAAGAAATCTGGGATTTAGCTTTGAATGATATGTTGACTTGTAAAATGAAAATAATGAGGGGAATGTCCAGGAAGAGTGATTTTGGAGAAATATGGACTCCCTTTTTGGATTATGTTTTAAGATCGGGAAAGGGACAAACGCCTTCAAAAGAATCATTAAAATTTTGGAAGGAGGATGAATGATTATGAGATGGTCTCGGAGGGGGGGTGCACGGGGGTAGTCGAGGGGGGTAGTTGTTTTATATTATTGTTTTATATTATGTGTATGTGTATGTTGAAATCAATAAAAAATTTTTTTTTTAAAAATAAAAAAAATAAAAAAAAGTTTGATTCAGCCCCCAATTTGGCAATTTGGAAAACAGCCCAACTTGACTTGAACTGGTTCAGGGGCCGCCTACTTCACCTTGGGTCTGAATCTCAGTTCAGAAATCCAAATATTCATGCCTCCCATTTACTGTCACTAGAAATCAACACATAGCTATAACTTTTTGTGTGTGTCAGAATTGGATGAAATTTGCAGTCAAAGTATTTCCATATGAGGAAGGTACATCTGCCAAATCTTAGACAAATAGGTGCAGATTTGTTTTTGTTGTTTTTGTTGTTGTGTATGCTGTACATTTTTAAAACATGACTGTATTTTTTTTAAGTGAACTGCCAATTTTTTTATTATTATTATTTCTTGGCAGAATTGGATGTCATTTGCAGGAACAGTTGCCCCTAATGAGTGGATCAAATCTGACAATTTGAAGATGAAGTTTCAGACACACTGTTCATCTGAGACTTCAGGAGTGTTCAGATTTGGATTCAGTTTGCTTCAGAGGAGTCCTGGGTTGATCCAGCCATCTCCAAAGATGTCCAAATCAGCCCAGTTCAGTTCAGGATTCAGCTGAATCTGAAGCACAGTGAAAATGTGTGGGTGGGGCCAGAAGTATAGCCCAACTCCCAGTAATCATGTGAATTCCTCTTCATGCAATTCTCAGATGATGGATGCTACTGTCAGTTTCCCTGTTTGTAGACAGAACAAAGTGGCTTTCATGTCTGCCAATTTACTTTTTGTTGGTAAGCTGTTATTTGTGTTGCTTCATAGAGGTTTAATTCTCAAGTTTCATGTGGCAAAGTTGCCATAAAGTGAGTTTTCCCTATAAAGTGAGTTTTCAATTTTTCATGGTGAGCCTTTTCTTTCTTAAAATGCCACCATCTGGTAATAACTGTATTTATTTATTTATTTATTTATTTATTATTAACCTCCTTGATTCTACTACATCATTGCGGCAGAATGGAAAACCTTATCCTTGTGGTGATGTTATTACATGGAGAATGAGTGTGAGAAATGGGCAAAAATAATTAAAGGATCAACTTTATTAAAATTTCTTTAAAACTGAAAACAATAATTCATACTTTATGTTGGTATAGCAAACCAATGAAGCATTTGTGTGAGCTGAATATAGCATGTCTAGTACACCTGACGTGACTGGTATGTAGAGAATCTATTAACAAAATATAGATTTACTTTCTTCAAATAAGAATATGGATGTTATCTTGAACACTGTCCTTTGCACTTAACACTTGGCAGACCCTTGGAACAATGTATTTTAATTTGCTGAAGTGTATTAATAAAGACTGACACCCACTTCACCATGTAAATATTGATTTTAATGTTTGTTATGATATATGGGCAGCAGTCTGTACTGCAAACTTCAGATATTTTTTATTGCTTACCCTGTAGTATTGCAGGTAAATATTGTACAACAGCATTCTTTTCATTATATTGTAGAGATACACTGTGATCTGGGTATCTTTTCACTGTGTTTCAGCATATATAAGCTGAATTATATACACTATTCATTAAAAAAAAAACCTCTGGTTTACAAAACAACGTTAAAGCTCTGCAGTTTTCAACCAAGCACCAAAAAGCAGGGAAATTGGGAGTTAAGGCTCGCAAGCCTTAACACCACATCCTCCCTAAGGAGGCAGAAAGTGCAAGTGAAATTCTCAATCTCACAAAGCAGATAAACCATGAGGACAGGATGGAGAATATGATATGCAGAGGTGACTGTGGGGTTTTGGAAAACTCATGACGAACAACTTAGGGCCACCTACTTCTCTTTTTTTGTTTAGAGCAGCCCTTTCCCAACCTGGTGCCCTCCAAAGTAGTTGGACTACAACTCCCATCATCGCAAGTCAATATGTCCCATGGTCAGGAATGCTGGGACTTGTAAACTCAAACATCTAGAGGGCAACAGGAGGAGGGAAAGCTATTCTATATCTTTACCAAATACAGGGCCTCCTCAATACTTTTCTCTCACACAGATCTCACATATAGTGCCATGCTTGATTACAAAAGTTTTTTAAAAGCAACATACTTGCTTTTAGATTAGCCAGTCTCAGCACTTTATGTGTGCTATGAATGCCTGTTCTGTCTGTCCCTATAGTTTCCTGCAAGGCCCAGCCAGGGGAGGCCAGTAAATTAATCACAGGGGTGGAGGGTGGAACTCCATCAAGTTCATCTGACAGCGGGTGCTGTAGAACATGGACCTTCCAGGAGTGTTGAGTCCAGATTTCTGGCAGACCCAGCCAGGCAACTTTATGGCCTGTTACTCCCTCCGTTTGGTAGCCATCAGGAGCGCCTGGCTCATAAAGCAAATGGCCACATGAGAACTGTTATTATGGTCTGCAACTTTGTTTGTCTTTAGTAATTTGTGGTCCAGACCTCTTCAGAAGGGGGAATAGTGTTATCTGATTGGTAGGGTGACCAGATAAAATCCAGATCAGGGCTCATGTAACTTTAACAGTTGTAGAGAAAGGGGAATTTCAGCCAGTGTTATTTGTATGCAATTAATTCCCTCTTCATCAAACCAGTAAAAGTTGCAGGGGCCCTGCCTTCTTTTGTATATAGTCACTCTAGTATAGTGCCTGCAACTTTAACTGTTGTGATGAAGAGGGAATTTCACCAGGAATTAATTGCATAGCCAGCAGGAGCGCCTGGCTCATAAAGCAAATGGCCACATGAGAACTGTTATTATGGTCTGCAACTTTGTTTGTCTTTAGTAATTTGTGATCCAGACCTCTTCAGAAGGGGGAATAGTGTTATGTGGTTGGTAGGGTGACCAGATAAAATCCAGGGCTCATGTAACTTTAACAGTTGTAGAGAAACGGGAATTTCAGCCAGTGTTATTTGTATGCAATTAATTCCTGGTGAAATTCCCTCTTCATCACAACAGTTAAAGTTGCAGGCACTATACTAGAGTGACCATATACTAGAGTGACCACTATACTAGAGTGACCATATACAAAAGAAGGCAGGGCCCCTGCAACTATAGGGACAGACAGAGCAGGCATTCATAGCACACATAGAATTCTAAGACTGGCAAATCTAAAAGCAAGTGTGTTGCTTTTCAAGAAATGCAGGTTGCTTACCTGTAACCATAGTTCTTCGAGTGGTCATCTGTGCATTCACACATATGGGCTCTGCGCCTGCGTGGAGCCTGTTTCGGAAACTTCTATAGCTAAGGCAAACGTTTTTGGCGGGAACCCCTCCCCCACTGTCTACTGACTCCATGTTCCCGCCTTTCTCCTCAGTTCAAAGAGACCGACTTGCTGGCCCCATAACTAGGAAAGAAACCGCTCTGTATCGACAGTACATTTACATCGACACCAAAGCGGGGACGGTGGGTGGGTTGTGTGAATGCACAGATGACCACTCGAAGAACTATGGTTACAGGTAAGCAACCTGCATTTCTTCTTCGTGGTCTCTGTGCATCACACATATGGGCGATTAACAAGCTAAATTCCTGGTGGAGGGTAGGTGTAGATCAATGTTCCCTCACAAGACAAAGAAATTGCTTGCCCCAAATTCCAGTTTGTCCTGGTACAAACAATCAAGTGGTAGCATGTAATGAAGTTAAAGGACTTATACCAAATAGCTGCCTTACATATTTATTTATTTCATTTCTAACCCGCCTCTCCATCTAGATCGAGGCGGGGAACAACACCAAATATAAATATATTAGCAGGGGATCGACAATCCCCTGCTAAAGATACAGACTTCGATGCACTGCACATCGACTTAGCTGTTACTGGACCAACAAGCGGCAAGCCCTTCAACTTGTAGGGCAGTTTAATAGCATGTACAATCCACTCCACGAGTCATTGCTACTCTTGCGTCTTATGGAATTTGTCAGTTCTAGCCCTGTGTGGAAGCCCAGGTAGGGTGCATCAATACTGAGGCAGCTAATTCACTCGATCTGCGTAGTGTTGATATAGCCATCAGAAAACAACTTTCTAAGAAAAATAATGTGATATATGCAGGTTGCTTACCTGTAACCATAGTTCTTCGAGTGGTCATCTATGCATTCACACATATGGGCTCTGCGCCTGCGTGGAGCCTGTTTCGGAAACTTCTATAGCTAAGGCAAACGTTTTTGGCGGGAACCCCTCCCCCACTGTCTACTGACTCCATGTTCCCGCCTTTCTCCTCAGTTCAAAGAGACCGACTTGCTGGCCCCATAACTAGGAGAGAAACCGCTCTGTATCGACAGTACATTTACATCGACACCAAAGCGGGGACGGTGGGTGGGTTGTGTGAATGCACAGATGACCACTCGAAGAACTATGGTTACAGGTAAGCAACCTGCATTTCTTCTTCGTGGTCTCTGTGCATCACACATATGGGCGATTAACAAGCTAAATTCCTGGTGGAGGGTAGGTGTAGATCAATGTTCCCTCACAAGACAAAGAAATTGCTTGCCCCAAATTCCAGTTTGTCCTGGTACAAACAATCAAGTGGTAGCATGTAATGAAGTTAAAGGACTTATACCAAATAGCTGCCTTACATATTTATTTATTTCATTTCTAACCCGCCTCTCCATCTAGATCGAGGCGGGGAACAACACCAAATATAAATATATTAGCAGGGGATCGACAATCCCCTGCTAAAGATACAGACTTCGATGCACTGCACATCGACTTAGCTGTTACTGGACCAACAAGCGGCAAGCCCTTCAACTTGTAGGGCAGTTTAATAGCATGTACAATCCACTCCACGAGTCATTGCTACTCTTGCGTCTTATGGAATTTGTCAGTTCTAGCCCTGTGTGGAAGCCCAGGTAGGGTGCATCAATACTGAGGCAGCTAATTCACTCGATCTGCGTAGTGTTGATATAGCCATCAGAAAACAACTTTCTAAGAAAAATAATGTGATATCTGAAGGTACCATTGGTTTAACTGGTTTCAATGTCAGAGATTGTGGCATGACAGAGAAACTCCATGCCAGAATGAAACTCCTAATTAGAGGAGACAGATTTATAATGCCCAGAGGAACCCCCTAACAATGGGGTTGGTGCAAAAACACGTAAAGCAGTCAAATACCTGCATATCGACAACTATTTTAGCCCTATAGTGTATAGGGGGTAAGTGTAAGGACATCGTTAAGGAGGCTGAATGGGGCTTGAGGCCCTGAAGATTCATGTATTTAGAAAAGAATCCCATTGTGCAGTATATGACTTCATTGCAGGCTGCATGAAAAAATGGAATCGACCTCATGTCGAAAGTAGTTACGGTATTGGGATACCCCATGCCATGGGTCTGAGCATAGGCAGGGGCATAAACTATGGGGGGAGGGGGGTAGCGGGGGGGGGCAATGTCCCCACTGGGATTTCCCAAAGGGGGCAATGCCCAACTAAGTAACATCAGTAAGCTCACAGCCTGACTGAGAGATTCCTCAGTCAGTCTCCAGTTGTCTGTATTCTTATGTGTTTGGACGCAGTCTAAATTACATCCAAGCACATCCTGCTTCCTCATCAGCTGCCCAGCAGATCTCCTTGCAAGACAAAAGCCACTCTCCTGTTGTGTCAGGGTCAGGCTTCCCCAGATTTATTTTCTTCTACCCACTCAGGCGCTGTAAGACAAAAGATTGCCCATTTAGGAATTACAGTCTGGGTACATCTTGACGAGAGTTTTGCCTCCGGTCGGGGTGTATCCGGAGTGGCAGCAGGTCATCTATATGATGCAGCTGGCATCCCGAAGCCATCCAGGAGCAAATCCCTGAAGCTCCGGTTTTAAAAGTCGGGTACTTACCACGACTTTTTTTTTTTTTTTTTTTTTTTTAATCTTTTGAGCTGCAGCGGAGCTGATGGTAACCCAATTGGTCGCCATTGGCTGATATCTTCAGAAGTAGAGTGAGCCACACCTGTCTCGGCCACCAAGGGGTGACTATGATGGAGACTGTGTGGACTACACAATATTAATATTATCATACCACAGTACTCATGGAATGATAAGAAAAATGAGGGCTGCAAAGACATTCCCAGTTGAACAGGAAAGTGTTTGTATGAGGACTTGAGATGGGGGAGGAAGTGGGAAAGCGCATGCCCCGTAGCAAATAGTCTGTGCAAGTACACCAATGTAGGGTTGTTAGATCCAGGGGAGTCTGGATTCTGTGTTCACTATGAGGCCCAAAGAGCTCAATAAATTGAGTCGTCACCTTGCCTTCAATAGCATTTCCTTTTAGGAAGCTACCAGAAGCCAGTTGTCTAAATATGGGTAGATTTCTACCCCTTGAAGGCAAATGAATGGAAGGAGCAGTGCCATACATTTTGTAAATATTCTGGGGCAGGGCTTTATGTGTCCTCAGAAATTTGTGATTCTGATGTACGTATGGAGCCATCTCAAATCCAGAACAGGTTGAAGAGATCTGTAGAGGAGTGGGCCAAATATTAAATCAGAGAGTGATATAGGTCTTCCAAAGGAGGCTCCACTCTGTACAGCTACCCCATCAACAGGCGATGCAGAAGAGAACAATGTTGAGTCCAACTGAGAGCTCTCTAAGGATTGAGGGGAATCAGGTTTAGTTCTATGATTAAACCCATCTTCTCCAAGCTGAACTTTTTGACACCCCACAGAGTGGGTCTGGAAAGGAGAAGAGCTAGGTGGACGTACTGACGCATTCACGACGGTATCATGAGGCAATGGTTGAGCCCTGTGGACAGGTCACAATGACAGTGATCTTGGTAGAGCTAGAGGGAGTTGCAAGAAAACTTCCTCCAGTGGCAATCACGATACCGATGGAGCTGCTCAGTATCGAGAAAGGCGTATGTACCAATATAGGGGTTGGTATCGATGCCTGGTACGGGAGTTACGGACCCATTGCAAGAGGTGTCCCTTTTATAATTGATGCCAATCTCTGTACTGGTATGGCATTCTCGGGGGAGGCAACCCAGTTGAAGTTCTGTCCCTCTTTTTTTTTTTTTTTTTTTACAGGGACCCGAGAATGATGCCCCTAGACATTACAGGCATAAAAAACTCTCTCTGTTGAAATCATAGCACTCCAATTGTAGCAGCTCTAGGGAGCAGCCCTGTATTTGGCAGCTAGCCTGTAATGGCTGTGCTAATTAACTTGGTGGGGAGATGTCTACTTCAAGCTGCATGTTAGACGTCTCTTCTTGGTACCAAGAGATTGGTACCAAAAGAGGCAGTTGAGTCTCACCCTTTGATGTCGATTCTGCCTGCTAGACATCTCATCTGGACGTCAAAGCTGCATGTTAGACATCTCATTTTGGTACCAAGAGCTCTGCACCGAGGAGCTTGGTACCATGGCGCTCGGTACCATGGCGCTCGGTACCAAGGAGCTCGACACCAAGGAGCTCGGTACCAAGGAGCTCGGTACCAAGGAGCTCGGCACCATGGAGCTCGGCACCATGGAGCTCGGCACCAAGGAGCTCGATACGAAGGAGCTCGGCACCAAGGAGCTCGGCACCAAGGAGCTCGGCACCAAGGAGCTCGGCACCAAGGAGCTCGGCACCAAGGAGCTTGGTACCAAGGAGCCCGGCACCAAGGAGCTCGGTACCATGGAGCTCGGTACCAAGGAGCTCGGTACCAAGGAGCTCAGCACCAAGGAGCTCGGTACCAAGGAGCTCGGTACCAAGGAGCTCGGTACCATGGCGCTCGGCACCAAGGAGATCGGCACCAAGGAGATCGGTACCATGGAGCTCGGTACCAAGGAAGTCAGCACCAAGGAGCTCGGTACCAAGGAGCTCGGTACCAAGGAGCTCGGTACCATGGTGCTCGGTACCGAAGGAGGCAGTTGAGTCTCAGCCTGTGATGTCGATTCTGCCTGCTAGACGTCTCATCTTGACATCGAAGATGCATGTTAGAAGCTCCAGTATCGAGAGCTTAGACCTCGGTACCCAAGGAGCCAGTTAAGTCATCGCTGCCAAAGGGGCCACCCTCAGTATCGGGGGGGGGCTAACAGCTGCAGAGGAGTTGGAACCTGGTCTCTCTCTAGCTGTAGAAACACAGGTAGAGAGTATCCAGATGTTGGAAGATCGGAACGACCTATGGTTAGGGTGGGGGTCCGAAGACACTGAGGGGCTCTCATCCATAGAATCGCTCCAAGCGATCAGTCCCCAGAAGTCCTATGTAACCTGGCCTTCTTAGATATCCCTTTCACTGTAGAGACAGCTAGGGAGCGTCCAAACATTGGACGATCGGAATGACCCATGGTCAGAGTCAGGGTCCGAGGACGCAGAGGGGCTCTCCTCCGTAGAATCTCTCCATGCGATCAGCCCCAGAAGGCTCCTGCCTTCTTAGATATCCCTCTTGCTGTAGATACAGCCTGGGGAGCGTCCAAATGTTGGAAGATCGGAATGACCCTTGGTCAGAGTCAGGGTCCGAGGACGCAGAGGGGCTCTCCTCCGTAGAATCGCTCCATGCGATCAGCCCCAGAAGGCTCCTGCCTTCTTAGATATCCCTCTTGCTGTAGATACAGCCTGGGGAGCGTCCAAATGTTGGAAGATCGGAATGACCCTTGGTCAGAGTCAGGGTCCGAGGACGCAGAGGGGCTCTCCTCCGTAGAATCGCTCCATGCGATCAGCCCCAGAAGGCTCCTGCCTTCTTAGATATCCCTCTTGCTGTAGATACAGCCTGGGGAGCGTCCAAATGTTGGAAGATCGGAATGACCCTTGGTCAGAGTCAGGGTCTGAGGACGCAGAGGGGCTCTCCTCCGTAGAATCGCTCCATGCAAATAGCCCCAGAAGGCTCCAGCCTTCTTAGATATCTCTCTTGCTGTAGATACAGCTAGGGAGCTTCCAAATGTTGGAAGATCGGATGAGGCATGAAGCGGCCATGTCTCCAGTAGATCGAGGAGCCTGTGCCATAAGTGTAACAATTGTCTGGAAGAAACCATGGCTTCTAGAGCTTTTATCCATAGACCTGGCGCCAACACGGTTATCTTTTCAGCGCCAGGTCAAAACTTTTCTCCCAGGCATTTCAACAGCTTAAGTTGAGGTTTTAACTGACTTTGTAGCCAGGCTTAACAGTTTAAAATGTTTTAAATGTCAGCTGTCTTATGTTGGTTCTAAATTTTGTAAACCACCCAGAGAGCTTCGGCTATGGGATGGTATATAAATGTGTAAATAATAATAATAATAATAATAATGTAGCGACAGGTTTTGATGACCTGAGCCTCTCCCAAAACAAATTAAACAGAGAAAAGTCTGTCTGCTGGGGAAGCTTGCTGACGCACTTAACACATTTTGAAAAGGGGCCTTAATGGCTGTGCGATCCCCCTCAAAGCGATCCAAGATCTCTGGAGAATAAAATATCTAAGAATATAATAACAATAAATTATATTGTTTTAAATGTACGTGTGTACGTTGTATGTTTTTGCTGCTTTAATTTTTGTATATTGTTTTTAATTGTTTTAATCGCACGTAAACCGCCTAGAGAGCTTCGGCTATGGGGCGGTATACTAATGTAATAAATAAATTAATTAATTAAGACTAAAAATGAACTAAAACAAAGTAAAATAACTAAAAACCTTAGCACTCTAAAGCTTTCTCCTCAGGAGAAAGACAGAAGTTCCCAACAAGACATCCTTTCAGCAAGGCGGTCGAAAAAGAACTGAGGAGAAAGGCGGGAACATGGAGTCAGTAGACAGTGGGGGAGGGGTTCCCGCCAAAAACGTTTGCCTTAGCTATAGAAGTTTCCGAAACAGGCTCCACGCAGACGCAGAGCCCATATGTGTGATGCACAGAGACCACGAAGAAGAACTGAAGGTACCATTGGTTTAACTGGTTTCAATGTCAGAGATTGTGGCATGACAGAGAAACTCCATGCCAGAATGAAACTCCTAATTAGAGGAGACAGATTTGTAATGCCCAGAGGAACCCCCTAACAATGGGGTTGGTGCAAAAACACGTAAAGCAGTCAAATACCTGCATATCGACAACTATTTTAGCCCTATAGTGTATAGGGGGTAAGTGTAAGGACATCGTTAAGGAGGCTGAATGGGGCTTGAGGCCCTGAAGATCCATGTATTTAGAAAAGAATCCCATTGTGCAGTATATGACTTCATTGCAGGCTGCATGAAAAAATGGAATCGACCTCATGTCGAAAGTAGTTACGGTATTGGGATACCCCATGCCATGGGTCTGAGCATAGGCAGGGGCATAAACTATGGGGGGAGGGGGGTAGCGGGGGGGGCAATGTCCCCACTGGGATTTCCCAAAGGGGGCAATGCCCAACTAAGTAACATCAGTAAGCTCACAGCCTGACTGAGAGATTCCTCAGTCAGTCTCCAGTTGTCTGTATTCTTATGTGTTTGGACGCAGTCTAAATTACATCCAAGCACATCCTGCTTCCTCATCAGCTGCCCAGCAGATCTCCTTGCAAGACAAAAGCCACTCTCCTGTTGTGTCAGGGTCAGGCTTCCCCAGATTTATTTTCTTCTACCCACTCAGGCGCTGTAAGACAAAAGATTGCCCATTTAGGAATTACAGTCTGGGTACATCTTGACGAGAGTTTTGCCTCCGGTCGGGGTGTATCCGGAGTGGCAGCAGGTCATCTATATGATGCAGCTGGCATCCCGAAGCCATCCAGGAGCAAATCCCTGAAGCTCCGGTTTTAAAAGTCGGGTACTTACCATGACTTTTTTTTTTTTTTTTTTAAATCTTTTGAGCTGCAGCGGAGCTGATGGTAACCCAATTGGTCGCCATTGGCTGATATCTTCAGAAGTAGAGTGAGCCACACCTGTCTCGGCCACCAAGGGGTGACTATGATGGAGACTCTGTGGACTACACAATATTAATATTATCATACCACAGTACTCATGGAATGAGAAGAAAAATGAGGGCTGCAAAGACATTCCCAGTTGAACAGGAAAGTGTTTGTATGAGGACTTGAGATGGGGGAGGAAGTGGGAAAGCGCATGCCCCGTAGCAAATAGTCTGTGCAAGTACACCAATGTAGGGTTGTTAGATCCAGGGGAGTCTGGATTCTGTGTTCACTATGAGGCCCAAAGAGCTCAATAAATTGAGTCGTCACCTTGCCTTCAATAGCATTTCCTTTTAGGAAGCCACCAGAAGCCAGTTGTCTAAATATGGGTAGATTTCTACCCCTTGAAGGCAAATGAATGGAAGGAGCAGTGCCATACATTTTGTAAATATTCTGGGGCAGGGCTTTATGTGTCCTCAGAAATTTGTGATTCTGATGTACGTATGGAGCCATCTCAAATCCAGAACAGGTTGAAGAGATCTGTAGAGGAGTGGGCCAAATATTAAATCAGAGAGTGATATAGGTCTTCCAAAGGAGGCTCCACTCTGTACAGCTACCCCATCAACAGGCGATGCAGAAGAGAACAATGTTGAGTCCAACTGAGAGCTCTCTAAGGATTGAGGGGAATCAGGTTTAGTTCTATGATTAAACCCATCTTCTCCAAGCTGAACTTTTTGACACCCCACAGAGTGGGTCTGGAAAGGAGAAGAGCTAGGTGGACGTACTGACGCATTCACGACGGTATCATGAGGCAATGGTTGAGCCCTGTGGACAGGTCACAATGACAGTGATCTTGGTAGAGCTAGAGGGAGTTGCAAGAAAACTTCCTCCAGTGGCAATCACGATACCGATGGAGCTGCTCAGTATCGAGAAAGGCGTATGTACCAATATAGGGGTTGGTATCGATGCCTGGTACGGGACTTACGGACCCATTGCAAGAGGTGTCCCTCTTATAATTGATGCCAATCTCTGTACTGGTATGGCATTCTCGGGGGAGGCAACCCAGTTGAAGTTCTGTCCCTCTTTTTTTTTTTTTTTTTTTACAGGGACCCGAGAATGATGCCCCTAGACATTACAGGCATAAAAAACTCTCTCTGTTGAAATCATAGCACTCCAATTGTAGCAGCTCTAGGGAGCAGCCCTGTATTTGGCAGCTAGCCTGTAATGGCTGTGCTAATTAACTTGGTGGGGAGATGTCTACTTCAAGCTGCATGTTAGACGTCTCTTCTTGGTACCAAGAGATTGGTACCAAAAGAGGCAGTTGAGTCTCACCCTTTGATGTCGATTCTGCCTGCTAGACATCTCATCTGGACGTCAAAGCTGCATGTTAGACATCTCATTTTGGTACCAAGAGCTCTGCACCGAGGAGCTTGGTACCATGGCGCTCGGTACCATGGCGCTCGGTACCAAGGAGCTCGACACCAAGGAGCTCGGTACCAAGGAGCTCGGTACCAAGGAGCTCGGCACCATGGAGCTCGGCACCATGGAGCTCGGCACCAAGGAGCTCGATACGAAGGAGCTCGGCACCAAGGAGCTCGGCACCAAGGAGCTCGGCACCAAGGAGCTCGGCACCAAGGAGCTTGGTACCAAGGAGCCCGGCTCCAAGTAGCTCGGTACCAAGGAGCTCGGTACCAAGGAGCTCGGCACCAAGGAGCTCGGTACCAAGGAGCTCGGTACCAAGGAGCTCGGCACCAAGGAGCTCGGTACCATGGCGCTCGGCACCAAGGAGATCGGCACCAAGGAGATCGGTACCATGGAGCTCGGTACCAAGGAAGTCAGCACCAAGGAGCTCGGTACCAAGGAGCTCGGTACCAAGGAGCTCGGTACCATGGTGCTCGGTACCGAAGGAGGCAGTTGAGTCTCAGCCTGTGATGTCGATTCTGCCTGCTAGACGTCTCATCTTGACATCGAAGATGCATGTTAGAAGCTCCAGTATCGAGAGCTTAGACCTCGGTACCCAAGGAGCCAGTTAAGTCATCGCTGCCAAAGGGGCCACCCTCAGTATCGGGGGGGGGGCTAACAGCTGCAGAGGAGTTGGAACCTGGTCTCTCTCTAGCTGTAGAAACACAGGTAGAGAGTATCCAGATGTTGGAAGATCGGAACGACCTATGGTTAGGGTGGGGGTCCGAAGACACTGAGGGGCTCTCATCCATAGAATCGCTCCAAGCGATCAGTCCCCAGAAGTCCTATGTAACCTGGCCTTCTTAGATATCCCTTTCACTGTAGAGACAGCTAGGGAGCGTCCAAACATTGGACGATCGGAATGACCCATGGTCAGAGTCAGGGTCCGAGGACGCAGAGGGGCTCTCCTCCATAGAATCTCTCCATGCGATCAGCCCCAGAAGGCTCCTGCCTTCTTAGATATCCCTCTTGCTGTAGATACAGCCTGGGGAGCGTCCAAATGTTGGAAGATCGGAATGACCCTTGGTCAGAGTCAGGGTCCGAGGACGCAGAGGGGCTCTCCTCCGTAGAATCGCTCCATGCGATCAGCCCCAGAAGGCTCCTGCCTTCTTAGATATCCCTCTTGCTGTAGATACAGCCTGGGGAGCGTCCAAATGTTGGAAGATCGGAATGACCCTTGGTCAGAGTCAGGGTCCGAGGACGCAGAGGGGCTCTCCTCCGTAGAATCGCTCCATGCGATCAGCCCCAGAAGGCTCCTGCCTTCTTAGATATCCATCTTGCTGTAGATACAGCCTGGGGAGCGTCCAAATGTTGGAAGATCGGAATGACCCTTGGTTAGAGTCTGGGTCTGAGGACGCAGTGGGGCTCTCCTCCGTAGAATCGCTCCATGCAAATAGCCCCAGAAGGCTCCAGCCTTCTTAGATATCTCTCTTGCTGTAGATACAGCTAGGGAGCTTCCAAATGCTGGAAGATCGGATGAGGCATGAAGCGGCCATGTCTCCAGTAGATCGAGGAGCCTGTGCCATAAGTGTAACAATTGTCTGGAAGAAACCATGGCTTCTAGAGCTTTTATCCATAGACCTGGCGCCAACACGGTTATCTTTTCAGCGCCAGGTCAAAACTTTTCTCCCAGGCATTTCAACAGCTTAAGTTGAGGTTTTAACTGACTTTGTAGCCAGGCTTAACAGTTTAAAATGTTTTAAATGTCAGCTGTTTTATGTTTATGGTTCTAAATTTTGTAAACCACCCAGAGAGCTTCGGCTATGGGATGGTATATAAATGTGTAAATAATAATAATAATAATAATAATAATAATAATAATAATAATAATGTAGCGACAGGTTTTGATGACCTGAGCCTCTCCCAAAACAAATTAAACAGAGAAAAGTCTGTCTGCTGGGGAAGCTTGCTGACGCACTTAACACATTTTGAAAAGGGGCCTTAATGGCTGTGCGATCCCCCTCAAAGAGATCCAAGATCTCTGGAGAATAAAGTATCTAAGAATATAATAACAATAAATTATATTGTTTTAAATGTACGTGTGTACGTTGTATGTTTTTGCTGCTTTAATTTTTGTATATTGTTTTTAATTGTTTTAATCGCACATAAACCGCCTAGAGAGCTTCGGCTATGGGGCGGTATACTAATGTAATAAATAAATTAATTAATTAAGACTAAAAATGAACTAAAACAAAGTAAAATAACTAAAAACCTTAGCACTCTAAAGCTTTCTCCTCAGGAGAAAGACAGAAGTTCCCAACAAGACATCCTTTCAGCAAGGCGGTCGAAAAAGAACTGAGGAGAAAGGCGGGAACATGGAGTCAGTAGACAGTGGGGGAGGGGTTCCCGCCAAAAACGTTTGCCTTAGCTATAGAAGTTTCCGAAACAGGCTCCACGCAGGCGCAGAGCCCATATGTGTGATGCACAGAGACCACGAAGAAGAACCAAGGAAATTCAATGGGTCTTACTTTTGAGTAAATATCTAGGGATGGAAATGCAGCCTGTGCAAGAACTGAGTAGGGTGACCATATTTGGGAAACCAAAAAAGAGGACACCTAGTGGGGGGGCAGTAAAATGGCTTTCTGGGGCCACCTTAAAGTCCCCTATTGGAGCGGAGGAGGGGAAAGCATGTCATTCTCACCCCAGCCCACTGCTCCAATCAGGCCCTTTTCTATAATGCCTGGGAATGACACGTTTTTCCCTTTTAAGACCTTGATTGGAGCAGTGGGAGAGAATGACACACCTCCAGAAAGCATGTCATTCCCCCCTGCCACGCTAGTGGTGGCCTTAAAAGGGAAAGTGTGTAATTCCAGGTCATTATAGACTATTGCATAAAATCCCCCCTGACACCGAGGATAGAACAAAAACCAGGAGAAATCTGGGGAAATCATGACAGTTTTTTTTAAAATTTATTACTGCATTTATATCACACCTTTTTTCTGCTAAGAAACCCAAGGTGGCATACATAATCCTCCTCCTCTCCATTTTATCCTCACAACAGCAACCCTGTGAGGTGGGTTGGGCTGAGAGTCTGCAACTGGCCCAAAGTCACCCAATGGGTTTCCATGGCTAAGTGGGGAGTAGAACCCAGATCTCCCAGCTTCCAGTCCAACACTTTAGCCACTAGGCCACACCCTAGTGGCCACCCTAGAATTGAGCCATGCCAAGTTGGAAGCAGATCGGTTTGTGCCTTAATTTTTAGGATAGTTTTTTTTAAAAGTTTGACTTCAATTTTTTTTCTAAAATTCAAGGCATGAACCAATCTGCTTTCAACTTGGCATGGCTAAAGCCTTACTTAAGAGGTACCATGGTGCCAAGTTTCATCTCTTCATCTTTACTTTTTTCTTTTTTTTTAATGTACTGCTCAAGGCCCTAGATCCCAAAGAGGAGAATTGGGTTTGAAGTTTTAAAAATTCCTAAAACTCAAGGCATAAACAGATTTGCTTCCAACTTGGCATGGCTCAATCCCTACTTAAGAGCTACCATGCTGTCAAGTTTCATCCCTTTATCTTTAAAAATGATGGAATTGTAAGCATTTTAGTTAATTAAAAAAATTAAATTGAAGTTTTAAACATTTCTAAAAATCAAGGGATGAACGGATCTGCTTCCAACTTGGCATGGCTAAATCCCTACTTCAGAGCTACCATGGTGCCAAGTTTCATCTCTTTATCTTTAATTTCATTTTTTAAACTTGTACTGCTCAAGGTCCTGGACCCCAAAGAGATTTCTGTTTGAACTTTAAAAAATTCCTAAAAATCAAGGCATGAACGGATCTGTTTCATACTTGGCATAGCTATATCCCTACTTAAGAGCTACCATGATGCCAGGTTTCATCTCTTTATCTTTAAAAATGAGGGAGATGCAAGCATTTTGGTTGATTTATTTATGTTAAAAGTGAGTTCAACACATAACACTAGCTTTGATTTTATATTGGATGTCAAGATGGTATAACATCCTGGCTGATGCTGGCTTGGTTGTCAACTGTATAATATCCAGTCATCCATTACACAAAGCCATGAAATTCATTAAACAAAAAACCTACGGTTTACAAAAACAATGTTAAGGCTCTACAGTTTCCAACCAAGCACCAAAAAGCAGGGAAATTGGGAGTTAAGGCTCACAAGCCTTAATGCCACATCCTCCCTAAGGAGGCAGAAAGTGCAAGTGAAATTCTCATTCTCCCAAAGCAGATAAACCATGAGGACAGGGTGGAGAATATGATATGCAGAGGTGACTGTGGGGTTGGAAATTATAAAACAACTGCTACCCAATTTGGGGTTGGTTGTTCTACAGTTGCTGTGGTATTCGTGGAGTTTTGCCTAGCTTTAGAGAAAACACTCTTAAGAAGAACAGTTTGTGTCGGAGATGCTAAACAGGTATATTAACAAAAATAAATTTAAATAAGAAATGGTATGTATGTTGGTTACTTAACTCTTGTGAGTAATGCTGACTGACTTTCCAAATTACACCTGTTTAAAATCAATTATTTCAAATGCAATCCTACATTACACCAATGTAAAACAATATATCACATTGCACATAGCTGATGTAGGTTTGATAAGAAATGTCTGCTTAAAAAATACTGATGTCATAATACAACACCCAGTATATATCTTTAGATTAAACTTACCTCCAATAGGTATCCCAAGGACAGTCATAACACATAAAGCCTTCAGTTTAAATAACGTTTAATGTCAGAATGGAGCAGTCCTTGAAAAATTTGTAATAACTAAGAATCACTACAAGCAATGAGAAATTACGTCTACAAATCTGTTTCATCGCTCAATTCTATTTATGAATTTTTGGTTTTCACAGATTACGATTGGATTTGAAAAACTAGGATTTCCAGGATGCTGTGGAGTCATTGATGGGAGCCATATTTCGATCTGCTCTCCAGTACGACAAGGCAAGGATTTTATTAACAGGAAAAAATACTACTCCATGCTTTTACAAGGTACAACAGATCATACTGGTCGTTTCATCAATGTTGAAATTGGATGGAGCGGACGGAATCATGATGCCTATGTTTTTTCAAACTCTGCTATATTTGAAGCCATGGAGGCTGGGGAATTCATTACACCTAATGTGACATGGAAAATGGGTAACACAACGTATAAACCACTACTAATTGCTGATAGTGCATATCCAATAAAGCCATGGCTTATGAAACCATATGGAGGATCTGTAGAGGGTAAACAGGCATATTTCAACTACAACCTAAGTAGAGCAAGGAATGTGGTTGAGTGAGCTTTTGGACATTTACATATGCGCTGGCAATGTCTATGCTCTCGACTTAATGTGGCGGAGGAAAATGTTGCTTCCGTTATATCTGCATGTGTCATATTACATAACATCTGTGAAACAAAAGGAGAGGCGTTACACTACAAGGGAGAAATTGATAACAGTATAGAGGTTAGTACCCTAGGTAGACAATATGAGAATACAAACTGCAGTCAAACTGAAGCAGGAAACGCAATAAGAGATGAAATTGCTAACTTCCTCTGGCAGAACCGTTGATGAAAATTAAACATTACTGTTTATTTATGGAAAAGTACTATGAAGAAAATAATATGTACTTATACTTTACCAATGATACAACTTGGAAAAAAAATTATGTTGAATATGGCTTCAAAAATGACATTTAATTAATATTGATAACCTTATCTCGTGTATAATGTTATTTTAAAAAATAATCTATTTACTTATTAAAATTAAGGACTTAATGTAGAAAACTACAACTAATAATAATTGGAATATAACAATAAGTTATAGGTTAAGAATAAGAATTCTTATTACTTTTATTGTTACATGTCAGCTATAGATGATCAGTTAACAGCTTACCTAAAGAACATTGTTTTAGACATGTCTTAATTATATTACCACCACAATTACTGTTTATCTTAATATGATAATTAAAAATTATACGTGCAGGTTGGATTACATAAATACTGGGATAAAGAAATGAACATCCTCGTACTTGCATAACCTCAAATGCTACGGAATTCTTTGTACAATGTACCATGTTAACACAAGCAATTCATGATATATTGCTGTTCAATTATTGTTACATCACTTCTATATAACCTTCGATAAGAAATGAAAATGTAGTTCCAGATTAAAAGGTGGTGTAAATGTAACATACAAGGCTGTAACGTTGCACTGGACAATCACAGTTTTCTGTGTAATAAATGTAACCTTTCAAAAACAACCTTACAAAGGCTATGACATATTACTGTATTTAATCACGCTTTTTCTCAGTCCAAACATATCTAACAAGGAAGTGAAAACATGGCATCTACAATTTATGAAATGATTTATATAGCACACTCAACGTATGCAAGAAAACCAAACACAACGTTTAAGATAATGGCACTCTTACCTATTCAAAGTTTTAAAAAATTCCAAATATTACAATGAAGAAGATTGAATGAATAAATACGTGACTCCAAATTAAACTCTGTGCCTCTACAAGAGAGGTTTAATGCGCTTTGAAGGTTCATTAAAATTTTTACCTCTACAAGAATGGAGCGCAAATCGGGCGTAGAGGCGCGTTATCTCCCCGATAATGCGCATTTTCGAATGCGCGTTAAATCGCGAGTTTTATTTTGCTCCGGCCGTTAAAGCGCATTTTCCCCGTGTGAACAAGCGATTATGCGCATTAACTTCTTGTAAAGCGCTTTTTGGACATCTATTAATGCGTTTCGCCGCCTCTCGCCGCCTCCCGTGCAGAGGGATTAGGAGTAAATGCGCATCTGTGATAATGCGCATAATCGCACAACCGGGCGCAAAAGCGCATCCTTGTAGAGGGGGCCTCCGACTTGGGTAGCAGTAGTACCATGAAACAAACAACATACAATAATCTTCTAAAACATTGGATATTGGAATTCATTGATTAAAAACATAGTTAAAGCTATGATTGAAACTCAATTCCAAAACATAACCATTGAACAATAAATATAATAATGAGTAAATTTTATTAATTACAATAGTAAATAAACAATTTATTAGGTATAATGAAATATCACTTTCGATTTCTTATTTACATTAAACACCAAGTAGAATTAATTATTTTCAAAACCTGGGTTAATGTACAAATGATGATTAGTCTATACTTAAAATTAACTAATTCACATTACACCAACAGCTATGTAATACTGAATACACATTTATAATTTTAACGTATGCATTCTACATGTCTTAGCAGTGCATTAAGCATAACAGTCAAATTATGTGTCACAACATGCACAAGCAATTATGTGAAATTAAAAATTAGTTATTACGCATACATTTTAATCAATAAGAACAATTACTAAGTGTTAGCTAGAACAGTCAGTCTGAAATGGACTTATACATATTGTAAAAAAAATAATTATAAATATCAAACATTTGGTTTGTCACAAATTTTAATGAAGCATTACGTTACACAATAATCACCAGTATTAACATCACCACTAGGCTCACCATATGAGAAGGAGGAGTGGGCTCATGTAACTGTTAAACTCCAGATCAGGTAATTACTGCCACAATTATTAGTATGCAAGGACTCCATGGTGAAATTCCATCTTCAACACTACAGTAACAGGTGAAGACACTTCACAAGAATGACCAGATACAAAAGAAGGCAGGGCCCCTTCCACTTTCAAAGTTTTGATGAAGAGGAAATTTCACCAGGAACATATTACATACTAATTACAGTGGCTGAAATTCCCTTCTGTCAACACTTATAAAAGATACATGACCCCTGACCTCCTTCTCATTTGGACAGCCTACTTAACACACGAGAACCATGTCCTACAAAACTTGTATCTGCAATCTGCTGGTTTCCTCTGCATATGTATGACAGAGAAGCCAACGAGGGGCATTGACGGCAGAGAACGGAGCAGTAATTGACACGGAAGGAGAAGACAGAAGCGGAGGAGAACAACGAACAAGGTGGGTTCATATTTTTTGGTGGGGTTATTGGGAGCCATTATTTAACCAGGAGTGCCAAATTTAGGGTTCTACACACCTTTAATAAACAAGACACAGCGTAGGGCGCCAAAATGAAAACTAATAAAAAATATCTTACGTTCCTTCTTCTAACCGCTGCTTGCCACAGCCTCTCACCAACATCAACGCTGTCCTTTGCCACCAATATGACATTTGAAAGGCAGGAGGGAGCACCCCCCCAACATTTGCTCTAGCAACAGAGATGGGGCTGATGTGTTAGAAACGTTGGATGATTACAATACCTTCAGCAGAGAGAGTTATCACTGGTGGCTCACTGCTACCATTTTCGTGTGGTGAGAGCCTCGCTAGTGCATTAACTTTCGCCAGTGGGGGGGGGGAAACACCTCCCGAAACCAAACGCAAAGGCCACTGCTACCGGTAGCATAACTACGGTGGAAAGAGGGAGTACCATAGAAAACCTCAGCCGCAATCCTAAATCTCATCCTACACTAAATATGCTCCTGTTCGGAACAAACAACAGTCTAAACATAATGGTTGGTTCTCTCACTGAAAGAATGACAGTTCCCTGAAAAATCCATGCAATGGGGAATCCATATTAAGGAGTGTTCATTCACAAACAACGTTGTTTTATCAAATTTATTAATACATGACATATAAATAACACCAATAATAAATCCTTCATAAAATAATTCATTTAATACAACCATGTAAATAATAAAGACATTGCTACATTTCAGTAGTTCTGAGCTTTAAAAGGACATTTAATAAACTCCCATTATTACTGAGGTCGAGTGTTAAAGAAATTGCAACAATTTTACGTCTCCTAAATTCATGCTTTACGGTTAAGAAAGAACAGGCATACTGAACTCTACAACGTGATCACGTAAGACAACGCGGAGGAGGAAAAGCCGTACATCAACATTTTCCCCATAGTCGCGCTTCCTGTTTGTGGCGTCGTGCAAAAACATGTTCCGTGCGGAGCTGCTGTGGACGAACCTAGAAGTTTCAGAACTACTCCATTTAATACGATTGTCTCCACTATTGGGTTTGTTAATGAGAAGCAATAGTTTACAAAATATTGAATGTTTAACACAAATTCAGGAAGGGTTGAAACAGCATGGAATTAATCGCAGCAAAAGACAGATATTGAAAAAATTCTATTTTATCAACAACAGTTTTTTACTTGCTTAAACACTTATGGAGATAAACCACCAGCAAGCCATAAAACTAAATTTTTTGAACAAATGTATATAATTTGGGTTGCGGTGGGAAAGCCCATGAATTCACCTACCCCTGATGGGTATGCTTTTAAATATTATACATACAATACTGTTAGGATGTGTGAATGAACATGGACATGGAATGAATGGTTTAAAATATATACTAAATTAAAGATATACTAATTTAAAATATATCATATGTTATTTCTCTTTTCCTTTAAAGAAGCACCAAAGAAAAAAATAAAAACCAGCATTACAAAGAATAACCCAGTGCAACAGTTGGATAACACAGAGCTCTATTCAGACATTGGTAAGACACATTTCCTTACAAGACACGCCAGAGTCAACTAGGGGAATTTTTTCTGTTATGGGTTCTACAAAATGTATTTCAGGTATGATTTGGATTAAGAAAAGGTCAGCAAACAAGAATGAGTATTTTAGATAACTTGAAAAATAGTTAGATAAAAAAACATTGTCATAAACTAAGGTGAACAGATAAAATCCAGGTAAGGGCTCATGTAATTTTGCATGTACAGAGAAACGTGAATTTCAGCCACTGTCGTTTGTATGGAGTTTTTCCCAGTATAAATTCCCTCTTTATCTAAACAGTGAAAGTGGATGGGCCCCAGCCTTCTTTTGTATATGGTCACTCTAGTATAGTGCCTGCACCTTTAACAGTTGGGATGAAGAGGGAATTTCACCAGGAACTAATTGCATACAAATGTCACTGGCTGAAATTCCCTTTTCTCTACAACTGTTACAGTTACAGGAGCCCTGACCTGGATTTTATCAGGTAAGCCTATAAAAAAATAAAGGAGAAATGGCAAATATCTAGGTTCCAATATAATCTGTCTTTAAGAAGTATTAAAAACAATTATTCAAAAGGTCATTACAATGTTGAGACATTACACATTCATTAATAAGGGATGTTTTCATCTTACCAATTATGCTTCCCCCAATAAATAATGTATAAAGTAATTAATGTTATGCTAACGTACTGTACAATATTCTGATGGACCAATACAAATTACATAGATGAATGGATATCTAAATTCATATGTAAAAAAAATATACAATACAACAAACCTGTATTTGTAAATTATTATTGCTGGAAAACCAGTACTGCAATGTAAGTGACCTTATATTCAGTATTTGTAGTATGTTTTCAACAATGTACTTCTGAATACATATTATTAATCAGAATGGTTTTTTTAACATACATCACAGTTATGACTAAAAATACTGTACTATAACAACTACAAATTGTTCTTGTAAAATAATCACAGAGATGACATTGCAATTTTAAAAGCTGGCACAAAGGACATGCTAGAAACATCTTATGCCCTCTGTAATGCCTGTGACGTTAATTTCCATAAAGATAATATTCTCTGACACTAGGAATTAGTGCTGTAATATAGGAGGTTAATATACTGAGGTTTCAGCTATAACATTCTTGTATGATCAATTTATGCACGTATAGCAGGTTTGATACTACAAGGAGCTTGTACAGGGTAGTGCAAGCAGAACCATAATGAATATTTTAAACTCATGGCCAATACAATATAGCACTGCTTGTACACCTGGCTGGCCTAGGGAAGTTAATAATGCCTTATTGCACAACAGAGTAATGCCATGGCTCCAAAAATAGGATCCACTGAGATCCCTCCTCAATAAGTTTCCGCAGGACACTTATGGACTTTATAAATACAGTCCATTACCAAACCTTACATATGTGGGCAAGGTGCAAGAGTGGGTGCTTGTGAGACACCTCTAGCCACTCTTGTATTATACCTATTATCATGATACATGGCAAACGGGATTCAGGCATGGATTTCCAACACTAATAGCCATGGTTGGCCTGTATGATGACCTATGTTATCATTAAGTCATGGGGAGTGTGACTCTCCAGATTCCACCTTGATCTCGCAATGCCTTTCAAAAGAATCAACCATGGTTGGATTCAGGTAACACAGCCAGAGTTGGGAGTGGGAGCCTAACCTTGAAATTGGTAACATACACATGACTCGTGGGGGCACGAGAACTATTTTTAAACGGAACATTGCTGTGCCCACTGGATACCACTTCATGGCATTCCACAGGGTTCAGTCTTGTAAACCATGCTGTTTCACATACACTACAAAACGTGGAGTCCCATCATTCCTTATTATTGAGTGCATAGTACTCATAACGCTGCTGTCAAACAGCTCTATTTCTCCTTTTCAACCTCAGCAGGTGAGGCTGTGGATGTGCTGAACCACTGCTTGGCACCCATTCCCAACATGAACATTCCAAAACACAATACACAGTTATCAGAGTGAAGATTGCTAGGTTAAACCAACCTTCCAAGAATTTATCATTGACATCAAGACTTCAGACTTATCTCAGTAATCGTTCATTATCTGATTAGCATCGTATAGGTTAAAGAGGTGTTGTCATGGCTAACAAACAATAGCTTTAAAGTATGGTGTTTGTTTTTTCACGTTAAAGTAATGCATTGTTTTTTTCTAAGTTAATTTCCTGTGCAAACGGGGAATAATGATGTGTGAATGGGGTGGTCCAGAAATGAAAGCAAATTTTAATTTTACAAAAACTTCATTTTCATGTAGAATCAACTTCTTCAGAAGTAATTGAAATTAGGAGTACCACTAGCAGTAACGGATCATCTACAATAATAAGTATGTAATTATTGAAATAATTATACCACAACAGCTTTATATGTGTTACCTCTAAGATGTATGTTATCATTTTTAAATCTGAAAATCATACTGTTATAAAGTCTGCACAGTCTCATCAAATACATTGTTGGTTACAATATCTACATGACTGTACTTACCAATGGTTCCTTTTCATATTAGGTATCTCCAGTACAGAAAGTCAAGAATTAAAAAACCTAACTACATGTACAGACACTGACGGTAAGTTCCTAACCAAAATCAACATTAATGTCTTACAAATGTTCATACCTAAACTAAGGCTACATAAATCTACAAATGAGATTATAAAGTTCTAAAAATTAATATGCTACTGTACTTTCAGAAACAAAATCAATTGGACAGGAAAGTCAAAGTACAACGGCTGATGACAACAATCAAACCATTAAACAAGAGACAAAAGACATGGAGCGGAACAACCAGAACCCAACCGGTGTAGTTAATTACAATACATAGATTTCTTTCCTACATTTTCACTAAACGTCTCTTAAAAAGCATTACCAGTATTATTTAGGACATACTTCTCAAAAGACAGTATCTAATGAACTTTTTAACTTTATGTGGTATAAACACTTTTTTAAAATATATTATTAATAAGTAACATGACAGAAAGTGAAGTTTCTAATAATGAATTATAACCCTTATTAATCCAACATTGAGTGTCGTTTTGTCCATATTTAGCCAGGTTCATCAAAATGTTTTCAGTAATTGTAATGCTTTTATTTTTTAATTGAAAATGTAAGTATTAACAGTTAAATTACTCTCCCCTAACCTTTTCTGGAAATATTTCATTTCTCAATATACAGGAGAAGGAACATCTGGAATTAAGCCTGAGAAGCATACCTGTCACTGCGTTTCAAGCAGCACCTCCAGGGTCATGCCAACATCTGGGTGCAATGAGGAATTATTTTCAATTCTGAACGCTTTACGGAGGGACTTAGAAAATGGATGTGAGTATAATGATTTGTAAAGCATATTAAAGTCATGTTACTAACACTGTTAGTCGCTCCTATTAATCTCCTTAACTTCATGTTTGCTTTTATTATTACATTTGCTAAGTTAATTTAAGAGGGGTAAAAATTTTCATAACTATAAGTAACACTGATCCTCCGTTAAAACCCACAATTGGTTTTAACACACCTTAATTTCAGCAAACCATCCACCCTCCAAAGGCACCTCTGTCATCTGAGCTTGCCACTGCTCTACATCACCGCCATCACTCACCTTGGCCTGTCAAGGTGTCATTTCCATGAACTAGGTGAGCGTTCACAGCAACACATGTCAGCATGGGCCACAGCGTCATCAATGATGAGTGATGTAAGGGAGGGGGAAGGGTTAGGCCTACGCAAGTCAACCCTTCCCTCTTACCTCGCCACTGTTGCTTGCGCTGGGAACGCTCCCCTCGACCTTGAAAACGGTTGTTACTGAGAAACCAGTAACAACGCTTTGAAAGACGGAGACGAGTGGTTGCGGTGCTGTGGAGAAGGGGTGGAAATACCGAGGACAGGCAACAGCCGTGGAGGTGAGTGGGTAGGGGGAGCCAAAGGACAACGCAACTAGCACTACCCCATTGCAAGTCCTACCTCCAAACTAACCTTGATAAATGCTTCCTGGCCCAGGGAAGGGTTCAGGACTGGGAAAGAGGCAGAGAACACAGGAAATATTTATAGATCTGTGCCTCCTACCAGTCCTAAAGCTTTCCCAGGCCAGGTCTGTGGTAATCAAGGTGAGGGGTAGGGGGGAGTTGCAAGTGGGGAGTTGGACTTGCAGGGCCCTTCCCTTCCCTCCCCTTCCCCTCCCTACTTACCTCCATTGCTGTTGACTGTTGTTGTCGGGCCCCAGTGTCCCTGTAACAGATAGTGGCTTTGGTGCGGGAAATGCTGCTGACGATCTCCTCCTCCTGCTGCTGTTGCTGCACAGTCGCCTCAAGGGAGCACTTTCCCACGGCAAGAAAAGTTAGTGGGCTGTGAGAGCAGGTTGGCTTAGTGTTTTGGTTTGTTTTTTGGTGGACAGGGTGTTCTTTAGAGCTGGAGAACAGCGTTACCTGTCTTTCCAAGACTCGCGGGGGGGGGCATACAGAGGGCTAACACCTTCTGCAAAAGCAGGGAAGAACCTAGGAGTATAGTTCCTCATTGATTCAGAGACGCTTCCCATTTTGACAGATCTTAAAATGGAATAAATACAGAGTCTACGAATCCTCTAAATATTGTAAAAGTAATATATAAAGAAATATATATGCTTATGATGTAATGGTACTTCTAAAAGTAATGTGTTATAAGTAATGTAATAATGTTTACGTTGAATGAAATCGGGTAACGTACCCATACATGATTTACTTTGTGGTACTTCTTTAGAGAAATACGTAGAACCTCTTTGATTTTTTAAAGATTTACAATCTTAGATGTACTTACTGGTTTTTACTAAAAGTAAGGCGTCTTCATAATTAAACATTGAGTTTTTAAATTATACTATTGTATATTTTTATATAGTTCTATGCATGGAACATTTATTTCGATTCCTGGAGAGGAGAATTTCTGATTTGGAAAAATGGAGAACAGAAGAGAACCTCCTTAGAGATGGAACTCAAGAATGAATACCTTAATTACACTAGAGGATGTTAAATTCCACATGTAAATGTGGTAATTATAGTTGTTTGGCCTAATGTTGCTGTTCTTATTTTTCAAAGTTAATCACATCCTATAAACGTTTAAAAGGAAAATGGAAAAAATTAAGAAATACATTTCAATGCCAGCACAGGTGAATTCTTACTGTTTCAAATGATATGTAACTTCAGATACACCTTGTACTGTTAGTCATATGTAACACCACAGACTACCATGAATTACCGAAAAGGTTCTGTTAAAGATATTTCTTTAAAAATGTATGTGTCAAATAAGTATATTCACGACCTATTACAGCAATTGTTCTACACATTCCGTTTTCTCAACAGTGTCGATCAAGCAAATTGCAGTACAACAGTAATGATGGAGGAAGGCCAAACAAGTTTAAACGTTTCATAGTCTAATTCATTGTCCTGTAATTACCGGCTACTGTCGATGCAGAAATGGCAATGTTTACATAGGTTACTTTGGGGACACGGGGGCTTCCTGACAATATCCTGAAAGCAGGAGGAATGGTATCAGTCTCCTAGACCATCAAAGAGTACAGCAAGTCCTTTCACAATAATCCTGACCTCCCTTTTCCAAAGTGTAACAGAGGCATTAGACTTTGGGAAAGGGAGGTCAGGATTATTGTGAAATCACTTCCTGTAGTCTTTGATGGTCTAGGGGACTGATACCATTCCTTCTGCTTTCAGGATATTGTCAGGAAGCCCCCGTGTCCCCTAAGTAACCTATGTAAACATTGCCATTTCTGCATTGGCTGGAGCCGGTAATTTCAGGACAATTTAGAAGACTTTAAAAGTTGAGAAGCGTTTATCCTTCCTGGTTCATTATTTTTTACATTAATTTGCTAGATCTGTACTGTTGGAAAAATTGAATGTGTAGACCAATTGCTCTACTTGGTTGTGCACATATTTGACATATATTCCAAAGCAATAATTAAAAACACCATCTTTTGGATAATAATTGCTTGTGGTTTTTGGTAAAGGCAAGGGCTATGTTTTGAGTATGGTACAGACATGAGTAACCAGTTTGTATTTAATGTTAAATGGGAAATGACATGTCTTTGACATGTAAATATTTGTAAGAATATTTACATAATAATGTGTATTTCCTTGTAGAAATGTTAGGTGGTGTGTAAGCAGTTTTTACCACAAATAAGTTAACGTAGAAATCTGTATGTTATGAGTTGAAATAAAACCATAGTGTTATTTGAAAAAGTTGATCAAAGTTATAAGTGTCTTTATTTATAACAATACAAGTAATAATGCTCTCAATTGTTACAGGTTCAGATGGAAAATCGAAGCAGACCACACAAAATTGAATATTAACCATTGATATTATTTCATAATAATGTCTTAGTCGGTTATGTTAATACCTTTCTTTGGTATGTTTTGAAATAAATCAAAAACAAAGTATGCATTGCCAGACATACCTGAACTGTGGTCTACATAAGTTTTGCTACAATGACAATTATAATTGCATTATCACTATCAAAGTGTTGATTTCCTGAAACAGAAATACATGTATGTAACTTCATTGATAATTTATTTCCATGCAAACACATAGTGTATTTCTTGGAAACATAGCTGACTATCCTAAGTTCAGAAACAAAAGAAGTTATTAAAGTTCAACATTTAACAGGGATTATAAAGTACTGTTATTTTGAGATTCTTTAAGCTATAGTTACACCTTACATTCAGGGTGAAAATATGAGTGGTTTCCTCAACAGTCTCTTTGGTCTGATTGATGATTCAGAAGATCTGACAGGAGTATTAGATGTAGTTTGCAGGTTATCTTGGCTGCCCAAGCTTATCTCTCCATCATCCTCATCAGAGGAAGACAATGTTGGAACAGAGGTATCTATGGTGTCCACATTGACATGTTCATTGGAAGTTACATTGATGTTATTATTGGGCATTTTAGAAGCAATCAACTGAAGTACAGAAGTAGTTTTCTGGATGCATTTTAAGAGGCACTGTCTGTCGTTTCTCATAATTTTGTCCTCCTTCTTTGAGTTTTCCATAAACTTTCTGAAAAGTTCTGAATCCGTACTCATGACAGATATAATTCTACTATTTTCCGCAGTGCAGTGCTTCATTATTTTATCTGCTAAGGCATTACCTGCTCGTTGAGATTTATGGTTCCGTATCAATGCCATTCTGCTTGCTGGGGACAGGGTTGCATTGATATTTTGAATAATTCCTATGGAATGAACAGATAATTAATTTCTAAGTTGTTAATTTTTGTTTTTGAGAAATATTTTTTTATGGATTACATTTCTATGATCAATTTTCTTTCAATAAATGTTTAGGTAAATTTTTGCTTGCACGGAATTCCCACCATTATAAATGCCCTTTATTTGAAAACACTTCACACCTTTTTAAAGTGATTGTTTGGCTTGGGTTGTTGTGTCCTCCTTACATCCATAAAATTAAAAAAAACAGCAATATTTTTTAAATTTTCTTTAAAAATTAAAATATATTATTGATTTTTTCATCAATAACATTACATTGTCATTGATGAAATATTGAGGCACGGAGAACAGATATAGCAAACAAAGGAAAAAACCCACCCTCCCAGCTATTGTCCAAAGATGTACTGCTGGATAGTATCTGAGATTGCTCTGATAAAAAACTGAAAATGATGTTATATTACATCCATTGTAGTTTTACTCTTCTCCCTTCACTGGTAGTGGATTTGTGAAAGTTTTTTAAAAATTACCTAAGTAAGATAAAAATAAAATTTTTAAGCCTTTCCTTCTATCCATACTGGAAGGAAGGCGTGTCAAGCACCAAATATGTTTTTAACTGTTGGGAGTTGGAGGCTGATAAGTTAAGGGAATTTGAAAAGAGGAAAGTTCTACATTCTCTAATGTGATGGGGCTTTGGGCCGGTATGATATGCCGACGAAGGCTGCTATAGGTGAAATTATTATTATTTTTTACATCAAGATTCCTGATGCTTTCAGAAGTAAGGTGATGTCCTTCTCTGAACTCCAGGAAATCACAAGAGTCTTATTAAAGGGATGTACAGCATATGTAACATGATGTCATGTAATGTGTGTTTAAATTTCTGTAAACTTACACGCTAATTCTTACACGTTTACAATGTAGTGGCATCTTGGAAATTCAATTTAGGGGTTGTAGACCACAATAATGTGTTAATCTAGGAATTACAATATGCATAACAGGAAGAGGGAAAGCTGCAATCATCAATCCTGGATTTAATGTAGACTTCCAATTATGAAAGTTCAACTCTAACACCTTGGGAGGGCAGCAGGTTGGGGAAGGGCTTATCTTTACCTTGAAAGTATTCCTTCCTGTATCCTCATTGTTATTTATCAATTATGTGCAACCCCTCTGTCATGTGTCCAGATCATTACCTCTGTACTCTCTTCTGTATTTCTCTGCTGTTGAAGTTTGACACCGACACTTTATAGGGAACGGTGTTCCTTATGTATTTCAAGTAAAATTAATTCTATAGTATTTATAAAATATACATCTTGTAAGTTATTGTATGTGTTATTAAAATTGGCCAGTATGTTTGACTTGTATTTAAACAGAGGAGGTGCACACCAGTTTTAAGTTTTGTGTAGTCTGTTGACCTTCAGTGTTGACATATATTATGTACAGAATGGGTTTTATGAATTCTACATGTCACTCATAGGTACTCATTCCAGCACCTTAATAATGGGCATTTGCCCATTTTTGCTAGCATGAACACTCCTGTAAGACTGTACCATTTATCTTTGTATATGTGCCAACATGTTTCCAGTCATGATGAGCAGTCATGTTAATGTCATGGATCTCTGTGCAGTAGTAGATATTTCTATAAGACATATTTTGAAAGGAGGTTCAGTAAAGTTTCCATAGTTGTTACTATACATTATTGAATTAAAATAATGGTATATGTACTTACCTGTGGAGGCTGTAGTTGGTTCTTGACCCAACTCATCTGTTGAGGGACTATTGGTTTCATTTTCTTGTGAAAGTTCCCCATCGCACCACTGTTCTATATTATTCATGGAAATGAGATTGACATTGGTAACCTTACATTCTTGTTAAAAAACAATTAGCTATGTCAGATAAACATTAAAGCAGTAAGATATTTTTATGAATGCCATGTTAAAGTCTATTTATTTCCAATAAATTGTTAGTGAGTACTGTTTGATCACCTCTGCTGTTGTTACTTGCAGTTTCATTGCTTTCTGTGATGTCATTGGCCTGTTGCATGATTGTTATATCTGAATCAGAATTGGAATCTGAAACATATTAACAGTGTCATATTTTAGTATTACAAAAAATGTATTTATAAATATATATTTTCCATGAGAGTCTATAAAAATTATAATTAATATTCTTTAGTTGACATTTACTCCTTTACAGCACTGTCATTTAGGTATTTATGTGATTATGCTAAATGTATGTATGATACTTCTGAAAAGCTTATGTATTAATCATCCATTACACCATTAATGTTATAAATATAACGGTTGCCTTTATATATTTTCAGCTTTATTATAGTTATACTTACCATATTGGTTGCTCTGTAGTAGTTCATCATCATTTAACTTTGTATTTTGACTGGATATTTTCATCAGTTCTGATATGCTACTTTCAGAAGAATCAGAGAATGATTCTGGTAGTGAGTTGTTGCTCCATTTTTTCCTTGTGATTTGTAAGCTACTGCATATACGTTTGGGCCTAATTGTTGCATCCCCAAATAGAATGCCGTGTAATTCATCATAGAATGGACAGGAAGCTGTGTTGTTTCCCGACGTAGCGTTATGGTTCACAACTTTTCTGTATTCATAACGCATAGACTTTGTTTTGGATCTGCATTCTACCGCCGTTCTATTATGTCCTCTCTCTTGCATTTTTTTTGATATTGTTTGGAAAGAATCAATATTTCTGTGGATTTTTTAAAGTTGTTCTTGCACTTTTTCCTCTCCCCATATGTCTAATAAGTCCAGGATCTCCTTGTGTCTCCACAATGTTCCTCTTCCCTTTGAGGATGTCATTGTTGTGCACTGTTTTCCTTTGACCAACACAGTTTTATGTGTTGTTTGGTTCAAGTAGTACTCTGTAAAAGTCCTAGTGGGGAAAAAGGGGGGTGAAAGTGGGGTGGTTATGCAGTGAGTGTTGTTATTTTTCGGAAATGATAATTTGTTTTTCAATTGTTATTATAGTCTCAATAGTATGAATATTCTAACAAATCATTGTAATTTTTTTTGAATGAGCTTTCTATCACGTTTGGGTAACTTCAGAAAAGGTTATACCGAAGGTATGGATTTATATGGCATCATGCAGTTTTTTACAGCTTTCATTTTCAAAAGGATCTTCACAGATTTGTAAAGTAATATATACATTCTCCAAAATACAGTAACTATTTTAAATGGTAGTTTTTGTCTGAAATCTGTATTCTACCTGAATATTACATTCTGAGTCATTATTTTATTCAGTTTATTGCTTTTGTTTTTAAGTTTCATAAAATATATTGTGATATATTACTCTATATAATATTAGTATAAATGTTATGCTGTATTATTGATTTTCTTGGTTGCAGATAAGATGTATTGTGAACATCTTTAATCAGCAATTTCATGTTCGGATGACTTTAAAATAATAAGGTGTAGTTGTGAAATCTCTTTGGATTAATATGTATATTTTTAAAAATAGGTGGTAACATCCTGGGGGATTTATGTAATAAGAACAGAATGGTTAGAGTTTTCTCTTTTTTAAAAAAATCAATTTTTATTTGTAATGATTTAGGGAACTTTCTGATATGAAGCAATCTGCTAAGGATATTGTAAAGGATGAACTCTGTTCATAATGGCCAACCAAACCATAGTACACCCAATACAAATTTTATTTATGGGACAAGGCAGCCCTACATGCAATCTAGAAGCAGACACCCACTTCCACCCATGAGTAAACGCACATAGTATCAAAGCGCCCCATGAAACATGTGATTTGCACCTTTCGTCTACTGCTTCTGCACCCACAATCTCCAGATCCGCTGCGTCTCCTCATGTCCCAATAACTTTATTGAAGTGCTCGTTCACCCCCAGGATATCTGCGAGGATCCTCAGCATGACTAGCATCAGAAGGAGGAGGAATACGCAGTTTCAAAATGCCCTTGTTGCTCCCCATTTTCCGTGCTCAACATGGAAATGGTTGCTCAGCGTTATTGTGCATCCACATTTGTCTATTCGGTGTGCAAAACAAGCTTTTGTAAATAAGGCTTTTTAAACGATAAGGATTTTTTTTACTGTTTATACCGACAATCAACCATTTTGATGGAGAGGCTGGTAAATGGGGAGCAACGAGGGAACTTTTCTTAGGGAGGGAAGGCGACATTTTCCACAGTTGAACCCCCCCCCCCCACCGCCCCAATGTTGGACCTGATAACCGCATTTTACAATCTTAGGACCTGGTAAAACAGGGAGATTAGATAAACCTATTAGAAGTTCGTTTCTAATTATTAAATACATAGTAAAATATAAATATGTACCATTACTTTGAGTTATTATAGAGAAGGCAGTATATTTCTAATGCATTCACGGAAAAGCAAGTACGTATGTTAACATACTGATGGAGAAATATCAATATTAGTTTTTTAAATTATAGGGTGACAAGTAAAGAGGTTTTTAACCAATAATGCACTTACTTCGTTTGTAGCAATGTACTGCGTGTCACATCTGCCCGTATCTGAATCCAAAAATGAAAGTAACATCAACGCCGTCCCTAAATGGAAACTTAGATTTCAAAGAAGAACCCTTAGATCCAATTGGAGGAAACAGTTTTCGGACTACAGGAATTACCATGGTAAGACGGAACACACCATACCCTATAATACGACATATACTTAAAATGAAACGTAACAATTCATTACGTAACGAAAACATATGCGGTGAATATAACACGACCCAATGTAACGTCGTGTGACCTCAGCGTCATGAAAATCCAAATACAACGTCATAAACGTGCTGTGTAGATTGGCTCTTAGTCTTTAAGGTGCCATACATCTTTTTGTTTCTTTTTGATACAGCAGATTGATTGATCTAGTTTCTGTCCAGAATAATAATCTATACAATATTGATTTTGTTAATCAGGTATTGTGTCCTGCATTTCTATTATGGTATGTGGAAATAAAACTGACTAATATGAATACCACTCCTCTGGAATTTGTCAGTTAACAAAACAAGTGAGGACTGAAAATGTTAACACTACAATGGCCACATTTTCCTTTTTTGATTATTTTAAAAAATGCAGTATACTATTGAGAAATAATGGAAGGGGAAAACACCTTGCCAACATTCAAGGGAAACAGGACAGTTAGAAACTGCTCAAATTTGCCTTTTTGGATGACAGTATCTGGAATGCTGCCATGTCTCCATATCCAGTGTCTTGAATTTTGTCATACATAAAACTTATCCCGAGTTTGCATGTCCCTGCAATATTATATGTACTTGCAAATGCTGAGATGTATTGACTGCATTTGTAGCATTTGGGAATTGAGATGATCTGGTAGGAAATTCAACAAGATATATTAAGTATCCATTCATTCAGGAATGTTTTCAAAGCTAGTACCATTGGGGCTTTGAGAAGTGAAATTAATATTGTTGGTAAATGGGAAATCTAGAGAATAACATCAGAAGAAAGTGGCTACTGGCCACAATTTCCAATTATAGGCCCACATGTAGATCGAGGCTTTTAAAGTAATCAAAACAAGAAATTCAAAGATAAGAAATTGCAGGTGCTGGGGCCCCCTCTCCTTTGATTTATGTTTTAAGAGAACAATTGGTTCATCAGCATTGTAGTGATTATGTGACTCCTACATTTTGTCTTCTGTGTATATGCTAAAGGGCATTTTAATAATGTGTTTATCTATGGCTAACAACCATAATTAGCTTAAGTTATGGAATGCCCCAAACAAATGAAGAACAGTTTATAGTTATTTTGAGGAACATTTTGTGCTGCTGCTGTTTTGTTAAATATTTGCAGAAAACATGATTTGCATCACTTGCAAGTTACATAAACCTTTAGTAATTATGGCCCAAGGTATTATCCCTAAGTAATTTAAGTAATTCCCAAAGAGTGCTTCTTGGTGTACCATGCATTAATCATTTGTTGTGTCTATTATGAATGCAAAAGCAATTAAGTTGATCTGTCGTGAGAATAGGTTATTGCTAGGTTTGTGAAAAAAGCAACATTTTTTTTCCTACTGGTGTTATTACCAATGAAAAACATTTTTTTCTGCGCTAAGGGAAAAAAACCCTGCATTACACCAAAACGTGTCAGGCCTTTTAAAATTTAAAAAAATACATTTATTTGTTAACATGTAAGAAAATAATACAGCCAAGTATATAATGAACACTGACAAACACACACACACACACACACACACACACACATACATATATATATATATATATATATATCTCCGCACTGTGACCTATAGCATAAAACACTGGTTTGCATCCAGGATCTACCTTCTGTGGATGGATGGGTAGCCCTCATAGAAGGTACCGCCACCTGGTTTTTGGGACTTCCTTTTACCCCACACTACACCCATCCTATTCAGCAGGGGCCTCTGGCCCTGTGACTAGCATTTTCTGAGAGTTAGAGGTCCTGCTGTGGAGAGGAGGGGTGGGGAAGTCTGCTTTTGCAAGACCAATTCACACTCATTACATCTGGATCCAGCCACTGATTGCAGATTTACAAGGGAGTTGATAGATAGCAAAGATTAGTGCTGTGCTAAATCCAGCCCCCTATTTTCAGGAACTTTTTCTCTCCCTGAGAAAGCGGCATAGTTTTTTTTCTGCCTCTTTTGTAGGGAGGAGGAGATTTTCAGAGAATTTTCTCTTTAGGGAGGGGGACATCATTTCTGCATACCTTTTGAAAGTGTAGCTGGTTGTTTAGGGGCCTTCTTTCTTTTTTAAAATTTTTTTTAAAAAGCAAAACAAAATAAAACACCCCAGCACTTGGAGGAGCCTGGCAGTTCTTCATGAATGCCTGTTGGAGACCATGTGACCTCACCTTCTCCAATAGTTATTTAGGAAGAACTTCTGGGCTCCTGCAAATGCGGTTTTTTTTTAAAAAAAATAAAAAATAGAAAGAATACCCCTTCAAAACTTCCTACTCTTAAAAGAGTATGTCGAAATCCAAGGAGAAAATTCTCCAAAATTCTCACCTCTCCCAGCCTCTTTTGCCAGAGTTTTCATTTCCCCCCACCCCCCATGAAATGCCAAAATGGAATAATCAACATTTTTGGCACAAAACTAGCAAAGATGGGACTATGGTGACAAATAAATCAAGAAACATCCCCAGAAATATGAGCTATCTTAAAGTTGAGAGCCAATGTGCTACAGTAGCTAAACTGTTGCATTTAGATCAGATCGACCTGGGTTCAAATCTTTGCTCTGCTATAATTAAGCCCACAGGATGATGTTGATTCAGTCCCTAGTCTCCACACTACAGCTCACCCCATTTGTCAAGCTCCCCCTGTTCTCCATTTAACATTTTCTGGGGCTGGAGGGGCAGTTGTGGTGAGGAGGGGGAAGGGAAGCCTGCTTCTGTCAGCCCATATGCATGTGCCTGAATCTGGATCCAATCCATGCATCGCTAAAAGACTTGAAGAAAAGTAGTTGGGATGTAATTGCACATTGGATTACATTGTAATTCTTTTTGCTGAGTAGTTCATTGATGCACACGTGCGTTTCTGCACATTGGGAAAAATACACACAAAAAGAAACCTGCAACAACCATATATATGGTTTTGTGCTTTCTCTCCCCCCCCCCCCACACACACACAATGCACACAAGGGCAGATGCACATCTTGTCCCACTACATATGTTAATTTACTCAGAAATATTAATTTACTCAAGAATGCTATGATGATTGTCATTACCTATTATTGCTGCTGTGAAGGGTCACCGTGCTTATTTTGCATACATTTAAGCCCTAATTGAATAGTCACAGACTGTACTTTTGGCATTTCATTGCTATTGGGCCCCAACCTTTTTATTTCCCACTTCACGTGTGTGTGTGTGTGTGTGTGTGTGCGTGCGCGCGCGTCTGATAATGAGGGAGAGGGTGGTCCTGCCCGCTCTGTTACACCCTTACGAGCCTTTACACAGCAGGCAGCCTGATGTATTTGTGTTTGTGCTACAGCATCTCTGTGTTACAGAGAGCTTTGGTTATTGGGCGGGATAGGAATGTAATAAATAAAGAAATGACCAGGGTTTTCAATTGCATGGGTACTCTACATGTGCAGATCAGGATCTCCCTACTGCTGACATGTTCCCCCAATGCTTGAAGGGCAGCCACCAATGGGTGGCAGGGATGCACATGGATGGGCAGGACCAGTAAACACATCCCTACTCTCCCTCTCATCATGCAAGGATAACTGGTGAGGGCTAATGTGTCAGATCACATCATCATGGCTTTTGCGCACTGTTCCTTCATTGTACACGTGCCCATTGCTAGTATTGAGGGGCAGACAAAATGGACTGAAAATGGTAGTTGCACAGCAATCTCTACAAAATGAAACCTTGAAGAATTACTATCACATCAGTTCCATCTTAAGGGGAAAAGAGCAAAGTATTTTAAACTAAAAAATCTGGGGAGGTGTTTACTAGAGCTGCATTTTTGAATAGGGTGACCATATGGAAAGGAGGACAGAGCTCCTGTATCTTTAACAGTTGTGTAGAAAAGGGAATTTCAGCAGATGTCATTTGTATGCATGCAGCACCCGGTAAAATTCCCTCTTCATTACAACAGTTAAAGCTGCAGAAGCCCTGCCCTCTTGATCAGACACAAAAGAGGGCGGGGCTCCTGCAGCTTGAACTGTTGTGATGAAGAGGGAATTTCACCAGGTACCGCATGCATACAAATGACAGCTGTTGAATTTCCCCTTTCAATACAACTGTTAAATATACAGGAGCCCTGTCCTCCTTTTCATATGGTCACCCTATTTTGAAGCACCCTTACTCCTAACCTAACCGGAATGTAGAGTACTCTTATTAGTTCTATGCAAAGCTGTCTTCTAGGCTGACTATATGAAAAGGAGGACAGGGCTCATGTAACTTTAACAGTTGTAGAGAAAAGGGGATTTCAGCCAGTGTCATTTGTATGCAGTTCCTGGTGAAATTCCCTCTTCATCACAACAGTTAAAGTTGCAGGCACTATACTAGAGTGACCAGATACAAAAGAAGGCAGGCCCCCTGCAACTTTAACTGTTTTGATGAAGAGGGAATATCACCAGGAACTAATTGCATACAAATGACACTGGCTGAAATTCCCTTTTCTCTACAACAGTTAAAGTTACATGAGCCCTGTCCTCCTTTTCATATGGTCAGCCTACTGTCTTCCAAATGTTACTATAGTATACCAACAGGAGGAAAGCTAAGACAAGAAAAACTGCAAGGCCATTGCAAGAAGATAGAGTGGAAGAATTCTTTTATAATTACAAATCTCATGGGACATAGTATACTTTCCACCTTGACCTTTTAAGCTCCTATTTATCAAAGCACTGCCTTGTAAAGTTTTGCCCTCTTTTTGTTTTTAATAAAAAGCTTCTGTTTTAAAAGGGATTCATTAAAAAAAAATCAAGAGAGAGAGAGAGAGAGATGGTAAATGGCACAGCATTAATGAGTGTTTAAATGTTTCAGATCAACAAAGACATGCAATGTTACTCTACAATATTTGCTTTTCAACTCACCAGGGGCAACTTCATTTAACAGATCAACAACTTCCATATATTGCAGCGTGCTGCTTTGCTCTAATGCTGTCTCTTTTCTTTCCTCCAGGTAAAAAAGCTGCAGTTACGATATAATTCACCTGGAAATTGTAGAGATGTGATGCTATCTGGATTGTAGGTCAATTAGATTTAAAAGAAAATTGAAGGGCCAGCACAAATTCTTTCTACTTCAATTTATTTTTGCCTTTCACATGTGCAAGAACAATTGTATCCCATGAGCCTTCAATCTAGTACTAAATCTTAGACAGGATATCGGGATTGCTAGATTCTATTTATCAAATATTCATTCCAAAAATTAAATTATATCATACTGATATGTCAAATAATGGGAATACTTTAAAGACTCCAGGAAAAGACATGTACACAATTTTATACAATGCAATTGTGTACATATCTTTTCAGAAGTATGACCCATTGTTCTGTATTGGATTGCAGCCTAAATATAATAATGAGGATCCTCTAGAAGGACCATCCATATATATATATATATATATATATATATATACACACACACACACGCACACACAAACACACAGAGTTATGTTATGCTGTTTGATAGAACAGTCAGCTGTAAGCAATACTATGAAGAAAACATGATCAGTACTGAGAGACAAAAACAGGGGGAGAGGGGTGCTAGACTGCTATCTGGCATTTAAGGCCCTCACCATGCAAGTGCCTGGAGAAATGTCCATTTAACCCCTTTTTAAAAAAAATTACATGTACTTATAGGCTGACCATGTGAAAAGGAGGACAGGGCTCATGTAACTTTAACAGTTGTGGAAAAAAGGGAATTTCAGCCAGAGTTATTTGTATGCAATTACTTCCTGGTGAAATTCCCTCTTCATCACAACAGTTAAAGTTGCAGGCACTATACTAGAGTGACCATAAACAAAAGAAGACAGGGCCCCTGCAACTTTAACTGTTGTGATGTAGAGGGAATTTCACCAGGAACTAATTGCATACAAATGACCCTGGCTGAAATTCCCTTTTCTCTACAACTGTTAAAGTTACATGAGCTCTGTCCTCCTTTTCATATGGTCAGCCTATGTACTTACCAATACAATTCCAGATTGCATTGCAGCATGGTAGTTAGTAGAGAAAAGAGAATATGGCAGTCAAGATTGGCAACTGAAACCAACAGGTACAAAGAAAGAGGTCAGAGAAAAGACTTGGCCAACTCATCCGCTATGCAATATACATTGTGCAAAAGGAGCCACAGCACAAATGCCCTTTCTGGGTATATGGTGTGGGAGGAATCCATTGGCATCACTAAGCAGAGCTCGTGGTCCACATGCATGTACTGGCTGTTAATTATGATTGGATGTCTGGAGTAGGGCTGATTTCATTAACAGAGTGATACTGGCCAGTGCAAACATGTAAGCTGAGAGCTTCAAGGGGAACCAAAGCCTGCCTGCCATCAATTAAGTGGTGGTGGGTGGGTACCACCCATGGGGAGGCATGATCCTACTAAGGGGCCTCTGAGGGCAGCTTACCCAGAGCCTCTCCAAATCAGGAACTTGACTTGTCTTTGCTGAAAGGTGTGGGTATCATGACTTTATCAACTTGCCTGGAGGTCCAGGGTGCTGTGGGAAAACATATGCTTTGTATCTCAAAATTCCCAGGTTCATTCCCCACCATCTCCAGGTAGGGATGAAAAAGACCCTGTCTGAAACCCTGGGGAGCAGCTGCCTGCAGGTGTAAACCATACAAAGCTAAGTGAACCAATGGATTCTCTATAACAGATGTGGAGAAGCTGGGGCCATCCAGATGTTCCTGAATAGGGTGACCATGTGGAAAGGAGGACAAGGTTACTGTATCTTTAACAATTTTATAGAAAAGGGAATTTCAGGCACCCTCTCTCCCTCCCCCTTCACAGTTGAGCAGTTGAGCGAAGAACCGCCCCACCCTCCTTTTTTGTCAGCAAGACCACCCTTTGACACAGGCGCCCCCACAAAAAATAGGATGGTCCGATATAGCACAAGGACAGCAATACATGGGAGGGAAGAGCAGCTAAATAAGATGGAAAACAGAGGGGAAGAGGCGAGATAAGCGCAGAACAAGGACGACGTCATGTGAGTACCACACTGCAAAACTGCATACCAGGCATAGTGAGAGTGCGATAAATTGCTGGTATGATGGAGCTTGTTGTTTTCAGGCTAAATGTCTCCATTTTGGCCTGCTGAAATGCGCTTTACTACTTGTAAAGCGCATTTCAAACAACCAGTAAGGCTACCAGTTGTGTGCTCAATTACAAGCATTTATGATAAAGCGCTCCTGCGATTATGCGCATAATCGGCTAACCAGGCGTCAAACAAAATCCATCTAGAGGGGGTCACAGTCTCTCTCTCACCTTTGATTTTGGTTCTGTTACAAGCTTCCCTACTTCAGCTACCTTATGAAACCTATGCTTTAAAATTGGATTCTGTTGTGGTTCACATTAAGTTCTGAAGGCTCTTCAGGCTTCCATTTTTAAGATGTTTTTAATGATGTATTTTTTCTTGTTTTTTAAAAATTTTAACTGTTGTGATTTTTGTGTTTTATATTGTTGTTGTTCCCCGCCTCGATCCGGAGGGAGAGGTGGGTTATAAATAATAATAATAATAATAATAATAATAATAATAATAATAATTCCATTGGAGTTTTATGTGCAGGGTCTGCATAGACATTGTGCATATTATTATAAAATTATAATGCTTTGTCTCCAATGTGATCAAGCAAGATGCCAATTTAAATTCTTTAGAATGAGAAATGGCTTTGGTGATGACCAAGGAAATCAGAAACCTGTACTCTCACATTCTTCAGTTTTCTCTAAGGCCGACTGTTAAGCATAACTATAGACAGAGGGCTCCATGAGCTCTTCATCTATCCAAAGCAGTGGTAGCCAGGGCAGAAGTACGACAGAGGTGTTTTCACCTCCCATTCCAGCTTTTTAACATCTTTAGCTAGACATGGGCCTCTTGGCCAATCTAGATGATCTACCTATCAGAGCAGGGAAGTGAATGGACAGGCTCTTGGATACTGTGGACTCCTGAGCCCTTTTCCCCCTTCTCCATACAACATCCCATTTGACTGCTTCTTGACTCTCTTCCCAAGTTGCTGTTCCATCCTCAGAAGGAGAAACTGCCCAGAGGTTTCCATGGTGGCTTCAAGGATTGGGTGGATGGTCAAAGATGTGTCTACAACCTCAGGGAGGGCAATCCACACCATCCTATGGTCTCAGGGACACCCTGCCAGGGATCCTAGGATAGCACTGTTAGTGACTTGTAATTGCAGTCAGTAGGGCTTTCTGTCTTCCTGACTGTTGAACTCAGTCAGGAAATCCCTCCCCCAATTATCTGATACCATATAATATTCAGGAGGTATACACATACATTTGTGCTTCCGATCCCTGAATGTCACTTCCTGGTGTCACCCAAATGCATCACAACTATAAAGGAAGAACTGTATTTATTCTAAGGGCCTATGGTTTCTCAACTAGGTGGGTTAAATAGAGAAAAGGAAGTACAGGGACCCTAAGAAAGAAATAGGGGGAAGCACAAGTGGATTGTTTCAGTCTTCTTAAAGATTAAACAGTCATATATCACAAACAGCAGTTTTGGCATATGCTATAGGTGCTATTTATTGAAATTATAATTTTTCCAGATATTTTAAACTGCACAAAATTGAAGTGTGTCCAATGTAGGTAATTGTTTTATCAATGCATTTACTTAGGAACACATGAATGTGTTTATAGTCTGACACAAGTAAAGGGAAAAAAGCTATAGATCATTTATTTGAATTTCCATGCTAATAACGGAGTAGGGAAAACAGTTTGCAATCACTATTATTCTGCATGTAAACTCCAATGGAAACATTGTCAGTCAAAGTAAAGTATGGTACAGCAGTTAAAATAGTTCATAATCTTCATGCTGCAGTCATTATAAATCTTTATCCACACAAGGCCAAGCTGGAAACAGGGAGCTGACTGGACTAAAAAAGCATTTTGGCAATGAAACACCTTGTGAATTATGATGGCATTCAAAGCTGGCTAACATAATATGTACATGGAATGAAAATTAATGGTATTTGAAATCAGCAGAAGGAATTCCACTATATAGAGTTCTCTGCCAAATAATGCTCTTGGACAGTATTCAGGTGTTCTATACTCTTTCGTTCATTAATGCATAGGCCCTTGGGAAGAAGTATAGAATGAAAAGTATAGAAGATTCTAGCAATGGCTTGGAATCCCAAACTATCAAAGGTTCCATCTTTTGATTTATGAAAGTTATTCAAGTTAACTGAATGTCCCTTTACTGAGACAGATAAAACTACAACTCTGTTTTCTCTGGCATGGGACATAGATGGGATGGACAACTAGCAATCAGATGCAAGGTTCATACAGGAAGAGTTTTCTTTGGAAGAGGCTGTGTTGAGAGTTCTTGACAGTCTTGACTAGAGCTGGCTGGTGTGCTTTTAGGTCCTTGAACTACAGATGTGTGAGAATTTCATTTCTGCCTGCGAAACATGTGAGCATGCCCTGTTTGCAATCCCAAATGTGAGTGTGAGTGGGAAAACCCACCCGCCCAAAATGTTTGCAAATATTTGAACCTGTGCTTGCATTTGATTCATGTAAATTCCCTCATTCTATTTTGCACACATTTCAGAAATGCGCAAATTTTAAAATCACCTACACATTAATCCGTTGGGAGAAATTGCACAAATTTTGTGTTTTTCTGTGCAACTTTCATGTTTGATAGCTGTTCTATTTGCACAATTTTTCCCTACATGCAAAACAAACAGTGATCACGAACATGAGCACAAATGGGGAGAGATGAGCATCCCTTCCTTGAACTCTGGGGCCTGCATTGATACTCTTTGGGAAACACAGCCCTGCTGTCTTTTTCAGGTTCTTAAAGAGTAAAACAGGCAACGTTTCACAAGGCGCCTCCCAAGGTGTATGAGTGAGGGAGCGAGAGTAGGCTGACCATATGAAAAGGAGGACAGGGCTCATGTAACTTTAACAGTTGTAGAGAAAAGGGAATTTCAGCCAGTGTCATTTGTATGCAATTAGTTCCTGGTGAAATTCCCTCTTCATCACAACAGTTAAAGTTGCAGGCACTATACTAGAGTGACCATATACGAAAGAAGGCAGAGCCCCTGCAACTTTAACTGTTGTGATGAAGAGGGAATTTCACCAGGAACTAATTGCATACAAATGACACTGGCTGAAATTCCCTTTTCTCTACAACAGTTAAAGTTACATGAGCCCTGTCCTCCTTTTCATATGGTCAGCCTACAGACCACCTACTTCTGAGCACCTGGGTACCCACTTTATCTGAAGTGGTGACCTGCTTGCAGGCTTCATTGGCTATGATCTCAGGAGTTTCCCTGCACCCCAGCACCATCTACAGAAGGCTCTGATGAAATCCTAGGAAAGGTATCTTTAAACTCTGCTCCATTTTCTGGAGATCATTTCCAGTCTCCATCCCTGTCTCTGCTTTTCGATTATATGCTAGTGTCAGTGTGCATAGAAATGTGGTCTGTCTTTTTAATCAGTGTGTGGCTGGAAGCCCAGCAACTTTAAGGCAATCTTGCCCTTGTCTTCCAGTGGTAAGGATCACATCCACGTATCCTCTTTTTTCTGCTTCTCCATGCTCCCTCTTTATGCCCATTGTGGTCAGCTAATTATTCTAGAACCGTTAGCTGACACTCAATGTGACAGGGGCCCTTTCTACACCAGGTGTTTTGCCTGGGATAGCACCTGGATGCACCCTGTGAGTCCAAATGACACACAGGGAGTCCCAGGGGCGGCAGGGGGTGTTGGCCATGGGATTTTCCAGGTTTAAGGGAAACCTGAAAAATCCCAAATCTTCCTGACCTGGTGCAGATGCGCTTACTTCCAAGTAAGCGCGGCTGCAAAATGGGCATGGAGCTGCACAGCTCCATGCCCATCAGGGGAGGGGGTGGTACCAGTTTCGCCACCCCCGTGAGGGCAGGGAGGGGGGTGGGGGCCTGAATGCACGAGGTGTTTTTTTTAAAAAAACGTACTTTTTCAGAGGAGTGCTCGTGCACTCTCCGTGGATCCAAACAACCAAACAAATGGCACCCGCGGCTTGCGACAGCCCGGGAGCAACCTAGGCCATCACACTTCTGTGATGTGGTTTCAGAGCGCCAATCCGGGATTGCTCGCGCTGTGCCCGCTACACCCCTATGGTATAGAAAGGGCCCTGGAGTCCCAGCGGCTCCAATTCCAAAAAATAAATTTCTGGAAGAGGAAGATGGAAGAAAGAAGTGGAGTACAAGGTGCTGGGAATAGTTATGAGTGGTTTTAAGATAGAAACCCAATCTGTCCTGCCCTCTTCTCTTACCATAGCAACTATACAAAAGTATTAGTCTTGTCGTACCACCTGCAGGGAGAGACAATTTGCCTGAACTCTTTCTCCCTTCCTCATCTGGCAAGTTCTCTTTCCATTTTTTCTCTTCCTCTTAGCTTTAGGGTCCCATATTGCCTAACCTCAACTCTTGCAGCTTCTTTGGAACTTTAGCCTTACCCCTTCAAACCCAGAAGAAACATGCATGCCTCTGGCCTAGTTTTCCATACATAGCAGCCCTCAGTTCAGATACCACCTGAATTATTTCCTGCACAGTTTGAACCCAGCCATGAACTGGTACCTTATCCATTTTGCTCTGTGCTTTGTTTCTTTAATGTGCCTGGTGCTGTTCATCTGACATGAACTAAGTGAATCCATATTAAATTTGTAAAAGCGCAATCTAATTGTGATTGCAACAGTTGGTACTATCCTCTTGTGCCTGTACACTTATGGGACTGACCACTTGCAAAATAGTTTTTTTGTGATCCTAGAAGTAATCTGAAACAAGTAGAAATGCTCATTTCCAGAACAGGGCAGTAGGGTTCACAGAAGGGAGGTCTACTGACCTGTCCCAATAATGGCTATTCTAGGTTATTTTTAGAAACACAAAAGCCCTGTTGTGCAAGCAGTGGAACTAACGAAGGTGGTATGGCCCCATTGGATACTGTCCTATGATTGATTATTTTTATTCTTGTTAAATAAAACCAACTTCCATGTGTGAATATACGTGAGAATAGTACAAATCTAGATGTGGTACAACCAATGTCAAAAGATTCCTTAGGCATGTACATGCTCAGAGAGGACACTAGCTAACAGCTTTAAATATATGAATTTCATGTCGTTAATTATGCCTTATTGACTAACATTGCACTTTAATTAATTATTTAAAAGAAGCTGCCATTTTATTGTCTTTATTATGATCACACTCTTCATCCAAATTGTATTGCAATAATTGTTCTAAATATAACATGCAAACATTATTTTTGATAAAATAAATAAATGAACAATTTATAATCCCTTCAGAAAATATATCTGAAATTTTAATATTCATTAAGACAGTATTTATCACAGATGTGTGATCATATATCATGTAAAATGTATAAGCAATCTCAAAACAGGTTTTATTAGAGTTATTTAGATTTATAGCAATGAAGCAAATGCAAATCATTCTTCATTCAGAAACTGGGATATTCTTGTCCAAAAATGGTTAGAATCAAGCAGCAGCAGCAGCAGCAGCAGAACAACCATCAATTCCCCTGTGTTACCTACAACCAGAATATCAGACTAGGTCAGCAGTATCCTTTGGAAATGAGAATTCAGCTAGTACTTAAACCAGGTCCATAAAAAGGAATAAAAATAACTAACTCAGGGTAAAAATCCTTTTTCAACTCAATTAGCCTGACTGACCACACTTTAAGGGAAGTGAATAACTATTTCTCATTTGGGCCACTAGGGGGACGTAGCCATTATGGTACTCTTAAGAAGAACATCTCAGACGCTTACCATGCCTCAGCCTGGGTAAGGCTTAGATCTAGATGGGTTTTAAAATTTTCATTTAGCCACAACTAATTATTATTGCTAAATCGGTATGCCTTTTAAAATGCATACTATAAAAATCATATTTTTAAAGATGATATGAAAGTCTTTTTCAGAGATTTTATTCCTGGCTACAATGGTTTTTTTTAGTAAAAATGAAAATAGGGAGTAATATATTCTGTGGAACAGGGAGAGCAATCCTATGGTGCTAGGAGAATGTCCTTGGGATCATATGATGCTTTGGAGACCTCCCTCCAAGGCTTAGACACTGCTACAACCTTGGAAGGGGGACTCCTGAATCCAGTCCATCCCCCAGCAACCATGCCGGCTGCTTTTGCAGTCTCAGAAAGCCGGCTGCTTTCTGAGATTGCAAAAGAGAGGTCTGAAGGAAGATGTTTTGGGGGAGAGGAGAGGCCAGGATACAATGTTTCTTATGGCCTCTCCAGGTTCAGGACCACTTTCAGCAGCACAACTAATGGGGAAAAGGGATTTCAAAAGGATTTTAAAGGATTTTAAAAAGTGTGCTTGAAAATTCATACATATTTTCATGTGAACAGAAGAAAAACAAAGTTCACAATCTGATGTGAGCACAAGTCAGAACGAGCTTTGAAGTGGGATTCAAAGAACCTCAATAAGCTTAGGTTTTGCGGAACCTAGGGATATTGTGGGTGCCCAACTGGGTTCAGGAATCCGACAGACTCCTCTGTGTCTTCCCCCTGGACTCAGCTCACTGGGCTGTGGCACATTCATAGGCCCACTCTCTGAGCGTTCTGTGTCTCATCAAACGTCCAACAGCAGTCCACCCTCGTCCGGAATCTCCATTGCTGTGCACAATGGGAGGTCCAGAAATTATGTATTTCCTACATTGTGTAAATGGGGCCTTTACAGCCACCATTTACACAATCTAGGAAATGCGTAATTTCTGGACCCTCCATCATACGCAATTATGGAGGCTCCGGATGAGGGCAAACAGCTTCGCAGCTTTGTCAGGTGCTTCCATGCCACAAAGAAGCTCACACAGCACCATGAGCTGGGGCAGACTGCAGTGCCTTAGTAGGTGTCTGATGGAGCCAGAGTCCATCCATCCCTAACTGAGTCACACATCCCTACTTGTAATTCACATTTTGTGTCTAGCACAGAATTGGAAGACTGCTCAGACACCTACATTGCACATTATACTTGTAATAAAGTATCCTCTATATTGTCCTTTAGACAGGTGGTGAAGACAACATTGTTCTGTCAAGGTTTTAATAGTTAAAGCCACTCTTTGATTTTACTATTAATCCCAGGTTTTATTGAACAACCTTTTTTTTTTAAAGCCTTTTGTAGTTCATGTATTTTATTCCTTAAGGCTGCCATCCTATGTATACTTACTTGGGAGTAAACTCCATTCAGTTCAGTGGGAATTGCTTTTGAGTAGGCCTGCATAGAATTGTACTCTTAATGGTTTTAATTTGTACATCACCTTGAATGCTCATTGAGCAGAATGGCAATCCAAAAATATTCCAAAGAAATGAAATTAAATCTGTTCCCAAATGTGTACAACTCTATGGAAAACACAGTTTTTGTTGGACTAAAAATGCATTTCAGATAGAATACATCTATAAAAGGTCACACACACACACACACACACACAACTTTGGGAGGTTGATCTGTGAATTGTAAATCCGGCTTCAAGGCCATCAAGTGCTTTAAAAACCTGACACTGGTGTTTAAACTGGTTTTCTGTCATTTATACATCCATACCAACAGTGAAGAGTGACTTAAAAGTAGTGCTGCCACTGTGTCAAAAATTAAAGTCCAGGGGAAGAGGTAATTCTAGGCTGACCAGATAAAATCCAGGTCAGGGATCATGTAACTTTAACAGTTGTAGAGAAAAGGGAATTTCAGCCATTGTCATTTGTATGCAATTAGTTCCTGGTGAAATTCCCTCTTCATCACAACAGTTAAAGGTGCAGGCTCTATACTAGAGTGACCATATACAAAAGAAGGCGGGGCCCTTGCAACTTTAACTGTTGTGATGAAGAGGGAATTTCACCAGGAACTAATTGCATACAAATGACACTGGCTGAAATCCCCTTTTCTCTACAACTGTTAAAGTTACATGAGCCCTGACCTGGATTTTATCTGGTCACCCTAGGTAATTCATCTCTTAGCATAACTTTAGATCAGGAAGTACAGGCAGTCTGGGAAGCTGCAAAGCAATGGAAAACATTATAATAAAAAGGAAACACACTTACTGCATTCTTGGTCAGTGTTAAATTTTCTCCACCATTAATGCAGTGCGCCCCACATCACTTAAACACAATGCCCTTCAATGACATGAGGTATGTGGTGTGAACGATGCAAAATGGTGACCAGGCTGCCAACACATTTGCTGCTGTTGCCACTGGCAAGGACAGCACATAAACGAGAACCCTGCAGATAAAAAGAAAGAAGCTGTGCTACAATCTTTGCTAATAGTGAGCGACATCTCTGAGAAACTGAGAATTTCTTCTCTCTCTGGAGGAATTCGGTGAAACTGGCTGCCTCTACAAGAGAGGTTTAAAGCTCTTTCAAGGCGCTTAAAATTTTTTACCTCTATAAGAACGGAGCGCAAATCAGGCGTAGAGGCGCGTTATCTCTCCGATTATGCGCATTATTGAATGCGCGTTAAATAGCGAGTTTTATTTTGCTCCGGCCATTAAAGCGCATTTTGACTGTGTGAACAAGCGCTTATGCGCATTAACTACTTGTAAAGCGCATTTTGGTCACCCGTTAATGCGCTTCGCCGCCTCTCGCCGCCTCTCGTGCAGAGGTATTAGGCGTAAATGCGCTTCAGCGATTATGCGCATAATCGCCTAACCAGGCGCAAAAGCGAATCCTTGTAAAGGGGACCACTGTCTCCCCAATTTCTCTGCCCACAAACAGGGTGAAGAGTTTTATGAGACCATTTGTGCCCAGCTCTATTTAAAAGTGCTTTTACATGTGAAACCAGTTTAAATCCAAATTATTAAATGGAAATATGTTGGCATAACTGGGTTACAGGTTCTGCCTAGTTCATTGAGATATAAAATGGTCTAGATTCTGTGTGTGCACATAGTGTCACAAATGTTCTTAGTATTTGTCAATTATTTCCATGTTTCTGAAATAATTCAGATAGGCCAGAGACTTTGGGAACTTTCTGAGGTCTTTAATTTGGCATTTTTCGTTTGAGTTAAATCCATGGACCCTGTAAGCTTGTAACAAAAATCCTAATTAAGGAATCTCCTTTTAGCTTTCTTTCACATACTCAAATGCCTCCTCATTAAAATGGAAAGAAAATAGAGTTCTTAAGAATATTTTAATTGGCTTGAAACCGTGTAAGATAAACAACCAATGTCACAATGATGAACTGTAAACTTTAAATACTATGCAAGGGGACATAATTGAATTTTAGCCTGCATTTTCACTGTTCTGATTCAGAACCAGATTTAGGGGCAGGTGACCTATAGGTCTGCCTGGGGTACCAGGCTTGGGAGGCATTGTCATGGGCTATCTATTCAACTATCCACTCAACAGCTAAAACCAATAGTAGAAGCAGCTCATCTTCACTTGTAAATTACCAACGTTGCCAGCATTGTGTCAATGTGCTTTTCCTATTATTCATGAGAAAATTTATAACATCCATATGTGTGTGTGTGTGTGTGTGTGTGTGTGTGTGAATAATCTGGACCAGATCAATGAATGGAAATTAGAGGTGATAGTTATCAAAAGATTTCACTAGGAACCTGATTTGGCACTGCAGAAAATAGAGTGATTTGTCTTGGAATGATTTGGAGGCTGTCTGCAACTCAAGTACTGAACCTGAGTTGAGATTTGGAAATCTGGGACTTCCTGGAATCCTGCCTCCCACTGGCAAACATGGGAAATACAAAAATGCTATACCTTAAAAAAAAATCTTTCTCACAAATGGATGGAATTTGCAGGCATAATAGCCCCTTGGGGAGGGGGGAATAGTGCAGGGACCTTATGCTACTTTATATTTTGATAGAACATTTTTATTTCTTGACAGAATTGGATGAAATTTGCGGGAATAAATGTCCTTTCTGAGGGGATCAAGATCTACAGGGATCTTTATGCAAGATCAGTATTTATATTTTGAGAATATCCAGACAGGGTGTGTTTATCCACCTCTGTTCCTTGTGGACCATTCTTCTGAAAATGACAAAAAGCAAAGAAGTGATCCTAAGTAATAAATCTGTGAAGTTTCAGAAGTATAGATCCAGCTGTTCATGTAGAAGGAAGTCCACACATTTTTTGGGGGTGGGGTGGGTGGTTTGTTTCACCTTCACTCTTGCTTTTGTTTTAGTCAATATGTATGGAAATGACATACATCTTAGAATTCTTCCAAGGCAAAAAGAAAAAAAGGAAAAGGAAGAAAGAGAAGAAAAAAAGAAAAGGAAAGAAAAGAAAAACCCACTGCAAAGTTTCAAAAGGATAGGAGAAAGGTCTAGGGAGTTTTAATGATTGAAAATCAGTATCAGACTTTTTTTAAAAAGTGTGACAACAATAGAAAAAAAGATTTTTCACTGCAGGAAAATGTCTGAGGGAAGGACTGCTTTAATAATTGAGGCGGGGAAAGAAAAAGATTTTGAAGACATGAACAAATAGAGCTTGAAGCCACCCCTACTCCACCCCCAACTCAGCAGAGAACCCCTGACTTCCTTCTTGCTTGCTAAAGAACAAGGAAGTTAAGAGACACAATTTGTAGCTCACAGTCCCTCCCCAAAGCACAGTGATTATTAGGGATGTGCACTGACCCCCCGGATCGGATCGGATAGCGGATCGGAATCGGACCTGGGGGGTCGGATCGGATCGGATCGGATCGGAGGCTGGTCGGATCGGATCGGACCAGATGTCCGATCCGGATCGGACGCCATTTTGAATGCTTTTTCCCATAGCCAAGTATTGTTTTACAAAAACGCCTATAACTTTTTCATTTTTAAAGATAGAAGGATGAAACTTGGGGACATTGTAGACTGGTTAGGGATAGTTATCTGTGAGAAATTTCAGAAAGATTGGTGCATGCGTTTTGTGGCAATTAATTTTTTAATAAATACCCAGGAATGCCTATAACTTTGTCATTTTTAAAGTTACAAACATGAAACTTTGCCACATTGTAGGAGGTACCTTGGGACCTATGTGTGTGAAATTTCAGAAACATAGGTGCTTGCCTTGTGTGGCAATTAATTTTAGAAAAATAGGTAGTAGTGGGGTAAATACAGTTACGCCTCCCATTTTTTTATTTTTTAAGATACAAACAGGAAACTTGGGCACATTACAGGTACCACTTGCCTTGATATGTGAGTGAAATTTCAGAAACATTGGAGCTTTCCTTGTGTGGCAATTAATTTTTGAAACAATGAGGAAAGAAACACCTATAACTTTGTCATTTTTAAAGTTACACACATGAAACTTTGCCACATTGTAAGTGGTACCTTGGGACCCATGTGTATGAAATTTCAGAAACGTAGGTGCTTGCCTTGTGTGGCAATTAATTTTTTAATAAATACCCAGGAATGCCTATAACTTTGTCATTTGTAAAGTTACACACATGAAACTTTGCCACATTGTAGGTGGTACCTTGGGACCTATGTGTGTGAAATTTCAAAAACGTAGGTGCTTGCCTTGTATGGCAATTAATTTTAGAAAAATGGGTAGTAGTGGGGTAAATACAGTTACGCCTCCCATTTTTTTATTTTTTAAGATACAAACAGGAAACATGGGCACATTACAGGGAACACTTCACTTGATAGGTGTGTAAAATTTCAGACAGCTGGGTCCAGGCATGTGGTGGCAATTAATTTTTGAAACAATGAGGAAAGAAACGCCTATAACTTTTTTATTTTAAAAGTTAGAAGTCTGAACATTGCTCACTTTGTAGATGGGTTAGGGGTAGATATGTGTCAGAAATTTCAGAATGATAGGTCCAGGCATTTGATGGCTATGGAATTTTTAAATTACATGTTTCAAAAAAATTTCTACAGAGGCCAGGTCTTCCCCTCCCGCTTCCCGCGAAGAAAAGGAAACACTGTCTCGTCTCGATCCCTTTGATCCTTGCTAGTATCCATTACAGGGCTCGTGTCTGCTTTCCTACTTTCACTTTTTACTCAAGCAGACACGAGCCCTGTAATGGATACTAGCAAGGATCAAAGGGATCGAGACGAGACAGTGTTTCCTTTTCTTCGCGGGAAGCGGGAGGGGGAGGAAAGGAAGACCTGGCCTCTGTGGAACATTTTTTGAAACATTTAATCTAAAAATTCCATAGCCATCAAATGCCTGGACCTATCATTCTGAAATTTCTGACACATATCTACCCCTAACCCATCTACAAAGTGAGCAATGTTCAGACTTCTAACTTTTAAAATAAAAAAGTTATAGGCGTTTCTTTCCTCATTGTTTCAAAAATTAATTGCCACCACATGCCTGGACCCAGCTTTCGGAAATTTTACACACCTATCAAGTGAAGTGTTCCCTGTAATGTGCCCATGTTTCCTGTTTGTATCTTAAAAAATAAAAAAATGGGAGGCGTAACTGTATTTACCCCACTACTACCCATTTTTCTAAAATTAATTGCCATACAAGGCAAGCACCTACGTTTTTGAAATTTAGCACACATAGGTCCCAAGGTACCTCCTACAATGTGGCAAAGTTTCATGTGTGTAACTTTAAAAATGACAAAGTTATAGGCATTCCTGGGTATTTATTAAAAAATTAATTGCCACAAAACGCATGCACCAATCTTTCTGAAATTTCTCACAGATAACTATCCCTAACCAGTCTACAATGTGCCCAAGTTTCCTGTTTGTATCTTCAAAAATAAAAATGTGGGAGGCATAACTGTATTTCTCAGTGGGAAAGTGCAATGCAATGATTCCCTATGGGAAAGTGCAATGCAATGATTCCCTATGGGAAAGTACTGTCCAATGAATCCTTATGGGCAAGTGCTGTCCAATGAATCCCTCATTGTTTCAAAAATTAATTGCCACACCAGGCAAGCACCAATGTTTCTGAAATTTTACACACATATCAAGTGAAGTGTTCCCTGTAATGTGCCCAAGTTTCCTGTTTGTATCTTCAAAACTAAAAAAATGGGAGGCGTAACTGTATTTACCCCACTACTACCCATTTTTCTAAAATTAATTGCCACACAAGGCAAGCACCTATGTTTCTGAAATTTTACACACATAGGTCCCAAGGTACCACCTACAATGTGGCAAAGTTTCATGTGTGTAACTTTAAAAATGACAAAGTTATAGGTGTTTCTTTCCTCATTGTTTCAAAACTTAATTGCCACACAAGGCAAGCTCCAATGTTTCTGAAATTTCACTCACATATCAAGGCAAGTGGTATCTGTAATGTGCCCAAGTTTCCTGTTTGTATCTTAAAAAATAAAAAAATGGGAGGCGTAACTGTATTTACCCCACTACTACCCATTTTTCTAAAATTAATTGCCACACAAGGCAAGCACCTATGTTTCTGAAATTTCACACACATAGGTCCCAAGGTACCTCCTACAATGTGGCAAAGTTTCATGTTTGTAACTTTAAAAATGACAAAGTTATAAGCATTCCTGGGTATTTATTAAAAAATTAATTGCCACAAAACGCATGCACCAATCTTTCTGAAATTTCTCACAGATAACTATCCCTAACCAGTCTACAATGTCCCCAAGTTTCATCCTTCTATCTTTAAAAATGAAAAAGTTATAGGCGTTTTTGTAAAACAATACTTGGCTATGGGAAAAAGCATTCAAAATGGCGTCCGATCCGGATCGGACCTCATCGGATCGGATCGGATCGGATCGGAGGTTGGTCGGATCGGATCGGATCGGATCGGATTTTCCCGATTTTGGGTCGGATCGGATTCGGATCGTGGATCGGATCCGATCCGATGCACACCCCTAGTGATTATAAAACCCATGGGAAAACCTATGATTAGAAAGTCACTCCATTTCCCTTCCTACCCTTCACCAATATTTACAGAGAAAGAAATCCAAAAGATATTAACGTTTGAGACAGACTGACTGGGTTTTCAAAGCCCCAATCACACACGAAGTTTCATGCTGGTCCAGTTTCAGCCCTGATTGCTTTGAAGGAAAGCCCACTTGGCCTCAGGAAGCACCAGAAACAGTCCAAAGGGGCCCAACTGAGCTTGGGTCCATCTGAATCCAATGCACATTCCTAAATGCTAATATATTGCTATATATGATAGGGACAAATTATGCATGCAAAACATGTGTTGAAGTCGTGAAGTGGGATACAAAATCCAATACAGAATAAGGTCTTCAAAAGTTCAGCCCTGGCATCCACACTTTGGGCAACCTGTGCAAACCTTCCCACTAGTCCATAATAACTGCCAGCAGCCTTGGGCGGTCCAGCTCTTCCAGCTATGTATTTTAAGCTAGTGCAGCCCTATCAGACTCTTTAGATGTTTCAGCCTACAACTCCAGTCATTCCCCACCATTGGCTATGTTGGCTAGGGCTGAGGAAAGTTGTAAGCCAAAAATATCTGGAGGACACAAAGCGTCCCCCCATGAGTTAGAGCTGGAATAGGAAAAGTAATGAACATTTCTGAGGAACAGGTGAAAATCAGTGAAAAACAAGGATGATGCAAAAACGCAAAAAGGAACGGTGTGAGATCAGTTCTTTCTTAAAAAGGCTGGTTAGTTACTAGGTTTGAAATGGAGCTAAATAATAATAAGAATATGCCCCCTCCCACCACAGCCACCAGTTTTCTGCTCTAAATTATAGACTTACTCCACATTTGTTGTGTTGTATCACTTTGGAGTTATTTAATGTCTGGCAAAGAAAGGAAAAGCAAGTGTATACTGACATTTTTGAAGATCACGAACTACACATTAAGCCTGCATTAAAACAAGAAAAGAGCAAACATACGATAATTGTTAATGATTTTACATTGTATTTTAGAGTTGGCTAAAATGTGGCTATATTTGTTTTGTGTAGCTCCTGACGAAGGTTTTGTAACCGAAACGCGTCGAGCAGACAGAAGATAGACTAAAAGCAATAAAGGAAAATATTTTTACAAAACACCAGAGCTTTGCTCTCCTTTTTCTCCAACCCCTCCCCCCCCCCAAAGTTCTGTAAATACATTCCATATGTTTTTGGCACAGATCCTCAAGAATTCCTTGTGCACATTGAATGAGTAACCTCCTGCAAGTAGTGCAGACATAATTAAAATACTATTGAAATTGTTCATTAGAATAAAAACAAATTGCACTTTTAATCCCATCTGTACTTTATAACAAACATGATCCCAACACGGAACATTAACTAACTGTTGTAATAATGATTTTAGGCACCATCCATCAAATGCTTGTCATGCACCAGTCCCTTTGAAATGAGTGGGATTAGGGGCTCATCTACACCAAGAGCCCTTTTGGAGTGGGGAGGAATGATAGTGTTCAGCTTCAGCGGTCATTCCTTACGGGGCACAGGCCAGGGACTTTTCTTGAACTGTTCAGGGGAGAAGGGTTTTTTTGTTTTGTTTTTGACAGCTCATGAGGCTCATGCAATTGCAATTCTGTGTGAAGCTGTCAAATATGTGGTTTTTTTTTTTAAAAAAAAACATATGCACTGAAGCATGCCGATACCCCTTGAAAACATCTCCCCCTCACCCCCCAATACCCTTGGGCTCCCACTACACAGCTGCTTGGCCATTCACTAAGCTCTGCTACTCACAGGGAACAGTGACAACTTCAGGAGGGGGGCACACTGCCCGCGAACCTTGGGATTGCCCTAAGAGGTGGGGGGAAAAAAACAGGGAAAAAGCAGTGTCTGATATCCACGGAAAGTGGAGTGGTCATCCCTGGTTCACCCCAGGATCACCTGTTCTTCATTTGGACTCGCAGGGACGACCTCGATTCCACCCCAGGATAAATGGCTGGTGTGAATATGCCCTAGGATTGCTACTGTGCTCATCTTCTAATTCCAGTCACTTCATAGCCTAGTGGAATGTTTTAAAGGGATGTCATGCAGGCAGGAAAGCTTTTTCCTCATGGGATACACATAATACCCAGGTGATAAATCCCTTCCCACATTCTCAGTACCAATTTTTCATCATCAACTTCACTTCTTCAAACACTGAGAAGGAGTGGATCTTAGTAGGCTTTGACTGTTGAGGTGCTGGCAGCAGTTCTCTTCCACCCATGTTAGAGGTCCAAGGCACAAAAGAACATAAGAGCATAACAAGAGCCATGCTAGATCAGACCAAGAATCCATATAGTCCCACATCTTGCTTCTGATAGTAGCCAACTAGATGCCTCCAGGGAGCTCACAAGTGGGGCATGAAGACAGTAACTTTTGTTTTCCCCAGCAACTGATTGTGGAATGACCTGCCGGGAGAGATTCGCCAACTCACTAGTCCTCAGGAATTTAAAAGATCTATAAAGACTGATTTCTTCCGGCAGGCCTACCCAGATGAATTTTAAAGTGTTTTATTGGTGTTTTATTGGTATTTTAATGATGTATTGGTTTTATGTGCTTTTAATCAGTTTTGTATTTTATGTTTAATGCTGTTCCCCGCCTCGTTCCATTGGGAGAGGCGGGTAATAAATAAATATATTATTATTATTATTATGAATGAGAAAATGCCTCTGAAGATGGAAGTTCTACTCAACCATCATGGTTCATACCCACTGATAGACATACCCTCCATGTATTTGTCTAAATACATCAGACCATGGAGGGCTTCCCTCTTGGGATGGGTGAATCTGTCAGTTTTGCATTTTAAAATGTCAAGTTCTTAATCCAAATATGAAGAATTTAGCAAATTCTAGATTTTTTTTTAAAAAAAATCAAAACTGAACAGAAATCCCCACCCATCTACACCAGCCAACCTCAATGGGTACAGAAATTCCCAGCATGAAAAGAATCATTATGTATTTTCTGGCATGTAGCTGAGAAAGATAAGGAGCCTTTCAGAAAAAAGAGATGGCAATCTTCATTCAGCACTAACAGTCAGACTTTTAAGAACTACGCATTCAAAACCCTGGACCTCTATGGACAAATCTGTCAGATTCACTTAAAAAATAAAATCTCTCTCTCTCTCTCTCTCTCTGGTCCCAACTATGGAGAACTTTATGGATTTTGGTAAATTCTTACAAAAAATGAACTGAACTGAAATTCTTGTCCATTCCTTCTTCTATCCCTTTTGAAGCTGTGTTGTAGCTGGCAAGCCTTTCAACTGTATCTTTCCAACTCACACCTTCAAATGTCAGCCTCTTATGTTTCGAGGCATGCTATTGTATGATCTCAAATTTTTCAAGGGTTCTCCATGGATGCACACAAGGAAGAATTAAATAATGGAGGAGGAGGAGGAGGAGGAGGAGGAGGAGGAGGAAGAAGAAGAGGAGGAGGAGGAGGAGGAGGAGGTGAAAAAGTTAGCAGGGCAATGATGTGGAGGATGGGAAAACCTTGCTTGTTTTTATTTCCCATATTAAAAAGCTCCATGGTGAGTGTTCACACATCCATTGAAGAAATGCAGCAATGAGCACTTAGCTTGCTTTTTTTTAAAAAATGTTTTTGATATATTTTTGAAACTTGTTTTTGGTAACATTGACCATATTCATGGATTTTTTTTTTGTAGATGCTCATCATGATTTCCCAAAACATATAGTGCCATTTGATACCTTTTGCACATGCAGTTGAATCAATTTCATATGAGAACACTCTGACCTTCCTTTGATTTATAATTCTAATTATCCTTTGTACATAGTTGTTTATTTGTTAAATATGTTTGACTGCTATGTACCTAGTTGTTTTTTTCAAACGTGGTACAAGAATGTGATGCAGTGCACAATGTATTTATGGTGCCCTGTGGTGTCATGAACACTAACCATGATGTGCCAGTATCTCCTGCTACCAGATTCCAAAATGTAGTTGGAAGTGCAAATTTGGGGAAGACATCCAATTGTGTCCACCTGCTGATGGAATGGCATATTTCAGGAAAGTGGATTCCACCTCCCACTGCATCCCCTTCCACCCTCCCAATCGTCTAGAGAAGGTTGGGGACCCTCTGGAGAAGATTTGGCGCTGTACAATGGGCTGCAGGGCAGAGGAGAGGGCAGGGAAGTTCCACTGCATGAGCAGAAATATGCTTGTGCCATGTTGGATATAGCCCAGTAATAGCAATTTACTCTCATACTAGGAAAATTCAGTTTCCTGCAGCTGATATGCTAGCAAATGGAAGATGTTTTGTTCCATTGCAATAACCTTGTGAGCACTGCACACTTCCTGCACAGTGAATGAACCCTCTGAAAAGGCTTTAAGTGAGTACCACACTTTAAAAAGACTATTGCCTTTCTATCAGAGTACATATTCTTTTTTGACATCTCATTTCCAGCTCTGCTTGTTCTTACTTCTGTGAGCCTGACCATTCTTGAACTTTTGAGTTCAGTGACATAAACCTCCGAGGGGATTGAATAGAACTGATAGAAATTCTGATATTTCGCCAAAAAGAAACAAAATTGCTTCTTTCTTGGGAAAGTTGCCAATTGACTGCGACATTCAAATTCTGGCATGCTTAATCAATCAACTTCCGAGCCCTTTCATAGTTGTCAGAAATGGAGTTATGGCCCCTGCCCTAAAGAAAAAAGAAGGGAAGGAAAAAGGAAAGAAATGCAGCAATCAAGAATCAGAATACAACTTTGTCACAGTCATGAACATTTCCATCTGAATGCCTCGAAACCCAAGATGTTAGAAAATGGAAGTGTTATTTACCCAACACTTATAAGCACAAACTTATATAGCAAACTGTCAAATGTACAGCTAGGCCATTATGTGTTTAACAGCTTTAATTACTGAGTACTTCAAACGTTTCTTATATTATGCCATCTGGTATGAAGGAGCTTTAATGAATTTATAAAGTTAATGGAATATGTCCTGCACATTCAGAATGTTTGAAAATTTGTTGCTAGTCACTGGTAGATGACAGATTTATCAACACAAGAAAATAACAAACCCTTGCAGTCTTTCGCTTTGGGCCATTAAAGAATCAACCAATTGTTAACTTTTGGTAATTACTGCTTAAATAATTGGGTAGTGGGAAATATTAAAGTTTATAACTCCAATATAACTTCTTCATGCAATTTCAAGTAGGAGAGATTAGTCCCCATACAAAGACCAATTGTTCCTCTAACTTAAAACCCTTTAGAGAGAGGAAAAATCTATTAAATTTATTTCCTGTTGTCAGTCTGGACTGACTTTTTGTTTTAATCATGTTTTACAGTAATTAGACAAACAAATTGGTGAATTTGTTTTCCAGTAGATATGTGGTAGCGTAAGAACCAGCAATAGTTCTACAGTAAAATAAGTAAATCCAATGCCTGTGTGTTAAAAATATGAATTGTTCAAATTAATCCATTTCTCTCTTAATTGCATAGTACAATTACACAGTACTGGAAAACAAGTTTTAATTTTATATTATTTCTGCAAACTCAAACTAGATATAAAGTCCCTAAAGCAAAATGCAACCACTCAAAATAATACTTGTGGGTGAAGTATTCTTAGAGCTCTTCAGATGAGCATTTGATAGCACACTTGTTACTGAGCACTCACGGATTTTCGCAGGTTCCTCTCATGACTCCGTCCACTTCCTGTGCACCTTCCACTGGTTTCTTGCTCTTTCTGCCATTTTTTTTCATAGTAACAAAATGCAACTCTTCTGAGTTATGATGAAATTGGTCGCCATTTCCTGCTATGTGCAGAGAGGTTTCACTATAAAATGCCCACTAGAGGATGCTGTCCCACTACACTGAATGGGCCTCTGAATGGGCCACTGAATGTTCCGGTTCCGGTCCCCCTCACATCCACAGGTCTGTTGGTTGCCCTATCAGTCAGCCCTTGGGTCTCCGGATGCTGCTTTTAAATGCCAGATCGGTGCAAAATAAGTCCTCCCTCATCCATGATCTAACAGTGGATGAGGCAGCCGATCTGGCTTGCATTACCGAGACCTGGGTGGGAGAGCAGGGAGGAGTTAGTCTCTCCCAGTTATGCCCACCGGGGTACTTGGTTCAGCATCAGGGTAGACTTGAAGGCCGGGGAGGGGGGTTTGTTGTGGTCTATAGGGAGCCCCCTCTGCGGGCTCCCTGTCCATGTGACTACTGGTCTGGAGTGTTTGCACCTTGTGTTGGGCCAACGGGACAGATTAGGGATTCTGTTGGTGTACCGCCCACCCCGCTGCTCAACAGACTCCTTAGGTGAGCTGACAGAGGTGGTCTCAGGTGCACTGTTGAGGTCCCCCAGACTGTTGGTTCTGGGGGATGTCAACATTCATGCCGAGGGCACTTTATCTGGGTCAGCTCAGGATTTCATGTTTTCCATGTCAACCATGGGACTGTCCCAACATGCCACTGGCCCGACGCATGTAGCGGGGCACACTCTAGACCTGATTTTTTCCATTGGACATGGAGATGGTGATCTGAAAATGGGGGACTTTACATCAACCCCTCTGTCATGGTCAGATCATCACCTGCTGAGGTTTAGACTTACAGCAGCTTTTCCCCTCCACAAGGGTGGGGGACCCATTAAGATGGTCCGCTCCCGGAGGCTAATGGATCCAGATGGTTTCCAGAGTGCTCTGGGGAGTTTTCCGGCTGATAGGGCTGGCTCTCATGTCGAAACCCTGGTTGATCTGTGGAATGAAGACATGACCCGGGCGGTTGGCACGATTGCTCCTGAGCGTCCTCTCCTGTGTAGAGCTTGAACGGCTCTGTGGTATACCCCGGAGCTGAGAGTGATAAAACAAAATAGGAGATGGCTTGAGGGCAGATGGAGACGAACTCCTAGTGGATGCAATGAAACACTAGTAAGTGCCTATGGTAAGCTGTATTCAGGGGCAGTGAGGGCAGCAAAAAAAACCACAATACTTTGCTGCCACTATTAATTCATCAATTTGCCGCCCAGCGGAGCTTTTCAGAGTTGTCCAGGGGCTTCTACATGCTGGCCCCAAGGACATGGTAGAACCATCTGAGGCCCGCTGTAATATATTTGCTAGGCACTTCCAGGATAAAATCTTTGGCATCCACCAGAACTTAGACTCCAGTGTTATAGCAGGTGAATCTAGTGAGGTATCCAGAGCACAGGTTTGTCCTGTTTTCTTGGATGAGTTTCAGTTGGTACAGCTCGATGACATGGACAAGGTGCTTGGACAGGTTCGTGCAACCACCTAAGTATTGGATCCGTGCCCCTCTTGGCTTATAAAAGCTAGCAGGGATGGAACAGCTGGCTGGGCCAGGGAAGTGATTAATGCTTCTGTATGAGAGGGAGTGGTCCCAGACCGTCTGAAAGAGGCAGTACTGAGACCACTCCTGAAGAAAGATTCCCTGGACCCAGAAAACCTTAATAACTATAGGCCGATGGCAAATGTCCATTCCTGGGCAAGGTCCTCGAGCAGGAGGTTGCAGGCCAGCTCCAGACACACTTGGATGAGACTGATTATCTGGAGCCATTTCAGTCAGGTTTCAGGCCTGGTTTTGGCATGGAAACAGCCTTGGTCGCCCTGTATGATGACCTATGTCAGGAGAGGGATGGGGTAGCATGACTCTGTTGATTCTCCTTGATCTCTCAGCAGCTTTCGATACCATCAACCATGGTATCCTTCTGGCATGACTGACTGAGTTGGGAGTGGGAGGCAGTGCATTGCAGTGGTTCCACTCCTACTTGACAGGTTGGCTCCAGAAGGTGGTGCTTGGGGGACATTGCTTGGCCCCGTGGATTCTCCATTATGGGGTTCCACAGGGGTCAGTCTTGTCCCCCATGCTGTTCAACATCTACATGAAACCGTTGGGTACAGTCATCCAGAGTTTTGGAGTGCGTTGTCATCAGTACGCTGATGACACACAACTCTACTTCTTTTCATATTCATCAGGTGAGGCTGTGGATGTGTTGAAGTGGTGCTTGGCTGTGACAGTGGACTGGATGAGAGCTAAGAAACTGAAGCTCAATCCAGACAAGACTGAGATGCTGTTAGTGGGTGGTTCTGCTGACCGGATGGGGGGTGTTCAACCTGTTCTGGATGGGGTTGCACTCCCCCTGAAGGAGCAGGTTCGTAGCTTGGGGGTTCTCCTAGAACCATCTCTGTCACTTGAGGCTCAGGTGGCCTGGCATGAAGTGCCTTCTACCAATTTTGGCTGGTGGCCCAGCTACACCCCTATCTGGACAGGGATAACCTGGCTTCAGTTGTCTATGCTTTGGTAACCTCCAAGTTAGATTACTGCAATGCGCTCTATGTGGGGCTGCCTTTGAAGATGGTTCGGAAGCAGTGGCCAGATTGCTAACAGGGACCAGAAGATTCGAACATATAAGACCGATTCTGGCCCGCTTGCATTGGCTGCCTGCATGTATCCAAGCCCGATTCAAGGTGCTGGTTTTAACCTATAAAGCCTTACATGGTTTGGGACCACAATACCTGATGGAACACCTTTCCTGACATGAATCTACCCATACACTACGCTCAATATCAAAGGTCCTCCTCCGGGTGCCTACTCCGAGGGAAGCTCAGAGGACGGCAACAAAGGAGAGGGCCTTCTCTGTGGTGGCTCTTCAATTATGGAATGATCTCCCTGATGAGGCCCACCTGGCGCCAACACTGTTATATTTCTGCAACAGGTCAAAACTTTTCTTTTCTCCCAGACATTTTAACTAGGGGTGTGCACTGGATCGGGTCCGATCCACGATCCGAATCCGATCCAGGGGAAATAGGATACAATTATCCCATTTCTGATCTCACCACTGGATCGTTCGATCCAATCCGATCTGATCTGGAAAGGTCCCGATCCAGATCGGATGGATCGGAGGATCAGCGGGCGCCCACCGATGGAAGCGGACAGCGGGGGGGGGGCCCTTCCCTGGCGGGGCTGTCCGCTTCCATCGGCGGGCACCAGTGGGCACCCGCCAATGGAAGTGGACAACGGGGGCAGAGGGCGGCGGATGGGAGTGGATGTCCCCGGAAGGTAAGCAGGGGGGAGGGGGGAGGGGGCCCCGCGGCGCGCTTACCTTCCATGGCAGTCCGCTCCCTTCCGCCGCTGGTAGCTACTGCGAGCAGGCTTCGCGGCCTGCCCCTAGGTAGTGCGCCAGGTGATCATCAGGTATTGTGGTCCCAAGCACCTTGAACTGGGCTTGGAAACGTATAGGCAGCCAATGCAAGAGGGCCAGAGTAGGTCTTATATGCGCGAACCTTCTGGTTCTTGTTATCAATCTGGCCATTGCATTTTGCACAAGCTGCAGCTTCCAAACTGTCTTCAAAGGCAGCCCCATGTAGAGTGCATTGCAGTAATCCAACTTGGAGATTAACAGAGCATAGACAACTGAAGCCAGTTTATCCCTGTCCAGATAGGGGTTAGCTGGGCCACCAGCCGAAGTTGGTAGAAAGCATTCAGTGCCACCGATGCCACCTAAGCCTCAAGTGACAGAGATGGTTCTAGAGAACCCCCAAGCTACGAATACGCTCCTTCAGCGGGTGTGCAACCCCATCCAGAACAGGTTGAACACCCTCTATCCGGTCAGCAGAACCACCCACTAACAGCATCTCAGTCTTGTCTGGATTGAGCTTCAGTTTGTTAGCCCTTATCCAGTCCATTGTCACAGTCAGGCACTGGTTCGGCACATCCACAGCCTCACTTGCTGAAGATGAAAAGGAGAAATAGAGTTATGTGTTCATCACAACAATTAAAACTGCAGGAGCCCTGCCCTCTTTTGTATCTGGTCAAGAGGGCAGGGCTCTTGCAGCTTTAACTGTTGTGATGAAAAGGGAATTTCACCAGGTCCTGTATGCATACAACTGACACCTGCTGAAATTCCTTTTTCAATACAACTGTTAAAGATACAGGAGCCTTGTCCTCCTTTTCCTATGGTCACCCTACACTCATGACATAAGCCATAATTGTCCATGATGGCTTATGGAGAATGAAGGATTCTCCATAAGCCATCTTCCCAAACCCCCACCCCCAAAATTGCTCTTTTCCCTTCTCTCTCGAATAATTTTTGTGGACTTGGAGAGGAAGACAACATAGTTCTCTCAGTGCAAAGGGGAAGGGGAAGGGAGCTTGGACTTTTGTGTCCATGTTCAGAGTGCTGTCTTTGACCTCATATCCAGGATTCTGAACTATCTTATGCCCCCCCCCCCAAGATATTGCCTAGGGACCATAGGTTTGCTCTCAATAACCATGTTCAAATGACACACCAAGCCACAGTGGTTAAGCATTTTGAGCTAAACATAATGGGTTAGCATGTCATGTGAACCATGACTTAGCATGTTATGTGAACCATTCTTCAACATGGTGGCTACATAACTTCAGTTTAAACATGCTCACTAGCCATTTACTGCAAAAGAATTAGCAGCCTAACCATGGTTTAGCATGTTGCCTGAACAGGCCCTATGTAAGCTTTACTGCAGGGTTTGTTCAATTGGGGCCCATGAGATTTGGACGGTTGTGGATTGTGTGTGAGTGAAGAGCTGCTATGAGCGCAATGTAGGTGAGAAATGCAAGATAGAAATTCTGGAATGAAAAGTTGCATGTTTTCATAGCAAAAATAATTCAAGTTTGTGTAACTCAAAGAGAATTAGAGAGAGAGAGAGAGAGAAATCTCTCTCTCTATTCAAGAGGTTGTGAAGTCAGTAAAGCATGCATGATTTCTTTCCCACTATAAGCACCAAATGATGGCAACTATTTCCTTGGTAACCAATAGGCTGATAAATAAAATAAACACTGGTGTGTGTAATGAATGGTTGGCATATAATTCATCCTGGAAAAAAATGACCTTTTTCTTTTAGACAGCATGTTTTTTTAAAGTGAAAGGATCACAGATAGCTTTTGTGTGCAATTACCTCAGATGTGGTTTGAAATGCTTCAAAATAATTAGCATGTTATCCTATGATAGTGCCCACCCACAAATATTAGCTACTCTATTACTGTAGCCTGGCATTATCTTTGCCCTCTCATATTTATTCTGTTTATATCTGAAGAAATTAATAGAGAGGTCCAGTCTCAGGTTGAGAATAATTTAGACAGCAACAATAACAGAATTTCTTCAGCACAGCAGCAAGTGTCCTTTCAGCTCTCGCTACAAAACATGTAAATTATATTAACATGTTGTAGTAGTCAATGGAGAATGAAGGGAAAGATTAGATGGTTTAGATCATTTCCAGTACGGCCACTTTTTTGTGGGTCTCAAAACTATAGAGCCACTGGGCTTTTCAGACAACACGTTAAGTCATGATTACGCTGCTAACCCCTTTGCAGCAAATGGTTAGTGAGTGTGTTTAAACCATGATTATGTATGGTTAGGAATGGTTCACATAACATGATAAACCATGTTTCACATGACCCACTAAGCCATAATGTTTAGTTCAAAGTTCTTAACCACTGTGGCTTAGTGTGTCATCTCAACAGGGTCAGTGCGATGTAGTGGTCAGAGTGTTGGTCTAGAACTTGGGAGAGGCAAGTTCTGGTCCCCTGGAGGCTATTGTAATGCAGGGCTGCCCTTGAAGATGGTCAGGAGACGACAGTTTGTTCAAAATGCAATTGTGTAGGTATTGAGGGGTCCTGTTCAATGAGACCATATAACTCCAGGCTACCTATTTGTCACTGACCCAGTTCAAGGTTCTTGTTGATGTATAAAGCTGTAAATTGCTTAGGACCTGGTTAAAGAAGTAACCCTGTATCATCCTACCTATGAAGTGAAATCCACAAGGCAAGTCCTTTTGGTTATATCATCACTTAACATCCAGAATAGGGCATTTTTAGTGATGCCATCCCAGCTTTTTAGTGATGCCAACTGTGCTCAGCTTTCAGCTCCAGGTGGTGTATCAATATGGCTTTTGGCTAGATGGGTAGGCCTATGTATTACAACAAGGTAGTTGACAGGTAATATATATGCAATTTCTGAAACTGACCAATTGCTGTGTATTTTATTGGTGTTGTAAGGACTATGTATTGTGACCTGTCTTGGTATTATTTTGTGAAGAAAGGCAGGATATAAATGGATAAAACAAACTATTCCTGAGCTGACAATGAATAAAAACCAATGATTGATATCCAGTGGCTATCTTCGGTTTTGCAGTCTTGCATTAATGAAGCCCATTTTCAAATAACGGCTTCCTTAGTTTCTGCTCTGAAAATAGCACTATTCACATTTTCAATCATGGTTGAATGTATAGGGAGAAGTCGGATCACATACATTGTCTTTAGCTACCACCTATGAATACAACATATTGCAGGCAGACAAAAGTTTTCAGACTCGTCAACTTATCAGTCTTTTAGAATTTAAGAAAGCTATAAAGACTATTCTCTTCCGGCAGGCATATCCAGTGGAATTTTAGAATGTTTTAGGATGTTTTTAGGATGTTTTATTACTATTTTAATAATGTGTACTATGTTTTTAATCAGTTTTATGTATTTTATCATATTTATATTTACTGCTGTTTCCCGCCTCGATCCAAATGGAGAGGTGGGTAAGAAATAAATTTATTATTAGTATTAGTATTAGTATAGTGGTGCTCCTGGAACCCAGGCAGCTTGTTTGGCATGAAAATATGAGTATGTACTATTTCAGGAAGCAGGTTCTGCTGGTGTTTTGTGATGTGGCATAGGTGGCAGCATTCTGCTATGGATCAAATCTTGAGCAGGAAGGTTAGTTCAGATTTTTCAGAAAGCAAGATGGAAAGTTTTCAGCACCACGGAAAGCTCCAAGTGGTGCTGGGGCTGGAAGCTAGACAAGATTGTCTTTACATGGGGGCGGAGCATCGGTCATGGAGTGAGCAGACGAACTTTCACTCTCTCCGAGATGACGGATAAGTAAAAGCATGTTATTCTAATTAATAGATCTTCAAAGCGTAAGTCAAGATAAATGTTGGCAAGGGGAATAATTACAGAAGCTAAAAAAGTGGAAGGGAGGCGCTGAATCATCGGTGGGACACTGAAACTCGGGGGAGTCGACGGGACTAGAACTGTGCTTTGCTGATATAAACTGCAATAAATTTAAAAGAATTACTTCTTACCTTGCCTTAGAGACATTATATTGGAATTAGCTTTTAACAAATGCCTGGATAAAGCTAGTAATAGCCGTCAAGCTGTACTGTAGGCTGAATATCTGATGTCAGACAGAGGGGGGAAAAGAAAAGGTTGAATGGTAAAAAGTGGGTGAGAGTAAAGAAGCACCCCTCTGACAGTAGTTGGACTCGCCTGTCTCGCAAGAATTCAGAGAATTCGGCCGCAGATATGGCGGACGGCAAGGCTGCGCAGCAGGCTTCGGCCGCTGGCATTATCAAAGATGGCTCTAAGCCAGGAGCGGTTCCCAAGGCAACTAAGCAACAAACAGAAGCACTGTCCCTGGAGATGCTTCAAGCTAATCTGTTAGGTTTGATGGAGCGCCATAAGCAGGAAATGTTGGTGGAGGTCAAAAAGATTCAGTCTTCACAAGTGGAATTGCAAACAAGTTTTCAAAAGATCAGTGACAGATATGAATCGTTGGAGCAACAGGTTGTGCAAAACAGTGTTAAATTGGAGCACAATGAAGAACGAATAATAGATTTGGATCTACGGCTAATCTCTATGGAGGATAAAGATCGAAGGAGGAATATTCGCATTAGAAAATACGCGGAACAGCAAGCAGAAAATCCAAAGAGTTTGAGAGCAAATGTCATGCAATGGATAAAAGGATTAGACCCTCACGGATCGTGGGTTGAAGAGGATCTGGATGGGGTCCACAGGGTGGGCCCCAAAAGAAGTGGGACGCTTCCAAGAGATGTAATCGTGAGATTTGCCAGCTTTTACAAAAAAGAGAAATTAATGCAGATTATCAGAAGTGCTGGGCAAGTGATGTTTCAATCTTCACCAATTCAGATATTTCAAGATTTGTGTTTCCAGACCATCCAGTGGAGGAAGAGTGTGAAGCTTTGTACAACCATTCTGCGCAAGAACTCAATTGTTTACAGTTGGGGGTATCCGGTCTTCTTGAGATTCATCTATAAAGGGAAACAACAGAGAATAAATTCTTGTGAGCAAGGGTTGGAATTGCTTAAGTCCCTGGGGCTGATGGAGGAAGATGCAGAGAAAGAAGAAGGAGGGGCAGCTGGAGGAAGTGTTGTATGACTGAGACAAATAGTAAGAAGGATAACAACGGAAGAAAAGGAGAGGGGGTTCTGTTTGGGTTCCATGTCGGGTGTTTCCCGTTCCCCCCCCCCCCAACGGGTTCTAAGAAGAGGGGAAGAAGAAGAACCTTGGCTCAGGGTGACCTGGGACTGGAAGGGGGGAAGTGGGGGGTACATGTGGGGGAGGGGGGGATTGGGAGGAGGGTTAAATGTGTCACAGAACGAGACCTGAAGGGGAAACCAAAAATGGAGATATGGGAAGCAAATTAAGATTAGTAACTTTAAATGTAAATGGGCTGGGTAGTGTTGTTAAAAGGAAGAGAATTGAAGGGCTTTTGAGAAAAAAGAAAGCTGATATAATATTTTTACAAGAAACGCATCAGAAAGAAGATGGAAGAAATCAATTAAAATTGGGGGATATGGGCATATATGAGAAAGCATATGGAACTTCAAAAGCAAGAGGGGTTGCAATAATAATTTCTAAAAAATGTGCATTTAATGTTGTTAAGGTGGTAAAGGATGTAGAGGGAAGATTTATTATATTACAGGGTCTCCTGGGGGTAGAAAAATATATCTTGATTAATGTATATGCGCCAAATGTAAAGCAAGTGGAATTTTATGATAAAGTGTTTAGAATTATTGGGAATCTAGGGAACATAAATATGGTAATGGCGGGGGATTTTAATATGGTGATGGATAGAAGTAAAGATAAAGATAATTCAAAAGGTATAGGGAAAACAGGTTTAGCAAGAGTAATGGAGCATTAAGAAATAAAGGATGTCTGGAGAGAAATAAAAGGGGACGAAACAAAATACACCTTTTATTCACCAAAATATAAGAGTTTCTCTAGGATTGATTATATATTTGTGACAAAGAATATGCTTTCGAAGATTATGGATTGTGAAATTGATGTAATCAAAGTTTCAGATCATGCAGTAATGACTATGGATATTAAAGTAAAGAAAGATTATAGAGAGGCAAAAAGATGGAGATTAGATACTAGGATTTTAAATTATAAAAATATTGTTGAGAAAATGAAAAAGGAGATTAAGAGTATTTGGGAAATAAACGAAGTAGGGATAATCTCGCAGGGGATGGTTTGGGACACGATGAAAGCAGTAGTGAGGGGTATTTGTATTAGAGAAACGTGTAAACTAAGAAGACAACAAGAGGCACATAGTAAAAAGATTGAAGAAGATATTAAGGAATTAGAGCAACAATTTAGGAGTAAGAAGGATATGCGTATATATGCCCAGCTCCAAGCAAAAAAAAAAGGAATTAGAGGGAGAGGACATAGAAAGAGTTCAAAAAGAATTAATATATATGAAAAGGAATTTTTTTGAGTATAGTAACAGAAATTCTAGGATGCTGGCAAGATCAACGCAATCAAAGAAGGAGAAAAATATAATAGGTACAATTAAAGACAAAATGGGGAAAAAATGTAATTTAATGAGGGATAAATTAAAAATTTTTGAAGGATTCTATCGGGAATTATATACTTCAGATGCGATTCCACAAATGAGAATACAAGAATATGTAGAGAAAAATTGGAAGGTAAAATTAAAAGATAAGGATAGGGATTACATGGAAGCTTTGGTGACGGAAAAAGAAATAGAGGAGAGTATTGATAAATTGAAAGGAGGTAAATCTTCAGGAGTCGATGGACTGGGGCCGGAGTATTATAAGATATTTAAGGAAATTTTAGTATCAAAAATGGAGAAATTATTTAATAATATTATAAAGGGTGAGAAGACCCCGCCGTCGTGGGAACATTCCTTGATAATTTTAATTCCGAAAGTGGATAAGGACTTGATGGATCCAGCTTCGTATAGACCTATATCGTTAATTAATCAGGATGCTAAGATTTTCACAGCGATTATGGCAAAAAGATTAAATACCTTTATAAATGATTATATTAAAAAGGATCAATGTGGATTTATTCCAGGGAGGCAGATGCCAAATTTAATAGGGAGGGTTTTAAATAGGGGTGTGCACGGACCCCCCGGATCGGATCGGGACCCGGATCGGGACCTCCAATTTTGTCCCGGACCGGTTCGGACAAAATCGGAGGCCCCCCGGACCGGATCGAGTCCGATCCCGACCCAAAAATCGTACATTTTTGGATCGGCCGCCATTTTTTTCCCCATAGACTTGCATTGCAATGCAAGTCTATGAGGAAAAAATGGCGGCGGGTGGGTAAGGGGGGGCCTAACTCCCTCCCCCCCGGGGCCGTCCGCTGTGGACAGCCCCGGCAGGTAAGCCCCCTCCCCCGCGCTCCCTACCCCCCTGGGGCCGCCCGCTTCCATCCGCTGGCGCCCGCGGGCGCCAGCGGATAGAAGCGGACGCCTCCGGGGGGGGGTAAGCCCCCTTCCCCGCCACTGCTTACCTTCTCGGCCCGTCCGCTCCCGTCCGGCGCCGGCGGCTACTACCAGCGGGCTCCGCGGCCTACTCTCGAGTAGCGCGCCGGGTGATGACATCACCCGGCGCGCCACCCTGGAGCAGGCCGCGGAGCCTGCTGGTAGTAGTAGGCGCCGGCGCCGGACGGGAGCCGCCGGGCCGGGCAGGTAAGGGCCCCCCTCCCCCCTCCGCGCGCCCCCTCCTCCCCTCCATGCACCCCCTCCTTACCTTCCCGGCCCGGCGGCTCCCGTCCGGCGCCGGCGCCTACTACTTCCAGCAGGCTCCGCGGCCTACTCTAGAGTAGTGCGCCGGGTGATGACATCACCCGGCGCGCCACCCTAGAGCAGGCCGCGGAGCCTGCTGGGAGTAGTAGGCGCCGGCGCCGGACGGGAGCCGCCGGGCCGGGCAGGTAAGGGCCCCCCTCCCCCCTCCCCCCTCCGCGCGCCCCCTCCTCCCCTCCACGCACCCCCTCCTTACCTTCCCTGCCCAGCGGCTCCCGGCCGGCGCCGGCGCCTACTACTTCCAGCAGGCTCCGCGGCCTGCTCTAGAGTAGCGCGCCGGGTGATGACATCACCCGGCGCGCCACCCTAGAGCAGGCCGTGGAGCCTGCTGGGAGTAGTAGGCGCCGGCGCCGGACGGGAGCCGCCGGGCTGGGAAGGTAAGGGCCCCCCTCCCCCCTCCGCGCGCCCCCTCCTCCCCTCCACGCACCCCCTCCTTACCTTCCCTGCCCGGCGGCTCCCAGCCGGCGCCGGCGCCTACTACTTCCAGCAGGCTCCGCGGCCTGCTCTAGAGTAGTGTGCCGGGTGATGACATCACCCGGCGCGCCACCCTAGAGCAGGCCGCGGAGCCTGCTGGGAGTAGTAGGCGCCGGCGCCGGACGGGAGCCGCCGGGCCGGGCAGGTAAGGGCCCCCCTCCCCCCTCCCCCCTCCGCGCGCCCCCTCCTCCCCTCCACGCACCCCCTCCTTACCTTCCCGGCCCGGCGGCTCCCGGCCGGCGCCGGCGCCTACTACTACCAGCAGGCTCCGCGGCCTGCTCTAGAGTAGCGCGCCGGGTGATGACATCACCCGGCGCGCCACCCTAGAGCAGGCCGCGGAGCCTGCTAGTAGTAGTAGGCGCCGGCGCCGGACGGGAGCCACCGGGCCGAGAAGGTAAGCGCCCCCCTCCTCCCCCCCCGCTGTCCACTTTCATCGGCGGGCGCCCGCTGGCGCCCACCAATGGAAGCGGCGGTGGGCGCCAGTGGGCGCCCGCCGATCCGCCGATCCGCCGAACCGGTTCGGAGCTTTTTCGGACCGGTTCGGATTGGATCGGCCGATCCAGCTGCGGGATCGGAAATCGGATAATTTATCCGATTTCCCACTGGACCGGACTCGGATCGTGGATCGGGTCCGATGCAGTGCACATCCCTAGTTTTAAACATAATAAATAGTATTAAAAGAAGAAATTTAAAAGCAGGATTGATAGCATTGGATATTTTTAAAGCCTTTGATTGTGTGGAATGGCCGGCGTTAAAAACTATTGTAAAAATATTTGGCTTTGGAGAAAGATTTGTGGGGGTGATTAATCAGTTGTATGCAAATAATAAGGCAGAGGTGTTGGTAAATGATGGCCTAACACAACAGATTACCTTAGCCCGGGGTACTAGACAAGGGTGTCCTCTCTCCCCGATATTATTTGCAATTGTGATTGAAATGTTAGCAAATTGTATTAGGGAAGATGAGAAATTAAAAGGGATAGGAGAACAGGATAAAATAAAAATTAATATGTTTGCGGATGACACTTTATTGACACTAGAAAATCCGGGGGGGAATATAGAAGGACTCCAAAAACATTTGAGGGAATTTGGAGAGGTTACGGGGTTGCAGATAAATTGGGGGAAATCTAATATGATGCTTTTTAACTATGATAAGGTAGAAGAGGATGAGTTAAGTTTAAGGTTAGGTTTGAAGGTTAAAAATATATTGAGTTACTTAGGAGTTTTTATTTCTAAAGAGTTAGAAAAGTTAGAAGAAATAAATTTTAGTAGATTGAAAATTAAAATATTACAGAAGTTAGAGGCTTATAGGAAGGTTAAGCTGTCGTGGTTTGGTAGAATAGTGGTAATTAAAATGAAGATACTACCAATGATTAACTTTTTGTTTAGGATGTTACCAATTCAGATATCGGAAGTAGAAATTAAGAGCTGGCAGTCTATGATAAATAATTATTGTAATGGGGATAAGAAGCCAAGAATAAATAAAATAAATTGGTATAAGAATCAAAGGGAAGGAGGCTTAGGTTTACCTAATATAAAGATGTATTATATTGCTAACCAATTAAGGTATGTTATAAGTAGTATAGTAGGGGATGAGGATTTAGAATGGCTAGAACCGCAGACAAAGAAACTAGAGTTTAAGTTACAGAATGTTTTCTTTAGTAATATAAAAAAGATTCAGCTGAAAGAAATAATTAATCCCATCTTAAGAAATATTAGAGATATTTGGGGAAAATATAAGAAGAAATTAATGCCGGGAATTTCTCCTCTGTCCCCAGTGGTTATAATGGATAACTTCCCAGGTAATTTGAGAGGAGAATTGGAGGGGTTATTAAGGGGGAAAAAAATAATTAAATTGAAAGATTGGGTAATGAAAATGACCAATAAAAAACAAATAGAAGAAATATTAATGGGTCAGGAAAATTTATGGTTTAAGAGTATGCAATTGGAACAGTGGACAGTTAAATGGAAGAAGCAAAATAAGGAGTGTAGAAAGGAAACAAGCTTTGAAAAGTTAATTGAGGTTAGACAGAAGATGGGAGGAAATAAAATGGATAGTAGAAGTAAAAAAGGTTTAATGAGTGAGATTTATAAGATATTAGTGGATGAGGATAAGGGGTATGAAAGCTTGAAAATGATCTGGGAAGAGGATTTGAAAATTCAGATCAATGGGGACAGCTGGAGAAAGATCTGGGAATCAAGAAATTTAAAGTTATTTTCTATAAGGATAAAAGAAAATCAGTATAAAATTATTTGGAGATGGTATCTCACTCCGGTAAGATTACATCAGATAGATAAGAAGGCGTCAAGTTATTGTTGGAGGGGTTGTCAGGAACTGGGGACATATTACCATATGTGGTGGACTTGTGAACATGTTAAAAAAATTTGGGAGAGAGTTTTTAAGGAGATAAATGAGATAGAGGCAAGTCCGAAGATAGCTTTATTGGGTTTATTGGGTTTATTTGATAAAGAATATGGTAATAATAATATTAAAGAATTAATAAATAATCTCCTGACTCAGGCAAGACTTATGATAGCCAAAAATTGGAAAACACAAGGGGATTATTGTATGGAAGAGTGGTATAAAGGAGTGTGGGATATTGCTATTAATGACAGATTAACTTGTGCAATGAAAGTAAAGATGGGATTAACTAAAAAGAATGATTTTGGAAGGATTTGGGCTATGTTTCTAGAATATGTTTTAGAAAAGGGGAGAGGATATACACCATCTAAAGAATCAATGCAGTTTTGGGGAATTTATAAGCAATAGGGTTAGAAGGTCTCGGGGGGTAGGGAGCACGGGGGGCTGTTGAGGCTTTTGTATTGTGTATTGTTATGTTATATGTAGAAATCAATAAAATTATTTTAAAAAAAAAAAAAAGATTGTCTTTACATTGCTCCAACAGAAATCAGAGCACGACTGGATTTTAAATAGAAGCAATGCTGGATTTAGGCTGGTTAGGCCCAGATCAATACTGACAGACGTTGTCTCTTAAAGGGGTCTGGTCTGATTTAGCAATCTCAGCCTGTGATGATGTGGGAGTGTCTGTGGCATTGTGGGTGTCCTTGTGGCCTGATTCCTCAAAGTCTGAGAATGGTAATGCAAACTCTTCTGGATGCCGGAGAGCCTGCCCCTGGGGCCTTCCTGGAAAAGTGGGTCCTGGGGAGTTGGAAGCCACGTGATACTTTCCACAGCTGAGTCTTCTCCCTGAACCATTAACTCTGGATGCTCTTATGAGTACAAGGAGTCAGAATTCTCTGAAGATGAAGGTCCAGGGTTCTGGTCTATAACAGAGAGTTACAAGTACTAAAATCCCTATTTTAATCTGTGAAATATTGAGCTGTATGCCAAAACCAATCTGCCCCAGCATCAAGCAGCTGTAGAGGACTGTTCAAAACTTCCAAGGCTGCAGTTGAGGGATTCAATCTCAGAGAATTCCAATATTAACTCACCCAATGTTCAACTGTGGGATGAGTGTGCAGATCAGAAAAAGTTGCTTTCACACTTCCTGAATGTCCCAGTGCAGTCTCTGGCTCGAAAAATGTATATAGTTTACATCTTAAAATGTGTATTTTGAGGGAAAATACAATTCAAAATGCATATTTGGAGGGGAAATAAGTTTTAAATATGCTTTCAAGTATGCATTTCAATGCAAGTTTTTGTGCAGATTTTAATTTTTTTAAAAAAAATTGCAGAAGACTGTAGAAATGAGATGGAACATATATGAAAGCAACCCAATTCAGACATAGAAGGACTCATAATTTCCTAACTTTTAGTATCATTGGTGATGCTCAGGTCCAACATGTCTGGCTGGTACTCCATGCAAACTGAATGCCTGCCATAAGATATGCCCTTGAATTCTCAGAAAAGCATAGTGTTCTATGTCAGTTGTGTAGAAGCTCCTCACAGATAAATCAATATGGAATGCAGGAAGTCTTGAAGCATCAACATCCTCCAACCAGTAACTTCTCTCCTTATCCAACCCCCACCCCATTGTAGAACTCCTGTGTTTTACTCCTGTGTTACACAATTCACATACAACAAATTGTAACTAAATCGTAAACCAGACATAAAAATGAGGCTGCAAACCTAACGATGCTTACTTGAAAGTTGAGTCCAATAAAATCAATAGGATTTAGCTCCAGAGAAAATATGTTTAGTGTTAATGTGAAATATTTCTCTTTCAGAAATCTAACATATGGGACAAAGCTGCTCCAATCTAAAAATATACTTTCCTTCATCACCACCACCCATATATTTCCTGGTGTCACCAAAGGTTTGAAAAACATTGGTTTATAGAATTTCGCTGTTTAAAATAATAAATCCACTAAATTTCAAAGAAATGAATAGCTTCTTCCTATCAGTAAGCATATTTAAATGTCCTGGCTGGGAATTTTAAATTGGTTTAAATGTTAGCTTTTTATGTTTTTATGTTTTAAAATTTTGTATATTGATTTTTGTTGTTCAGTCTTTTAATCTTTGTAAACCTCTCAGAGAACTTCAGCTATGGGGTGGTATATAAATGTAATAAATAATAATCATAATCTGTGATCCTACAAAGGAAATTACATAGGATTGTAATTAACTGTCAATTCAGAATTTCCTCATGCCAAAGCTTGATGGCCCTGGAAGGACCCATATGTGTAATAGGATGGACAGGATGAGAAAAATCACCTCTTTATTGATTACTATGACTTTTGGAAACATTTGTTATTCTAAAATTCCATTTATACTGATCTGTGTTGTCTAGACCACTTAGTTAAGCAGTGCATCGTTATTCTACATAGTTTTTCATCGTATTACTGAAGTGACATAATCATGGTTCACTGATGGGGAAGCCACAGAGTGACTCAAGGAAAGGAAGGCATATTTTCTCCCAATAATAATAGTTACAATAACCCCCATTGCCTGAAAATAGTGACTCTATTCACAACCTCAATCTCAGATGCACATCACCATACCTGACCTAGGTGTGTTCATTTGAAAGTCTGCATAATATTTATTTATTTATTTAAAACTTCTTGGCTGCCTTTCAGGGCAGAAGCCCTCACAATATGGTTTACAACAATAAAATACATAAAAACAGTTAAAATATTAAAAGCAATAAAAACACAAACACAGTAAAATAGCAATAAAACAACAACAAGAGCCAACAATAAAACCAGCAACAACAATAATGGCAATAGCAGCATCAACATCAGCTATATCATGTGAAGGCCATGGTAAAATAATATGTCTTTAAGGCCTTCTTAAAAGCCTGCAGTGATGGAGCATGGCGGACTTCTGATGGCAGTTTGTTCTAAAGTAGTGGGGCCACTGCAGAGAAAGCCCTCTCATGTGTGATCACCCACCTAATGAGAAGGTCCTGTCAAATGAGAAGGTCCTCTCTGTCTGATCTGAAAGTGCAGGCAGGCTTATATGGGTGAAGGCAGTCATTCAAATCACTTGGTCCCAAACCGTTTAGAGCTTTAAAGGTCAAAACCAGCAGTTTGAATTGGGATCAGAAACATGCTGGAAACCAGTGTTGCAACATGGCACCCATAGATGCATGGTTGCTTGGCAAGACACCCCTCCCCAACCCTGCAGTGTGCATGTGAAGTTACAGAGGCCTTGGTGGTGAGTTGGTTTTCCCCTTCCTCCAATTGTTTTTGGGGGGAGAAGGGGAACAGGGGGTCCTTTCCCCCACTGCTATTAAATCAGTAGAGCTTTTTATTGGACATTGTGACACCACACCACCTATATATTAGGCCCGGTTGTGAGCACCCCTTCTCAGGACAAGTGCCATCACTTGAATAAGCCTGAGGGAAGGGCAAAATAACACTACCTTTCCCCTCTCTGTGAGGGAACAAGGCAAAGACTTGGGGAATATACTGTGAATATACTGGGCTAAAGGTTTAATATAATTTGTGTATTTAGGAACTAATAGAGCAGGTGACAAAGTCAAGCTGACGAGTGGTTTATGGTAGCAAAATAAAGAAAATGTTTTTATTGTCGTTTACAGTTCTTAGTTTCTTCAAATTCAATTTAAATCCTGCCTATTCTGAATAATACTAGTAATAACAATCTTAATACTAATAATCTTAAATCCCTACAAACTTATATCCATTCCTTCCTCACACTCTTCTCACACTACCTCCTTCCCTACTCTATCCACACCTATCCACATACAAGCCCCAACTAACCACCACAGACAGACTCCCAACCAACTGACAGACTGACTGCCAACAGACTAACTGACAAGCTCCTCGCCACTCCCTTATCTAGCATCACTAGCCACACCCACTCAGTCTAACATTCCGAGCTCTCTAAACATACTCACCAGACATACCTAAGGGAAGGGAAATGTGGGGTATCGCCACAGACATGCTTTAGCAGACTCTAGTATCACAAAATGGCTGAGGGGAGGGCAAGAAAAGAAAGATTCTAGAGAAAGAGGGTAAGAGAAGAGGGGGCCAGAAAAGTCCTTAGGATTTCACTAAAGGCAAAGAAGTCACTGGATATCGCTTAGCCTAACTACCTCATTGGAGTATTTTGAGATTAGTATTTAGGATATAAAACAATATAAACAATCCTCTAATCCCTCTCATCTCTGTGTTTTCATCTGTCAGTCTCTTTCACACATACATCCATTCATTTCCTATCACATTTATCATTTGCAGAAAGAGACCTATTTTTTTGTTTTATTTGGAACTTCTGCCTTTCCTGGTGTTCTGCTACTTTGATTTTTTAAAAACACATTTCTTCTACTCTTTATTGTTCCTTTATGAACGTCTTCAGTTTTATTTCTTCTTCGCTCTGAGCCTTATTACTTTGAAAGCCCCCGTCCCCCATTTACCCTAGATGAAATAGTATATTGGACTCGATGTTTTCCTGGACTGGAGTTTGCTCTGCCATTAACCTTAATGCTAGCTTAAGCTAAGCTTGTTTTCTCATTCCTTTTTATGGCCAGGTGTCTGCCACATCCAATAGAATGGTCCTTGTTCTGGTGCTTTGGATAATTACTGTCATGGCAGTGTTTCAAGATGTTATGGCTCTCTATGAAAAGGTTTAGTGGTTACATGCACTCCGTCAACAGAAAATAATTTGAGTAACAGCACTTCATGTGCTCCATAGAGGATAACTTTAAAGATGGTGGTTTTAGGGCTTGGCAAAATGTCCTCTCAAAATCCGTCACCCTGTTTGTAGGAGGCAGAGATATTTCACCAGCTATTAGCCAGGAGGTGTAATTCTCCAATGGTTCAGGGGTGTGGGGGAGGGAAAAATCCTCTTTACTAAATATATATTTATTCTTATGAAGGGAGAAAAGGAAGTCTGGAAGCAGTAGAGGCCAAGCTTGTTACTTCCTTCAGCAATATCAAAATATATTCAGTTGGATCCATGGTTGTATCCAAAATGCTCCATCCTATTCCCGGGTGGCAATATGAAAGGCCATTTTTTTGCCAAACATTCTCCAGAGGGAGCCTGAAATTCTCTCACAATTCAGTGAAAAGCTTGAAAAAGAAACCCCTCAGAAATCTTTTCAGAACTGTTATTCAGCCCAACTGTTGGTAGCTACATTTTTTCTTATTCCTGAGGCTAGATGCTGGCTCCTGCTTTCTAGATGTTTGCACACGAACTGTTTGCAAGAAATGATGTTTGCACACAAACTGAAATTTGCTCTCAATAGTAACTAAATTTTATATATCCTGTGGTCTTAGCGTATCCCCTTTTGACCAGCCTTTACCAGTCTGGTGCTCTCCAGATGATTTGGGGATTGTCTACACCTGCCATTTATCCTGGGGTGGACACGAGGTCATCCCTGCGCATCCAAATGATGCATAGCTGATCCTGGGGTGAACTGGGGACGATCACTCAGTTCTCCCGAGATAGCTGGGACTACTTTTTTCCAGTTTTTTCCACCATCTTGGGACCATCCTGAGCTCCGTGGGCAGTGTGGCTCTCCCTTCCAGGGTCCACCCTCTTCCCCACGAGTAGTGGGGCTCAGGAAATGGGGATGGAGCTGTGAGGGGGGAGTCCGTGGGAATTGGGGGTGAAAGGGAGAGCATTTTCACCATCTTTGGGATGGTGCTTGGCGTCTTCCAGCCTGTTGTATTTTTTTTTTAATTGTACCTTTGCATAGGATCGTGCCTGTGGAAATGTCTCTTTAAAACAAACAGAACAACAACAACAACAACAACAATGGCACCCCAGCACATCCCTCTTTACTTCCAGGACAACTCACTGGCATATGTCCCCTGAGAGACGATCCCGGAAGTGGAAAACTCCGTGATTGTCCCTCCCCACTCCCCAAAGGGCTGCAGTTGTAGATGAGCTCCTGTACTCATAAATAAAGTAAGCAGTAAAGCCCCAAATCCAACCTGTAAGAATTTCTCCAAAATTTCCTTCCTATTTGAATTTCATTTCAAAAGCAATTTATTTTCTATGGATTGAATGAGAATGGTCAAGGGGAAAATGTGAGATAAATTTTAAGCACAGCACTACTGTCTGAGCAGCTGGAATGTCACTGTTCTCCCTTTTTTTACTAGTGAAGGGAAGTTCCTATACGTGACTCTGTATACCACAGTGTTTTGCCAAATCTACTTCCTGTCTGCACAAAACTCTTGGTTACCACTCCCAACACCATAAAATTCTTTTAAAAAACAAAATAAAAACAAAAGCCAATGCAATTGACAGCTTAATGCATCCCTAACTCAGGTTCAACAAGATAAAACTCATCCATCGAAACTGGACAAAACTCCAATCTTTTGCTGTGGTTTCACTACGATCTTTATGTAACAGCGTTTCTTAAGGAAGGCTTAGAAATATGTAGACAATATGTTTATTTTTCCAGCAGTAAACACAAAACTTTATTTCCCATGATGTGCTGCTTTCTTTCATTTGACTTCACCAGGAGAACTGATGGCCTAGTTTAATGATATTTATTTTAAGCATATATTTTTTTACCCTGCTCTTCTGCCAAAAAGGCTCCCAGAACAGCTTACATAAGATCAATAACAAACAAGATAATCTTTGCCCCCAGGTTTACAATCTAAAAGACCTGGCACAAAAGGAAAAGGAGATGGGAGATGAAAACAAGCAAACTCAGGCACCTTTTCTTAAAGATATAGAATTCTTAAAATGACCAGCTTGAATGGAAATAGTACAGGGAGAAGAGGAGCCAAATGGAGCTGGTTCCTCAGCAAAACCAATGGCGTGGGCCCTGCTTCCCATCTCTCCTTCACCTGGTACAGCTGACCCACAGAAAAGCTTAATGTTCTGCTCTGTATTGGCTGATTTCACCATGAGACTTCCAGCCTGATCCTCTGCATGTTTACTTGGAGCTTCACCACACCAGGCTTTTTATCCTGCAACTTGCTGGGGCTTCTGCTTCCAGATTCATTGCATGATTGAAATCAGTTCTTTACACAGCTGGTTTGGCTTTTACTGCATAATGTTACCTGCCATCTACACTGGTGGGAGAAGCCTGGTGGGCTATCGGATGCCAGCAGCATTGGAAGCCTTCTGTCCACCCCCTCTGGAGTAGCCCCTCCCCCCTTTCGGTATGAACTTTCCATTTCAAATTCCTTGCCTCCCCTTTTCACTTTTGCTGCCTCTGAGCCCTGTTATATAGATCCCACAGTACTTCAGTAATGTCAGAAGTCTGCTTCCCCCTACCGCCAAAGCAAGCAGTTACACTTCTCTCATTTGCATATACATAAAGATTGAATAGAAAGGGATATAAGTTTTCTAGACAGCAACTACAAAGTAGAGTAACCCCCCGATTCCATTCTGAAATGCAGAAACTTTGCAAGTTCAGAAGTCCTCCCCCCACTCCATGTACAAGCCATTATTGCCATTGTAAAAGCAAGCAGTAACACTTTTCTTGTTTGAGTATACACTGGGAGCTCCATCAGATGAGTGTTTTATTGCACACTTGTTACTGGGCACTCACGGATTTTCACAGGTCCCTCTCATGACATAGTCTGCCTCCCATGTGCCTCATGACCCTTCTAGTCTTCTTCATGCAACCAACTCCCCCAAAAAACCACCCCACCTGAGTAAATCCGACTTATTTTTAAAGACAGAAGTTGCCGCTATCTCCTGCTGTGTGATGGAGAAGCAGTGGGATCAAAATGGCCATGTGCAAGTTGTTTACTTCCTCTTTCAAAAGAGGAAGTAATGAGGGACAAACACAGAGAAGCTATGGTAAGGAAACACAATTTTCCCCAGTGTGATGGTGTTCTAGGAAGGGGGGGGTTAAGTGGACAGGGGTTGCAGTATTGCAGGTGTTCGGAGCAGCAGCAGTCTTTGCCATGTACTAGTGAAATGCTGGTATACTGCAGTTCTGAAGTCCCCAGTGTTGTTCCCAGGAGTAGAATGGCAAAGGGGCTGGAGTTCAAGGGAGGCGCAGGAGGGTAACACTCCTACCTGACTGTTGTCACAAGGTGACATGAACACTACACTGTCCAACACCCACCTAACACAAAGTGTGTTGTTAGTGGGTGATGGTAGATCTGTTGCAGGGCTGCATTTTCCACATATAGAAATATGGGTGAAACGGGGAAGACGCAGGTCAGCTGCTGCAGGACAACAACATTGTGCATTGCGTGCTGGAAATCCCATGAATGAAGAATGACAATTGCACCCACCACCCCAAAAAAATACTGTGCGAAGGACCCCTAGAAGGAAGTCTCATTGAGGCCAATGAGATTTACTTTCAAGTCAGTGTGCAGCATTAGTGCTTCTGTTTTTATAGCTGTCTAAAATGGAGGAATATGCAGTTTTTTATTTTTAAAAAGAAAGAAAGAAATTGCATAGGTTGAGAAAAATACCCCCTCTTTTAAAAAAGAACAAAAAAAGTAAGGTCAATTTGTCTCATCTCTAAATTCTAATAATGTTGTTAGTAACAATACTGTACCACTGCGTAGTCAGGTCTAATCTCCAAGAGATGGGGTGGGATCCTATAATCATATAGAGTGAGCCATCTGACACGGCTTCTTCTTCTTTGTTTCTAAGAGCCAGCATCTCCCACACAAATTAATATGAATTATGTACAGAAGCTCCCCTTGTCCAAACCAATTTCCTCTTCCAGTTTTCTTTGCTGTTCCAAGCCCTTCCTACGGTCATAAGAGAGAGATTAAAAATTCCTAAAGCTGCTCTTCTTTTAAGCATGCAATGACACATATGTAGCATTTCATGGTCACCTCCGAAAGCATGAAAACAATCAGCGGTGAATTACATTGGCATGTACAAGCGTGTGTAGAGAAAAATGTAAGAGCTTTCCCATCCTTATTTATATTTATTGTTGTTCCCCGCCTCGATCCAGAGGGAGAGGTAGGTTAGAAATAAATATGTTGTTGTTATTATTATTATTATTATTATTAGTAGTAGTAGTAGTAGTAGTGGAAGGGTGGTGGTGGGGGAAAGAGCTAAGAATATTATCTATTACTTGCATTGTAGTGGACTGTTGTAGTTTTGCTTCTAAAAATGTCTGCCAAATCCAGTTTAGCTGTCCCATTCTGCTCTGAATGAACTGTCATAAGCCAGTTCCTTGGACATCCAGTGCTTGTTTATGCTACAGTAGGGTCATTTCAGTGGAAGATTGGCCGGAGGAACGGGGATAGTGGTGAACACACTTTCTTTTTTGTATGCTGAAATATCTGACCAACACGTGATGAAAAATGAAATGTTACAATGGTGTCTGTGTCATCTTTATGGACATCAGAATGAAAACATAGGACAGGCGAACTTGAACAAAATTATTGATCCATTTGCCCAATTATGATGTACACTGAGATCTGCTGTGATCTATTGTTTGGTGGGGGCTTTTTCCCTCTGAATAGCTTGCATGTCTTGCTCAATTACATTCCTGTGTGACTTTGAATGTTTTCCTGCTGGACAGTGTGATCCTATGGTCATGTTCGTTTCATTCATTTATTACTAGACTTTTATACCACCCCATAGCTGAAGCTCTCCGGGTGGTTTACAAATGTTAAACCATTAAAACACATTATACAAAATACAAAAAGAAAAGCATTTACATAAAACCACAGACAACATATATCTAAAGTAATTTGTTAAACCATCAGCCAAGATGATTCAAGAATTAATTTAAGCTCATTGTATGCTGCCAAATGCCCAAGAGAAGATGGCAGTTTTAATCTTGTGTCAAAAAGGTAGTAATGTTGATGCCAGGCACACTTCGTCAGGGATATCACTCCATAACTAACTGGGGGGCCGCTACTAAGAAGGCCCTCTCTTGTTACCACCTCCGAGCTTCCCTCAGAGGTAGAGATGGGTGAAATCATCATTGCTGGGCTCGGCAGGTGCTCACCCCACCACCATCCACTCCCAGGAGCTGGGCCGTGCAAACCTTTGCCATGTGCACGCGAGGCCTCAGCAAGCACTTGACAGCTGCCCACATCCACTGCTGAAATTGTGCACTTCCCCCTTCTGCATTAACAGTGGCTGCCATTGTTACAGAAGGGGGGGGAATGTGATTTCCAGAGCCTTGGGAAGTGCTTAGCAGTGGCCTACACTTGCTGTTGGGGGCACCAAACTGGGGGCCAGACACGGGGTGGAGGGTCTGTTGGCCCAGTCAGGTGTTCACAACAACTTTTCTCAGAGGAGGCATCCAGAACAGGGCCTTATATGTTGAGAGTAGCATATGGGTTGCTTCATGCCACAAGAGACACTCCATCAGGTATCCTATGGTCTAGTTAAGATAGCTGCCACCACACCAGAGTTTATACAGACAGCATTAAATTCCCCTCTCCATTGCAAAACAGCAGATAAAAATGAGGCAATGAGGTAAAAAAGAACAGCCAATCCTGTCATTCTCCTAGCAACTCCATCCTCACCCACCAATCACAATGATGCTAGCTAATGTTGTCCCTGCTTTAGCTGTGCATGGAAGGCACCAATCAACACATGACAATGGCAGGAATCCTGAAATAATGTAATGGAGACTATCCCACTCTCAATACACAAGCATGCCTCCAGGAGGAGTTCACAGCAACCCCCCCCCCCCGAGATGTACGGCAATTTCATCTCAATTCAGTAAACATGAAAACTGGCTCTGTAAGCGCTCCTGAACATGAATACAAGTGCAATTTGGGTGGGAAACTCATGTATTCCTGAGCTTGTGATTGCATTTTCATACTTTCCTCATTGAGTGGGAAAATATACAGTTGGGTAAGTTCATGTCAAAAACAAACTGAATGAAATTCTCACCAATCTGCACTGGCAAAATTCAATAGGTGCAGCTATTCCTAGCACGAAAGTGGGGGTATGTTGTAGCTGTCTGCTATGTCGCTGTTAAAAATGACAGGCTCAGAAAAAAGAGCTGGTAACCCTAATATAGCACCAAAAAGATGGCTGAATAGAAAGGGAGACGTTCCATACCATTTCTTCATCAGTTTGCTTTTTTTAAAAAAAAAATTGCACAAAAACAAGTATGCATTTCCATGCATCTTATTGTACCCACTTAGATTCATACATGTGAACATTTCCCCCTATTGTTAACATTTTTGCAAGCAATTTTCCTTAAAATATGCCTTCCTGTATACAATATTCTGTAATCTACACATTTTTGTATGCATTTTTAAATTGGAGAACCACATTGCAAAATTTGGAGAAAACTAAAGAATAATTGCATTTCAGTTCATGGATTTGGTCAGGAAGTGCAAATTTGATTGGTCTATCTTGAGATGCATCATAAAAATCCCCCCAGTGCCTACCGGAAAGCCCATAATAGTAAACAATCCAACAGATGATCCAATGTTCTGACTTCCTGTAAGGCACCTTCACATGTTTAGGTCTTGAGCTCAAGCCTCCCACCAGGGAAAGCAACACCATAAATACAAAGACCCATGATAGGAATTTTGAAGTCTCCTGTTGACCCCCATTCCACTGACTATAACCTAGGACCCCATTACCCAGTACTGAAGAAATTCTAAATGGAGCTGTAGCTTAGCAGAAGAGCACATACAAGAGGCTCTAGGTCCTGTCTCCAGCTACAGACTCCCAGGAGAAATGGTTGGAAAAAGCCAAACACACCTAAGGCAGTGAAATGCTATAGTCAATCAGAATGACTGGCAGATGGATCAATTGCCTCACCATGAAACCTCTCTACTGTGACATTTTCTCTCTACTGAATAATCACAGCTAGTCCCCACAATCAGGAAAAAAAGAAGCTAAGCCAGAATTCATGGCTTCTAGGCATGCATAAGCCCTAGCAACTCCTTATTAACCATTGCATGTGGCAATGTTTTGTAGCTCTGCCAATTGAGATTTGGTTAATAGTCTCCAAACATTAGCCAGATACTTGTTGCTTATTACTATATATCAGTATTCACATTTAGTGAACATTCTCTCCCCATGCACACCTTTTGGTGATTTGGGCATGAAGGTGCCATTTTCCAAGATTTTCTCTCCCCCCCCCCTTTTTTAGGCATTTTATGCTTTTCAGAAGAACCTCATAAAACTATTTGCTTAAAAAGATTAAAACAGCCAATATAAGTAAAAGTATGAAGACAAAGCAACAAAGAAATTGTAAGCACCCTCAGTTAGAACTCTCTCACACACACTAAAAAGCCTGAGTAAATCAAAAGGTCCACCCAAAGATAATTGAGCTGACACCAGGTAAGAGCATTCCCATGATGGGGCACCACAACAGGAGAGGACCATTAAATACCCCACCTGCCCTGCCTCAGATGGGAGGACAACCTTTAGAAGGACCCTTGATTAGTACATTAATACCCTCGCAGGTTCATGTGGCACCTTAATATGCAGGCTTTGCCAAAAGCTGGCATGGAAGTTGAGAATGGCAGTGAACTGTATTGGTAAAAATGTGGGGGGGTTTGTAAAATATTAGAGGTGGCAAATTTCCTTTATATCCTGAACATTCAGCACTGCCCTTTTCAACTCTCTTTATGAATTAAGAGGTCATCAATAGGTCAGCAAGGATTAGGGTAACTAGAACACTATGGCAGGATCTACACTACTACTTTAAAATGGTTTAAAATAGTTTTGACAATTGTTGGGGCCCAGGACACACTCCATATACAGTTTTCAAAACGTTTTCAAAGTGTTATAGCCTCCTTCGTGTAGATCTGGCCCATAATTCTATAGAATTCAGCAGATCATCCCTCAAAGCAAATTGGGTGAACATTCATACCCCAAGGAAAAATGTGTTACCTTTTCCGCACACACAAAATAAAAGCTTATACAGCTGCTTTGATGGAAGGAGTTTTACTCAGAATGCACATCTTTGTGGATAAAAGGAGAGCTAGTGTGGTGTATTGGCTAGAGTAAAAGCCTTTGTATGGTGCTGAATCTAGGAGCCATTACATCTCAATGAGTAAGCAAGTGAGGAACCATCACGCCTACAAGCATCCCCACTCCCCAGCACATTGTTAAGTTCATTAACAATGTGCTGGGAACAAAATGTCTTATTCAAACAATGTCACCAGGGTGCTTCCTGTGGCACACAAATAAACCTAATATGAACGATATACCAGAAGCGTATAATATTACATGCACCCTTCACTGCCCCTTAGCAATGTATTATAGAGGAAAGTTGAATCTGCTATGGCTGCCAGAAATCCATGCCTTCTTGTATGCACTGTTAGTAAACATAGAGCCTTGGCATAGGTTTCCATTTCTGATAGTGGAAGGAGGTATGGCCTACAATCTGGATTTGTGATGGTACTTAACCCTCTCAGATGTGGAGCGAAAGGCTTCATATTCTGAACAAAAACATAAGAGCAGCTGCTGAATGGGTCCCTGCCAGTAGGGAAAGTATCCTGTTCTGCTTTCTCCTGGAAGAATCCTCTTCTCTGCTTTATGTCATTGAAGACTTCGATCAATGAGGATTACTTTTACAGTGCATGCTGCCTTTTATTATACACTAATGCACTAATGGTACTGTATCATCTTTTCTTGTCCTCGGGCAGCATTGGGGACTCAGAGCTATCGAGACATAAATTAGATGTGAAACTTGGAGGCAAAGCTAAGCAGAGGGAAGGAATAAATATAAAATTCTGAACAGAAGACAGATGAGTCCAGCGAGCCATAACAGCTCCAAGAAAGGAGAAGGAACTCTCTCTCTCTCTCTCTCTCTCTCTCTGTGCATGTGTGTGTTTTAAAGCACCAGAGAGTGATTAGGACCACAAGGCACAAGGTAGCCCAGGTACATATGCTATAGACATGGCTAAAGCACAATTTGCCAGTCACATGCAGGAAGTTCAAGCATGGCTGCAGGCATCGACTGGATGATAAGGAATAGAAATTAAATTAAAATAAAACCTCTACTGTACATATGCACTTAGGGAACCAGATTTGATCTGGCTCAGATTATTACGTTACCTAATCATACATATTATTTTGGTTGAACAGTTTCTTGTACATAACCCAATAGACTGACCAGAAGGGAAAGAATAATTTAACGGCCCAATATCTTATTGATTGTGTCACTAATGTTTACCCAGTTCATTCTAGTCTTGTGACAACTCTAGCACATATGGATGTAAGTAGCACTGGGAAAGTAACAATGCCAGCAAGGAGTAGGATTATAGGAATACCCTTTTTTAGTCTTTTGGCTTATAAATGTCACTCATCTAGTAACATCTACAAAAATATGTACGTGTTTGCATTTTACCGAATAACTTGGCCATAGTACAAACAAATGTGCATTCATTGTTCCTATATTTAGATTTTCTCCCTGCTGCTGTTTGTTCTTGCAGTTCTGTGTCTTAACACTCCTAAAAATATGAAAGACTATAAACTAGAAATGTGTTTAATATTATTTCAAAAAAGTTTCTTTGTAATACTGTTGGTCCCCCCCTTAATAATTAAGACAAAGTGGCAAATTCATAGTTATTGCCAAAACTATTTTTTCTTATGCTCAGAAATAATTAGGGGTGTGCACGGACCCCCCGGATCGGATCGGGACCCGGATCGGGACCTCCAATTTTGTCCCGGACCGGTTCGGACAAAATCGGAGGCCCCCCGGACCGGATCGAGTCCGATCCCGACCCAAAAATCGTACATTTTTGGATCGGCCGCCATTTTTTTCCCCATAGACTTGCATTGCAATGCAAGTCTATGAGGAAAAAATGGCGGCGGGTGGGTGAGGGGGGGCCTAACTCCCTCCCCCCCCGGGGCCGTCCGCTGTGGACGGCCCCGGCAGGTAAGCCCCCTCCCCCGCGCTCCCTACCCCCCCTGGGGCCGCCCGCTTCCATCCGCTGGCGCCCGCGGGCGCCAGCAGATAGAAGCGGACGGCTCCGGGGGGGGGTAAGCCCCCTTCCCCGCCACTGCTTACCTTCTCGGCCCGTCCGCTCCCGTCCGGTGCCGGCGGCTACTACCAGCGGGCTCTGCGGCCTACTCTCGAGTAGCGCCCGGGTGATGACATCACCCGGCGCGCCACTCTGGAGCAGGCCGCGGAGCCTGCTGGGAGTAGTAGGCGCCGGCGCCGGACGGGAGCCGCCGGGCCGGGAAGGTAAGGGCACCCCTCCCCCCTCCGCGCGCCCCCTCCTCCCCTCCACGCACCCCCTCCTTACCTTCCCGGCCCGGCGGCTCCCGTCCGGCGCCGGCGCCTACTACTACCAGCAGGCTCCGCGGCCTGCTCTAGAGTAGCGCGCCGGGTGATGACATCACCCGGCGCGCCACCCTAGAGCAGGCCGCGGAGCCTGCTGGGAGTAGTAGGCGCCGGCGCCGGACGGGATCCGCCGGGCCGGGAAGGTAAGGGCCCCCCTCCCCCCTCTGCGCGCCCCCTCCTCCCCTCCACGCACCCCCTCCTTACCTTCCCGGCCCGGCGGCTCCTGTCCGGCGCCGGCACCTACTACTACCAGCAGGCTCCGCGGCCTGCTCTAGAGTAGCGCACCGGGTGATGACATCACCCGGCGCGCCACCCTAGAGCAGGCCGCGGAGCCTGCTGGGAGTAGTAGGCGCCGGCGCCAGACGGGAGCCGCCGGGCCGGGAAGGTAAGGGCCCCCCTCCCCCCTCCGCGCGCCCCCTCCTCCCCTCCACGCACCCCCTGCTTACCTTCTCGGCCCGTCCGCTCCCGTCCGGGGCCGGTGGCTACCACCAGCAGGCTCCGCGGCCTGCTCTAGAGTAGCGCGCCGGGTGATGACATCACCCGGCGCGCCACCCTAGAGCAGGCCGCGGAGCCCGCTGGTAGTAGCTGCTAGTGCCGGACGGGAGTGGACGGGCCGAGAAGGTAAGCGCCCCCCTCCTCCCCCCCCGCTGTCCACTTTCATCGGCGGGCGCCCGCTGGCGCCCGCCAATGGAAGCGGCGGTGGGCGCCAGTGGGCGCCCGCCAATCCGCCGATCCGCCGAACCGGTTCGGAGCCTTTTCGGACCGGTTCGGATTGGATCGGCCGATCCAGCTGCGGGATCGGAAATCGGATAATTTATCCGATTTCCCACTGGACCGGACTCGGAGCGTGGATCGGTCCGATCCAGTGCACATCCCTAGAAATAATATTTTTGTAAGAGACAAAATGATCTCTTCTGTAATTGTGATTCTGCTCAAAAGACCATACCAATTTACCTGAAGAAATATGTGCCTCTGAGAAGCAAAATCAGGCTTAAGTTTCAGGCAGAAATATATGCATATTCCGAGGCCAGATCTACACCAAGCAGGATATAACACTTTGAAAATGTTTTGAAAACTGTATATGGAGTGTGTCCTGAGCCCCAACAGTTGCTGCTACTGTTATAAACCGTTTTAAAGCGGTAGTGTAGATCCTGCCCCAATCTGTCTGTCTGTGCCCCCAATTGCAACAAAAATTACAAATACAAATAGGTTGCATTTGGACACCACGATAGTCAATGATGGGTTAACAGTAAAGTCACAGTTGGTTATTTGGGGGGTAATCTCAAACGATCAGAGAAATAACCAAACACGAGTTATAAGCAACTGTGTGCATTTATAAGTTATAAGCAACTGTGAGTGGATTATTAATCCATGGTGCATTGACTAAGAGCCTGTCTACACTACTGCTTTAAAATGGTTTATAACAGTTTTAAACCGGTTAATAACTGTTATAAACCATTTTAAAGCAGTAGTGTAGATAGGCTCTCATCCTCTACCCTCCTCCTCCTTTCAGTTATCTGTAGCTAATGAAAATAACCAACAGTGTCCTCCACACGACATGATAACAAACGGTAGTTGTAATAATCCACTCTGCATATCATTGGTTATTTGCATGGGTTATTTTGGCAAAATAGTCCATCATGGGTTAAAAAAACCCAGACATGACATGATAACCCATGGTGGGCTAAATAACCCACCGTGGATTATTTAACCCATTGTGGGTTATGGTGTCATTTGAACTCAGTCAGTAAGAATCAAGCTGGGAGAGGAGCTTCTGGAGATTGTTAGATCAAGTGGAGCTATGAACTATAGGGAGGCTTATAGTGGAAACAGGCTATTACATCCCATAATATCTAGATTATGAGTTGCCTTATGTCCAAGGGATGGGAAATGTGGCAAAAAAAAAGCAATCAGAATACTTTTTGAACAGTCTTCAAAAGATGTAATAGCATGTCTCATATGTAATATTTATAAACTTACAGCTACTGAATTATCCAGTGACTTGAGTTGAGATACAGAGGCATGTTCTATTGAATTCAGTAAGACACAAGTATCTGTCTGTGTGGCTGAATCCTATTCATTTTAATTAAATATGGATTGCCCACAAGTTTCTCTAGAGCAAGGGTGCACAGCTTTTTCAGTCTCAAGGGCCACATGTAATGCTGGCTTGGAGGTCAAGAGCTGCGCGGACATGCACACATATGAACAGCCACCAGCCATCCAGAAAAGTATCTTTATTTCCTCACTTCTAGATGGGTAAGGATTCCTGCAAGAGGCAGTAGACAATGCAGGAAATGGAGAAACTGCTTGTGGTGATGGTGGTGTCAGGGCAGAGAATTTGGCACTCTTGGGGGCTGCAGAAAAAGCCTTGAAGGGATACATATGGCTCCCAGGCTGCCGGTTGAGCACCCCTGCTCTAGATTGTGCAACATCACTATTAAAGAATGAAGAAAAGTCTTCTTATAACATAGTATATTGCATAGAGGATGCAAACATTTGTCTGTGTTTACTGAGATGGAAAAGCTTCACAAAAGGGTATGATAATAAGGTACTCCAACACATTTGTGTTTCCATAGAAACATATGACCATTCACTGCTGTCCTCACCTCTGACAGAAATGATGTATACTCATCTTTCTTCAGTCACAGGCAAAGGTGTGTGTCCATGGAAACCTGAAAAGGAAAACATGAAATGACAAAGTGAGTAAAATCCCTCTTAAGAGCACGAGCAGAACATGGACATATTCCTTGTCAACTTCCATCCCTGTCTGTGAAAAAGTCATGTTACGCACCAAGAAATTCAACCACAAAATAAATGCCACAGTATATAATATTCCAATTTTTCATTACAGACGTTTTCTTCTTACAACCACAGACAAGATCAGTAAGAGGAGGATGCCAAAGCTGCATATCTGATTTGATAACTGTTATTATTGACATTCTTGGATTGACTGTGGCCATTTGTTGTTACTATTATGTTTTAGTTCATTGTTCTGGAACACCAGATACAGGCACACATCCAGTGTTCAACTTCTCAAATGATTAAAAAAATTAAACTCAAACCCACCTGGGAATGTTATTGACTGAAACATTTCCCACTTAAACCCTAATACTGAATATTGATGATGCCCCTTTCTATCTTGAATTCCTTTGGCTTTACCTGATCTACCCAGAGTTAGACTGATTTGGGTGCTGATGACACCCAAATATATTTCTCTATGCCTTCGACAACATCGTCAGCTAAGGATAGTGTGTCTCCTCTGAATGAATGCTTGGAAGTGGTAATGGGCTGGATGAGGAAAAACAAACTGAAGCTGAATCCAGACAAGATGGAGGTGCTTGCTGTCAAAGGCCACAACCTGGGTTTGGAGGTGTTTCAACCAGTTCTGGATGGGGTTACACCCTCCGAAAGACTGTGTTTGCAGCTTGGGGGTACTCCTGGATCCATCGCTCCAAATGACAGCCCAGATAGATGTGACGGCCAGGAGTGCCTACTATCAGCTTCAGCTGATACGTCAGCTGTACCCCTTCCTAGAGTTGGAAGACCTAAGGATGGTAGTGCACGCACTTGTAACTTCGAGGCTCGACTTCTGCAATGCGCTGTACATAGGGCTACTTTTGTGCCTAGTTCGGAAACTTCAACAAGTTCAAAATATGGCAGCAAGGTTGGTCACCGGTACACCTAGTACTGGCTGCCAATTAATTTCCTGGCAAAGTATAAAGTGTTGGTTATTACCTTTAAAGACCTACATGGTTTGGGTCCAGGTTACCTGCAGGATCGCCTTCTCCTGTATAATCCGCCCCACTCACTCAGGTCCTCTGGGAAGAATTTACTTCAATCAGCCAGAACTAGGCTGACGAGTGTTACCCAGAGGACCTTCTCTTCTGCTACTCCCAGACTGTGGAATGGCCTGCCGGAGGAGATTCGACAAATGAGCAGTCTTCCTGAATTTAAGTTGGCCATGAAGACTGATCTCTTCCAGCAGGCCTACCCAGTTGAATTTTAAGATGTTTTTAATAATGTATTAGTTTTATTTGTTTTAATGTTTTATCTATTTTATGGTCTTTGTGTTTATATTTATTGTTGTTCCCCGCCTCGATCCAGAGGGAGAGGCGGGTTATAAATAAATAAATAAAAATATTATTATTATTGTTATTATATATATATATATATACACATACACATAGCTTGTTCTGGATGGGGTTGCACTCTTTTTGACAGATCAGGATTACAAGTGGGGAGAGGTGCTCCTGGATCAAGGATTGAAGGCTTGAATGGCTCGTGTGGCCTGGCCTGCCTTTCCCCAGCTTCAACTGGTGCACCAATTATGCCCCTTCCTTAAGAAGGCAAATTTGACTTCAGAGATCCATGCTACACTTGACGCTGGCTCTGGATGTATGTTTACTAGGGGTGTGCATCGGATCGGATCCGATCCACGATCCGAATCCGATCCGACCCAAAATTGGGAAAATCCGATCCGATCCGATCAACCTCCGATCCGATCCGATCCGATGAGGTCCGATCCGGATCGGACGCCATTTTGAATGCTTTTTCCCATAGCCAAGTATTGTTTTACAAAAACACCTATAACTTTTCATTTTTAAAGATAGAAGGATGAAACTTGGGCAAATTGTAGACTGGTTAGGGATAGTTATCTGTGAGAAATTTCAGAAAGATTGGTGCATGCATTTTGTGGCAATTAATTTTTTAATAAATACCCAGGAATGCTTATAACTTTGTCATTTTTAAAGTTACACACATGAATCTTTGCCACATTGTAGGCGGTACCTTGGGACCTAAGTGTGTGAAATTTCAGAAACATAGGTGCTTGCCTTGTGTGGCAATTAATTTTAGAAAAATGGGTAGTGGTGGGGTAAATACAGTTACGCCTCCCACTTTTTTATTTTTAAAGATACAAACAGGAAACATGGGCACATTACAGGTAACACTTGCCTTGATATGTGTGTAAAATTTCAGAAAGCTAGGTGCTTGCCTTGTGTGGCAATTAATTTTTGAAACAATGTGGAAAGAAACACCTATAACTTTGTCATTTTAAAAGTTAGAAGTCTGAACATTGCTCACTTTGTAGATGGGTTAGGGGTAGATATGTGTCAGAAATTTCAGAATGATAGGTCCAGGCATTTGATGGCTATGGAATTTTTAGATTAAATGTTTCAAAAAAATTTCCACAGAGGCCCGGTCTTCCCCTCCTTCCCCTCCCGCTTCCCGCGAAGAAAAGGAAACACTCTCTCGTCTCGATCCCTTTGATCCTTGCTAGTATCCATTACAGGGCTCATGTCTGCTTTCCTACTTTCACTTTTTACTCAAGCAGAACGGCTGAGCCTAGCTGAGTTTTGCAGCCATGCGTGCAAGGAAGGATCACTCTCTCTCGATCCCTTTGATCCTTGCTAGTATCCATTACAGGGCTCGTGTCTGTTTCCTTTTCTCACTATAGTCATTGCAGTGAACATTCTACTAACATCTCTATTTTGTGACATGTGAAGCAGCTCTAAGACGAACACTGACTGAGAATCATTTGGATTAACAATTTACAAATCCTGCCTGTTTCACACTAGTCAGATTTAATGACAACCTGCTTATGATCATCAGTCAATTGACCTAATTTTACAATTAGAGAAAGGAAGTATAAGCTGGAAAACTGTTAGGAACTAGTGATCTGCAGAGATTGCATTTAAAATGGAATAGCCACTGATGAAGATTTCCATTGATTAAAGGTTCATTGCAGGTTTTGACAAGTTCACAAATGAATGCATCTTTAAATTAGTTTTCATGGACACCTGGCTGAGAAGTGGAGAGCTAGTAAAACAGTGTTTATTTCAAAGCATGTATTGGATATTTCTAATGGTGGCTTTCCATTTGCAACACGTGTTCAGAATTTGTGCATGAGAACAGGCAGAGGAAGAAGGAGAGAGAGGGGGTGGGGGAGAGAAAGAGATGTTATTTGAAGCAAAGTTTGCATTAGGTTTACAACAAGGTTTGTTTGCTCTAAAAAACAAAGGGATGTGTCTAGTTATCCTCTGTTCATAATTTGATGCGTAGGTGTTTTATTATTGGTAGTAAGAGTTCAGGAGTTCACAGGCCTAATAAAATAAGCATCTTGCACTTAAAGTATGCAGAATCCATACCTGGCAGTGAAGAAATTGAGAAGATAGCAGTGAATTTTTCTATAGAACAGTAAGGGAGGCTGAATAACAGAAGCCATGCCTCTGGCAGCATCTTCTTGTAATTCATATACATTTTCCTTAGAACAATCTAGCAGGGTTAAAGCTTAGTAATATCCCACAAGCCAACAAGGCCACAGATTATTTATGGGTAAGTTGTAATTCCAGTATTTTAATGATACACAACAGATGTTTTTAAGCCTTCCTCCTTTTACTCTTTGACCTAATTTTGATGGTGGTCTTCATAGGGAACCCAGCACTAGCCCAGAGTTTATTCCTGAATGTAATTTAGGAGCATGTAATCCTATCGACAGAATTGCACAGAGCATCTGTAACTAAGGTTTATTGAGATTTTGGTCTGATAAATCCGCAGCAGGATTGAAGGATAGTATGGGAAAGAATATTTAAATGACTCAATATAAAAATAGTTATCATTATACATTTAATTATGAAAAGGATAGTTTTGCAGATATTAATTACAGTCTGTTACACAGTTGTTCTTCTTGCTTCTTATGAAAGAAAAACATGTTCTAATTCAAGTAAATTCAAAGGAGCAATATTGGGAGCGAGTTTATTGACCTAATTTATACAGGTAAACTTAGATGGGTACTGTAGTCCCCCCACCTTAAAACTAAGCTTCTGAGCAAAGCCTGAGAGCTTATTTGAAATGGTGAAAGTTTTGTTTCTCATTGGTTTATACGCAATTCCTTGTTTTGCATACAAAGGAAATTAGAACTACAAATGGAAGAGGAAAAAATATAAACAGAAGAATATGCGTATGTGTGTGCTATTTTGTCCGCTTCAAATATCAACTACTTTGTCGACTCCCAATCCACAAATTACCTACATCACACCTAATTTCCCCCCCTGGTTTGCCTCCACACTTTTTTACCATCGCGTCAAGCTTATGATCCCTTTCGCTCCTTCGCTATTCCACTCCACCCCACCCCTCCCCTCCCCCCTCTCTTTCTCCCTCCAGTCAGGTCCTGTCTGTCAGATGAGTTCTTCAACCAGACCGCCTTTCTGCCAGGTAAAAATGGAATGACCCTTTAGTCTGGCTCTTTGGGGGCATCGAGGGAGTACAATTTTGTCTCTGCAGAGATTCAGGCATTGTATGATTTAAAATAATAATAATAATAATAATAATAATAATAATAATAATAATAATACGCTTTTGAGCCTGGAATGCAAGTTTTGGGTTTTATATTGAGGCTTGGAGCTGGCTGCTGGGAGAGATAGCTTTTCCCTGCCAGGACCTGATGCAATCTATTCAAGCCCCCAGTTCCTTTAAAACTACATGGAGGTGTAGGGCTCATTAAATGCACTTAGGGAAAATAACTCAGTCTTTTAGTATTCTAGGAAAGGCTGGGGAAGAGGCGAGGTGTCAGCAGGACAGGCACAACGTCATGTGAATACCGTGCTGCAAATCCACACACCAAGCATGGTGAGAGTGCACTAAATCGCTGGTATGATGGAGCTCATAGACACAGATAAAATCACATCCCACAACAGATAGCCAGACATGAAAGTACCTTTTTTATTAATGGGTGGTGTAGGAAAGTGTGATAGATCCTTGGACAGAGACCTATCCTGCATCTGAAGAGCTGTGAAAGCAGGCCATTGACCTTTCTTTCTGTCTGTGCATGATTTATAAGAAATTATTTTCTAAGATGGATGGTTTTAAGAAAAAATGCACACACACATACACACACACAGGCACTGGATCTGCAATAGTATACCATGTGTGTTTGCTCATAGTGTGGAAGAACTCTACATTCACAACCTCTCCGCCGCTTACCAGTCCTCTTTCAACGTGGCTGTTTTCTTTTTTCTTTCTTTCATTCTTTCATGTGTGCCACTCCATAGTCTAATTGAAGTATGCAAAGAGGCAACAGAACTCTTATAGCCCAACACTTACTGTCACAGGCAGCTTGGCTTGCTCTGTGCTAGAAGGCTAGTCTCTGGCCCTTTCCACACCAGGCAAAATGCCTGGGATGGACCCCAGCTGCTCCCTGTGACTCCACATGACGCACAGGGAGTACCGGGGGTGGGGGTGGTCACAGGATTTTTCCTGGTTCCCCAGAACTAGAAAAAATCCAAATTGTTCCACAGTCCCAGGAACTTCCTGGGACCGTGGAAGAATGTGCCTGCCTGCCCCGGTTCTGCTGTGCTTACTCGTGAGTAAGCATGACAGAACCAATGGCCATAGAGCTGCACCACATAGCTCCATGGTAGGGTGACCAGATAAAATCCAGGTCAGGGCTCATGTAGCTTTAACAGTTGTAGAGAAAAGGGAATTTCAGCCAGTGTCATTTGTATGCAATTAGTTCCTGGTGAAATTCCCTCTTCATCACAACAGTTAAAGTTGCAGGGGCCCTGCCTTCTTTTGTATATGTTTGCTCTAGTATAGTGCCTACACCTTTAACTGTTGTGATGAAGAGGGAATTTCACCAGGAACTCATTGCATACAAATAACACTGGCTGAAATTCCCTTTTCTCTACAACTGTTAAAGTTACATGAGACCTGACCTGGATTTTATCTGGTCAGTCTACTCCGTGGCCATCAGGAGAGGGGGGGGGGCATCACATTCGCCATCCCCAGGATTGCAGGGGGAGGGGTTGCGATGATGCGTGGGTTCCCCCCAGTACTTACAGGTGCACTAGATTGCCGCTGTTCCTCTTTGAAAAGAAAACACAAAATGGCAGGCGTGACGTCCGATGACCCGGGATGTCGTGCCCTGATGTGTACTGAATGGGAGGTGGTATTCACATTTGAAATTTGGACTGTAAGATGTAGAAACATCCCATTTCAGGCCTTTGTAGTAATCAGTGAAGACAGGTGTCTGGGGGAAGAGGAAATGTGTCTCATTACCAAAGAGACCAGCATGATGTTCCTTTGCTAGTTGGACCTAAATGAGGATGAACATTCAGATGTGTATCCACATTCCATCCCAACTAGTCATGCAAAACTATAAATAGAGTTGGATTGAGGCAAACCTTGCCAAGTAGTGTTTGGAAGCAATGAAATCACCAGTATGGCAAGACAGGGAGCATTGGTCAAGTTGTCAGCACAACAGGGATGTGTTTCCTTTCCCCCTTCAGAATAAGGCAGTGAGAGGACTTTGTTTGCCCTCAGTGATGTTGTCCCATAGTGAAATCAAATCAAATCCGTTCATTGCAGTCTATGGCCAGACTGAGAAAAAAAACAAGGCATACAAGATATGTAGTTAAATCTGATTAGCTATATGGTGTTGTGATATCATCATGGTCAGTATGTGACCCTTGATTGGCTGCGATCACAGGGGGAGGACAAATAATTTTAAGTTAAAAATAAGAAAGAAACATGCTCAGTGAAACAATATGCGTGAACAAGTGTTATATAATGCACAAAGAATGGAAGAATGGGTGTGTGCTGCCTTTTTTGTTTCTAAGTTTTTGCAGACCTTTTTCTCATTCCCTCCATTTTTGGTGCGCCACTACTCCGAATATTCAAAAAGCACTGCGTAAATGATAAGTATTAAAATGTTACATGAGGGACACACACACACACACACACACACTACAGAAACCTGAGTACAGCTGCACCTATGCTTGATATAACCAAGAGAGACAGGAAGAGGTCAGCTAGCATGTCAAGCTCAAACAAACTTTCCTAACACTTGTCAACACAGGTGTGACAAGAGTGGCATGCACATTTATACCACATTAACGTCTGTTAACACAGTACTTCACAAAAAAAGCAAGAAGCAAAAAATGAAGACCCTCTAAGAACCCGTGTGATTATATCTGACATCTTAGAAAATATTTGTCAACTTCAGTCATTGTCCTGTGCAGAGTATGCATTTCACGGATGAGAAGCAATGTACCACAGTAACTGGCAAAGGAAAAGGGGTGGGGTGGAATGAACACAAATCTGGGCTAAAAGTGTATGTTGAATTTGTTTGTTCATTTGTTTTCACGTCTATCCTTTTACCTGATGAAGGCACAGGTCACAAGAATAGAAATGGTGCCATTGAATGTCTGCAGATTTACTCACTAGTTTTTCCCTCACTCTTCCTCTTTCTCTCACATACTTTTCAGCTGATTCTGTGTTAGGTCATGCTTTTCGGACATCATGCATGCATCCATTCTTAGGCCATCCATATAAAACACTTATTAGATGACATACTTATAGATATAACAGATGGTTTCAATATCAGTGGAATGAAGCATTGAAGAACTAGGGGAGAATGCCTCTGTTTTATTACAGGAGCCGATGCGGTGGAAATGTTTGGTTTTGTTCCAGAAACCTTGCCGTAGTAGTCAGACATTATCAGTCAGAAGCAATAAAAAAGAATGACCCCCTCACATACACCCCTATAAAAGAGAACTGATCGAGACTTGATGACTCATTGTCATTTCTTCAAAACATTTTCTTTTATTGCACTATGCTGTTCATACAATACTGAGGAACATCCCTTTAAAATCCTTTCCAGACACAACACAATTGATTTTAAAGTATAGCTAGCTAATCAAAGGAGGGATTGGCTCCAAGAAAAAAAAAAGGTAGACTTTTTGTATATTTAAGGATAGGTTTTGCTATGATAATGAGGCATGATGCTGGTATGTTTTGTTCATTTGTGTTTTAGCTGGTAGGTCTTATGGTTTGGGTGGAATGCAGATTTCATACTTTGGCATTTAAAAAAGAGAGAGAGAGAGAGAGAATGTGCTTTCTATATTTCAGGAAATCAAATTGATAGAACAAAAGTTTTGTATTTGGTGTGCATTCTGTACTCCCACACTCTACACCTCTGATGCAATTTACTACTGAAACAAGCATGAGATGTGATTTTTTCCCCTTCCAGCCTAATATGGCATGTTTGTCAGTAGGGTGCCACCTTGTACTACTTGGGTTGGTAATTGTGTTACACCTGTATAGAGTCAAGCCTAGGGATGTCAGGAAATCCATAATGGAATCAAATGATTTTGGAGTTTTATGAATCTGACCCACGGATTTTGCAGCAAACTGGCTTTTCCCTAATTGGGCAGACTTGTGGACCATTTTCCTAACTTTCTGGAATATTATGCAAATTTTCTGCATTTTCACAAGCCTAAATTTGCACAAGTACGAATTTGCGCAAGAGCAAATTTGCACAAATTTGGAAACAACAACAACAAAAAAATCCAATTCCATGGATGAATGAACAATGGAATGATAGGTGCCTGACAATCCATGAAATGCAGACAGAACAGATTTTACACAATCTGTACACCTTTAGTCAAGTCTGGGTACTGGGCTTAAGGGACTCACACCTGTCTTTGATACAGCTGTGTAATTCCTATTAACTAGAAGGACCAAATTCAATGTAGATGCAAGATTTATTATAGATTTGACTGACTTCATCACCTCTTTAATGATACAGCAACTACTTTTTTTTAAGCATGAACTCTATGGGCTAGAAGGCTTTGTTGGTACACTTAATGACCTTATAAATTTACTCTGAACTTTCCTGTCTTGAAAAAAGTTGAATTATTGAAGCCTCTCCTTAAAGGTAACAAGCTGAAGTGGACAGTTGTGTTTGGCAACACACATTCTTGTTTGGGCCTGAGGAAAAACTAGAAAGCAAGAGTTATAGGCCCAGAGAGGCTCATGGTACATTACAGGTCACACACTGCAGTCAAAGCTTTTATATCATCTGAAATGCAATACATTTTTACTGAAACAGTTCATGTTCTTGTTTATTACAGTTGCTGCTTTTTCCAGCTTTGTCCTGCAGGCCTAACACAGAGAAATTAGGAACTTAGGAAGCAGTCCTACATTGAGTCAGGCTGTCGATACATTTAGCTCAGTATTATCTACAATAGGGGTGGCCCTCCAGATTTTTGACCTACACCTCTGGCCAGCATAGCCAGAAATGAGGGATGCTGGGAGTTGTTCGCCAAAACATCTGGAGGGCCACAAGATGCCCACCCTAGGTCTGCCCTGACTTGCAGTGGCTCTCCAGGGTTTCAGACAGGGTTCTTTCCTAACCCTAGCTGAAGATGCTGGGATTGAACCTGGGACCTTCTACATGCAAAGCAGGTGCTCTACCACTGAGCAATAGTCCTCCCCCAATTAAACAAATTGACCTTTCTAGGCCACTTATATCAGAGCTGGGCAATCCATTCCTCTCAGACTACCCTCTGCAAGTGATAAGGATACTTGAGAGAGCGCCTTCTCTCCTATCAACCTGCCCAGTCACTGAAGTCACTGGAGGGCATGCTCCTGGTGGTCCTTTGGAGTCCACCAGGGGAAGAGCCTTCAGTGTGGTGGCCCCCATCCTATGGAATTCCCTGCCTCTGGAGGTCAGGCAGGCACCAACTTTGTATTCCTTTCGGCACCTCCTGAAAACGTTGTTCCAGGAAGCCTTACCCTAATGACCACCTGCGGGTTTATTGCACTTTTGTTTCTTTTAAAAAATGTATTTTATTGTGTTTTCATTGTGTTTTTATTTTTTTATTTGAGTTGTCCTCCGGTCTGAAATTCCTGAATGTGGAGTGGTATATAAATATTGTAAATATATAAATAAATAAGTTCAGACATCTAGCAAGATTGATCTGTTCCTCCCCTAACATCCCACTAGACACACACACACACACACACACACACAGAGAGAGAGAGAGAGAGAGAGAGAGAGAGAGAGAGAGAGAAGTGGTGGCCCTGTCCCCTTTAGACTCTGGTCCCACCCATCACCGGGTTCAGCCCAGCCTGCCACTGGCAAGGAGAACCAGTCAGAAAAAATGGAATCCCAACCCTGACTTATATCCATGCTAGGAAAAATATCACATGCTCAATTTCGTAGTTCCAGGCTGCTGTTCTAGAAACAAGGCCAGTAAAAAAGGTGGCAAGTTTACAAATCATTGAAAGATCAGACTTTTAGTGATGTGATATACATGCAAGTGCAGACTGACCATTTCGGATGAAGCTATGTTCCAAAAGTGAGATCAGAAATGTCGTAAAACAGAGATACTCAGTTAAAATATCTGGCACTTTTTACAGGAAGGAAGAAAAGTTCCACGACCCCTATTCTCTAAATTATCTTCAAGCAACTCTCCAGTCTGCACTCTAAGACAGCCTTGACCCTCCTGCATCTCTTTCTGATCCCTCATACACAGTGACAATTTACATGATTCAATCAAGGCAATAAATTGGATAGATTACTTTAATAAATGTCTCAGTTCTGACCATGACTTCAACACACTGATGACATTCACAAAAGATCAAAAGGTTCTGCAGTAGCCTAGTTTTAGTCATTTGTTTAATCATTACTACCGCTCTATCTCCCTTTAATGTCTCTTATGGTTTACTTTGCAAACACTCCCTCCAGTGCCTAGGAATAGGATGAAAAAATAATGCTGATATATGCATGAATTTCCTTCACATCTGAGTACAATGCAGGTGGCTAGGAATACCAATTTTAAAGTGTCTCTGATGTGATAAACAACCAAAATACATGGAAGGCATGGAACAGGTCGACCTATTCCTTAAAAGTGATAATTTAGGGCCATAACAGCACTATTTTAAATTTGTGCCTATCAGCCAACATCTATTCGTATTATATCTCTTTCTCGCTTGTGGTGGTTTTTCTAGACGGACATGACAGGCTTTGCCAAGTCATGTTGTATTTTACAGATTCAGGAATTTCCTGATGATTGAGCATGTTTTAAGTATGACTGCTTTCCGGATGTTGGTGTGGATGTATTTTGGTAGGCCCAGTTTCTGAAGGTTTTCTGTATAATGTTTTGATGTGATGCCTGTGACTGAGGTGACTAATGGAATAATTGTGACCTTTTCCTGTTGCCATAGTTCTTCGACTTCCATGGCCACTGATGTATATTTTCTCTCTCTTTTCCTCTTCCTCTTCCTCTTCCTGTTGTTGTTGTTGTTGTTGTTATTTGACTCTACAGTAGGTGCAGGGAGCCTGATTCAGATTAGGTCCCCGTGCCTACTCTTGAATAAAAATGAACAAAAGATGTAGCTGCTAGACACAATTCTGGTTGTACTTTTATATAGTACTTTTATATTGTGTTTTTATATTGTGGTTTAAGTTTTATACTTTAAATTGTATTTTGCGGTTCTAATTTTTCTGCACCATCCAGAGAACTTCAGTTATTAGGCAGTATAGAAATGCAACCAATCAATAAATATTTAAAATAATGACTTCTTTGGCCCTTACATTATCTATAATATCAATCCATCTGGTCCCCAATCCAAATACTTTTTCTTGAAATAAATAGGAAGTCACACATACAAGCTATCATATTTCTTCTTCTTCATAGAACTCTTCCCCCAAATCCTCAGAGATTGTTCAACTTGCAGAAATATAATATGTGGACCATCTTTAGAGTCTAATAGAAATAAATCAAAAACTTTTCGGTGTGTGTATGTGCGTGTGTGGTCTTATAGGGATGGGATGTGCTTTAAACCCTTCGTAAACTATTGGTGCTTGGGAAAAAGAGGGTGGGATCAGGAGAAGTGGCCTTTGGGAGACCCCTAAAGAGCCCACCCAATTTATTCTATATATTAGAGCAACATGCAATCATATTCATGGGAAGGCGTCACAGTGGTGATCTAAATGCAATAAATAAAACAAAAAGGTAGCAGACAACATCCCACACTTTTCTAGCTTCCTCCAATATCTGCTCTGCTTAGTTGCTAAATAGGAGGTTTTTCTGTCTTACATCATTAGCACAAAGAAATTGGATTTTGCATTCTCCCACACATTGGCTACCACAATTCAGCAGATGCAGAGGGGAATGGAATCTATGCCAGGGGGGAGTGTGGCATTAAAAGGAGAACAAGAGAGAAATTTATGACTCATAATCCCATACTTCATCTAGCATAATATTCAACACTCTAACTATGCCACAGAAATAAGCAAGAAGAAAATAAAATACAAAAGATGGAATTGAACTTATACAAAAGAGAAATAAAACATTTGAAGGCTGCATTCCTGTCCAAATTTTGCTGGAAGTAAGTACCATTGAACACACTGAGATATATTTCTGAGTAAACATTGGATTACTCTGAAAATGTTAATTTCCCCCCTTAGCTTTTGCAGAGATGCTAATTAAACTTAAAATATTTTTTAAAATGTCAAATGTTACTTTTTGTTTTAAAGAGTCAATTCATGCTCTCCAGGAGGTGTTGAATAGGGAGCTTTGAAAATCAAAATATTCTGCTATGTGTTTCTCTTAATTTCCTATTTTGAGAAACTTTGACCAATGGGTTTTTAAATATACCTGTAAAATCTGTACAGCATAACTTCAAATGCCATTTCAAGCAGACAGCAGCTGTACAGTGTCTCTATATTACTGCTTGCTCTTATTCCTGGCTATAACAGATCTTAACAATGACTATTTAAAAACATATACTGATCACCCAAGCTTGACAGAGTTGTCAAAATATCTTCTTCCCCATGCCAAATACTTTGGTACAAAAGGAATGCACCTAATTTAAGCCTTCAGTCACATTAAAATGCTTTAAACTTTACACAGCTAATTTGTTCTTTTGAACTTGGCAGTGTGAATGCTTCAATGGGCATAGGTTGGAATGTCTCCCTGCATTCAGTTAAGTTCCTGATGAAAGTCCATTCTAAATTAAAGTCAAAATGATAGGCTGAGGTGTTTTAAATCTGCCTTGTGTGGGAAGACTGTTGATTATAGATTTCTTTCTAAGATGAAAATGAACCAGAAGGATAATGTTTTGTACAGAAACAATAATGGTTGTGTGGGTTTTTTTTACTTCCTTTTTTACTTACATGAATGGCAGAGAAGAAAATACATGAGCTTAAGGCCTGGTCCTAATCAACTCCTACCAACTTTGCAATTGTAGGATTGCAATCGTAGACATTTCAAGACGTACAGGACAGTTATTGGATTGGATCCAGAGGGAGAAAGCACAGAATGGAGTGAGCAGAGGATGGCATTCCCATCCTCTTTTCTCCCCCTGAGCAGCCACCCCCCCAAAAAAAACACCTGAAATGTCTCCCTCAAGGTTTAGGCATTTGAGTTATGGTCAGCCCCCCTTTTTTGGCCAGTGGGCACATTTGAAATTTTGAAAGACTACCATGGGTGCTATCACAACTTAGCTGTCCAGGGGCGGGGGGTGGGGGGTGGGGGGCATTCATTGTCATCATGGACATAGACAGTCACAAACACCCATTTCCCAAAAAGTGAATTGGTCAGGCTAAAAGAAAAGTAACTTGCCCAACAACCTAAATACAAAGCAAAGGTGGTTCTCAGGTCCAAAGCACAAAAAACACTCCTTTGAGCTCACAGTGTTCTGCTCCAACACCCATTTCACAGAATGCAAACTGCTGATGATGCTCAGAGAGAAGTGACTTGGCCAAGAGCACAAGGCAGGGATGGAATCTGAACCTCAAATGCCAAATCACATATTTGTCCCCACAAAGGAAAACAAAATAACAATGTATTTTGGTATACCAATACCAAGGGGCCTAGCATTTTTGGAAATCAAGCTGGCAGTGGAGACTGATGCTTGTCTTTGTTTCAAAGTCAATCTTTTTTTAATCTTAAAAATGTAGGTAGATTTATTAGGAATAGTTTTAGAATGTCAGTGTCTCTGCAAGCTTATCTCTGTCAGAGTTTCTCATGGGAGTAGCTCTCTCACTCCCTGTCATGGCCTTACAGTTCTAAAAGGTTTCCCTGGGAACCTGGGTATGTTGGAAAGGTGGAGGCCCACTTGTTCAATCTTGCCCTGTTTAGGCTGACCATATGAAAAGGAGGACAGGGCTCATGTAACTTTAACAGTTGAAGAGAAAAGGGAATTTCAGTCTGTGTCATTTGTATGCAATTAGTTCCTGGTGATATTCCCTCTTTATCACCACAGTTAAAGGTGCATGCACTATACTAGAGTGACCATATACAAAAGAAGGCAGGGCCCCTGCAACTTTAACTGTTGTGATGAAGAGGGAATTTCACCAGGAACTAATTGCATACAAATGACACTGGCTGAAATTCCCTTTTCTCTACAACTGTTAAAGTTACATGCGCCCTGTCCTCCTTTTGATATGGTCAGCCTAGCCCCTGTTGGCACATGAGCATGTTTTACAGGACACAGGACCTGTCTGTCAAGTGGCTTTGAACAGGCCAGGCCTCTGTTTATAAGTGGAGCAGCAAAGCTGAAGAGCTTTGCTGTGTTCATCTTTCAACGCAAGGCCTGAAATCCCTCCTGTTTGGATCCATCTCCATTTGGGACTTTGAAAGCACTCTGCACATGGACTCACTCCTATTAGGACTTTGGATTTTTAAGGATTGTGCCATGAAAAGTATTGTTAGTCTTTTCATAGACTTGAACTTGCATTTGCTATGGATTGCCTGTGTGTGGCCTGACTCAGGTGGCAGGGAATTGCAGGTGATAAGCAGAAGCACGGGACTCCTGTGCCTGAGATTACACCTTTCCTGGTCAGCTCAGCATATGGCAAGCTGGGTGGGACTGTTGGATTTCTTCCCTGCCAGACACAGGTGGCAGAGATTTCCCCAGAGCTAAAGTACGTGCAGGGACGTTCTTGTGCAGGAGATTACCCTTCCCGTGATCTTGTTTAGGCTTTGCCAGCGTATGCAGCATCTGGAGAAGCTCCCTTGGGATGGTTTACTCAGCTTTTCAAGAATCCCCCTCCCCTTGTGTGATTGCCTGAAGAATCATGTCAGGAATGGAGCCTAAAGCTTTCTGACCATCATTCAGCTTTCAGTGTGTTTTAAGGAGTGTGTAACCTTTTACCATGAGATTTCCTCAATAAAAAGAAGTCACATTGAAGTGAGTGACTCAGGTCAGTTTGCCAGCATGTGTGAATACCAGAGGGAACGTGCATACACATGACAGTGGGCACCAAGACAGGTGTCCACAGGTACAAAAATGCCCATGAGCACCATGTTAGGGACCCCAGGATCAAGTTGTGGTATGTGAGGGAGTGAGGGTGAAGGGGAACTCCTCAAATGGGAAATGGTACCTCCTCTGTCCAATTCCCTACCCACTCCCCCCTCAGCCCCTGTGCCCCCAGCCCACTCTTTCAGAAAGGGAAAGGGGTTTCAGGGGGTTTGAGAGACTGCTGGGGATAACAGAGGCCAGGAAGTTTACTTTCCACCCACCACTTTCTACATATTTTCCTCTGGATCAAAGTCCAGAGGTCTGAGGCTACAGGAAATACAAAGTTGCCACCAAAAACAGCTGCCCTGTGTCTCCTTCTTTCTCCTCTGACCTGATTGAGTTTCTGGCTATGAAAGCTCTGTATGCTGAAGCTATCTAAGAGCTGTAGGATTGTCTTTTCTGTGAGTGTTCTTCGTTCCTTTCACAGCGATCCACAAAAGATAGCTGAAAGGGAGGGTACCATTCACCATTGACAAAAGTATACAAGAAAATCTCTCACACACATTCTTTTTTATCCCAGCCCTATGTATAACTACCCTTTTGTTCATAGAGTCAGGGTGATTAAAAAATTAAATTTGCCTCTTTGGATGAGTGTTTAAGGGGCTTTGTTGATTTCTGTCTAATCCTTTGTGCAAATTACCTGGATGTATTAAAAAGAAATGAAAGGCATTAGCCAGGGTTGCAAGAAGCAGCAGATCAGCATACTCATTTTTCTCATTAGTGGGCAGACACTGAATAAATGCCTCCAATTTTATGACTTTGATCACTACTGTGAGGTTTACTCTCATGAACAAAAGTTGCAGCAAGGAATGTGCTCTAGGGCGCAGCTAGTCTACATTAAGGTATATTTTATATAACCTTCTTTTTCCCTACATAGAAATGATCTCAGCATCACATATAAACGTGTGGGGCACGAGGATTTCTTTGGCTGGAGTTGTTCAAATAGCGTAACAACTCCTGTCACATATATGAAGATGTACAGTCTTCTTACAGTAAGAATAAAACAACAAAGAGAAGGGGACAATAAAACTAACAATATTATAAACCAGTAAGATCAAACTAAAGTTCCAAAAGCTTTGGAAAAAAGAATCATTTTCAGCTGAGCTGTAAAGACTGTAATTGATCTCGTGGTCTGCAAATGCTCTGAAAGAGAATATTCCAGGCAGAGAGAGCAGAGAGAGAAAATAGGCGAAGCCAAGCAAGGGAAACGAGGCAGGCACATTCCCTTATAGATTTGGGAATTATGACTAGATCTGACTTATGAATTCACTAATGTTATGTTTGGGTAGCACCATTTTTTTTTGGATAAATGCTAATTTAAACACGAGTTTTGAAAGAAAATACATATTTAAATATGTCAAAAAATATGTATTTTAAAAATGCCAGTTAATGTGCAAATGGAATGGAGCAACGTTATGAGTAAACACATGGGGAAGTGACACAGACTGGAAATAGACAGTTGCACCCATCCCAGACAGTGGTTGGAACATGTAATTGTGACTAACCAATGAAAGTTTCCCTAGGAATCAGTGGTTGACATTAATGGTGCTCCCCAAGTGGCAATTTTGCCCCACGAGAGGAAGCTACTGGTGGGAAGGCATGGGAGCTCCACATGACTGGGGGCTGGCCAATCAGGAGCAGGATAGTCTGCTACATTTAAAGTGATGGGGGCTCCTTTGGGGCCTTTCTTTTCCTGGCCAGCAATCCCAACTTTGTGCCACAGAAATGGACTAGCCAGTCTCCAGTTTTGGGTCTGTATAGGGACTTTTTAGTCAACTCCTTAATGGCTTTGGAATTGTCTTTTTTTCACTTATTCTTAGTGCCTCATCACTCACAGGCATATATTCTTGATTAGGCCATTTGTATTCCCCTTTGGGCACCATCAGCAGGCAGTATGGGCTGCCCAGCATCTGAGTCTATACTGGTGAAGACCCTGAAGCAACATAGAGTGAGGGGCTGCTAGGGTCAGCTTATACTGGCTTGAAGGGATATGGAAAGAGGCCACTTTTGGACCCTGAAAAAAATGCTCTGCTGGATGGTGGGTGTGGAGGAGTCAGGCAGGCGATATAAGGCGATATAAGGTACAGCAGGCGATATAAGGTACAGCGATATAAGGTATAGCAGGCGATATAAGGTACATATCTGGTAGATATCAGGCCTGCTGTCTGTAGCCAGGGTTGGATTACCCAATGGGCTGCTGTTGGATTTTTTTCTGCCAACTTGCCGAGAGAATGGGTATCCACATTTGCCAAGTGTGTTCTCATTGCAGATCCTTAATGCATCCATCCCTAACAAAACGCTGCTTATTGCGGTAGTTGCGAGTAACTAATGAGTATTTCATTGGCCTAGGGGTGTGGAATAACTTTTAGCTGGGGGATTGAATACCCCCCAATGGGCTGGATGATGTCTGAGGGCATGGAGGCCAACTCAATGGAGGTCTGGGGGAGCAGATGTAGAATCTCCACAGTTTTGATAAAGCCCACCAACCTGAGGTTCTGCATTCCTTCGTTAGCTCAAAGTGACTGTCTTCTGTGTCTTCTTGTGGTGGGGAGCAAAGCAGCTTGCTTAGTCAGAATGCTGGCTGTGCATAGGCACAATCTCATGCTGCACCTGCTCCAAGGTAGAAAATAATTTAGTGTGGGTGGAGGGAGACAATAAATTCAAAACACAGGGAAGCATTGTTGTATTTTGAAACAGGTAAAATTAGGAATATTGGTATCATTTCTAATGCCAGTAATGTTCTGGTTAAGGCCTACATCGGTAATATATAAATCCTTAATTCTTAATTATCTTAGAACTTTCTTAAATCTTGAAGCTCAGGGTCTGGTGTGGGGGTGTGGGGGGACTCAACCTTAGCTTTCACTACATCCATCATATAAAAATGCCAGAGTCCAATAGTATTATAATTCATAACACATAAGTAATCTGGGGAGCTGTTATTTTTCTGGTGTTTATAATGCAATCCTTTTACAATAAAATGTCATTGGAAATCATTTAATTATAGCAAGAATAAATCACCAGGCATGCTTTCTGAGTTCAGTGGGAAAGATTATTTTAAAAATAAAAATTAATTGCTTTGGGGAAACTAGCAGTCACAGCAAATAAGTACATGTAGAATGACTTGAGGTGAAATGCCAAGGTTTTGTTTTTTGCTTTTTTGTGGTGGTGGTGATGGTGGCGGCTGGGGTGGGTAGTTAGATGCACCTTGGTAAGTACTTCTGTTCAAGAAGAATTTTAGGTTATATATAGAGATGTGTGTCTAACACCTAAATTTCCTGTGTGAGGGTTATTGTTTTAAAAGTAGTCATTGTGCTTATAACTGTCTGAATCACCCCAGTGTCTCTACTGTTCTTTGCACGGTGAAAAGGAGTAAGCAGTGGTAGTCACTGTTTATAGTCATGGATGATTCAACATCCCAAATGTCAATAAGTAAAAACTAATCAAAAATCTGAATGCTATAAGAAATAGCATCATGGAAGTAGTATACCTCTGCCTTGGGGCTTCCCTGGTGCTTTTCACAGTTCAAAATTTAATCTTTGTAAGTATGACACCCTTTGAATCACAACCACTGTGTCACTGGGAGAACTTCACATCAACAAACATCACTTTTCACTATTTAGAGGCCCTTAAAACCATACTTTTGACTGCCTTATTGACATGATGTTTTATGCATGACTTCATATAGAAGGCTCATTCATGCAATGCATCATTTTATGAATTTCCTTTTTAACCAGAATTCATTTATTGGCAGATCTCAGGTGGTACGTACATAAAACTGTGGATCCCATTGTAGTCTCTTTGCGATTGGGCACTTACGTAATGTCTGTCTTCTGCATGTGTAAAATTCTTCGTTCAGAGAGCCAAGAAGATCATGGACAGTGATATAACATAAACCTGAGAGTAAAGCTGGCGAAGCAGTGAATTGACCAAATATTAGTGAAATTAATTAAACCAGTAATTTGAAGTGAAATGTTTCAATGAAATAATTTTGTTTCACTGATTTGTTTTGCTGATTCATCAGTACATTTTCTTGGGAGTAAGTCCCATGGAATTCAAACTGGTCTTGCTTTGGATTAGACGTGTTAAGATTGTAGCATTACTCTCTGATTCCCTGATTCCCCACAAACAAACAAACAAACACAGCAGAGAATTCCTTTTAAACATTGGGATTATTTTTGTATAAAACATCTTTGAGGTTTTGCAAGACATTCTTATTTATTTTGCCATTTCACAATTTCACCGAAAAATCGATGAATTGAAATAATCCATCCCGATTGAGTGAAATGGCTTTAAAGTGACTGTTGTCATTTTAAGCCAGACTAAGGGCTTTTCTTTTAAAGAGTTTAATTGGAAGGGGCTACATTCTGTCAAGTCGGATTAGATCCATGATCCACCATTACAGACTTCGTAAAAAGTGAATATCTGCAAAGATAAGCTGGATGTAAAATAACAGTTGCACTGGATGGATTGTGCAGCAAAAGGGTCAAAACACTTTATTGGTAATGCCTCAAGTTAGATGTGTAAATTATAATTTTAACACCTAAGAAATATATCTCCCCTTGTACACACAGGATTTTTTCCCAGCAAGCTCCAAAATACAGAGATACTTGGGTATACTCAATGGAGGAATGCCCCCTCCGCTAATTTTGAGTGAAAGAAATCACACTGTTATAAACTACACGTTCCAGGCGGCATTTTTGAGTAAGCCATTCTTCTTCATTTACAAAATTCACAAAAGCATACATGCACTTGATTCCTCCTCCATATGGGTGAAGAAGTTAATCAATTTATTCATTAATCAAATATTAAAAGTGAGAATTTTTAATTGAAGCCATCCTCTGTGTGTAACTGTTACATGCTGATAAAGGTCTTTAAAGCAAACAGTATACATTTCTTAATTTGGACAATGGGTTAATAGATTTCTCCATATTCTTCAGCATTATTTCTGGTACAATCCTGTGAGTCATTGCACCGTGCTAATAGATCTTTGGGTGAAGCATAATGTTGCTTTGAACCTTGTAAAGCTGATCCATGGGACCAAGCTGTTAATCAGAATAAATGTTCATTAAACATAAAAGTGTAATCACCTAAGTAAGTAATTATTCAATTAAACACAATCCAGTTAATCAACTGGAAAAAACGACAACCCTTAATTAGCCTGTATGTTTGTATATCGTCTGTTTTATTTTTCTCCAATTCTATTTTTTCTTTATTTATTTTATTGTGTGGCAAGTAGGGATGAACAAATCAGTATATTTCTAGTCTGCAGTTGATCCTGCCTGAGGCATATACTGACCTTGTTAAGATGACATGTTAAGCCATGGTGGTTAAGCATTTTCAACAAAACATTATGGCTTAGAGTGTTGTGTAAACCATTCCTAACCACGGTGGCTACATAACCACAGTTTAAACACACTCACTAACCATTTGCTGCAAAAGGAGGCATTTGAAAGGTGTTACGTTTTCCACCTCCCAAACCACACGAGGGAGAGTTTTCCAGAGGGTGGGTGCCACTACAGAGAAGGCCTGCCACTGAGGTTCTTCATGGTGGCATTCCAGTCATCTTCGAATAGTCAGCAGGGCCTCCTCTGAGGATCATAGTTGTTGTCTAGGTATATATAAGGGAAGGTGGTCTGCTAGGTATGCTGGTCCCAAGTTGTTTAGGGTTTTGTAGGATAACAGCATAACCTTGTATGTGGCTCGGTAGCTAACAGGTAGCCAGTGCAATTCTTTTAATACAGGTTTTATATGAGCAGACCTTGGTGTCCCTGTAAGCACCCTAGCTGCTGTGTTCTGCACTAGCTGCAGCTTCCGAACCACACACATGGGTAGCCCCATATAAAGTACATTACAGTAGTCTAGTTGTGAGGTTACCAGTGCATGAATGACTGTGGCAAGGCTATCCCTATCCAGGAATGGGCATAGTTGGCATACAAACCGAAGTTGATAATGGGTGCTCTGGGCCACTGAGGTCACCTGGGCCTCCAGTGACAAAGATGGATCAGGAACACCTAAACTACGGACCTCCTTTGGAGGAAGTGCAAACCCATCCAGCAGGCAAACACCCCAATTCTCGGACCTGGGAACCACCAACCCACAAGGCCTCTGTCCTACTGGGATTCAGCTTCACTTTGTTGGCCCTCATCCAAGCCATAACTGTATCCAGGCACTGGTTCAGAACATGCACAGCCTCTTCCAATTCAGATGTTACAGAGAAATAGAGCCCGGTGTCATCAGCATACTACTGACATCTTGCCCCGAAGGCTTCATATAGATTTTAATAACATTGGGGAAAGGATGGTGCCCTGGGGCATGCCACAGTTCAACTGCCATGGGGCAAAAGTATATTCCCCCAATGCTATTTTCTGGAACCAACCACACAAGTCTGAGCTGAACCACTGTGAAACAGTGCTGTGAATCCCCAACTCATGGAAGTGTTCCAGGAGAATACCATGGTCAATGGTATCAAAAGCCTCTAAGAGATCAAGGAGTAGTAAAGGGGTCACACTCCCCCTGTCCCTTTCCCAAAGAAGGCCATCCATCAGGGTGACTAAGGCCAATTCCATCCCAAAACCATTCCTGAACCCAGACTGGAATGGATCCAGATAATCAGTTTCATCCAAGAGCACCTGCAGCTGAGACGCCACCACTCTCTTGAGCACCTTGCTCAAAAATGGGCTACTGGCGACCAGACAATAGTTATCAAGGGAGGTTTTTTTCAGAAGTGGTTGCACCACTGCCTCCTTCAAGGCAGCAGGGACCACCTCAGCATGCAGTGATGCATTCACCATTTCCCTGATCCAGTAGGTCAGCCCCCCATGGCTAGCTTAGATAAGCCATGATGGGCAATGGTTGAGAGAGCATGTGGTGGGTTGAATAAATGCAAGCATCTTGTCCACATCTTCAGGCACTAAAAACTGAAATTGATCCCACAAAGAGAGATCCGCCAACTTACCAGTCTTCTAGAATTTAAGATAGCTATAAAGTAGGGATGTGTATCATATCGTTAAAATGTATGATAATGATATAATAAGGTCATTATTGTGCATGTGTTTAACGATAACAGTATGATAGAAAAACCTACGATAATCATCGGAGACTATAATTTTCGGGTGATTTTATCTTTTTATCTGACTGTCATATAAATATACCTATAACTTCTGTATTTTAAAAGTTAGAGGCTTGAAACTTGGTCACAGTGCTTTTGGGGTATGCCTAAGTATGTGTATGAAATGTGAGATCGATCCCTCCAACCCTCGATTTTATATGATTTTTTTAAAAGATCGTTTCCGTTCTGACAAGTCTGAATGAACGCACATGGTGAGCTGTCATTCTAATCTGTCAGAACTGAAACGATCTTTAATAAATTCATATAAAATCGAAGGTTGGAGGGATCGATCTCAAATTTGGCACATAACGTCTTCTGACCTGTTTCATTGCCTGGAGCTTCCCAATAAACCTGGGTGCCTTCTGAGCTCCACAATGTCAAAGAGGGTGATCGGGAGTGGTTGTGTCGATGGCCCTTCACACCTCACCATTCCATAGCATGACAATGGCCTCAATAGAATCACTGGCTCTGGCTACTGACAGTTTCCTCAGGTCTCCAAAGGAATCAGGACATCTGCTTTGACGAGCAGCAACTGCCCAGGGATTCAAGCAAGGAATGTTGTAGCCCTCCTATCTAAGATTCTTAGGGGAGGAAATGGATGAACTTGAACCTGGGATCTTCTAGATGTAAAGCATGTGCTTGACCTCCAAGCTTTCCCCAGTTTGATATGGATACACATTTGCTCAACTGTATAATTTGGCTACTTGTGATTCTGCTTGTTTCTTGTTGTCTGGGAGGGGGAATTGAAATTGACCTATTTTCTATCTAGTTTTGCATACTTGCCTTCTCAAGAAGGAGGAAGAGCTATATTCCTCCGCATGAGAATATAACAATAGTTCTGGAAAAGTGTCCTCCCCCTAATTTTTGACTGTGCATGTGTCACAGTAGCAAACATCTTAAAGAAGCCACAGACAATTTTTGTAAGATCATCATCATCATCATCATCATCATCATCATCATCTCTTATCTTGCCAAGAATTGGGTCTATTCTAGGTATGACTAATTCTGGATCCAGCCCAGTACCCTTAAAAAATCCTCCAGATTAAACAAGGCATCATTTAATCAATTAAATGTTTTAGATTTATTAATCTAATTGATTGATTGACTAAACACTACAGTCATAAAAATCCCTGCATGACAGCAAGATTGTGTGTGTGTTTTAAAATAATAATAATTGAAGAACAGATATTTGAGCCTATATTTTGAAAGACTTCCTCCCACATGTTTCTGATGTCAATGGTGCAAGAGCCAAATCAGAAAGTTTCCAAGTGATTGCATTGAAATGAGATATTATAGTTCTCTCTTCTTAGCACAACTATTTGACAGGAAAGTGAATTTGCAATTGGTACCATTTACTGTATTCATTATAATTTGTCATGAGTCTGAGGTATAACTTTTTCTGCCTCATCTGTTCTGTGAAAGGTAAAATAAATGGTACTGCTTTGACCTTTTTTAGTATTCTGTAATTTGATTCGCTTGCCATTCCCATCTTCCCCTGTTTACAGTCTCCACAACTTGTGACTGGAATGGACAGTCAGTCAAAACAGAATATTGAAAAGGTCAGTGCAGTTCCATTCACTGCATATTTTCCCCCTCAGAACTCATGGAATATTTAAGTCTGTGATCTTGATTTTGGTGACAGATTGCCATGAGATCAGGAGAAGAAAACAACAACAACCAGGCATGATGCGTTCCCATTTTTAACAACAGTTGTGATAGAAAAAGAAAGCACTGCAACCACTACAGTGCCCATAGGAATAGCTAGAATAGCCCATATTTTCAGTTGTTCATTCTTGCTGAAGTTTGGACTGTGGTGAAAAAAATCTTGATTTTTGATTTTCAGCTTTGGTGTTTTAAAATGGAAAATGGAAAGCTGGATAAGGAACAGAGTACAACTTTAATTTCACCGACCCTTTAAAATGAACAATAATAAAAGAAGAAAATACTCATTTAGAATTTAGAGACCTTTAGAATGCAAGTCTAAACCCAGGCATTATGGAGTTAAGTTCCAATTATCTTAAAATAAATTATTTCTGAATAAATATGCATAGAATTGCACCATATTTCCTCTTTCATGGCCACTGAATGAAAGTGAAAGTTAGCTGGGCATTCTGAAAATGATCCAAACAGGTTTGCTAGGATCATTGCTATATATGGCTTAGTAGAAAAAGCATTCATGCAAGAAGGCATAAACTCATACATCCAATCTGCCTGATCCTGCTGACATTATTTACCTTAACAAAATATATACATTTATGGTGGTACAATAGGATGGGAAACACAGGGGAGTACAGCCCAGTTAACGCAGTGGTGCTCACATTTGATTGCATAGCTTCATAAAGCATAAAGGGGTGACTAGGACACCAGTAGGGATAGGGTGGAAATTAATTGATGGCACAATCCTATGCATGTTTAGACAGAAATACACATTACACTCCCAGCATCCTCCAGCCAGCCATGCTGCCTGGGGGATGCTGGGAGTTTTAGGATAAGATTGTGTCCTTAGTTTGAATTTTAATGTGAACTCACCTAATTTCACATCAATATGTGAACTGAAACTCAGTGCTCTTTCAAAATTCACATTTCTCCAAATTTTGCAATAGAATGCTCCAATCAAAAAATGTATACAAAAATGTTTATATCAGGGGAAAGTGCACACAAAGATATGTACATTAGTGAAAATAATGTTAAAATGTGTTTTATTTGGAATACTGCCTGCAAAAATGTATATATTAGGCAAAGTCACATACAAAAATGCATTATTAGGAGAAATGCACTAAAATGCATATAAATTATCATGCAAACTCAAGGTTAGGGATGAATTGACTTTAAGACTGGGAAATGAGATATGGTGAGGAACTGAAATGTGGATTTTCATCCATTGCTAGTCATCACACCAGTCTAATTATTATGGACTCTCTTTCTCCTACTAGGGTCCAAATTCAGAAGTCATTTTCTTTTTCTTCAAAACAAGCATGTTCCTATTTTCATTAATTTCCATGATCAGGTATAGTTTACTTCTTGCAAGTTTAGCAATATAGAGAGTCATGGGGTGAGAGAAGATTTACTGACTGGAATAGAAAAACAACACATGACAGGCTGTGACAGGGTTGCTGCCAGTAAATAAAGTGTGAACATTCACCATGCCTCTGTACAGCCACCGCACCTGGAATTTGCTTAGAAGCTAAATGCAGCAATCTAGTTGCAACCATTCTGTGAATCACCAGATCTACAATCCAAGATCTAAACTAAGTCTTACTAATGACTAATTCTTCATTTTTAGACATTCACCTTCGTTTCATGGGTGAGAAAATTCTATCATTTTTCTATAGCACTTCACCGCTGTGATCAATGCACTGTTCTATAGTGGTTCAACTCGTACTGCAGAGTTGGTTCCAGAGAACAGCATTGCGTGACTGAACCTCAGTCCCTTAACAGTTGAATTGTGGGGTGCCACAGGGCACCATCTTGTCCCCAATGTTATTTACTATCAATAGGAAGCCATTTAGAGAGGTCGTGAGGAGATTTGGGGCAAGGTATATGCTGACGACACCCAGTTCTATTTCTCTGTGACATCTGAAATGGTAGAGGCCATGCCCATTCTGAACTGGTGCCTGGATGCAGTTATGGTTTGGATAAGGGCAAATAAACTGAAGATGAATCCCAGTAAGGCAGAGACCCTATTATTTGGCAGTTTTCAGGTTCAGGAATTGGGATGTTTGCTTGTTCTGGATGGGGTTGCACTCTCTCTGAAGGAGCAGGTCCATAGTTTGGAGATGCTCCTGCATCCATCTTTGTTACTGGTGGCCCAGGTGGCCTCGGTGGCCAAGAGCACCCATTAGCAACTTTGGTTGGTATGCCAACTATGCCTGTTTGGATAACAATAGCTTACTCATGGTAATTCATGTCCTGGTAATCTCACAATTATCAGTTCACTTCAATCCCGATAAAAGGCATTAGTGTAAAATCTAGCCCTGATGTCCTCCAGATGTGTTGGCATGGCCACTGACCATGCTGGCTGGGAATGATGAGAGTTGTAGTCCAGTGCATCTGGAGAGGAACAGTTTGGGGAAGGCTGGTCTATGTTATACTGTCCATGAAAGGGCTCCAGCAGTACACTTTCTCCAGGCTTCTGGACATATTTTTGGATATATTCTTTCTTCTGTTCAAAATACACTACAGATGCTCACCTCCAATGGTATGTTATGGCATTCATCTATTAGAGCAGGCATTTCCTTTGAAAATGGAATGTTCTGCCTTATGGGAAAAGACAATGGGATGAGGGTTTCAAATCAAAACAATCTTCTATTTGATTTTTAAGCAAAGAATAGGTGGAGGGAAGAAAAGTTTTGATGCTTTGGACAGCTGGAATTTGCACCATTTGGTTCTTACTGTATACATTAAGAATTGTGGTTCTTACTGTATACACCAGGATGCTCAGATCACCTTTTTTAATATAAAAAAATGGTGGTGTATGTTTCAAACTAGCCCTGTTGCCAAAATGAAACACATAACAGCAGTAAGTACACAAATATGTACTAATATGATAGAACATTTTTGGAACAGGCACCTACAATAAGATATAAAAGGAGGGTTTTTTAAAAATGTTCGCAACCCTCTCAGAGTTCACTTCATTGGAACTCTGCCTAAGAGAAAGCCAATTAAGCACTGATACTTATTATCAGCAAGTCCGAGTTAGTTCACATGCAGGCTCATTTCCAGAAAGAAGGGGAAAGGAACATTTACTTGGATATCAGTCTCTTAATGAGAAAGCTACACAAGTGAAAGTATAGTTTCAAACACTTAGAGCAGCCTTCCTCAACCTGGGCCAGATTTAGACCTTGAGTCAAATCATTATGATCCCATCATAATAATGCTATATCCCTCTTGCTCATTTATACTTGTAGGACACACAATGACATTTGTTGCAGTATTTTGGATAATGTGGAATAAAAAGCAGAAAATAACACTGCAAAAGCATTTTGTGGAATGAGTAATGTGCCCCAACAGTTATCAAAGCACCAATACCTCTATAAAGCAGTAGTATAGATCTAGCCCTGGGAAACTCCAGATATATTGAAATACAACCCCATTATTTCCAGCCTCAAAATGATAGAACACATTGGGAAGTCACCAGGATGGAGAAGGCTTCCCTTCAAATGTCAGACTTAACATGAAGCAACATGGAGCAATAACTTTTAGCAGCTGATGCCAGAAGGCCACCATTGTCCTGTCTCTGTTCTCCATTCACGTACCTGAAGAAGAAACAAGCCCCAGATGAGCTCAGACCACCTCTTAAGAATTTACCATGAGGCTTTAAACTAGTAGGTGCAAAAATAAAAGAATGTTCATCAATTAGACCACAAACATTCCAGTTTTACCAAAGTGTCACTAAGGGAACAACCCTATGCCCTCTGGAATGGTAGATGAGGGGCCATAGTGTTTTGTGGACCTCCCTGTCTACTACTGGAGAGGGAAGGATACCACAGGAGATCTCCCTGATGTAGCAGTGCCAAGTTCTACTGCCGTTGCTATCCCACCAGTGTTGGTCAACAGAAGTGGCGCCTGGAGTGGTATATGTTGGGGCAGTCATATATCTGCAGAACTGCCCAGAGAGCTTCGGCTATGGGGCAGTATAAAAATGCAATAAATAAATAAATAAATAAATCCAATCCCCCCTCATTCCCCAACATGCCCCCAAAAGACCCCATAATCACACCAAGAATGGAACTGCAGTAGTTCATTCCCTCCCATTGGCTGAAATGAGAGAAGAAAGAACAAAATAAGAACGGAATGGCCACCTCCCATCTTGGCTGCTGTGAGTCAGCAGGGCTCTGGATGCACTGATAGTTCTGCTGCAGATCTGCCCACCCACCCCCGACATCAGGACTACCTGGCTGCAATCCTATATTCAGTTATCTGGGAGTATGTCCCATTGAGTTCAATGGGATGCCATTCTGAAACAGCATGTATTATTTAATCATTTGGATTAGTTGATCTGACTGCCATTAGACAGGTATGGGGAGGGAGGGTTCTCCTACAGCAAAGGAAACTGGAATTATGAACATTCTTTACATTAATAAATTGAATAATTGATTATATATTATATTATATTATTATATCCTACTTTTTAGCCCAGTTTGGCTCCTAGAGCAGAAATTTGTTGATCTTGCCATGACAAAAATTGTAATATATTAATTCTTCCTTACTAATATATGATACCTTCAGCATATTAATAATAATCTGTCTGAAAGACACTGATACTCATTATGAAAGGCACTATTGATGGGAGGATACAAAGCACAGGCAGCCTGTATTAAAATGGTAATTGCTACTTTTGTTCTCAGATTATTTTTATTCTGCTAGCTTCCAATGCAAAATTTAGAGACAAAGAAAGAATATGAGGTTTCATTCAAGTTCTTCAAACTGAACCTCTTAGAGTTGGAGTTTTAATATAAAAGAAAGTAGCAACAGAGCTTTGTTTTAGCTTTGCAAAGAAAAAAAACATGGTATCAACATAATTTTGTGCAGAGCAGAACTAAATGTTTCTCTGTACTCACAGGGGAAAAAACATGTGAAGCTATAGTGTTAAATTACAGAGAAGTAGATTTCAGAACCGACTTCAGAGTTCCAGGTAGATGGAGGGCAGGAGTTGAACCCAGAAACAAATAGACAGCCAGTTAAACAGGTACAGAATTGGAGTAATCTCTTCCAGTGCTTACCCAGTACTTGCATTCCTACTGACATAGTCTGTACCAACTGAAATGTCTGAACAGTGCTTAAAAGCAATGCCACTTAGAGTGCATTGCTGTAATAATTAAGGGAGGCACGGCAGTGCCTCCCTTGTTAAGGGCGGTCAGTAAAAAACACGTTCCACCATGTTAAAGTGATAATTGGGGAGGGGTCATTCTAACAGCCATAAAATCGAAAATGTTTCACCAATCTCTCTGAAATTTACAGGTGCCAGAAAGAAATGTTTGTTTTACATTACCTGAAAATTTCAAGAAGATTGGTGAAAGACTGAGGGAAGGAGAGCAGTTTAAAGTAAAAAGATTAAAGAATCCCCTGAATCTGAAACTGAAAATTGAACTCAGGGCTTGCGACCATTTTTGTGCAGCTGTCCTTACCTTCAGGGAGCCTTTTTCATTAATCCAATGGCATGGTCTACTTCCTCCCGTTCTAGTGTAGGTAGAACTGCTTTTCTTTTTTAAAAATTCACTTAAGTGGATTTTATTAAATTAAAGCTGTGCCTCTTTAAGACATCCGGTGGCCAATTTGATTATGGCACACGCTCAGTAGAGTCTCTCCCCCTCCTTCCTGCGTCAGCTACAATAGCTGCTTCCTCTAGCAAAGACAGTGCTGTAGTCTCTTCTCAGAAGTAAGTTCCATTGATTGAATGCAATGGTCTTACTCCCAGGTAAGTGTGTAGAAGATTGTAGCCTTTATTTTAAAAAACAGTCTGGAACCTTAGAAGGCGGCGAGGGAGAGATGTGAGTGAGAATTCCCTCTCCTTTACAGCACTATAACTCTGCAATTGCTTGCATGCTTTGCATGTGTGTATGTTCATATGATTATGGCTGCTGATCATTAATTTTCATATCAATTCAATCCAAGGCATGTCTACTCAGAAGTTAGTTCCACTGAGTGCAATGAGTCTCATTCCCATTCCACTAGCTTGAAGGGGTGTGTGGATTTGAGAGCTCTGTGTATTTAGGGACCAAGGCTTTTTGTAAGAGAAGAGGTTAAGCTCCCCCCTCTTTTTCTTTTTTTTTTAAAAAATTCCATGTATTTGATTTTTAAAGAATTTTTATTCCTTCATTGTTATTATAATTATTAATAATAATAATTAGTAGAAGTAGTAATACGTTTATTAGTGTTACATTTATATCCTGCCTTTTTTTCCTCTTGCAAGGAACCTAAGGTGGCTTACATAATCCCCCTCCATTTTATCAGCACAACAACCCTGTAGGGTAGAAGAGTCAGTAACATTCTGAATTCTCTTAGCTTTTCTAATATTATTTTATCAGGTTGAACAAAACTATTGTGTATTGTTATCTCCAGTACCAACATCTTTGACAGGCTTAATATAGGATTCATTGACCACAGGCTATTTTTAGAGCAAAAAAATAAAAATAAAAATCCAAACTTGGATAGATTAAAATTAAATTGAGCAATATTTCTAAACACCCACATGACTATTCTTGGTACTGGGTCAGATGTAGTGATATAAGAGGATGTTCAGACTCCATTTAGTTGATCAGTTGCAAAGAAGCTTCTCTAGTAAGGAGGAAGGGGAAAGCCCTAGACTGATCATTCTTTCAAGTGCCATATCTCCCCCCACAAAAACCCATGAGGTAGGTTAGGCTAAGAGTCTATGACTGGCTCAAAACCATCTAGTGAGTTTCTTCTTCTGCTCACTTTCACAGAAATGTAAAACAAGTGTTTGGTAATGTTTGGGTGTATGGCATGTGCTACTTTTACCCTCACAACAACCCTGTAAAATATATTAGGCTGGAAATGTAGGCCTGGCCCACTATCTATGTCTGTGTGCCTGCCTCTTTCATATATACACACAGAAAGGCATCCTTAGGTTTGTTCTTTACTTACTACATACCATAAACTATGTATGAATAGAGCTGTGACAAATGATGCAATACACTCACTTTTTGCACTTCCTAATACATTTGTTTCCCAACTAACTTACTGCTAATACAGTCATGAATCTAAAACTAAAATATGACATTTTTACTATAGTAAGATTAAAGAATCCACATACATCAAGTGCAAATCAGAGAACCTACTATTTTTCATATTAGTCTTCAAGAATTAGGATTCTTTTCCTAATTACGCCTTACACGGAGGTTGCCTTTTTCACAGCGGCCAGATCAACATTTTCATCAAGCTGTCCACCTCCCCTGCTCCAAACTCTTTCTTGGTCAGTCACCGCTAATTAGCTCAGATCCTGTTAGTGTATATGTGAAATTGTGATCCCCCAATGTGCATTACTTTACACTTGCTTACATTGAACAGCATTTGCCCTTTTCATGGCCATTCTCTCAGTATGCAGAGATCTTTATGGAGCTCCTCACAATCCCCCATTGTTTTAGCAAGACTAAATAATTTGGTATCATCACCAAATGTGGCTACGTCACTGCTCCCTTTCACCCTCATTCTAATATTATGAGAAAGGGAGAAACTGCCTCCCTATCCACTTTCTTCACAACATGCAAATAGGATTGAGCAGTGAGATGGCCAAATTTGCTGCTGACCTCAAAATATTTAGGTTTTTAAAATGAAGTGAGATTACCAAGAACTCCAAAAGAATCTCTCCATAGTGTGAAAATGGGCATCAAAATGGCAACAACAGTTCTACGTAAGCATTTGTAAAGTGATGCACACTGGAGCAAAGCATCCCAACATCACATATACACTGATGGGATCTGAGCCTGCAGTGACTAAACAAGAAAAAAAAACTTGGGAATGTGGTTGACAGCTCAGTGAAAACGTCAACCCAGTGTGTGGCAGCTGTAAAGATAGCAAACTCCATGTTAGGCATTATATGAAAAGTAATTGAGAATAAAACTGCTAGTCTCATACTGCCTTTATACAAATCTATGGTGTGACCACACTTAGAATACTGTGTACAGTTCTGGTTAACTATAGAATTTAGTATCACAAGATGTTGTGCTGGCCACCATTTTGGATGGCTTGTCCTCCTTTCCATGTGGTCACCCTATAACATGACACTATTCCCCCTTCTGAAGAGGTCTGGACCTCAGACTACTAAAGACAAAGTGGCAGACCATAATAACTGTGTTCATATGCCCATTGCTTTATGAGGCTTCTGCAGGCTACCGAACAGAGAACTATCAGGCCATAAAGTTGCTTAAATGGGTCTGCCAGAAACCTGACCTCACCGTTCTTGTTAGGTCCATGTCCTACAGGAAATGCTCTCAGCTGAACTTGATGGAATCCCATCCTTCTTCCCTTGGTTTAATTTACTGACCTCCCCTGGCTGGGCCTTGCAGGGAACAATAGGGTAGACAGAGCAGGCATGCATAGCACGCGCAGAGTGCTGAGAGTGGCAAATCTAAAAGCAAATGCGTTGCTTTTAAAGAATCAAGGAAATTCAATGGGTCTTTTAAGTAAATATTAGGGATGTGCACTGACCCCCCGGATCGGATCGGATAGCGGATCGGAATCGGACCTGGGGGGTCGGATCGGATCGGATCGGATCGTAGGCTGGTCGGATCGGATCGGACCAGATGTCCGATCCGGATCGGACGCCATTTTGAATGCTTTTTCCCATAGCCAAGTATTGTTTTACAAAAACGCCTATAACTTTTTCATTTTTAAAGATAGAAGGATGAAACTTGGGGACATTGTAGACTGGTTAGGGATAGTTATCTGTGAGAAATTTCAGAAAGATTGGTGCATGCGTTTTGTGGCAATTAATTTTTTAATAAATACCCAGGAATGCTTATAACTTTGTCATTTTTAAAGTTACAAACATGAAACTTTGCCACATTGTAGGAGGTACCTTGGGACCTATGTGTGTGAAATTTCAGAAACATAGGTGCTTGCCTTGTGTGGCAATTAATTTTAGAAAAATGGGTAGTAGTGGGGTAAATACAGTTACGCCTCCCATTTTTTTATTTTTTAAGATACAAACAGGAAACTTGGGCACATTACAGGTACCACTTGCCTTGATATGTGAGTGAAATTTCAGAAACATTGGAACTTGCCTTGTGTGGCAATTAAGTTTTGAAACAATGAGGAAAGAAACACCTATAACTTTGTCATTTTTAAAGTTACACACATGAAACTTTGCCACATTGTAGGTGGTACCTTGGGACCTATGTGTGTGAAATTTCAGAAACATAGGTGCTTGCCTTGTGTGGCAATTAATTTTAGAAAAATGGGTAGTAGTGGGGTAAATACAGTTACGCCTCCCATTTTTTTAGTTTTGAAGATACAAACAGGAAACTTGGGCACATTACAGGGAACACTTCACTTGATATGTGTGTAAAATTTCAGAAACGTTGGTGCTTGCCTGGTGTGGCAATTAATTTTTGAAACAATGAGGGATTCATTGGACAGCACTTGCCCATAGGGATTCATTGGACAGTACTTTCCCATAGGGAATCATTGCATTGCACTTTCCCATAGGGAATCATTGCATTGCACTTTCCCATAGGGAATCATTGCATTGCACTTTCCCACTGAGAAATACAGTTATGCCTCCCACATTTTTATTTTTGAAGATACAAACAGGAAACTTGGGCACATTGTAGACTGGTTAGGGATAGTTATCTGTGAGAAATTTCAGAAAGATTGGTGCATGCGTTTTGTGGCAATTAATTTTTTAATAAATACCCAGGAATGCCTATAACTTTGTCATTTTTAAAGTTACACACATGAAACTTTGCCACATTGTAGGTGGTACCTTGGGACCTATGTGTGTGAAATTTCAAAAACGTAGGTGCTTGCCTTGTATGGCAATTAATTTTAGAAAAATGGGTAGTAGTGGGGTAAATACAGTTACGCCTCCCATTTTTTTATTTTTTAAGATACAAACAGGAAACTTGGACACATTACAGGGAACACTTCACTTGATATGTGTGTAAAATTTCCGAATGATAGGGGTAGATATGTGTCAGAAATTTCAGAATGATAGGTCCAGGCATTTGATGGCTATGGAATTTTTAGATTAAATGTTTCAAAAAATGTTCCACAGAGGCCAGGTCTTCCTTTCCTCCCCCTCCCGCTTCCCGCGAAGAAAAGGAAACACTGTCTCGTCTCGATCCCTTTGATCCTTGCTAGTATCCATTACAGGGCTCGTGTCTGCTTTCCTACTTTCACTTTTTACTTTTGCTAGTATCCATTACAGGGCTCGTGTCTGCTTTCCTACTTCCACTTTTTACTCAAGCAGACACGAGCCCTGTAATTTCTGACACATATCTACCCCTAACCCATCTACAAAGTGAGCAATGTTCAGACTTCTAACTTTTAAAATAAAAAAGTTATAGGCGTTTCTTTCCTCATTGTTTCAAAAATTAATTGCCACCACATGCCTGGACCCAGCTTTCGGAAATTTTACACACCTATCAAGTGAAGTGTTCCCTGTAATGTGCCCATGTTTCCTGTTTGTATCTTAAAAAATAAAAAAATGGGAGGCGTAACTGTATTTACCCCACTACTACCCATTTTTCTAAAATTAATTGCCATACAAGGCAAGCACCTACGTTTTTGAAATTTCACACACATAGGTCCCAAGGTACCACCTACAATGTGGCAAAGTTTCATGTGTGTAACTTTAAAAATGACAAAGTTATAGGCATTCCTGGGTATTTATTAAAAAATTAATTGCCACAAAACGCATGCACCAATCTTTCTGAAATTTCTCACAGATAACTATCCCTAACCAGTCTACAATGTGCCCAAGTTTCCTGTTTGTATCTTCAAAAATAAAAATGTGGGAGGCATAACTGTATTTCTCAGTGGGAAAGTGCAATGCAATGATTCCCTATGGGAAAGTGCAATGCAATGATTCCCTATGGGAAAGTACTGTCCAATGAATCCCTATGGGCAAGTGCTGTCCAATGAATCCCTCATTGTTTCAAAAATTAATTGCCACACCAGGCAAGCACCAATGTTTCTGAAATTTTACACACATATCAAGTGAAGTGTTCCCTGTAATGTGCCCAAGTTTCCTGTTTGTATCTTCAAAACTAAAAAAATGGGAGGCGTAACTGTATTTACCCCACTACTACCCATTTTTCTAAAATTAATTGCCACACAAGGCAAGCACCTATGTTTCTGAAATTTCACACACATAGATCCCAAGGTACCACCTACAATGTGGCAAAGTTTCATGTGTGTAACTTTAAAAATGACAAAGTTATAGGTGTTTCTTTCCTCATTGTTTCAAAACTTAATTGCCACACAAGGCAAGCTCCAATGTTTCTGAAATTTCACTCACATATCAAGGCAAGTGGTATCTGTAAAGTGCCCAAGTTTCCTGTTTGTATCTTAAAAAATAAAAAAATGGGAGGCGTAACTGTATTTACCCCACTACTACCCATTTTTCTAAAATTAATTGCCACACAAGGCAAGCACCTATGTTTCTGAAATTTCACACACATAGGTCCCAAGGTACCTCCTACAATGTGGCAAAGTTTCATGTTTGTAACTTTAAAAATGACAAAGTTATAAGCATTCCTGGGTATTTATTAAAAAATTAATTGCCACAAAACACATGCACCAATCTTTCTGAAATTTCTCACAGATAACTATCCCTAACCAGTCTACAATGTCCCCAAGTTTCATCCTTCTATCTTTAAAAATGAAAAAGTTATAGGCGTTTTTGTAAAACAATACTTGGCTATGGGAAAAAGCATTCAAAATGGCGTCCGATCCGGATCGGACCTCATCGGATCGGATCGGATCGGAGGTTGGTCGGATCGGATCGGATCGGATTTTCCCGATTTTGGGTCGGATCGGATTCGGATCGTGGATCGGATCCGATCCGATGCACACCCCTAGTAAATATCTATGGATGGAAATGCAGCCCATGCAGGCTTGAAACTTGACCACAAACATGATCACAATCTGCTACTTTAAGATGCAAACAGGAAGAAAAAACATGTAGCATAAAATGAGCTAAAATAATTAATATAGTAAACCGTAACTTATTCTAATTTAGGATATTTTCCTGTATCATCTTGTGTGCTTCCAGAATAAATTGAGGAGTTTTTAGTCCAGTAGAATTTTTTTTCAGGTTCTCTCCAAATACAGACACAAAACATGAAATGCTTCTTTTCATGAGTCAGTCATAGAAAGCTTTTATTTCTGGACATTGGCTATTGAAAAATTCAAATGAGACCCCTCAGATATCAAGTGAGAGAGCATAACTTCTGGGGTTCATTTATTATTTTGAAAAGTGGGTGCAACACATATCACTAGCTTTGATTTTATATTGGATGTCAAAATGGTGTAACATCCTAGCTGATGCTGGCTGCTTGTCAACTGTATAATATCCAGTCATCCGTTACACAAAGCCATGAAATTCATTAAACAAAAAACCTATGGTTTACAAAAACAACGTTAAGGCTCCACAGTTTCCAACCAAGCACCAAAAAGCAGGGAAATTGGGAGTTAAGGCTCCCAAGCCTTAACGCCACATCCTCCCTAAGGAGGCAGAAAATGCAAGTGAAATTCTTATTCTCCCAAAGCAGATAAACCATGAGGACAGGATGGAGAATATGATATGCAGAGGTGACTGTGGGGTTGTGGAAAACTGATCACGAACAACTTAGGGCCACCTACTTCTCTTTTTTTGTTTAGAGCAGCCCTTCCCCAACCTGGTGCCCTCCAAAGGTATTGGACTACAACTCCCATCATTGCAAGTCAGTATGTCCCATGGTCAGGAATGCTGGGACTTGTCATCTCAAAAATCTAGATATGCAGTTTGATATGCAGAGGTGACTGTGGGGTTGTGGGAAATGATGATAAACAACTTAGGACCAGCTACTTCTCATTTCTTAGAGCATCTCTTTATGTTGAGAGTTGCAACCCAACACATCTGACAGGCACTAGGTTGGCAAATGTTGTTCAAGAAGAAGGGAAGGCAGAATGTAGATCTCCAGATGTTTTAGAATTCAACTTGTAAAAGCCCCTATCAGCATGGGCAGTTGTCAGGAATGCCGCGAGTTGATGTCCAAAACATCAGGATAGATCTATTTTCTGCCCACATCTGTACTAAAGTATGATGTTTTCCAGCATTGTAATCAATCAAGGAACTACAAAAGAGCTGCATCATTTTAAATAATAAACTGTATAAACCAAATGAAACAACAATGAATGGATCTTGAATACATACGGTAATCCGGATAGCCCTTCAGACGTCAACATTAGTTTTCAACACATGGCATAGGATGTCTGTTTCTTGAATATCAGATAAAGGATTTCTCTTACTTGTTCAGCAGTGTGGGATCAAAGGCAGAGCTACCACCTAATACTTTCATGCATCAGTGTTATTTTAAAATTAAGTATGAAATGAGTTTTGTCTTCCCCATAACACATAACATGAGAGTTAAAGTGCAACACATCTGGAGAGCACCAAGCTGGAGAAGATTGACTCCTATACTTGTCTTCTCAGAAGCCAATGCTACTGAATTCACTAGGGCTTACTCCCAAGAGGTATAGGATTGCAAACTAATCTCATCTGAAAGGTGTTCAAGACAGCCAAACTCAACCTCTTCTGCTCCTCTGTCGCTTTGATGAGATGATGTATTGTGGAGGGATTGTGGGGAATGAACAGTATATTTTGTTTAAATACATTTTTAAGAAAAAAAAAACATTGGTTCTTTGAAGTGCAGGATATTGATCAAAAGTTGGAAGTGCCTGGAACATGCTCTGGTTCTAGATCTGTAATGAATAGTTCCCCTTTTGTTATCAAGCGTGCTGCTATATGCGAGACGTGTTTGAGAGATGTGTTTGAGACCCTGTATTTGGTAAGGGTATGGAACAGCATTCCCCATCTTGTTGCCCTCCAGGTGTTTGAGATGACATGTCCCAGCATTCCTGACCATGGGACATACTGACTTGCAATGATGGGAGTTGTAGTCCAACACCTTTGGAGGGCACCAGGTTGGGGAAGGGCTGCTCTAAACAAAAAAAGAGAAGTAGGTGGCCCTAAGTTGTTCGTGATCAGTTTTCCACAACCCCACAGTCACCTCTGCATATCATATTCTCCATCCTGTCCTCATGGTTTATCTGCTTTGGGAGAATGAGAATTTCACTTGCATTTTCTGCCTCCTTAGGGAGGATGTGGCGTTAAGGCTTGGGAGCCTTAACTCCCAATTTCCCTGCTTTTTGGTGCTTGGTTGGAAACTGTGGAGCCTTAACGTTGTTTTTGTAAACCGTAGGTTTTTTGTTTAATAGATGTGTGATCCGGGGAAGACCCAAAGGGGTTTCTTTTCCCATCACTGGATCCCATAGCCCTGAGTGAGTAGTGTGGGAGTCTGAGAGGGGGATGGAGTTTGGTGGACTGCCCCCCCCTCAGCCTTCTGGACTCCAGCTAACAGACCATGCCTGAATTGGTCAAGAATAGCAGTCCCCACAAGTCAACTGAGCCACCATTTTGTGTAAAAATGGTGCCTTTTTCTCTCAGGTAAAAGGCCTTTTACACAAATGGCGGCTGTAAAGCAGCTATTTATGCAAGATTACAGGTGTAAATGAACCATGGCAAAATGGTGGCTCACTGAGGGATTGGGGATTGAGCAGCCATCTGCCACTCACCTGTGGACTGCCTGGCAGAGGCAGGAAACTGACAGGGGTCTGGCAAGCAGTGCACAAGAAGGACTAGGGTGATTCTGTCCATCCTTAGCCCTGAGTGGCAAGTCTAGGTAATCCACTTTCATGTCTTAGGAAGCTCACCAGTGATTGTGTTCATACTTTATTTTCCTGCACTGCCCTGACATTGTGACCAACCTGTTTAATTATGTGGTATTATCTCTAATTAATCCCTGAATTCCATGAGTGCCAAGTCACCTGTTCTGTGACCCCTTAAGACAACCTGCTGCCTTCAGGTGCAGTGGAGGATGCTGTTCCATTGTCAATGTTGAACAGTCAGCTTTTGTACATTTAACGGGAAAGGGTGCCATCTTGTTCTTCACTTCAGGCAGCAAAATGTCTTGGGCCAGCCTTGAACCTTGTGTCTGTCCCATCTCTGCTTGTGGCAGATGCAACACCATTTCCACCCCACTTGCCCACTTCAGGCTGTAAGAAGGAAGCAGGATTCTCTCCCATCCCTGCCACAGTAACTTGGATATAAAGCACTGCATCCACTAAGTGTCCTAGCTCATCAAGGGATTAACTGGATGATCCTGGAAAAGTCAATAGATCTCAAGTTCTGCTCCCTATCTGAGAAGAACAACTATAAGGAAAAGAAGAATTATGGATAGGAATGGGTATTTGCTGAAAAAATAAGTCTTATCCATACCTCCCAGATTATCCCCCATTCACATTCAGGCTTGATCTGAATTTTCCCCACAATTAATTTCATTCCTAACCATGTCTTTTAAGTAAGCATATTGTAAGATTGATGTTAGTTTACATTTAAATGAATTTAGAAGCTCAAGACAACACTTCTCTTTATTTTTAAACTTTATGTCAGAGATTCACGGTGTTGCTTGCAAGTCCCATGTATAGGCTGACCATCTGAAAAGGAGGACAAGGCTCATATAACTTTAACAGTTGTAGAGAAAAGGGAATTTCAACCAGTGTCATTTGTATGCAATTAGTTCCTGGTGAAATTCCCTCTTCATCACAACAGTTAAAGTTGCAGGGGCCCTGCCTTCTTTTGTATATGGTCACTCTAGAATAGTGCCTGCACCTTTAACTGTTGTGACGAAGAGGGAATATCACCAGGAACTAATTGCATACAAATGACCCTGGCTGAAATTCCCTTTTCTCTACAACTGTTAAAGTTACATGAGCCCTGTCCTCCTTTTCAGATGGTCAGCCTAGTCTTGCAGGACTTTTTCCCAACTAAATAAGGAACCAGAAGTGCCCTCTGGTGGTGCACATGGAGCCTAGCGGGAGAGGCCAGTGAATGGGCCATGGCAACAGTGGTGGACTTTAGGCTGACCATATGAAAAGGAGGACAGGACTCATGTAACTTTAACAGTTGTAGAGAAAAGGGAATTTCAGCCAGTGTCATTTGTATGCAATTAGTTCCTGGAGAAATTCCCTCTTCATCACAACTGTTGCAGGGGCCCTGCCTTCTTTTGTATATGGTCACTCTAGTATAGTGCCTGCACCTTTAACTGTTGTGACGAAGAGGGAATTTCACCAGGAACTAATTGCATACAAATGACACTGGCTGAAATTCCCTTTTCTCTACAACTGTTAAAGTTACAGGAGCCCTGTCCTCCTTTTCAGATGGTCAGCCTATGGCCCATGTAGGAAAACACACACACGTATTTTTTTTCTTTTATTTCCTCCCCCCCAAGGGTGAATATTAGTTTATATTGTCATTCATCATGGGAGTGATGTGTGGAAATAGGACCATATTTCATTCTGTTATATCAGTGCAGTTGTAATGGGAACATCTTTGACTCAATTCCCCACTTTAATGGAATTGTGGTTACCCTCTATCTTGAGGTTTCAAATTTCACTTCATGCTCACAATAACTCTCAGACTTGATGATGCTTAGCTACTTTTTATTACGCTACTCAGTATAAAATATTATGACAAAAGTTATGCTATTAATATTGCACGTATCACCTACAACCTAGGTAATTTTGGCACTAAAGCTCTCTTTCATCTTTTTACGTTTCCAATGCTCAAGTGCTGAAATATCATGGAAAGTAAATAGCTACCTTAAAAGTATGTGGATTGACACATGTATTTAATCAATAAATTATAAGGGAAAATGTTTGTCAATATTACGATATCAACAAACTTAAAAATGCAGTGTAAAGCATAGCTTTAAACGGAGGGGTGTGGAGGGAAATCCAGCATAGAACACACCTTGTACATACACTACTTTTCCAAGAATTTACTGTAAGGTTTTGATTTACCACTGTAGCTTATTTGCCTCTTGACTCTGTGTTATGCTAAATATTAGGGATGTATGAAGAATGTGTTTGTTTTGTTTTGCTTTCCTTAACTTTTACTTTTTTCCCAAGGACAAGTTCATTTCATCCTGTTTCCACAGGAGTTCACTAAAAACAAAAGTCCACTCAACCATTTGTATGCATTTTGATGCACATTATTCTGTTCATGAAAAGGTGCATGCATTTTAATGCAATTTCTCCTAATATGCATTCTTGTAAGCACTTTCCTCCAACATAAGCTTTTTTTTTGTACACCACGTTCCCTAATGTATGGAATTTTGTATGTAGCCAATATGTATGCATATTGGGGTACATTTTATTTAATGGACAGCTGCATTGCAAAAAGTGGAGAAGTATTAAAATGGAAGAATAATTACATTCTGGTTCACATATTAGTGTGAATTAGGTTGGCTTTTATTAAGATGTAAATCAAATAATGGCAGGAATTGGGAAGCAATAGAAATATAACTGGATATTCTAAACTGGGGAATTAGCAATGCCACCAGAGACAGAGAAAGGATCTACACTGTTGCTTGAAACGTTTTAAAGTGCTGTTTAAAACATTGTATATTCCCATGGTTTATTACGTCAGGCCACATTATGATCTACTTAGGTTTCAGTACGTATTTTCAAACGTCTTCAAAGCGGTCCGTGAGGTCTCACTGTCCTCTGTGTATCTCTTCCTGTTACGTTGCTTCCAGGCACTGTAGTTTTCAAGCCCACTTCCTCCTAAACCCCCTCTCTCTTCCTTGCTTTCAATGGAGAATTGAAACTGAAAGGGCATGCAGAGAAATTCAAATGGATACCAGACGTTTGAAATCATAGACTATAACACTATAAGGAATGACACATTCTTCTATTTACAACAATTTATGTTAATAAAAAAAGGATTATAGCTCATTATAGCGTAATAATAAACAACTCCTATAAAACGTTACAGTGAGTGTGTCATGTGGCCCAATGAGTCCTCGTAACCCTTCCTTAACGTATTTTAGCTACAGTGTAGATCCCCCCCAGAGACTAGAATAATCACACAATTTGAGAATGATTGAGAAATTTGCTCCATCAAGGTTGTGTGTGTGTGTGTTTAACGGATTTACCCTCCTGGAAATGAACGCAAATCCAAATGCAATTTGTGTTTGTGAATCTGTACATTTCAGAGCTTGGGCTGAATTCCACAAAGGAAAACAAACAAAATGGATCCATTAAAATGACTTTAGTCAATGGATACATGTATACAAAAATGGATACATTTTCAATCTGTTTCTGAGCAGGAAAAAAATCTGTACGGAATTGGGATGGAACTAGTTTGGCAGTAGTGGAAAATCAAGAGCCCTGATGGAATAAATCTTGACAGATCTGACCATTCATGAATCAAACATAGTTTGTAATAAACCACAGAAAATGTATACGCAACCTTCAAGAATCCCACTCACCAACAGACCAGGTGAGAAAGTCTTTGTTCTTGGAGCAGCTAAATTAGCCTGACAGAAAAAACTGAAGTAGGGATGTGTGTGTGTGTGTGTGAGAGAGAGAGAGAGAGGGAGAGAGAGAGAGAGTATTTTCTAGTTTGGAACGGATTCAGCAATTGTTTCTTCCTTTTCTCCTCCCTTCTATTTCTGGAAATACCACATATCTAATTGGTGAGATCTCTTTCTCTCTAGTTTTGTGAAGATGCTTCCCCCACAAAGTCTCTTTTGATTCCATCCCCCAGCACTATCCTCCTACTGGAAGCTGCTGCGAAAGGACCTTTGCAGCCCAGGTTTCCTCCCATCACCCTGAAAATATATTCCTTCCAAATACATCCCACTCAAGCTCCTGTCACTTCATTCCAAATACAGTTAGGTTCCCCCCCTTTTTTTTCTTTTTAAGAACAGGATGATTTGCTTTGTAGATTGACTGACTGACAAGTCCAGCATGGTCTGCTTCTGGGCACGGGGGGGGGGGGGGGAGCCTTGCCCATCGCACTGCCACTCTTGCCAACCTGACACGGCCCGCTGGCTTGAAGCGTTGCAGCCTCTTAAGATCTAGCATCAGGGACCCTCTGCCACCAAAGAAAAATGATCCCAGGTGCTAAATTTGCATTTTGAAGGAGAGGGTGCAGGTGGAGCCTTAAGACCTCCCACACCCAACTTCTTCTCCTGCACTTCAGAAGGACCAGGAACAGCAGAGAAAAGGGTGCGCCTAATTTTGGGGGGAGGAAACTAGAAGAAACACTTCTCCCTCTCCCAACATGGCAAGAGCCAGCTTTCTTTGCTGAGTTTTTTCTCTCTCTCTCTGCGTCTGTCCACACTCCCCTTTGTGTGTTATTATGTGTGTGTGTGTGTGTGTTCTTGTTCCACACATGGAGGTAGGGGACTTCAATCTTTGTAGGAGGTTTTTAGTTTCTGAAACTTCTGCAAACTCTCTTAAGAGAAGATAAAGTGCATCGGAAGTGTAGGGGGGGTTGAGGGGGAATGGTTTGAGGGGATTTTTTTATTTAAAAAATCCTAAAAATAAAGGGATGAAGTGAACTCCTTCAAACTTGGAATGGCTAAAGCACTACTTAAGGGCTAACAGGGTGCCAAGTTTCATCTCTTTATCTTTAAAAATGACAGAGATGTAAGCATTTTTGTTAATTCCCATTGATGATAATAGCATGGTTACTTGAAAACGGAATGGTTTTCTGATGGGTAAACTGATAGTGCACGGAGACGGACTTGAGAATTGCCTTATCAGAGCTCTGCCCCAAATTTCAGGGAGGAGCAGACTCGCTGTGCAACCCTTAACACGTATAGTAGGCCCACTGAAATCAATTTGATTATAGTTATGCCTATAATGACCATTTCACAGATAAAATCTCTCGGATAAGAGCCAACTTAGACACCGTCATTATAGCAGAAGCTGACAATGGAATGTCCAGTAACTCCGTGAGTAGAATTACACTGGATCAGTTTCAGTTGGTGAGTACTGAGGATGTGGACAAGCTGCTTGGACAAGTGAGGAGGACGACTTGCCCTCTCAATCCCCGTCCTTCTTGGCTGGTCATCCAGGGAGGAGATGCAGTTAAATCACATCTACAACATATTATTAATGCATCTCTCAGGGAGGGGAGTTTTCCAACATGTTTCAAAGAGGCGGTAGTCTCAGGGAGGGGAGTTTTCCAACATGTTTAAAAGAGGTGGTAGCCCTCCCTGGACCCCCTGGACTTTAATAACTATAGGCCAGTATCAAATCTTCCATTTTTGGGCAAGGTGATTGAGAGGGCGGTTGCCTTTCAACTCCAAGCAGTTTTGGTTGATACAGGCTTCAGGGCAGGATACGGAGTTGAGACCGCTATGGTCGCTTTAGTGGATGATCTACGCCTGAGTATTGACAGGGGGAGTGTGTCCCTGTTGGTACTCCTGGACCTCTCAGCGGCTTTCGATACCATCGACCATGGTAGCCTTCTGGTACACCTGAGGGGATTGGGAATCAGGGGCACTGTGCTTCAGTGGTTCCGGTCCTATCTCTCGGGCAGGTTCCAGATGGTGATGCTTGGGGATAGCTGCTCTTCAAAAAAGGAGCTGCTATGTGGTGGACCACAAGGTGCCATCCTTTCCACAATGGTGTTTAACATTTATATGAAACCGCTGGGAGAGATCATCCGGAGGCATGGGGCGGGGTGCTATAAGTATGCTGATGACACCCAAATATATTTCTCTATGCCTTCAACAACACCGTCAGCTAAAGATAGTGTGTTTCCTCTGAATGAATGCTTGGAGGCGGTAACGGGCTGGATGAAAAACAAACTGAAGCTGAATCCAGACAAGATGGAGGTACTTGCTGTCAAAGGCCGCAACCTGGGTTTGGAGGCATGTCAACTGGTTCTGGATGGGATTACACCCCCCCCCCCAAGACTGTTTTCACAGCTTGGGGTATTCCTGGACCCGTCGCTCCAAATGACATCCCAGATAGATGCGACGGCCAGGAGTGCCTACTATCAGCTTTGGCTGATACGCCAGCTGCGCCCCTTCCTAGAGTTGGAAGACCTAAAGACGGTAGTGCACACACTGGTAACTACGAGGCTCAACTTCTGCAGTGCGCTGTACATAGGGCTACCTTTGTGCCTAATCCAGAAACTTAAATTAGTTCAAAATATGGCAGCAGGTTGGTCACCGGTACACCTAGGGTTGACCACATAACACCAATCTTTAAATCACTCCACTGGCTGCCAATTAGTTTCCGGGTGAAGTGTAAAGTGTTGGTTATTACCTTTAAAGTCCTACATGGTTTGGGTCCAGGTTACCTGTGGGATCGCCTTCTCCCGTATAATCCGCCCCGCACACTCAGGTCCTCTGGGAAGAATTTACTCGGCTGATGAGTGTTACCCAGAGGACCTTCTCTTCTGCTGCTCCCAGACTGTGGAATGGCCTGCCAGAGGAGATTTGACAAATTAGCAGTCTTCTGGAATTTAAGAGAGCCGTGAAGACTGCTCTCTTCCGGCAGGCCTACCCAGTTGAATTTTAAGATGTTTTTTAGTAATGTATTTGTTTTGAACTATTTTAATGGTTTATCTATTTCATGATTTTTATATTTATATTTGTTGTTGTTCCCCGCCTCGATCTGGATGGAGAGGCGGGTTAGAAATAAAATAAATAAATAAATAAATGTCATGTTGACTTCGGTGGGACTACTCTAAGTATGACTAAATTAGAATCCAGCCCTTTGTCTCTCATGTTCACTTGCCAAATCTTTCCAGACTGCACTGAGAGCAAGGCATGATCCTTAACTCCCAGGCAGGCCAATATGGGAGCAAATAGGACTGATCTGTGACAAGTTCCATCTTTCTCTTCTATAACATCTTGTTCATTAGGGGTGTGCACGCCCAAAATTATTGTATCGTGTCGTTATCAGAAATCACTTTTTTTTTAAAATCGGATCTGATTATATTGGACGTTAATCATATCGAATCATATCGGATTTCCGATAATTATTGGAAATCTGATATTTATTTTGGAGCCCTATTTTGCCCTATAGAGTTGCTTTTTGAGACAGAAAGGCCTATAACTTCTGTATTTTCAAAGTTAGGGACTTGAAACTTGGTCACAGTGCTTATGGGGTATGCCTAAGTATGTGTATGAAATTTCAGAGTAAGCCCTCCAACTGTGTATTTTGTATGAATTTTTGAAAGATCGTGCACCTTTTTTGACAGATATCTGAATGGCAGCTCGCCATGTGCATTCAGAGATCTGTCAAAAAAGGTGCACAATCTTTCAAAAATTCATATAAAATACACGGTTGGAGGGATTGTTCTGAAATTTCATACACATACTTAGGCTTATCACATAAGCACTGTGACCAAGTTTCAAGTCTCAAACTTTGAAAATACAGAAGTTATAAAAAGAAGTATTAGACAATAGACACATACACTTTCCTTAAAGAACTTAAATGGGTGTAACTTTTTTTTATTTTAAAAGATAGAGACATGAAACTTGTTGGACTTTGCAGATGGGATGTTGCTAGTCCTGGCTCCCCAAGTTGCATATCTCTATCTTTAAAAATAAAAAAGTTATACGGGGTCCCCCAAAAGCCCCACCCCCTTTGTAACTTCATTATTTTAAAAGCCTGAAACTTGAAAAATTTTCCCCAGTGCAGGTTGTCTATTGCTAATTATTTGAAAGATTGTGCTAGTTGACAGCTGGTTGACTGGGCCTCCCAGTTGCTTTCAAACTACCACGATCATTACAAAATTCATATAAAATACAGGGTTGGAGAGATTGATCTGAAATTTGACACACATGTCTAGCACATGTTGCTACACATATGTGTCAAATTTCAGAACAATCTCTCCACCCCTGTATTTTATATGATTTTTTAAAAAACAGCGCACAACTTTTTTGACAGATCTGGCGAGCTGTCATTCTGAGCTGTCAGAAGTTGCATGATCAAAATTCATATAAAATATACGGTTGGAGGGAGTGTTCTGAAATTTCATACACATACTTAGGCATACCCCATAAGCACTGTGACCAAGTTTCAAGTCTCTAACTTTGAAAATACAGACGGTATAGGTTTTTGTATATAGCGGTCTGATAATCCGAAAAAAAAATCTGATATAATCAGACTGAAAATTTTTAGATCCGATATTTATCGGCGGTTTTTCTATCGTATCATTATCGTTAATCGGATGTCTGATAATGCCTTTATTGGATTGTTATCGGACATCAGAACGATACGATACACATCCCTGTTGTTAATCACAACCTATATCCTGATGTTATTATGATATCATTAGCTGCTGACTGGGGCAATGAAATGACAATGTAATGACATTCAGACACAATGTTGAACTAGACATTATGAAAAGGGAGAACCATCATGGACTTACTATTTTGTTTTGGGCTTCAACATGTTTTTCCACCCTAGCCTTTTCCTTCAGATTCTGTAGGGGAACAGCTGTACAAGTTTACAAATACTTAAATAACAATTTATAAAGCTTAGTACTGACTATGAAAAGAGACAAACAAGTTTGACATTTAAAGCTAGTTTTCACCTCGCAAGATACTACAGGATGTATCACTTCTGGCCTGTGGATAATTTTGACTCTGTAACTTACCCTCTAAAACTCCTCTATGCTCAGATCTCTAGCTTTGTTTCCTAGAACTGATTGTTTCATTGTACTTTCCACATTTTAAACAAGAAAAATATAAACTATCACATGTGTTATAGTTAGCACTTCACTAGTTTATCATTTCTTTGTTTTTTTATTCAAGCTTATTTACACTATTGCTTGTTTTACTAATGTGCTGCAATTATAATTGGCTTGAAATTATAAATTCCTTGATACTCCAACCAGCACAGCCAAATTCAACAAGACAATTCAAACTCATGTGTTGAGGCTGTACTCTTGAGGCTTTACTTACTAACTAGTTTTTAATTTGGTTCAGTGAACTGATGGGAGCAATCCACTGTTCTGTGGCCAGAAGCCACTTTGATTCACTGGGATTTATACATGCATGGCTACCTGCAAGATTTAGGCCAAAGACACTTCCTAACCTTGAGGTATTGGTAAGTCACTTCCATGTGTGAATTGAAATTCTGATCACTGCCAGCTGTATCCCTCTCTTTCCCAGCCCCTGCAGCAGATATGTTTTCCGCTTAACAACCTGCTGTTGAGCCAAATCTGGGAATTTCTTTGAGGTGGGGGGATAAATGAAATTTTGAGGCCAGATCCTGATCTGCTACTGAAATTATATGAGTTCCATGGGGCTTACTGATGTCATGTGTCTGCCATTTTATTGCAGTCACTACGTACAAAGAAAACCCGGTGGTACTAGAATGAAAACTGCACAAATGAGTAGTGCTGTAAATTAATACAGAGTGGGTGGGATATAGGTGAAAGAGTAAAAAAGGGGGTGGGAAAAGATGAGACTTTTGCATCCTATGCCATTGTGGAAAAAAATTGCCATGCTCATTGTAGGTAAAGGAAGTGGACTATGCACAACTGCTCCCTGTATACAAATCTATGGTGTGACCTGACCACACGTGGACTACTGTGCCACCACACCAAACAAAGGATATTGTAGAGTTGGAAAAGTGCCAAGAAGGGCAACTGAAATGATCAAGAGGCTAGAACAACTCCTCTATGAGAAAAGGTTATTACATCTGGGACTGTTTAGCTTAGATAAATGGTAAGTAAGGGGAGACATGATAGTGGTGCACAAAATTATGCATGGTGTGGAGAATGTGGGTAGAGAGACTGACATTTTAAACTAGATGACTCTGAAAGATGATCCTTGTAATCCTGTAAATGCTACTAAGCCCATCCAGCATCATGTGAGATTTGTTGCACTCTTCTTTTGTTTTGTTGGTCATGATCACACCTTTCTGTGCCAGTTTAGAGGGTGAAATGTTTTCCTGTTTCACATAACGTGAAGATGGTGAAATATAGAATGCACTGTCTGAGCATAGACCATCTAGGGGTACAATCCTATGCAAGTTTAAACAGAAGAGAAGTCCTACAATTTCCCGCATGCCCCAGTCAGCATGGCTGGCAAAGGGATACTGGGAGGTATAGGGCTCCTTTCTGTCTAAATATGTATAGGATTGCACCCAAAGACTATTTTCACAAGTAATGCTTAAATTGTATTTTGTATTTCCAAGATTTGTAGATTAAAATTGGGAAAAAGCCCCTTTTGGCAAAGTCAAGCTTCTAGTATATACACCTAACCTGGTCAATTTCAGGGACTAATTGGTCAGTCTCAGTGACGGATTGATCTGCTTCATCTGTGTGTGTGTGTGTGTTGCTGCTGTTTTTTAACAATTGATTATACAGTTTTATTTAATTATTTTATCATACATATTGGGAGGGCTTGCCCTGAAAGTTGTCTTATAAATAATGTAGGTGAGTAGATAGATACTTCAATAGATAATTAGAGTAACCCCCCCCCCCCCACAAGTATGCTTTGCTGACTGGGTCACATTAAAAATATTCACATGCAATACATTTGAGGATCTAAATGCTCTTAGTGTCACTTGTCAAAAAAAAAAAAAAAAGCAAAAGCAGCCTAAAAATCAAGAACAAAATCAGAAAATCAATAGCTCCCTCCTTTTAATACTCATCTCCCAAGGTAGTAAAGAGATAGACATGTTAATGAATATACTTCTGCCCACCAATGAACTCATTTATTGTTTCAAAGACAAGTGAATGACAGACACAGCGGTAATAAAAGTAACAAAAAAAAAAAGTTGAAGAGCTTGCTTTATTTAAACTCATTCCTCTGTTCAAAGATAAAATAGTATAGTATTGTAGCTCCTTTATCCATCACGGATATCAGGAATGGACAGAATTTTGTGTGCCAGTACTATGCCTCCAATTAATCAAAGTTTGGCACTTGTGATTTTATTTAATCCCGTTTTGCTACTTTATTGATTTTTCTTCCCCAGGCTTGGGAGCGTGTGGTTCTCAAAACATGTATTTCATGTCAGCAGTTGTCTTTTTAATTGGTTGAGTGAAGCGAGACCATGCATTCAGCTCAGTGATCGTCCTGTTTGTAATTCAATAACTTTTTAAAAGCATCATCCAGTCAATTCAAATAATTCAAGAAATGCCTTGGGTTTCCATAAGGGGGTGGGGGAGACCTCAGACTTTTTTTAAAAAATGTAGTGGATCTAGTCTTATCACAATGGCTCTCAAGGGATAGGACAGTTTTTGAGAAACATTTCTCTACCCCTACCAGATCACTTTTAGGGATAAGCTTTAGATGGGACAGGGCACAAAATCTTCACTTTATTCTTTCAATGATATAACCAAAACAGTTGATGTCAGAATGGGCCCTTCTTTGCCCACAGGACACACTTATTCTTCCAAACCTTGCTTTTTTTACTTCGGAGATTGCTTTTTATCCCTCCACCCTCTTCTCCCCTTCCACCATCTACATGGGTTTATACCTTAGGGTGGTTTATTTTAAGGGGAAAACATGGCATTTGTACACAGCTTCTGCTCATTTTTGTCTTTCATCCCACAAAAACAGAATGAAGAACTTTCCCTTTGGGGCACTTCTGCTTCTGGGATCCCTTAGGGCAACTTTTTACACTATCAGTTTAGTAATGTAGTACTAAAATGGAAGCACAAAAATGCCTCAGGAAGAATTTCCCTCAGTAAATAATGCTCCTTCCCCCCCTCCCCTCCCAGCTTTCAAGTTGGGAACCTCAGTTATTCAGTCTTCATGGCTGATACTACTCTTCAGCTAACTCTCTTTGTGGTATTGACTGCCGCTACATTTAAATAAATACACTTACCATTTGTGATGGCCTATTCACAAGTAACATTAGCTTGCTAGGTGGTATGTCTACCTGGGCCATCAGCCACTAATATGCTAATATTACATGCAAATGGACCAATGTTTGGGATAAATACAATCACACTTGATGGGCTTTTAGTCCTCATTCTATATAAACCAGGCCTTAGTCATACATCCCTGCAAGATGAGGGGCAAGCAGGGGCATAATGGATTTGATAATGGGGCAATGGTAAGGGAATGAGTAGAGAGGAAAGGGGCTGTTACTGATAGAAAATCTTCTATCAGCCCAAAACTGACTCTATGACATTGGGCCAGTTAATCTCCTAGATTAAAAGCCCTTCCCCTGTGTCCCGGCACGTGGGTGTGGGGAGGCAGTTGTGTGTGTGTGTGTGTGGGGGGAAGAGAGACATTCCTTCTCCCCATTGATGGGAGCATGGTGGCACCAGATGCCTGGGTGGGGCGGATGAGCCTATATTAGGCCACCTCACCCATTTTCCTACCTCTTTTTTTTGTGGCTCCCTCCCTCTCAGTATGCAGTGTGGGTTCATCTGGTTGCCTGTTAGGGGGCCAAGTAGAAATTTTGGCCCATAGGCTCATTGGCCTGGCCTATGGTTTTTTTTACCTACTTCACACTGTAAGTCTGGAGAGAGTGTTTTAGGAACAAATTATATGTCGGTTACTAGGGGTGTGCACTGGATCGGGTCCGATCCACGATCCGGACCCAATTCGGGGAAAATCGGATACAATTATCCGATTTCCAATCCCCGCATCTGGGTCGTCCGATCTGATCCAAACCAGTCCGGTTTGGATCAGATAACGATCCGGTTCAGATAAGATCAGAGGATCAGACCTCCTCCCACTCCTCATGCTCCTTACCTGGCAACAGATGGCCCCGGCAGGTAAGGAGCACGAGGGGTGGGAGGCGGGAGGTGGGAGGGGCCCCCCTTACCTGCTAGGGCGTCCGCTTCCCTCCGGTGCATGGATCTACTGAGAAACAGGCTTCGTGGCCTGCCTCTCAGTAGTGTGCCAGGTGATTATGTAATCACCTGGCACTCTACTGAGAACTAGGCTGCGAAGCCTGTTTCTCAGTAGATTGCCAACTGCGGACGGCAGTTGGCGCCCCGGCAGGTAAGGAGTGGAAATGGGGGGGGGGGAGGAACAGGGAGCATTCCACCTGCCCCCATGTTTTCACCATAGGCTTGCATTGGGGGAAAGCTTTCTTTTCCCCAATGTAAGCCTATGGTGAAAACAGCTAAAATGGCATCCGATCCGAAAATCGGACGTCCGATTTTCGGATCGGAATCAGGTCCGAACCGAACCGGGAAGCCTACGATCTGATCCGATCCAAGGCCTCAGTTCCAGTTCCGATTCCAGTTCCAATCCGATCCTGGGGGGCATGCACATCCCTGTTGGTACAGGTTAATTTGGTCACTAATTTCAGGCAGGTAGGGGCGGGCACGATTAGGAAAGGGATGGTGAGCATTCTGTGGCACCGTTCAGGTGACAGGTCATGTCTGAGGCCTTCCACTAAAGGTCATGCGGCCCCAGTGGGGGATAGAGCTGACCTGTGAGGCCAACTCAACTTCCTTCACACGGTGCTGGCCTACCCTCCCCAAAAGGGGTATGGCCTGGGGAAGGCGATCGCAAGACGCCACTCAACAGACATATAATGTTTTCACCCTATACCACTCCTGGCATAGTTGCTGGGGTAGAATAGGGCCCACCTAGTCTCCCTTTGCAGATCTTTAATAAATGTGGTCCATATTTTACACCATATATATATATATATATATATATATATATATATGTGTGTGTGTGTGTGTGTGTGTGTGTCTCGTTTCTTTGTTGCGAAGATAGAAGAGGGACCATGTGTGAGCTCTTTGGAAGTAATGTGGGATAAAAGCATACTAAACAAAAATACATGCATACATGCTTTTAAAAAGTAATGTTCCTTATACTGCTCTCTGGTAGTAATGTTACTAAGCTGCAGAGGATAAAAGCCATGGGCTGCATTTTCAGGAGGTGGGGAAGAGAAAGTAGCCCATTTCTCAGTTGTACAGGAGATGTGAGTGAGAGCATAATTTGCTATCCAGAAGTCCCAGGAGCCAATCTATGGGAAATCCCACTGCTTTAGAAACTGCTGTTAAGCTCATGATGACAGATAACCAATAAGCCAGGTGGAAGCTATTCCACTCCTTTGTAGGACTATGAGATGTCTGCAGAGTGGGGTGGTTTTACTGCTACTTGACACAAGTATGAAAATTTGTTCTCACTCAAAAAGAACTACAACTCTGACATGTATTTATTTGTAGTATTTGCTGGTGAAATTATGTTTTCTAATTTGCTCCAAACAAATTTTCATACTTGTGTCAATTAGCAGCAAAACCACCCCACTATGCAGACACAATATACAGCAATACATACTTCTCGCAATAATATAGAGTCAAACAACACTGATTATTTTCTATTGTCTTGTGAGTATATAAGTCACTGGAAAGAGATAATTTAAAAAATCCTTATGCCCAAATAAACATCCCCCCACCATTTTTTCACTATGTCCAGGTCTACACCATGGTTTCTTCCTGGGTCATCCCTGTACATTCAAATGACTCACAGGGGATCCCAGAGGCAGGCAGGGACGATCCCAATTTTCCCTGTGGTCCCGGGACCATCCTGAGGAATGCTGTAGGTATGGCCGCTGCTCCCACCTCCTCACGAGTAGCGTGGCCTTCAAAGTAGGCACAGAGCTGTACAGGGAGCCTCCATGCCCATGGGGGGTGGGGGGGAAAACAATTTTGCCATCCCTGAGATGGCAGCGGGTTTGGGCATGCCTTTTTTTTTTACTTTTTTCCGTGGGGCCATGCAGCTCCTCTTAAAAATAAAAAATGGTGGCCATGATGTCCCTCTTGCTTTCTTGGATGTTGCACTGCCATCTAGACCCTGGGGGGGGATCACAAAAGCAGGTAAGTCCACGATCCTCACCCTCCCTCCCTCTACACCCTTAGGTGTAGATGAGCCCTATGTCTGTCAATATAGGAGTTAAATTCAGTTTGATTTTATAACAGTATAGAGGTAGTATTATATTCAAAGGCTGAGCTCATGTGCCTTAAAATATATAGTTATAAGATCGAATAGAAGGATATGTCCCTTGACTACCCCATGTACACCTAATCCTTAAAATGCAGAATAATCTTACAAAAAGTTTATCTACAAAATGAAGATCCTAAGTTCATTGATATAGTCTACACAATGGCTGATTATTTATTTTCCTGGAAATGTCAGCTATAGGGCAGATGGTAGATCTACAGATGGTTTGGACTTCAACTTCCAGAAGCTCTTGCCAGCATAGCCAATGGACAGGAGTGCTGGGAATTGAAGTCCAAAACATCTGGTGATCTACTTTTGGTTCACCCTTAATAGAGATTATTATACTGTAACTCTGCTATTCTTAACATAATTTGGCTGGATCTTCATATGACAGAAGCGGTACAGCTTTTCATAGATGGTACCACTTCAGGCTGCAAGAATGGATGGGCTGAATGTTTAAATGCTGCCCCACAATAACCCCTTTCAGGTATGTCAGTGAAGAAGTTTCAGCCCATCTTGTTATTGCATGCTATTTTCCTGTGTTCATAGTGCAGTGCAGGAAAAGTATTATCACTTATTTTTGCTGCATGCATAAACTGGACATTCTGGCTCAGAATGCTGAAAGAGATGAATCAAGAGTATGGATGGGTGAATCAGTGTCTTTTGGGTCCATGACGGTTTTGCATGTATTCAATCATAAGTCCATTCTGTCCAGGTTTTGCATCCTTTTGCAATTTTTAAGAAATGCATGAAAATTTGCACATATTTCCATATGCAATTTCCCCTAAAACACTAAGGTGTATGCAATTTCCCCTAACATATGAATTTTGTATACATCTTTCCTTAATAGCCATATTTATGTATGCAACCTTTGAGCCAAGAACTGCATCAGAAAATTCATAGAAGTGCACAGTCTGATGGATAACTGTGTTCCAATCTGCTTAGTAGTCCTGAAAGTGTGAATTAGGTTGGTTCACTTAAAATGTGTACTAAACAAAATCCCCCCATCCCTAGTCAAGGGTCCTTACCCTTGCCAAGGATTGATTGACTTTTTCAATTCACTTGAACACCAATATAATTAAACCAGAGGTGTAATCAGGTGACTTAATTATAAAAGGTCATTTCCCTTAACATGAAAATCCAGATGTCATTTATTATTTCCCATGTGTAGATTTGAAGATGGCATCTATCTATACAAAAAGTGGTGCATGGAACAGGACAGGTAACACATTGAAGAGCAGTGGCAACAGCCAGCAGGGACAATGAAGATGGGAGAGCAGCAGGCATGTGGGTGGCAGGCACATATTTTTATACAGTTTATTATAAACCAATGGACTATGGCAGGTGGCCCATGATCACAGGGGTCTTTCATTAATACAGACATTGTATTGGATGTGTCAATAATCTGAGCCACTCAAATAGCTGCCGTTAAATATTGTTGTGCTGCTGTAGTTGTGCCATTGTATCATCAGCTAAATGGGGCTTAATAGATAGATACTATAGATAGGAACTGCAGTAGCGTATTGATATTTATTTTGAATATGGTGCCAGCGTTAGTCTAGACAGAACATCTGCCCTTTTCATTCCCCTCCTACATACTTAACCAATTTGAAGTCCAGGAATTCCTGTAAATTTCCCCCTGTGCAATTGCGCACCTTAAGCTATGGGAAAAAATGTCATTGTTTAGATGCAGACTGTGCATGCTGTGAAGCTCATGATCAATTCCAAACTGAATAGAGAAATTGTAAAATGCCAATCCAGGCTCGTTACAAGAGTGAACATTGCAAACCGATGAGTTTCTAGAAGCAAGCCAACTGACTGCAAAATTCAGCAGCATCACTTGTTTTAACTATACCAATCCATAAGAGGACCTGTCTGCTAAGTTTGCTTGGGAGCCATAAGCTTTATGCTGTAATTGTTGGATGGACCATTCAGCTGAAGTATTTCATTTGCCTTCTTTCTTTCTTTCTTTCTTTCTTTCTTTCTTTCTCTTTCTTTCTTTCTTTCTTTCTTTCGTGCTAGAGAAACTGGATGCTTCTATTTAAGTTAAGAATGTTGACTGTACGTCTCCAGTAACCCCAAGGATTAATTTCATTTTGGATCATGTATTTTCACTCTCTCATCTTGCCCCATTGAAAAGAAACGTGTCATCATGTGAATGAGTTTGAAATTGTTCACATGCTGCTCTACTGACTGACAGCTTAAATATTAATTATAGAGTGCAAGTCATGTCATAGCTGTTTCTACTGCTGCTCCCTTAAACCACCACACAATACTGTTCCTTGAAAATATGTGGGTTTACTATTAACATGCAATAAGGTTTAAATATTGGGCCTATTCATTCTGCTGTAGCATTTACTCATCCAATGTTGAAATGTAACATGCAATTTTAGGTGATAAAGATATTTTTAGTAAACCATTCCGATGATGACTGCTACACTTGAGGACCACACATCGAAAATGAAACACACACGCACTTAATAATCTAAACAGCTGTCCATATTCCTAGCAGAATTCCACAATATATTCACTTGCTTCAGAGAGCCCCATGTGTTCTCCAATGTACACCCTAAGCTCTTGTGTACACTGGCTGCAATACATTTCATTGGAGGGAAACTCTACACATAAGCAAAGGAGTGCCATTTAGTTTCCTCCACTAAGCTGAATGGGGGAAGGTACTGTGTGAGAGAGAGCTCTATAGACATCTCTCAATATTCTCCCACACCTGGAACAGAATGATAGATTTAATATCCTTCACAATCTCACTCATAATGGATCACTAGAATGTAGCTAAGTAGAAATTCAACTTAGGCTAGAATCTTGATGAGTGAGTGTTATATTTTGCTTTTAAACCTGTGATGTGTCATGGATAGTAGGTTCTGTTCAGAGTTTTGGGTTAATGTCTGGAGGCCAACAGTGGGACTAGTTGGGGTAATCCTGTTCCTCCTTCTACATAGTGATATCAGTGGGCATGCTATGTGAACAAAGTTCCAGAACACATCATGTCCTAAGTTGATAGGGCCTAGTAGTCTCCAACATAGCCTCAGTTTGCTTTCTACGTCACTCCTCTTTAGAGGCATTCAAGGTAATGTCATACTTTTCCTTATCCTTAGATTTACTCTACATAACCAGGAAAATTATTTATTTATTCCCAGATGCTCACATTTTCTTTTGAGCATCTGTACAATCTCATTCTGTCAGAATCCTATAACAGTGAGAAAGTTGGTTTCACAAGTGGTTAAGATTTGTTCAAGTGGAGTCTTGAAATATTTGTGAACACTGCCTTGCTTCACATTTGATTTTTTTTTAAAAAAATCCAGACTTGCAAAAAGCATGGTGTTCCTGCTTTTTTGCATCAATCACACTGCAAATTTGATCATTATAATGTAGGTTTCAGAAATGCAACACTAAAAGTGCTAAAATACAACACTGTATATTGCTTGACTTGAACATAGGGTAAATGTCCATTTCATAGGAATAAGTGTCCAAACTATTTTAGAAGTTGTTTCAACTAAATCATTGTAAGGCTTGGGTGGCACATATATTCACTTGAGAATAGCAAAGGTTTTATAAATGTTTTGCACAATATTAGATTTTCCTTTAATCTATGTATCTGGAGAGATTAGTCTTGTGTTGACATAACATATTCTTTTGAAAAAGCAACACAATTTCAAAAGATACAATGTGTTGGCTCATGCATACACTCCGGGAGTTGCAGCTGCCTGAAAATAGGCTTTTATTATTTTCTTTCAAATGCTACATGTTCTTGATACCTGCAACGCCATTGTCCAATGCAATTAGAACTGTTACAAATGAAATAGAAAGAATGAAATAAGGGATTTTAAAAGAAGTTCAAAGTGTATTTGATATCTATGACTTACATCAAATTCTTTACTTTCTTTACTGACGTTTGAATAACAATCCAACATATATGTATTATTTTTCTAGGTCTGTGTGTTACTGTAAAAGCAGCCAATGGGTGAACTAAAGAACACCATGAGGAGTGAAGAAAACGGAGGCTAATATGTTTCTCTCCAAAGTTCCACCTGCTTCTTTTGCTTGCTGTCTTCTTCACCAGTGGAATTTTCAAAGAATCCTCTGGAACAGACTTGGATAATTAGAGGATGCTGTCTTTCAGATATAGGCTGCATTCAGAACAGAAACGTGGGCTATCATTTTCAGAAAGATTGCTGGGCAGAGATTTATGCTTGCAAAAGAACTAGAGGTGAGTGAACCACATGGGTTGTATTCATGCTCTTTAACCATGGAAGAGAAACACCAGCACCATGTAATGCTGTGAAGGCATCAAACAGGTATGAGCCAGTAAAAGGACTTGTTACAAGCAATGTCTTCCATCCTGATAAGAGGGTTCACTTATAAATCAGAGGTGGAGCTTGCCCTACTTTACAGAGGGCAGCCCTCTGTTTGAAAGCACCCTGTATTTGAAGGGCTTTTCCATCCAAGTCCAGTTTAAAGATAAAGAATCGTAAAAAGGGAGAAGAGGAGAGGGGACCTTGAAATCACCCATCAATAGTTAGCCTGGGCAACAGGCTGAGCAGGCACACCAGTCAACTCTTCACATTTTTCCCCACTTCAGTGAGATATATTGTATTTCTATTTAAATTCTAATACTTATATATCTATCCTGTAAAACATGGACATCTGATGCAAATCTGCATCCTCTTTTTAGCTAGCAATGGGTCAACTTACTGCAGCCTGGGTCATGTGCCACTTGCCGGATCCCACCGGCTGCTCGACCCTATTCACCATGCATGGCAAGACCTTGGGCAGTCCACAAGCATCCCACTCCATCGCCACGCTGTAATTTTATGTAAAAGTCACCTGAAATTTTGTGTAAATGGCCCCGTTATGGCCACCCTTCATGAAAAATTCCAAGCCACCAGTTTTACGCAAAATAGCAGCTTGGCGAAGGAGCAAGGATCCTCATGCTTGCCTGGTTCAGTGCGTGCTGAGTCAGGCAAGCATGGGGATCCACAGATCAGTGTCTGGGGACCAAGATGGTGACAAATCACTGGGCCTCAAACTCCAGTTGGACACCCATGACATTCCCTATTTTTAGCAATGTGTAAATGGTCGTTAGGTTTGATGGAGAAATCTGCACCAGAATCAAATGAGTTTGGAGTTCTATTAATCAGACTCATGAATTCCACAGCAGACCAGCTCTCCCCGCATCACATCGATTCTAACTTTTTTTAAAAAAAACTTTCTAGAATTTTACACAAAATTTAGCTGTAGAAAAATATATAAAATGGCCAAAATGTGCATTTCCTCCATAGCCTAAAGCACGAAAACCCACATTGTGGAAAGGGGATTTGCACATTTTCACAATGCAAATTTGCACAAATTTGGGAAATTGGAAAACACCTGATTCCATATTGAGTAGACAGCTCAATGAAAGGCACCTGACAATCCACAAAATGCAGGCAGAACAAATTTTATAAACTTCGTACATCCCTATTGGCCATTGCAATAATCATTGGCAAAATACAATATTAGTAGTTTCCACTGTGGATTCTGGGGACTGTAGTTCAACCCCAATGATCCTGAATGAAGATGCTGTCAGAGTCAGTACACCGGCAGCATTTTCTGGAATGCAGAAAGAAGGTGACGGAAGGAGCTTCTTCCTTCAAAGGTACTGCTCCCACCTGCCACTCCATCCTGGGCCTCAAGGTAAGCCTTTTTCCCATTGGGGAGCAAGATGCTAAGGAGGAGGATCAAGCTGCTCTGACCATTATTTGAAATACCTCACATCTCCAAAGGTATTTTGAACAATTAGGCTCAAGGGCCGCTGGTTCATTTTCAGTGTAAGCAGCCTTCTGCTTGCTCATTCCTACAAAATATACCAATGGCCTTCACATTCTCACAATGGGTGCAGCTTGAAAATATAATCCTAGTTTTGTAAAATAAAAACTCTCGGAAGATGGGGAGTCAATTGCTTTTGCATGCTGCATGAGCTTTTCTGATTTTTGTTGCACTGTGCTTGTAAAGTAAGGGATGTATTTGCAAATGTAGATTCTGTATTAGAAGGAGTAAGGCTGCTGTTAGTAAAATGAATTTCATATACAGATTCACAGGATGTCAGTGTCAAATCTACATATGTATTTATTTAATGCTTTATCCTTTTCCCATCACAACTTAGATAAAGAAATTGGAGTTGAAATTGAATGTGTGTGGAGCAGTATCTCAAAAAGAACTATTGAGATTGATGGAAAATTCCTTCAGAGACTTCTGGAAATCAGCATGATGCATTGGTCTCTGCAGGCAGATGACATTATCAGATCATTTCAAATGATGTCACAACAAGACAGTTGGCCAACAAATGCGTCGAACTGAGGCAAAATAACTCAAAGGGAAGTTTTCAAATAGCTAGAAAAACTCATCAAAAGCTTGATCAAAAAGCTTTAACACCATGAATTGCCATCCAGTATCTATCTTTAATGTAGTTCTTATATGCATACACAGAAGTTAAAACAGGCCTGAGGAGATCACAGCAATATATTTCATTTTGAGTTACCAGTGAAATCATAAGAAGTCAATGTGTTTTCTTATTTGGAGAAGTCACATTTAAAACATGCACACATGTGTACAATAGGGAGAAGCAAGTAGGAATTCAACTTGACAGCCGAGAACTTCCAATCTTACCCACATTGAATGCCCTAGAGTTCTTTCCCAAGGATCCCAGTTCCAGGAATCTTTCCCTTTTTTGCATCCCCAGCAGTGCTGTGCCAAATCTTTTATCACAAACATGTTCAGAATTGAGAAAAAGTGCTTTGGGAAGTTCTGCTCAGGCTCCTACTTTCCACCATGGGGTGCATTTTTGTACACCTGTTCATCTGCTTGCTTCTGCACCATTACTTTCTGCCTCAAAGGGATTTGACTTTCTCTGTCACAACATGATCCTTCCCAATCAGGGATTATGTTGGGATTATGCGTTAAATGTAGTGACATCACAGTACCCAATAGCCAGGCAGATTTGGTTATGTGATGATGACAGTAAGGTTGTTTTCCCCTCGCTTTGAATTTTGAATGGCCAATTCAAATTTCGCATCAACAGTGAAAACACTAAAACAGAAAAGAACAGAAACACAGTTGAATAAGTTTACAAGAATAGAGAAATCACGGGGGGGGGGGGTTGCCCCATGAGTTCATTGAGTCCTGCTCAGCTAGACCTGTTCCGAGGAGCCGGGCTTGCCGAGGTTTGGGAGGCTATGTGAGCCTCCCCAGCCCTTGAGAAAACACACTTTCTGGGGTGTCCAGACAGTATGCAATTCCCCCCATACACCAATCTTAAACCTTAAAGGCCCTCCTAACCTTTCATTAAAGACACAATTCTGTCTCTCCCTCCTCACTGATGGGCACTTTAAAGACCTGGTTAATAGGCCTTTAAGGCCCCCATCAGCATGGGGGGGAGTGGAGGGAGAAAATACTCAATTTCCCCAAATACCCTTGGGGAAATTGCATGTTTTCCCCCACTGCATTAATGGTGGCTGCATTAACACATCAGGCGCAAAGGAGAAAAAGTGCTGGACAGGGCAGAATTGTGCCTGACTGCTTTTGAATGCTTGACAGCAGTCAGGCATGGTCCTCTCCCTGGTGCTAGGCATGTCCATCTGGGCCTGGGAGGGCTGGATACGGGGCATCCACTTCCCTCGCAGGCCCAGGGAAATTTTCATCCTAACACTGCCCACGATACAGATTCAGTCAAAAGCCTGGGTGTACAAACAGCTCTTGAATTGGCACTGAAAGCTCATAAGACTTGAGGCTGAAGGTATATGAGGGGGGAGGATGTTCCACCATTGAGATTCCTGCATTAAGAATGCCATATTTCAGGTTGTAGTGTATCAAACGCCAGACAAATGCAGCACCATCAAGAAGGCATCCCCACTAGATTTTAATATCTGGGCAGGTACACTTGGGAGAAGGCACTCACTGGGGATTTGTCTATATGCCCTGTTTACCCCATGGTGGCTATAAGTTGGCACTATGTTGTTTATATGATACAGTTGCCAACTGGCAGCTACTGTGGGCTTTTCTGCTGAAACTGCTTTTTAAAAGTCACTGACTTACTGTGATTTTTTCCTTTACTCCAAGATCATTGCCTCTTTTGCTCCATCTGTTGGTGGTGACCTCACTTCAGATTGAGAATGGGGCATTCTGTGGGCACATTGAGGCTCACGGTAGGTTGGGTGACACACAGGAAGGCTGGGCAAGATGAGCTGAATGGCCGTCAGTGCTGCCTGGAAAGCCTGTGCCATGGAGATTTGCTGCTTTCACCATGCTGCTGCAATGCTATGGGGGTTGAGGGAACAAGAGGCAAAGTGATGTTGTCAAGAGAAAGCCCAGGTCTCCAGGTCCTGAGCCATGTAGGGCTTTATATGTTAGCACAAGCATCTTGAACTTGGCTCAGTAGCTTATTGGCAGGCAATGCAACTCCAAGCAAATGTGGCACTGTCAAGAGGGCATCCTCAGTTCTAGCTTCACAGAGAATTTCCCTTCAGCCGTCACCTGAGCTTTCTCACTGCCCATAGCTACACTTAACCAGCAGGCTCCTCAGATTCCCCAATGATGGAGAGAGCAACTGGAGGTGATTATGCCAATAGCACATCACAACTCATCATTCTATTATGAGTTATCAGGCTAGGATCACCAGCCCTGTTCTCTGAGAATCCAACAGAGCATTCAGGAATCCTTCCATTTCCATAGGTCTCTGGAACAGACTATCTTAATGGTTCCCTACCCCTGAAGGTGGGCAAGACCCTTGTCAGCCCCCATATCAATTAAATCATGGATAGTAGGGATTTATTTTGGACTGACCGGGCAATAACCAACCTGGAACCATCTGACTAGAAGGGTGTTTGACAGGGCAACTGTCCACCAGTGTTAAGGGGGAAAAATTTCCACCAGTGTTCCTCATGTCTCCTCATCTGGCCTATCCAACCCCTTCCCACTCCTGTGCCATACATCCCCTCACACATCAGAATTTGAATTTTGGCACCTCCATTCTTCCCCTTATTATGTTCACCCAGGCACATTAGCTACAATTCCGAACTGCAAAGGTGTGCATGTAGGTTAATTGGATATTTATAAAAATGCAGTCAGTATAAACCCAAGCTGTAGACAACAACAAACAGGCTTAACCAAACAGGCTAAAACCAAACACCAAACTCTGCCTCCTCCCCAATCAGGTCTTCATGCTGCCCCTCCCCCAATCTCCCACATATACAGTACTTCTTTAGATTAAGGGGAAATCACGTTTCCTTACTGGGGCTTTGCTTCCTGCTCCTCTTGCACAATTGTAACAGGGCTGCATTACACAGCTTGGACAGCACCCTCTAGTATTTAATTTGTAGTGCAAATTCTCTTGTACATGGCAGGAAATCCTGAGCTATTTCAGCAGAATTGGGATATCACTTTTTTTAAAATATGGAATATCAGGGGAAGGCATGGGAGACATGCAGGAGGTTGCCACCATTATCAAAAGGACCCACAAACTTCTGTGAGTGGCTAGTCACGAGTGTGACTTATTTCGCTCATGTAAAGGAGCCCCCAGATCAGATCGGGACCCGGATCAGGACCTCTGAGGTTGTCCTGGATCGTTCAGGACAAAATCGGAGGTCCCTCGGATCAGATCGGACCATTTTTGTTTTCCCCATAGACTTGCACTGGGGGAAAGAAAGCTTTCCCCCAATGCAAGTCTATGGTGAAAAAATGGTTGTGGGTGGGTGAGGGGGGCCTAACTCCCTCCTCCCCCTCGTGGTTCTTACCTCCCGGGGCCATCTGCTGTGGATGGCCCCTGCAGGTAAGCCCCCTCCCCCTCTCCCTGCTTACCTGCTGGGGCCCTCCACTCCCCTCCGCCGCTGGCCGCTACTGCAAGCAGGCTTCGCAGCCTGCCCCTAGGTAGCACGCCAGGCTACCTAGGTAGCATCACCTGGCGCGCTACCTAGGGGCAGGCCGCGAAGCCTGCTCGCAGTAGCGGACTGCCGCGGAGGGAAGCGGACGGCCCTGGAAGGTAAGTGGGCCGTGGGCCCCCCTCCCCATCCCCCCTGCTTACCTTCCGGGGATGTCCGCTCCCCTCCGCCACTGGCCGCTACTGCGAGCAGGCTTCGCGGCCTGCTCCTGAGTAGCGTGCCAGGTGATGACATCACCTGGTACGCTACCTAGGGGCAGGCCGTGAAGCCTGCTCGCAGTAGCGTCCAGCAGCGGAGGGGAGCGGACGTCCCCGGAAGGTAAGTGGGGCCCCCTCCCTGCCTCTCTCCTCCCCCTGTGATCCTCACCTGGCCGGGCTGTCTGCTTCCATCGGCGGGTGCCCGCTGGCACCCGCCGATGGAAGCAGACAGCCCCACCAGGGAAGGCCCCCCCCCATTGTCCGCTTCCATTGGTGGGTGCCCACTGGTGCCCAACAATGGAAGCGGCGGCGGGCACCAGCGAGTGTCCGCCGATCCTCTGATCCATTCTGATCTGGATCGTGTCCTTTCTGGATCAGATCAGATTGGATCGAACGATCCAACGGGGTGATCGGAAATCGGATAATTGTATCCGATTTCCCCTGGATCGGATCCAGATCGTGGATTGGCCCCGATCCAGTGCACACCCCTACTATTTATCATTGCTCCTAGCTCCACCCTGTATCACTTTCATTCATTCAACTCCCAGACTTTCACCCTGTTATGGTCTTTCCTTTTACAGTGATGCAAGGGGTAGCACACAAAACAACAACAACAACAACACATGCGTGCACACACACACACAAGCACACAACATTCTGAAGCTACTCTTCTCCTCAATATTAGGTTTTAGATTTGTTCAGAAGTGTTTGTGATGGTGCCATTGCTCTTACAGGAGGATCACCAACATTTCAATCATTTGAAATTTTGAAACCAAATGAAAACACACAAAGATATCTTGTAATTATCCTGATTTATTTTTGTATTTTTGAGAAAGAACGAGTCAACACAATATAGAGTTAGCAAAGAAATGTCTATATTGTAGTCATGTCAGTATTCAACTATGTTGATTGGCATTTGAAGCATAATTTCTCTGAATCACTTACACTGGACATCTGAAAGAGTTATTTATCATTATTCTGCTTTGGTGCTTAATTTACTCACTAACAAGACACTGTTGATCAGCTTCTCAGCTGCTACCAGAGAATGGAACAATGAAACTGTGAATGTACATCAGCTAATGATATGACCCCTTCATTTCATATGACTTTTGCAGATGCATCATAACAAATTCACAGATCTGAAGATCAGCTGTCATTTTCAAGTATTCATGATAGCTATGTAAAGAAGAATTTCAAAAAATTTGAAAAGAGATTTTAATACTTTGATGGTTGTATGAATTGTTTAAAGTGACTTTGTCAGAAAATACATTGTGGGCTTACAAATAATACAACAGAAAAGATTTTCTTGTGTTTAGTATATTAAAACTAATGGAAGCCAGTTGAATAAGCTGGTTGAATGGGGCTATAGAACAACAGTGCAATTCCATTACTCAGATATTAATCCCTCTATCTTCAGTGGTAGGGTGACCAGATAAAATCCAGGTCAGGGCTCATGTAACTTTAACAGATGTAGAGAAAAGGGAATTTCAGCCAGTGTCATTTGTATGCAATTAGTTCCTGGTGATATTCCCTCTTCATCACAACAGTTAAAGGTACATGCACTATACTAGAGTGACCAGATACAAAAGAAGGCAGGGCCCCTGCACCTTTAACAGTTGTGATGAAGAGGGAATTTCCCCAGGAACTAATTGCATACAAATGACACTGGCTGAAATTCCCTTTTCTCTACAACTGTTAAAGTTACATGAGCCCTGACCTGGATTTTATCTGGTCACCCTATTCAGTGGGGTTTACTCTCAGGTACATAGGATTGCAGCCTAAAATATGTAAATTAAAAACATTTCCTTTGTTCATCCAACTCAGTGCTAACAGAGACAATGTTTGAGTGTGCATTGGTATACTACATGTACCTGTGATGTTTCTTGTAAAATAATTGAACCACACTAAAAAACAACAAACAAACAAGCAAAAAACACCTATGTGTCATGCATGTACATGCTACAGGGAACTGCTGAGCTCTGAATCATTGAAACTGAAGCAGTTTTTTAAAAAATATATGTCAATCTCCTGTATTATAGTGAACTCTTGGGCAAGCATATACAGACAGATATATCACATATGATATTTTTCTGGCAGTTGTGTTGAAAAATAAAGTGCTACATTATTGTGTGTGAAAGTCAAAGAGTTGTCTATTACTATCTGTTTGTGTCTGTATGTTTGAAAGCCACTCCACTTTCCAGATTAAGGGAATCACAGTTGTGATTCCCTTGTTAATGCTCTGTCTGTAAAAAACATGTTCTACCATTATAAAAACATATTGGGGGCATCATTCTAACAGCCATAAAATCAACAATTTTTCACCAATCTTCATGAAATTAACATGTTCCAGAAAGAAATGTTGGTTTTACATTACCTGAAAATTTCAAGACAATTGGTGAAAAATTGAAGGAAGGAGGGCAGTTTAAATTAAAAGATTAAAGAATCCTCTGAAAATGAAACGGACATTTGAAGTGAGGGCTGGCGACTATTTTTGCTCACCTCTCCTTATCAAATGGAAGGATATTTAATTAATCCAGACACAGGGTCTACTTCCAACATGACTGGTGTAGGTGGAACTGCTTTTCTTTTTAAAAAATTCACTTACGTTGATTTTAAATTAAAACTGTGCCTCTTTAAATTTTTATTATTCAATTTGGCTGCCATTTTGAATACAGCACATGCTCAGTAGAGTCTCACTCCCCCTCCCTCCTGCCTCAGCTACATTACAATGGCTGCTTCCTCTAGCAAACATATTGCCTTAGTGTCTTCTCACAAGTAAGTTCCATTGACTGAATGTAATGGTGTTACTCCCAGGTAAGTGTGTAGAGGATTGTAGCCTTTAAAAAACAGTCTGGAACCTTGGAAGGCGGAGAGTGAGAGATGTTAGTGAGAATTCCCTCTCCTTTGCAGCACAATAATTCTACAATTAACAACTTGTTTGCATGCTTCGTATATGTGTATGTTCTTTTATTCTTCATTTGATCATTGCTGCTGATCATTGATTTTCATATCAATTCAATCCGAGGTATGTCTACTCAGAAGTAAGTTCCACTGAGTACAGTGAGTCTCACTCCCATGCTCTAGCTTGAAGGGGTGTGTGGATTTTGTTGTATTTCTCTCTGGGAGCTCTGTGTATTAAGGGACCAAGGCTTCTCGTGAGAGAAGGGTTTAAGATCCCCCCCTCTCTTTTTTTTTAAAAAAATCCATGTATTTGATTTTTAAAGCGTTTTTATTCCTTCATTGAGCTCCTGTCTGACTCAGCCGCAGTGGTGCCTCAGAGCTGATCAGAAGGGAGGGGGAGGAGAACAGAAAAGAGAGGGAGATTCCCTTTCCCTGCCTGGCCTTCACACCACTAGGTGCCACTTCCTCCTCCTCTATTCAACCCTCCATCACCTAGATTGCTGTAATCTGTTCCACACATTTTCCCTAAATCACAATTGGATGCCATGGGAAGACATGTGTCACTGTGTGTTTGGCACAACCACGTCTTCTCCTTTTTGTGGTAGATGGTAAGTCATAGAATCACAGAATAGTAGAGTGTGAGGGGGCCTATGGGACCATTGAGTCCAACCTCCTGCTCAATGCAGGAATCCACCTTGGAGCATACCTGAAAGGTGGCTGTCCAGCTGTCTCTAGTGTGGAAGAGCCCACTACCTCCCTGGGTCATTGGTTCCATTGCTGTTCTGGGCTGATAGTGAGGAAACTTTTCCTGATGTCCAGCCGGAATCTGGATTCCTGTAGCTTGCCCAGTATTCCATGTCATCTATTCTGGGATGGCCAACTGGAGATGCTGACCATCCTCTGTGTGTACCTGAGGAGTGCTATCATGTCCACTCATCCAACCTCCCCTCAGCTTGTTGATATCCCTCTTGCAGTGTGGTGCCCAGAACTTGATACAATACTCAAGATGAGGCTTAGCCAGTGCTGAGTAGAGGGGAGCCAGTACCTAGCGCAATTGGAGGCTGTACTTATATTATGCATCCAAAATGGTGTTTGCCTTTTTTGCTGTCACCTCACACTGTAGGCACACATTTAGCTTGTGATCTACAGGAAATGATACCAGGGTATACAATACTTAAGATGAGGGTGAGCCAGTGCTGAGTAGAGGGGAGCCAGTACCTTGCACAATTTGAGGCTGTATTTATATTATGCATCGCAAATTGTGTTTGCCTTTTTTGCAGCCGCCTCACATAGTTGGCTCACATTTCGCTTGTGATCTATGGGAAGGGATACCAGGGTATACCTGTGTAGCATAGTGCTGGGCTAGCAGCTTGAGCTAAGGAGGTAGGAGACATGTCTGTGCCAGGATGCAGGACTGCATTGGCCCACATCCAATGGAAGCAATGCACCTCAGGCACCAAATATTTGTTTAAACCCAAACTTTGTGTCTGCCTCGTTATTTCCTGCACTCCACTTTCCCACAAGTGTTGATTGATAAAATGTTCTTCACAGGAGGTGCACTAGCTTTTGAACAGGGATGAGTTTTCTAGTAAGACAAATGCAAAATAACCCAGAGTAGAAGTTTTATATCCAGGAGCATTTGAAAACTATTTTGCTTTGAAAATCAGGGTGCACAAATCAAACAAAAACCATCTCCTACAGGGTTGTGTTAAGTTTAATGAGACCAATAGTCTTGGCAAACTCCTGTCTTGTGTAGCTAATGGGGAGCGTAGCTCTTACTGGAACCCATCCATCCTTGCTTCCTCTCTCAAAGTTAACAGCTCCACCAGATGTGCTAAAAGAAAAACTCTGCCAACCCATCTGATAGGCTTTTTCTAAATGTTAAATTATTCCTGTTTTTACTTTTTTTAAAAAATATACTTATTGATTTTCAAGAGGGTTACCTTCAAGCCTAGTGGATCTCGCAGTGTTAAAAAGCTATTTGCTCATCCTCCACAAATCCCAGTTCAAGCCACACTCCTTATTAAATTTGGTACAGGGGGGAAAAAACCTCTCTTCAGCAAAGGTTCACCAGCTTTCCTTTTTATATTAAACCCATGCTTCTAGACTCCTCAGGTTCATTGGCTATCCTGTAGACTGCAATAAGAATATAAATAAGAACCAACATTGGCATTTTCCTCTTAGTCTGTTTGTCGCTCAAACCTTTTCATTGATAGAGTGGGTGACTGTAAAATAGGTCTTTAAAAAGGGGAATCAGTCAATGCCAGTTTTTCATGTATTCTAACATAAACCCATTCCATCCTGTTTCTGCATCACCTTTTTAACATACAATTCCTCTAAGATTTTTTTTGGTACACTTTTTTGTATGCATTTCCCCAATATACACATTGTTGTATGCAATTTTCTCTAATATACACATTTTTGTATACAGGTTTTGAACTGAGAACTGCATTGGAAAATTAGAAGAAGTGCACAATCTGAAGGATAAGTATGTTCCAATCTGCTTCTTAGTCTAGGGAGCTATCTATATGTGGGGAATGCCTCATGGAGGCTGCGAATCTGCACTGCATCAGTTATATGATGCAGATGCAGATTCGCAGCCACTGCAGGGTTTACCCATGAAACTGTACTTTGAAAAAGTCAAGGACTTACCCTGAGTTTTTCAGTGGGAGTGAGGTTAGTATGGCTGTTCCATTGTCTGACCTCACCTCAGGCACAATCTGGAGGCAGACCAAGTGGAAGGCAACTGACAATTGGTTGCCTTCCACCAGGAAGAGAGCGGGGACAGCAGCTGCAGTACCCAGATTACCTGTCGGATGTCAGGTGCTTCATAAACAATTAACTAGGCTGGCCTATTGAATTGTGACTTGAAGGCTTGGCAATTGTTTTGAGAAAACTGTCTCTGTTTTGCCCTTATCTGCAGCTGCAGGCCGAGGCCTTGAGTTCCTTGGGAACGAAGGCATGTGTTGTAAAGGTGGGGGGCTATCTTGCAAACTGTCTCTCACATAGTGTCGTCATCAAGAGGAGGTTGAACCGTGCCACCCTGTTGGCACATGAGTTTGGATTACAGGCCTGAAGCCCTGTCTGTCAAAGTAGCTTAGAATTAGCCAGCCTCCATCCTATATAGCTACAAGCAAAGAGGAAGTTCTTTGCTAGGAATTATCTGTTCTGTTCTGTTTGCTGTTGCTTGTCATCTGTCCTACGCTTGCCAAGAAACTCATGTTTGGGATTCTATCTGATTGGGAAATGTTGGATGCACTCTGTACATGTTCTGTTGCTATTGGGACTTGGAACTTCTAAGAACTATGCCATGAAAAGTGCGCTGTGGCTTTTCATAGATGTGGACTTGGGATTACTGTTCTGGATTCGTGTTCTATAGCCTGCTTTTTCCCTGCATGGAGCCAAAGTACGGGCACGGGGAAACTGAGGCTGATCGTTGCTGTTCTGGAATTGTGTGTGTGTGACCTGTGAGAGGACCTTCCTCAGAGCCAAAGCTACGAGAATTGGGAAGGCTCCCTGGGTCGAAGAGGTTCGTTCCCTGACATCTTGTTTCCGTGATCAGCTCAGCATTCCCTGACAGGCTGAGTTTGATTTAGTTCAAGATGATCTTATCCACTATCAGGAGGTTTTCTCCTTTGAGTCTTTGCTCGTGTACCTGAGGATCCAGTGTGTGTGGCCACTCCTGACCTCAAGGGACTGGGGCTAACTCTAAATCTCTCACCCTGAGTGATTTGCTGTTTGCATTAAGCCGTTGTACCTGAAAGCTATCTGGTCCATCTTCAGCTTCAAATGTGTGTATGCAGAAATGAAACCGTTATGCTTTGAATTCCATGTGATTTTTACAATAAAAGAAGTCTCACTGTTGTTGGAGTGTGTCAGTTTGCCTAAAGTTCGTGAGCAGAAGCTTGGGGTGAGCTTGAGTCATGACATTACCTATGGAAACCCAATGCTCCCTCCTTGGCTTTGGGATTACCAGACACCACCCTGGTAAGTAAAAGTATGTGGTTTTGGAGGGAGGTGGCACCAACTTCACTCAGTGAAGACAGCCCCTAGGATGTGCAGGATACATCAGTTTGCTTAGAAATGCAGTCCAACTAAAAATCTCCTCCCATCTCTACTTTAAAACAGAACTAAACATTCTTAATGCAGCCCAATCCTATACATGTAGAAATAGGAGCACAATGCTTTCTGATGGATCATTTTCCAAAAATATAGAAAATATACGTAAATAAAAATGGTACTATCATGCACATTCTTTACATAAGATCCTTTGCCTCATTTGAAAATAGAATCCACGTAGACTATCATGTCAGTAGAATAAAGAATATTTGGAACAATCAGAGAAATAGTTTATTTGGTGTTTTCATGCATAAAGATTCTGAGTTCAGTTCCTGGCATCTGCAGGTGAGATTAGGAAAGACTCCTGTCTGAAACTCTGGAGGGCCATTGCCAGTCAATGGAGACCAGGAGTGGGCCGAAGGTAGGTCTCTGTTGGACTTCAACTCCAGAAGTCACTGACAGTCCAAAATATCTGGAGAACTACTTTCTGCCCATTCCTGATTTGGACAATGGATGGACTAATGGTCTCACTTGATATATGACAGCTTCCAAGGTTTCTTTGTATTTTAATCTTGCAAGCCATGGCACAACATTTTAAAAAATTACATCATGTGCAATATATTGAATAAAATTATGTGGAGGATACCTAAGGTACAAGCCTAAATTTGTTTACAAGTCATGGTGACATGAATGATTCTAACTTCTGAGTAAACATTTTTAAGGACTGGGTTGTTATATATTTCATTCTTTATCCCAGTGATGGGTGTAGGAGTTCCTGAAGAAATGCTAAAGCCCTGTTCAGGCATCTGACTGAATCCGTGAGGATGATATGCGTGCAAGCCCCATTCTAACATCAGAGTGTAGGTGAATCTTCTTTTGACCTTTACACAGGTCTAAATAGGGTTTCCAAGCATGTTTGTCCAAACACACAAACCAGTCTGAAGTTTGAAACCTTGATAAGGTAAGATTTCTAATCACACAGAGGCATCTAAGTGCACTCAGATGAAATGCACATAGAAGCCACTTTCAGATCATAGTGCTGACATAAAGGCCTAAGGAGCCCACACAGTTCAGCCTTATGTGTTCAGGTGAAAAAAGATAAGCAAGACCTGGGGATGTCACTAGACCCTGAGACTACTTGCAACGTTCCCCCGTTCACAATTGAGGAACAACATTTACATTGTATGAAGATTGCTCGAATAAATATGGAAAAGATAACCATTAAGGAATATGTAACTTGGAAGGGATATGAATTTGAAATGTATTGGAAGAGAATCAAGAAAGCTGAAAGTAAGGCCAGATCTACACCAAGCAGGATATAGTGGTATGAAAGTGTTATATAAAAGGCTGCAGCCACACTACTGTTTTATAGTGGTATTGAAGTGCACTGACAACTGTTGGGGCTCATTGACACATACCATATACCGCTATATCCTGCTTGGTGTAGATTTGGCCTAAGTAATATGGATCACACATCAACAAAATTTCAGCCGGTCAAACTGTGATGAACAACAACAACAGGGACATTAGCACTTATTTTACATACTGGCCCAGCACTTTGCAGACAAAATCACTTGGATCTGCTCTGACTTGGATGCTATAGTAGAAACAGACCCAGTGGATGTAACTTTGGCAGCTGCTTGTCCAGTGTTATTGGATATATTTCAATTTGTACAGCCCAATGATGTGGACAAGGATCCTTCAAGAGGTAAGAGCCACCACATGTATGCTAGATCCTTGCCCTTCCTGGCTCATAAAAGCAGCCAGAGGGGGATTAGCTGAGTGGGTGAGTGGAGTGATTAATACCTCCTTCTGTCAAGGCAGGGTTCCACCCTGCCTGAAGGAGGCAGTAGTACGACCTATGTTGAAAAAGCCCTTCTTGAACCCCAATGTATTAGACAATTACCCGCCAGTCTCCAATATCCCATTTCTGGGCAAGATATTGGAGTGTGTGGTGGCCTCCCAACTGCAAGGACTCCTGGATGAGATAGATTATCTAGATCCATTTCAATCTGGCTTCAGACCTGGTTATGGGACAGAAACAGTTTTGGTAGCCTTGGTGGATGACCTACGCCGGGAACTGGACAGGGGGAGTGTGTCCCTGTTAGTTCTGCTGGACCTTGCAGTGGCATTCAATACCACCAACCATGGTATCCTCCTGGGCTGCCTTGCTGGGATGGGACTTGCAGACACTGTTTTACAGTGGCTCCATTCCTCCTGGAGGGGCAGACCCAGAAGGTGGTGCAGGGGGACTTCTGTTCGACTCCTTGGCCATTGGCCTGTGGAGTCCCTCAGGGTTCCGTTTTGTCCCCCATGCTATTTAACATATACATGAAACCATTGGGAGAAGTTGTCCAGAGTTTTGGAGTGCAGTGCCACCAGTACGCTGATGACACCCAACTCTACTTCTCCTTTCCACCCGATTCCAAGGAAGCTGTTTTGGTCCTAAACCGGTGTCTGTCGGCAGCAATGGACTGGATGAGAGCAAACAAATTGATGCTTGATCCAGACAAAACAGAGGTGTTCCTGGTCAGTCGAAAGGCAGATCAGGGAACAGGGATTCAGCTTGTGTTGGATGGGGTTACACTCCCCCTGAAGACACAGGTTCGCAGCTTGGGTGTGCTCCTGGATTCAGCCCTGAGACTGGATACCTAGGTTTCGGCAGTGGCCAGGAGTGCATTTACACAGTTAAAGCTTGTGCGCCAGCTGCGCCCGCTCCTTGAGATGTCGGACCTGGCCACAGTGACACAAGCCTTAGTTACATCCCATTTGGATTACTGTAAGGCACTCTACGTGGGGCTGCCTTTGAAGAGTGTTCGGAAACTTCAGCTGGTTCAAAGAGCTGTGGCCAGATTGTTGACCGGGGCTGGTTACAGGGAGCATACAATTCCCCTGTTAAAACAGCTCCAATGGCTTCCAGTCTGTTTCCAGGTACAATTCAAAGTGCTGTTTATGACCTACAAAGCCCTATAAGGCTCAGATATAAGATATCGGAAAGACTGTATTCTCCTTTATGAGCCTGCCCGTCCCCTGCGGTCTTCAGGGGAGGCCCGTCTATCCATCCCACCACCATCACAGGCACACCTGGTGGGAATGCAGGAGAGAGCCTTCTCAGTGGCTGCTCCGGGGCTCTGGAACACCTTCCCAGGGAAGCTAGACTGGCTTCCTCCTTGGTGTGCTTTTGGAGGCAGGCTAAAACTTTTCTGTTTCAGCAAGCCTTTGGGGAATAATTCAGACCTTTGTGGATGTACTGCTTATAGTTTGGATTTTTTAATTATGTGTATTTAAAATGTTTTAAAATGTTTAAAATATTTTAAAATTGTACTATGTTTAATTATATTTTAAATTTTTGTATATCACTATTTGTTTTAACTCTACATGTTTTAATTTGTAAGCCGCCTTGGGTCCCATTATTGGGAAAAAGGCGGGATATAAATAAATATAATAATAATAACAATAACAATAACAATAATAATATTGATGAAAAATATAGATGGCCAGAAAAGAGCTGTCAAATAAGAACTAATTAAGAACTAATAACTAGTTGTAGCCAAAAATCAAGTAAAAATACTTGCAACATTTTGACAGTGCTAGACATATTTCCTCAGTTATAAATATTGGAGCTGGAATTTAGGGGCAGTATCCATTGCTGGAAGTACATCCATGCTAAACACTAGTAAGTATTAGTTCACTGGGAGCTAGTGCTTGCTACTGCAATCCCAGGAATTAATGTGTCAGGAATGGGACAAGTCATTGGCGCTCCTTTCTATGAGTTTCACTAACTTGTCCCATTCTGGAAGTGTTAATTTTGGGGCAATTTCCAGTTGTGCTAACAAGCGTTCATTTCTGCTAGTGCCATGATAATCCATATCAATACTGCCCTATGCTTGTCATGTTCTAATATTTCTTTGATCAATATTATGTCTTCATATGTGGTACAGACTTCATATTTCCTCTCTTCTGAAGTATCTGTTTGCTGGTGCAGGAAACTTTAGGACTGCAGTTCTTGGTATTTTAAAAAATCCTCTGAAAACTTAAATGGAAAGCAGAACCAACTCTCAACAAAACCTTTATTGATTGATCAGTATTTCTAAGCAGTCAATGCAAAAGAAACTAGCAAATACAGCACAATTTTATTCTGCCAGTTTTTACTAGCTTACACCGTGTCTTTTCATGTTAAATTGTGCTTTATATGATATGACTTGATGTGACTTAACACAATCCAGGAGAATGTGACATTAAATGATGTGACATGGTAGAAATTTGCAAACGATAACCAGAAGATCCACTTTGCCCTTGAGGGCCTGAGTAATCTCATTTTATTTTTCTAAACCATTTACTACATCTTTAACTCTCAGAACCAATGGTGCATCTTTTGAACATTACTTGTCATGTTGTGCCTTGACCTTCATGCAGCCATCACAACAAACTCAATGGGTCAACATCACCAGTTTCTTTGCAATAAACCTACAGGTCTCACCTTTCCCACTAATGAAAACAGAACCAGTGTGTGTGTGTGTGTGTGTGTGTGTGTGTATACAGATGAAATATTTGGACAAAAGGAAAACAGTATGTTTGTATAATCACTTTAATTTGAGTTTAACTGATGAGGATAGGGAAAGACACTGCACACTTCTAAAGCTGACGGCACAATCCCTGTGATAATGGTTATATTTTTACTGGCAATAAAAGCAGCAACCTTTCCTTTTCCCAATGCTAACTTATAGTATTACAAAAAGTTGTTATGTTAATTCAGTCGGTAGGCAAATTTATAACAAAGGTGGGACCTACACTATACTTCTTTCTATATTACATACAGAATAGGACCTACTTCTGAGCAAATACCCACTCTAAAGATCTTTCATATGTGTAGGCTAGCTGCCCCTTTGATTTCAATGGAAGGATTAGATCTGTATATGCTAACACAGGAATGTGGACATGGTTCTGCATTATGTATTTATTCAAAATATTTAGATCCTTTCTTTCCCAGGCTCAAGGTAGTTTACATAAAAATGCAAGAAAACAATATGAAGCTATAAATTTAAAGCAATAAACAATGATCATCAGAAGAAATTCAGCAGCCAGAAAATAGTGTTTCAGTACAGTCCCCTACCAGGTCAGAAATTGATTTTCAAAGGTGAGATAGATCGGGGGGGGGGGGGGAAGATAAAATAAAAGGCCACTTCGCAGAATTTTCTCCAAAGTTTCTTGGCCTTTTTTCTTTGTGTGCGGTGGCCGCCTTCCTTCTCCTCCCCACAATTTCCCAGAATTATGTTAGGTATGGAACACTGAGGACAATGCAAAATGTTGTCTGCCAACACATTTGTACTAGTAGCACAAAAACACAAAAGCCCTTCAGAAAAAAGAAAGAAGATCTGCCAACGTGGAGACCTTCTTGTGAGAAACTGTTGGAAGATTTCTCCTCCTCCTGGACAACATTTGGTGAATATGTCCCCTGCCCCCATTTCTCTGCCTACATATAAGGTGGAGAATTTTGAGAGGCCATTTGTGCACAGCTCTAATTTCAACCTTTTAAAACGGAGAAGAAATCACCTCAAAGTGGGAACCCCACCAAAAGATCAGCAGTTAGGAGAAAGGGCATGTGACCAGGAAAGGGGACATGACTGTCTGGGCAACCCCTGAGAGTGGGCTAGATTTAGCCTGCATGCCTGAGGTTGCCCATCCTTGCTGCAAATGGTGCAGCGCTCATCAAGAGGTCTAAACTGACATGGGACTTTTACGGAGCGAGATTGGGTCTGTATGGTCTGCTGGTCCCAGGCTATGTAAAGCACTGAGTAATTTGTTAGGCTTTCTGTATAAGGAACTGAATGAGTACTATCACAAGTTAATTAGATCAGAACTTTGGATTTTTTTCTTTAAATGCTTAAAGTTGCTTTAAACTGAAATACTTAAACACCAAACCAAACCCACAAATACTCAATTTCATACATATGTAAAATAGTGCTGCTTCTGTTTTGTCAACCAATGTTTTCTCCACTCAGACAATCATGTATTATTCTTGCTTTTTAAAAAATAAATAAAATGATTCACTCATGTGAAAAACAATCTGGCCCTTTCAATATTCATTTAATTTTGCTTTAGTATCTTGGAGCAACTGAAACAACAGTCCTTCCCCACCTCCAAATGCATCATTTTTAGCTTTACCGCTTGGGTTGTAATAATGCAGGAAGCAGAAAATAGATGGAGAATAACAAAGAATGCAAATAATATGGGCTTGGCAATGCACAAAAGGAAGGTCTAATTCAGGAGATCACAAAGGTGTTTCAAGGCAAAAATATAACTTCATAGAAACAAATGCTTTTGCTATATGATATCCTGGTGATAAAAGATGGATCACTTGTCAAAAGTTACACTAGCTGTTTTTCAACCTGGTACCCTTCAGATCAGCTGGATAACACATTCCATCATTCCCAGCTAGCATGATCAATCTGGTTGGGATGATGGGAGTGGTAGCTGGCATGGTTCTTTCCATGTCAACTGTGAGGGAGGAGGCTGGGAGCTTGGGCTCTTGGGGGTCCACCATCAGAGTGGTATCTCCCACCTTGGATCCAGGAATCTAAACTATCCTATGCCCCTCCAGACTCTCTCTAGGGACCATAGGTTTGCTCTTCCAGTCAAGTATTCAGAATTAGAAAGAGAAATAAATTATTGTTTTTTTAAGAACTTCAGAGGTGGACCACTCATACTGGGAGTTTTTAAAGACAGGGGCACCACCAGGGGGGGCGGAGGGGGAAAGCACCCCCCCCAAGGGAGATGCCACCCCAGTTGCTAAACTCCTTGCTTGCTTTCTGGGATGGTCTTGGCAAAAAGGCAGCAGCAGTGGGGGCGGGGGTTGATCCAGGGTCAGTTCCAGGGCAACTGCTTGGGCAGAGGCTTGGAGGCCTCATTGTCATGGTGATTAATTATCTGAAAGAAGAAGCAAATCCCACATTGTTTTAGAAAAAGCTGGGGCAGGGTGGGAAGATTAGGAAGGAGTGACTGTGCATGCACAAGACTCGGAAGAGGAGAGAGCCAGCACATGCCAGGCAGGCCAGGCTTCCCAAACAAAAAGCAGCCTTCGCAGTCACTGCCCTGATGCCTTGCTTGCTTGCTCTTTTCGGCATCCCTGTAAAAGCGAGATCCAACTGAAGAGAAGAAAGGTTCAAGCTGCTGCCTCTGCTTTCCTCACTGCTGCCATCTTTGTGCCGTGTGTAAATTAAGTAAGTTTTAAAAGATTCTCCCCTTCATTTCTTTAAGTTACTGATATATAATTTCATTCCATAAGACAGTCTGCTGACTTAATCTAGCATTTGATTTATATTTATTTCTCTCCTTAATAAAAAAAACACTTCCTAATATTGTTAATGCTCAACACACTGAGGAACAACCAACTTTTGACTTTTTGTGAATTGAATCTGTTTGGTAGAATATTTCTGTTCTGGTTGCAAGAAGCTTTTTGAGGTTTTTTTTAATGTTCAGCACATTGTCTTCTTTGATAATTTGTTTTTTGCATGATGTTTTTTGGTATCAGCCTGTTTTGCCCATTGTATATTAGTTCTGCTAAAGTTTTATCGTTTCCTGTTTAACCTTTTCCTATCTGACTACTTCAGTCTGAGTGTGTGTGTGTGTGGAAAGGCAATTTCAAGAATATCACCATCATCATCATCATCATCATCATCATCATCATCATCATCCTGGCATGATTTTATTACTATTTTTAATGTTTCTTGAGTCTGCTGGTTGCTGATCTCTTTGTTCATTCCTTGGCAGGTAGGGAATCATTTTCCTGCAGTGGTGGGGTATTCCCCTCAGCACAAATATTTTTCTTTTAGCAAAAACCATTCCCATCAGAGCCCAATAGATTCATGTAAAAATCTTTTCATGGGGTTTTGACTGAATAGAGAATGTGCTGCCCTGTTGTGTAAAAAAATATTTGGGCTTGGTGTGTGTGTGTGATTTGCAGATTGAGAAATTCTTGTGTGGGTAGATGGGTGTTTTGGCCTAGAATCCATTTTGTTTTGCTGTATAAACATCTCAATTATATTATAAACATTTGCTTATCAAGGGAAAGATGGGCAGGGTCAGTGCTTGAGGCCCTGTTACTGTTGTGCATGTGCCTGTACCGAATTTGTACATAACACCTGAACAGTGCCTCTACTTCCTATTGGACCTTTCTTTTTTTCCAATTTAAGATTTTTATTGTTTTCAAACAAAAATAAAACACAAACAATACAATGTACAACATTAAGATGGACTTTCAAATTTCTCCAACATACAAAAATATCTATGTTTTCTTTTACTCTTTATCAAAAAAATTAAAAAAGAAACAAAATAGTGAGTGAATTCCCTGACTTCCCTGTCTTATCAATTGTTTTTCTTCCAATTTAATTGCTGAATCCACATGCAAGTATATCCTTCCCTTCTCTCTCTTTTAAAAAAACTATAAGAGGTTTCTATTCCTCAATAAATTTTATTGTTGTTTTGTCTTTTATTATCATAGTGAGTTTTGCCATTTCCGCCAACTCTGTCATCTTCAATTGCCTTTCCCCTTCTGTTGGTACTTTCTTACTCTTCCATTTCTGAGCATATATTAATCTTGCTGCCATTATCATGTATAAGAACAAAGATCCATAACTTTGACTCAACTGTTCATCTATTAACCCCAGCAAAAAGTGCTCTGGGTGCAGTTGTATTTTGATCTTCAGTACTTTTTGCATTACATTATGCATTTGTATCCAAAAAGATTTCACTTTTTTTACATGTCCACCATAAATGATAGAAGGTTCCTTCTTGTTCTTCACATTTCCAGCACCTTCCCGATGTCCCTTTATACATTTTTGCCAATTTTGTCGGAGATATATACTATCTGTACATCATTTTATTAAAAAAATTCTTTCAATCTGGCACATATTCTCCTACTGATTCATAGTAATGCTATATCCAAAATGTTGAGCCCATTTTATCATACAATCTTTAACCTGTTCATCCTCAGTCTCATACTTTAACAAAAGTTTATATGTCTTTGAAATAACATGATAATCATTTGTACATAAGGCTTTCTCAAATTCAGATTTTGTACATTCAAATCCCCATTTTTTAAATCTATCTTATACCTTTCCATCATTTGTAAATATGAGAACCACTGTCAAATATGTCCTTCACTCAATAATCTGTCTCTTGATTTCATTTTAACATCACCTTCTATTGTTTCTAACATCTCATTGTATGTCAACCATTTATTCGTACTTGCCAGGTCTCTTCTATGAAAGGAAATCCATAATGGCATTTTCTGACACAACCTTGGTTTATATTTAATCCATGTTCTCAAAATCGCTTGTCTCACATAATGGTTATTAAATTCTACATTCACTTTGACTTTATCATACCACAAATGCCTGTGCCAACCAAATCTTAGATCATGAACTTCTAATTCCAATAATCTTCAATTTTTCATCAACATCCATTCCTTCATCCACACCAAGCAACAGGCAGAGAAATACATCTTTTGAACCTTTCTTGATTATAATGGTCCAGGACCACTGCACTCTTCTTGGCATGCCAATAAGAGAAGGCAGAGCATTAGAACAACCAAAATGCAGGCGTTAAAAATGAGATTTATGGAGTTTTGTAATATTTCAGTTTTTTTGGGCATAGGTTGTTTTAGATACAGGCTGAGTGAACATGAAGCCACCTTAAACATTCTAACAAATAACCAAAATTCATTGCTAATTCATTGCTACTACATCAGAGCTTCAGACAGAAGCAGCAAGCACCCTAAATGATGTTAGTTTACAGAGTTCAAACTCAACTCTATCTATGGATTTCTTCCTTTGTCCCACTCCTGTATTCAAATTGCCATTTTTATTTTTACTTTTCAGATGGAGACAATGAGATCACATCATTTCTCTGTCTGTCTTTGTATTCCTGCTTTTGTTCCATTCAAAAGTGCTTAAGAAAGATGTCTTACAATTATTTCCAATGGAGACACTTCACCTGGATATCCTGGGTTTTGATCATTTTGTTGTCAAGTCAGACTAGGAATTGATTTTCAGAGATAGTCCTGTTTACCCCTCCTCTTTTGTAGCATCTTGTCTGATGAAGAGATCTGGAGATCCTGAAAGTTTGCATGGTTTTTGGTATGTTTGAGTAGGACTAATAAAAGTTTTGCCCTAATATGGATTCATAGAATAGTGTCAGTAAAAGCCATTACAACATGCATTTTATCCTTCTGGCTACCAGCCAGCAAGCAGTCCAAAGTCACCAGGTTTAATAACAACAACAACAACAATAATAAATTTATTTCTTACCCGCCTCTCCATTTGGATCGAGGTGGGGAACAGCAATAAATATAAAATATGATAAAATACATAAAACTGATTAAAAACATGGTGCATCATAAAACATCCTAAATAAAACATCCTAAAAACATCCTAAAAACATTCTAAAATTCCACTGGATATGTCTGCCAGAAGAGACTAGTCTTTGTAGCTTTCTTAAATTCTAAAAGACTGTTAAGTTGATGAGTCTCCTCCAACAGGTCATTCCACAATCTGGGAACGGCAGAAGAAAAGGTATTACTAAATTTTGTGGTTTTTTTAATCATGACCCAGTTAACTGAAGGTGCTTTGATCTGCTTTATGGTATATTGGATGATTTGCATGTTTTTTTTACTCCATACTGTTAAATAGCAGTGACTCATTTTCAATTAACATGCAATATTTGACATACGACCTGAAACAAAACTACCCCTTAGCAATAGTTTATGTTTGTGTTGTTATCAAGCTCTCTATCCTCAGTAATGAATGTTTAGTGCAACATTTCAAAGATGTATGTGCTCTAAGAAAAATAATAATTTGTACCTTCCTGACTTGGCATTTAAAACCTGTGATGGTTTAGCTATCTTCCAATGTGGAAAATGCCTCCCAAATCAGGACTATTTCTATCTCTAGATTATAATTTAAAAAACAAAAAGCTGGCAGATGTTCTGCACTCATGACTGTAGTTAAAGCAAAATGCACACATCTGCAAACATTTTTTAAAAATCCTTTCTTTCCTTTCTGTGGTGCAAGTTAATACATAATATTCCTGGCTAAATTCCTCCTGTTTGATCATGGGGTATGTTTTCCCTCCTTAAATGTGACTATGTAACTCAAACTCTCTCACTTGCAATCATTGACTCTTATTTGCCTGTTACCTCAGTTTGCCTGTTTGTGAAATGGGATTCTTCCTTTCCTACATCCCCTTTGCTTGAATAAGTGGGCTCTGCTACAAACTGCTTTCTCTGGGAGCAGGGCGACGTGACCCCCTTGGCTCTGCCTCCAGTGAACCCACTTTCTGCCCCACCAATTAGGGTTAGGTAACTGAGGTTTGGGGTGGGGGCACTCATAACTGCATCACACTTAAAACCCCTTAAGCCTAAACTTATTCTTGGCAGTTCTCCAAACTATACTCTGGCAGCAACTGCCAGAGCAGCAAGAATACCCTTGGAAGAATTAATCTGCTTGTTTCATGGATCTCTTCCTTTTTCTTAGGACAAGTGCCCTTCCTGCCACCCAGTCATGTTGTGGCGAGGGAGGGCTGTTGTGGGCGGGAAGCGGAGGCAGAGTCGTGCCTTCTCCTCATTGGAGAAGGTGATTTGGCTCCACAGCCAGAGGCGGAGCAGCAGCACCTATATTAGGCGGCTGCTTCCAACCTCCGGTCTCTTTTGTTTTCGGCTCCCTCCCTCCGTCCCTCCCAGTATGTAGTGTGGGTTACCCGGTTTCCCTATTGGGAGCAAGTAGGAATTTTTCATGTAGCCTGATTGGCCTTGGCTACATGTGTTTTTGCATACTTCACACTGAAAGTCTGGGGAGAGTGTCTTAGGATTCCGTTTAAATATTTGGTCACATTTGGTTAGGCGTTAGGGGCGGGCACATTTAGTGGAAAGGGACGGTGATCATTCTGTGGCATCGTTATATTGTGACAGGTGATGTCTGAGGGTCTTCCGCTAAGGGCTTTGTGGCCTCAGCAAGGGGATAGGGCTCAACTGTGAGGCCAACTCACCTCGCTCCACCCTGGTTATGTGGCCTGGGGCGGGGGAGTGACACAGGAAGGCCTCCCCTCCCCATAAGGGGTAGGCCTGGGGGTGGCGAGCAAAGTAACGCCACTCGCCAGGCATAGAATGTTTCACCCATTAATCGCATTTTAGTTTTATGGCGAAGTTAGGGCCCGCCCAGTGCTTCCTTTGCAGATTTCAATAAATGTGGCCCAGATTTGAAACCATAAATTATGTGTTGTCTCTTTACTTCTGCACTCTCCGCCTACAATAGGCAAGGAAAAATGAGAGGGGGAGGAAAGGCAAGAATTAACCTGCACCTTCTCAACATCTTCCTTTTTTCTCCTCAGAGAATTAGAACAGGAATGGGGGTGGGCAGATCAGACGAATTTACTCACATTGCAAGTCTATGAATTTTTATTCATCAATTTATCCCACCATATTCAATGCCTCTTATTTCTTTTATTCCATATTACAAAGGCAATGGATTGCAATTACAAAAACCCAGCTTCATCAGGAGCTTTATCTTCAAAAACTTCATCTTTTGGATCTTTGGACTTGTACTTCACATGCATTGGGTTTCCTAGGTGTACAGGGCTCAAGTGTCTTAGTTTGCTCTTTCCTTACACTAAAAGTCTACCTTTCTGATTCTGCCTGCACTGGTTCAAAAGAAAATGTTCTGTCTATTTAATTTGTATGGCAAGGGAAGGCTTGTGTAGTGACTGTACCTTTTTTGAAAGCCTTTTTCCTTATAGTAATTTGTCTGATGAAGAGTAAGGAGGAAAAACTACAACATCCGACAACAACTACCACACTCCTTTCTTGTCGGTGAAGTGAAGGTGTTTGATTCATTAAAAAGGGGCCTTCCAAGACATCTTTTCTTAGAGAATTAGCATGTTGAAAGTGAATATAGATCTAAGAGTATTAAATATTCCAACAGAAGAGGAAGCACCACTTGACAATACGTCTATCGAACGGCACTAGGTAGAAATGTTTTGACAGCATTCCTGGAAAAAAGGAGGAGGAGGAAGCACATTTCCAATTAAAATTAATGGGGAGGAGAATAGAATAAAATTGAGCATGATATTGAAGAGACACAGACAGGAAGGAGGAAAAATATTATTTAATCATTGCATATCTGATCAGTTCCTCCTGCTGAGCCTTCAGAACCTTTAAAAGCACATTCCACATAACTCTAGCAAATGAAGTAACCTTGGTTAAGTAGTGTCTTCAACCTTGTGATTCAGCACAGCAATCGTATTTTTGTTTTGAATTTGTCCCAACTTGAAGCTGCCATCCTGATTTCCTACCTTTTCACCAATATGAACATTATATATTCATCTAAGCACTGCAGGCATCAAATGCAAGGGTGTGTGTCCAGTGTTATACTAGTGGGAAAGTATGATGCGTAGCATTATTCTGTTAGCATTTGCACAATTGCTAGCAGAAGAAACAGCAGAGCTCGTGCACGGAAAACGGTGCCTAATAAAGATGCAACAGTTTGTGCAACAGTAGTGGAATGGCTTGTGAAACAGCTTGCATGAGTGGACTTAAAGGTAGCAGGTTTTGCATGCACACAAGGGTCCCTGCAAGTGGTAGCAATTTTGTGCTAGCAAAATGACAAGAAAAGAAAAGAAAGATTGATTCTGACTCTGGAAGAATGTTGGCAGGGATATATTTGAAAATTTGTGTATTTATTCATTTATATGCGAACATAGCAAGGACTGATTCTAATGTTAAATACAGACAGTATGGTGTCATAGTTGGAGCATTGAACCAGGACTGGTGTGATCCAGATTCAAATCCTCTCTTGGCCATGAAGCTCATGGGATGACCTTGAGCCAGTCACTCTCTTTCAATGTAATCTACTTCACAGGATTGTTGTGAGGTTCAAATGGAAAGCAGGAGCATGGCGTCTGCATGAGTTCCTTGGAGGAAAATTATTATAAATGTAATGTATGACAAAAATACATTTTAAGGGGAAGCAGCCGGAAAAAATGACACTTTTATTTAAATGGCAGAAAGACCAAATGCAAACATGTGACCATCACCCTGCAATAATAATAATAATAATGATTTTATTTATTTATTTATTTATATCACACCTTTTTCCCAGGGCTGGGACTCAAAGTGGTTCACAAAGTTAAAACATGTACAATTAAAATATATAAATATAAGCTTGCAAAAGTTAAAATAGAATTAAATCACAGTAACATCAAAACTTTTTTAAAAATTTAAAAACAGTAACAAATTTTAAAAACAAAGCATTTGGGACTTTCTGCAGGAAGTTCATTATTACATTATTACATTTACAGCCTGCCCTTTTTCCTCTTGCCAGGGACCCAAGGCAGCTTACATTATCCACTTCCTCTCCATTTTTATCCTTACAACAACCCTGTGAGGTTGCTTAGGCTGAGAGTCAGTAACTGGCCCAAAGTCACCCAGTGAGTTTCATGGCCAAATGGCACTAGAAGCCATATCTCCCAAGTTCCAGTCCGACACTCTAACTACTACACCACACTGGTTCTCATTTCACACTAGCATCTGAAAATAGAAGCAGGGAAATGGAGCAACAGATGCAGCCCTGTATGGTACAGATAAAAATGAAAAACATAATGGCACCAGGTTAATAATAATAATAATAATAATAATAATAATAATAATTTTATTTATTTCTTACCCACCTCTCCCTCTGGATCAAGGCAGAGAACAACATTAAATACAAAAATACTATAAAATGCATAAAACTGATTAAAAACATATAAAACTGATACAATATTAAAATAACAATCAGACAACTTAAAATTCATCTGGGTAGGCCTGCCGGAAGAGATCAGTCTTTATGGCTTTCTTAAACTTGGAAAATCTATTAAGTTAACGAATCTCTCCTGGCAGACCATTCCACAATCTGGGAGAGGCAGAAGAGAAGATCCTCTGGGTCAGAGTTGTCAGCCTAGGTTTGGCTGACTGTAGCAAATTCTTCCCAGAGGACCTGAGTGCGCAAGGCAGATTGTACGGGAGAAGGTGAACCCACAGGTAACCTGCACCCAAACCATCTAGGGCTTTAAAGGTAATAACCAATACTTTATACTTCACCCGGAAACTAATTGGCAGCCAGTGAAGTGATTTTAAAGTTGGTGTAACTTTAAACAGTTTATGATATGGACAGTTTATTCGGTTGAGTACTTATATCCGGTGGGGTAGCAGACTGGTGGGAATGCAGAGGAACACATCTCCAGGACTTTTTTTCAAAGCAGGAGCAATTGACATCATGTGACAGAGCTCCACAATGATCGATCCCCTCCTTGCTGTGACAAATGAATGAGGTAATATCAAGGCTTTCAAATTTTACTATTGTTTGTGACAGTTTTGTATAAAAGTCAGAAAATGAAGAAAATAATCACACCGGGGTGGGTTGGTGTTCTTACTTCATGCTAGCAGTTGAAATGGTAACAACGCCATTGCAAGATTGTTTGAATTCCTAATTAAGACCTAAAGCTTGCTTTTCAGATGACTGAACCTATACAGTCAGAAGTAAGTGTCATTAAGATCAATGAAGCTTATTTTGCATAGGATTGCATAGGAGTATGCGTGGGATTGCAATCATGCAATTCTAATAAAATGGGTGATGTGCTATGTATTGATGCTCCTGGGTGTGTGTTTCCCTCTGTGTATATACACTGCTACGATAAGCTACTGCACTTCAATAATTCTAAACCATTGCTTATACCACACTTTCCAGAGACAAAGCTTTCACAATTCCAAACTATTCTTTGATAGGTCAGAATGAGAGGAAGTTTTAGTGCCTAGATTTCTGGATGGTGATCCAGGAAACTCACTGCCTGATCTTGGAGAAGTAAATATCTGTTAGCCTAATCTACCTCATAGGGTTGTTGTGAGGATCAAATGAGATTATCCCCATATGAAGACCACTCTGAGCCCTTGGCAGGAAGGGTAGAATTAAAAAAATCATTAAAATGTTACTTCTTTAAGCAAAATGAGAGGCAGATAGTGTATCATATCACATTATAATATACCATAGAATGATATGTTGTTCCATAGCAAACTACTGTCTAGTATTAACATTATTTATTTATTTATTCATTTATTATATTTATATACTGCTCCATAGCTGAAACTCTCTGGTAGGTTTACAAAAAAATTAAAAACATTGAACATTTAAAACCAATATACAAAATTTTAAACCATGAAAGCCTAAAAACAAACTACATATAATTTAAAACTGTCCAGGGGTCAGTTAAAAAGCTCAACATATGCTGTTAAATGCCTGGGAGAAAAGTCTTCACCTGGCACCAAAAAAATGACAGTGTTGGCGCCAGGCAAGTCTCGTCGGGGAGATTGTTCCAGAGTTGAGGGGCCACCACTGAAAAGGCCCTCTCCCTTGTTGCCATCCTCCGAGCTTCCCTCGGAGTAGGCACTCGGAGGAGGATCTTGGATGTTGATCGTAGTGTATGGGTAGGTTTGGGTCAGGTGAAGAATTCCATCAGGTATTGTGGTCCCAGGCCGTGTAAGGCCTTATAGGTTAAAACCAGCACCTTGAATTGGGCTAGGAAATGTACAGGCAGCCAATGCAAGAGTGTCATGAGGCAGGCTGAAGAATCTTCCTCTGAGGAGGAAGAAGGGGCAGAAACTGCAGCTTTACCCATTCCCCAGGACTTACCGGAGGAGGAGGAACAGCAGGGAGGGTCATCAGAAGAGCCCCAGGAAAGCCACCCTCTCCCACCCCCTGTTTCTAATGAGGAAGATTTGGGGCCTGAAGGAGTTTGTCCAGTAACTCCCCAGCAAAGGCGGCAGCTCAAACGGGCGGAGAAAGCTAAGCTCACAAGGCGAAGCATGAGACTGAGAAAACAGAGCACAGCTGACGCAAGCCTTAAGTAAGATAACGAAGGAATTGCATGCAGCTGTGAACAGGCTCAAACGGAGTATATAGGGGGAAGGAGGCAGAAGCTAAGATTCGTTGAGAACAACCGATGTTTTAGGCTCTTGACCTCCTACGTGATCTCGGATCAGAACCTGTGGACTGAACACCCGGCTGACTGTTGCTTTGGACCTTGGAATTTGGAAACCTGGTTTGACCTTCGGCTTCGACAACTGGACCGATGGAACTATTGGCATGACCCTGGTGATTTGTAATTGGATTTTCGAACTGCAAATAAAACCCTTTAAACAAGTAAGGCCTGGCATTTTTCCCAGACATTCTTAGATAAGGGAGTTGGCTGGCTTCCTAGATCAAGTATAGTAAATACATCAAAGAGGAACAGTGTCGGTCTTATATGTTCGAACCTTCTGGTTCCTGATACCAATCAGGCTGCTGCATTTTGCACAAGCTGCAGTTTCCGAACCATCTTCAACAGCAGCCCCATGCAGAGCACATTGCAGTAATCTAACTTGGAGGTTACCAGATAATAGACAACTGAAGCCAGGCTATCCCTGTCCAGATAGGGGCATAGCTGGGCCACCAGCCAAAGTTGGTAGAAGGCACTCCGTGCCACCGAAGCCACCTGAGCCTCAAGTGACAGAGATGGTTCTAGAGAACCCCCAAGCTACGAACCCACTCCTTCAAGGGGAGTGCAATTCCAACCAGAACAGGTTGAACACCCTCTATCTGGTCAGAAGAACCACCTACTAACAGCATCTCAGCCTTGTCTGGATTGAGTATCAGTTTATTAGCCCTCATCCAGTCCATTGTCGCAGCCAGGCACTGGTTCAGCACATCCACAGCCTCACCTGATGAAGATGAGAAGGAGAAATAGAGCTGCGTGTCATCAGCGTACTGATGACAATGCACTCCAAAACTCTGGATGACCGCACCCAGCGTTTTCATGTAGATGTTGAACAGCATGGCGGACAAGACTGACCCCTGCAGAACCCCAGACTGGAGAATCCATGGGACTGAGCAATGTTCCCCAAGCACCACCTTCTGGAAACGACCCATCAAGTAGGAGCAGAACCATTGCAATGCAGGACCTCCCACTCCCAACTCAGCCAGTCATCCCAGAAGGATACCATGGTCGATGGTATCGAAAGCTGCTGAGAGATCAAGGAGAATCAACAGAGTCATACTCCCCTGTCTTTCTCCTGACATAGGTCATCATACCGGGCAACCAAGGCTGTTTCCGTGCCAAAGCCAGGCCTGAAACCAGGCTGAAATGGATCCAGATAATCAGCCTTATCCAAGAGTGTCTGGAGCTGGCTCACAACCACTTGCTCAAGGTTATTTAACTGTAATTTAACAATTTAACAGTTATTTAACTGTTCTCAGAAAACTTTGGGAAGAAAATATCCATATTCAGCCATTTTAATGTGGAATTACGTCTAGAGCAGAAGAGATATCAGGCCTTTGCAGAAAAGGAACTAAAAACAGATTACTTTTTATCTTTGGAGTCTATAAGTGTGAGTTCTGGAGGGAGAGAAATGCTAAATTACTTTTTTCAACAGATAAGTAATCACATCTTTCTTTAAATCAATATCTGGAGACAGCTGTAAGTACCTTGTGCCCAAAAGTTTGCACTCAATATTTTAGATATAAATGGGATTTCCCACTTCAGAGCTTGGTTTAGAACCAAGATGAAAATCTAGATCCATGTTTATTCATAGTATGTGGTTATTTCATAACAGGTGATGAAATTACTTCAATAAAAGGGTGCTTGGCTGTCCCAATGCCAAAATGTTCACCTTCATTTCAGGTGCAGAGCTACTATTCCTGAAACAGACACACATATTAATAGGCAGAAAATCAACAGATACAGTTATCCCCATCACAGAAGTTACACCAGTTAAATTTCTCTCTGACATGTTGCTAGTAAGGGCACAGGAACTCTTGTCACAAAGAAGAATGCAAACCTATGCAGTGCAAGTCCAGCTGATGTTGGCTTTTCAATGATACTCAGGAACCAGGTTGGTTATTGACTTGGGGAGTAAACACCTTTTGTTTAAATTCAGGCGATAGCAGAAGGTAGATCTCTGAATGATTTACTGTAGATTGGCAAGGGTTTCCGATTTCCAGTTGACTTCCATTATCTACTACCCTTCTAAATTTGGTTACTGAATAAAAACACTTGGGAGAAAAACAGGAGTAGCTTTGTGCAAGAAAGAAATTCTGAACTTGTTTCTGGTACTGATCACCAACTCCTAGGTCGAGCATTATGTTCAGAGTCTCCCTGTATTTATATCATATGTCCGCCTGCCTGAACATTTTGCACCTAGCGGACCTCAGGGTTGGTGGATCTCAGTGTTCCAGTAAAAAATAATGTGGATCATGTAAATCTGTCCATCTCTGTTTGAACTGATGGTTACAGTGTAAGTTGTATACAGGTTCCTGTGTCCTCAAGCCTGGCATCAAAGGTAGGCATGATCGGGCACTTGCTGAGGGCCCATATCCCAACAGTGGCCCACTGACAACAGTCCCTTGGACTTGCTCCTCTTCTTCACTATTGCAATCTGCTCATTCACCTGCCTCTTGCTCTGTGCCAAACAATGGTGGTGTCAGAAGGGTGACAAAGTGAATCAAATTGCATCCCAAAAATCATTAAGCTTAGAAGTTATAAATAGGGATGCACGGACTCACCGCAGTCCACCTGGTATGCCACACAAATTACAGCAGCTGTAAGGGGCCATTTCCATAGTTTGATACCTTAGATGTAGGAAATTATAGAGCCCCCATCTTCTTTTAAAATGGGGGCTCTCATCAAGGACGCATGGTTGCAGGACTGCAAAGGAGTGTAAGATGAGGTTATGGCAAGTGCATGTCTGCATACTTACATAGACTTTTATATCCTCATTCTGGTCAGAGATAGGGGCTACAATGGTGAAGGGACCAACCATCCATCAATTAGGAATGAGGTGCCCACCTGTTTCTAGTACTTCACATTTTATGCCCAAGTTTTGTTTGGGAAATATCTGCCCCAGCCCAGTTGGTGTTATTAGGGGTGTGCACCGGATCGGGTCTGATCCACGATCCAGACCCAATCCGGCTGAAATCAGATAAAATGATCCAATTACGATCCCCACATCTGGATCATCCAATCTCATCTGATACGAAAGGACCTGATCCAGATTGGAAGAGATAGCACTTCCATCCGCTGGTCCCTTCTACTGAGAGGCAGGCTGCGAAGCCTGTTTCTCAGTAGAAGGTACCAGCTGACGACAGCAGACGGCCCCAGCAGGTAAGGAGCTCGAGTGGGAGGAAGGGGGCTTACCTGCCGGGGCCATCCTCTACCATCCGCTGCTACCCGCGGGTGACAGCGGATGGCAGCAGATGGTCCCAGCAGGTAAGGAGTGTGAGTGGGGGGAGGGGGAGGGCCCCACTTACCTGCCGGGGTGCCTGCTTCCGTCTGCTGCTGTCCACTGCTCCCGTCTACTGAGAAATAGGCTTCACGGCCTAGTTCTCAGTAAAGCGCTGGGTGATGACATCATCACCTGGCGTTCTACAGAACTAGGCTGTGAAGCCTGCTTCTCAGTAGATGGGACCAGTGGACGGCAGCAGTTGGAAGTGGATGGCCCTGGGAGGTAAGGAGCGCGAGCGCGAGTAAAGGGAAGAGGGCTTACCTGCCGGGGCTGTTCACTGCCATCTGCTGCTGCCCACGGGCGACAGCGGATGGCAGCGAATGGCCCTGGCAGGTAAGGAGTGTGAGTGGAGGGGGAGGGACAGGGAGGGGGGAGTTAGGCCCCCACTCACCCGCCCCCATGTTTTCCTCATAGGCATGCATTGGGGGAAAGCTTTCTTTTCTCCAATGCAAGCCTATGGTGAAAACACCTAAAATGGCGTCCGATCTGAAAATCGGACTTCCGATTTTCGGATCAGGATTGGGTCCGATCTGATCCAGAAAGCCTCCGATCTGATCTGATTCGACATGGCAACCCCGGTTCTGATCTTGGTTCCGATCCGATCTGCGGCGTCCATGCACATTCCTAGTTGTTATAGCATGTCCTTGCATAGTCTCCTTTGCAGTCCTCTGATGCTAATCTGACATTCTCCCATCTGTGCACATTATTAGGGATGTTTGAGAATTTCAGTTCACGATCCATTTGAACTTGCAGTTAGCAACCTCAAATACTAATGCAAATGAGAGCACATTCTTTAAAAAAATGTCTGCACATTCCCAAACTTGCCTTTTCATACTTCAGTCAATGGGATAGAAAGCCACACTTTTGAAAAAATGCACACAGAAATACACATTTTTCCCATTGGAACAAACCAAAAAAACAAGTAGCAAAGGAAAATGGAAATGACTTGAACTAAGCTTTGAAAAGAATCTCAGGGTTTTTTGGTGAGCTCAAACATCCCTGGATCTTCTCTCTTATCTAGTAGATCCATTTCTCCCTGATGCATCTTCTTTGAACTTGTGGTGACTGATTCCCTTTTCTAACCGTTGTTCATACCAGGGTTATCTTGTCCCAAATCAATTTTTTATGAAATCAACAGTTTGAGGTCTTCTTGTACATAGGTCTGCAGTCTGGAATACAAATCTAAGAGTCTGGGGTCTTCTTGTAGGTCTCCCCAAGACTCTCAATTGGGCAATCACACAGTTTCAAGGCCATGCTAGCAATTTACAGTTTGAAGCAGTTTCTTTAGTACACTGCTAGAAAAATTATTTAAGCCTTTCAGCACTGGCTTAACAGTCCCCTTCAGTGAGCTGTATTCTATCAATTTGGTTAACTCCTTTCAGCTGATCCTTGGTAATATCAATGGTAATAAAACCAGTTACATTCATTTACGTATATGTATTCTTAACAATTGTATATATGCATGCTAAGGCACCAATGGTGAAATCTAGAAAAGGCAATCTATGTATGGATGTAGAGTTGATGTGATAGGTGTGTGTAGTTTACTTATTGATGTTCACAGTAGTCCCTTTACATATTTTCAATATCTGGTACTTAATGTACTCTTTGACTTAACCCCTTTGTTTTCACAACTCAGTGGTACAGTTAGGTAATTTTAGACTCCAGACTATGGGGGGTGGGGTGGGCTGGTTCGAAGGTAATGTGGTAAGCCAGCCCTATTATGTTTGGGGGCTCACCTACTCATTCTGCTCTGTGGGGCTCTTTACATCTGCCCCAAAGTCCTGCCCTAATAGCACTAGGGATGCATGAGAATGTCTTTTTTTGCTGACAAAACATGTTAGCATGCCTTGTTCAAAGTCCTGAATATGAGCATGAATTAGTGTCTGCTGAAAATATTTGCAAATCGTTGAACACCTGCTGGTGTTCATTGTGTTCCTGATTCCCAGTTTGATTTGTGCAAATTTTCTAACTTGCGCAAATTTCCTGAAAGCACCCTCATTTTAGTCTATGGAGGGAATCTGCCCACATTAAGAAGTGTGCGCAAATTTGAGGAGATTTTTGCAAATATCTCATTTGATCACTGCTCACTTCGTATGAGTGTCCTATTCATGCAGAGTGAGCAACACTCACAAATGCAAATAGGGCATGAGTTGAGTGATGTGATGAAGTTTGGAGGATCTAGAACTATGGTGTTTGTCTAGGGATGGTCCAATGTTCACCATCAAATGGAACTAATTACAAATATAATTAGATATGCTCATGTCAAATACCTATAACTTTTGCCTTTCACTCTCCTTTTTCTCTTCCCCTTCCTCTGTTGTCTCCTCCTCAGCGGCAAGGTCTTGTCTGTTATGCTTACTCTTTGTGCAGAAAAAGGTTGTCTGTTCAAAATAATATATATTGAAAGAAGCATTTCCCTTTCTGTACAGCTCATGTTGGCATTGGAGCTGGAATGATATCCAATTATCACATTCTTTTATCAAATGCAGAAAAAGATAGTTGTAGCTGTAACTTGTTAAAAAAAATGAAAAAAGAAAAGAAAATGTGCTGTATCCCAGCATTAGTTACTTAGCCAAAAATAGTTAAGTGATATGCCAAGCTGACAAGAGGCGATTTTGTGTGATTGCCTAAGTAACACTTAACGTGTGTGCCTTGATTTTCCATCTGTTTAGCTGGGGGAAAATGTAGATTTTTCTGTCAATAAACTCTGGCACCCCAAATCAATTGCAGAAGTAAGGAGAGCAGTTCAGTACATTAAAATGACAATGTTTTTAATGGATTTATTTTGGTCAGAAGCCAGAGAACAGTAAATTAATAGTAGAGAGACACAATCATTCACCATGAAATGTGTTCCAGCAGTGGAAAAGCTTTCTTAAAAATGAACTCAGCCTTCTGCAGAGTCAAAAAGCTACTAGTTGCAGTTGAAATCCCAAAGGGGTATAATTGTATGTCCAAATGGCCCAGCAATAAATGGAATTGTACCTACAGTGGTATGAAAACAATTGTTCACTGTCATACTCCTTTGCCTTCATGGCAGATAACAACAGAACCATTAAAATTTACACTCATGTAATCCTATTCAGGTCACCAGTGAGATGACTACATCACTAAAGGTCCTTCATTTACTCATTTGGTCTATGATCCCAGCACATAGTTTTGTTAATAGGATTTTTACCTTGCAGGGCAGTATTAAATTGTTACTACTAGTGCTGAACCAAAGTTTCTCCTTGGCAAACGTTGAGTATGAAATGTGGGGAGATTAAATGGCCCCTGTTGGGAGGATTCCAATTGGAGTGGGAGGAAGAATCCAACTGTGACTTTCAAAATGTATTTATTTATTTGTACAAGCTTTGGGGCAAGTGTTTTCAGGTGTTTATTGTATTTTATTATGTATTTGAAATTTTAAAGTACTGATTTAAATGGTGCTCATATGCTGTATTATGTTAGCCACCTTGAGCTCCTTGTGAGAAAGAGCAAGACATAAATATAAATAAATAAAGTTCTTATGTGACTGTTCACAAAACCAGCAGTCAAAGAACAGCAAGTTGCAGTACATTGGGGAGGAGACAGAGCATTGGCAGGTTGTCCAGACGACCTAGTAATTCTTCCTCCCTACTATGATGCTGCCTAGATGACTCACAGGAGACAGCGCAGATGTTTTCCTATACTGTGTTGTGAGAGCAACAATGCTGGGTGGGAGAGAATGAATTCCCTGGTTCTCCTATTCCAGCCAGTATTGTGCTATGAGTCATAGCACAGTGTAGACTGGAAGAGATGGGGACCAGGTGACTCATAGCACAGGGTGGGGTTGAGAAGATGAAGAATTTCTATGTTATGAATCACAGGTACAGAATGGGGTTGAAAGAGAGGGGATTTGTCAATTCTATCTCTTCCAGCCTGCGTGGTGTTGTGATGCACTATCTTCCCCCATGCCATAATAAGTGAAAGTTCATCCTTCTTTGAAGCCCATGAATGAGCCCATGAAGCTAAACCTGAGGGTTCAGCTTAAACCTAGTTAATAGCAGACCTGTACTGTAAGCCATCAAGTCTGTAATCTATGTATTGTAGTTTAGCAGAGGTTTGATAACTTTCCTGTTTTGCTGCTTGCCCGGGTCTACAAAACCTGGCAAGTTGTGTTGTAAAGCACCTACTAGGTTACAATACATGATGTCATTTTGCTTGATGGACCATAAATTGTATAGGTCTATATCATAATAATTTACTACCTGACACCATGTACCCTCCTCTCTCTCTGTCTCTCACACACGCACGCACGCACACACACACACTGGTGTGGGAGAAATGTTGATCTGTTGGGAAGGATTTATAAGATGTGAAAGATTCATGGGGTTGCTTCATTTAGGTTGCATTCCTATGAAGACTCACCTGGGAGTAACCCACACCGAATACAGTGGTACTTACTTCAGAGTAAACAGGCATAGGATTGTGATCCTGCTCACAAATCACAAAATGTGGGATGGTTGCAAATGGAAGATGTCATAATCCAGACCCCAGTAAAACTTAGGGATGTATGAAAAAAATGTTTTTTTCGTTTTGTCCGGAATTTACCCAGTTTGCATCCCTTGGAACTGAATGTAGACCCAAACAAATTTGCAGCCAAAGTCTGTACATTTCTGAGCTTGTGATGCAATTCACAGAACAAAAAATTGAGTTAGAAAATGCATATATTAGAAAAAATGTGGTTGAATTTTTTTTTTAAAAAAAGCACACAAATACATTTTAATCAATGGGAGAAAAATGCATATATTTAAACATGCACACAATGGATGTGTATCTTTGGAACAATGCATGAAAATACACACAGCTTTTCAGAATAAAAAAAATGTTCATGCTCTGATACAGACATGGGTTGGAACAAGCTTCCATGTGGATTTCAGAAAATTTCAAGGAGCTCAATGTTTTCTGATTTTCACATCTCTTGTAAAATTCCATTTTTGTGGTACCCAGAGAGAGAAATGTAGAGAAAAGCACATGATACTCACTTCACAGAAGTTATATAGATACTTCCAGTGGTATTATGTTAAAAAAATGCCAGGCAAATCTAATCTAGATTAGTTTGCAATGCTCATGTCAAAGTGGTTGTATATGCTACCTGAAACCTTAAAAAAGTGTTTGGACTAATGGCTTGTCAAACCATATTCTGAGGCTATGGTCATAACACTTTATTACCCTGGTCCAAAGAGGAGAGACTTATGCGCTCCCAATAAAAATATGTCCATTTATGCTATCAATCTGAAGATTAAGAAGAAATGCCCCAATACACCCTAATGTATAGATAATGTGCACTGACTAGTCTTCACTAAAGATGTGGAAATCAGAAAAAAAAAACTTGAGCTTGTTGATGTTCTTTGAGTTCCACCTCAAAACGTGGTCCAAGTTGTATCCACATGAGATTGCAACCTTTTGTGTGTGTGGTTTGTAAAAATCATTCACCCAGGTGAGTATTCAAAATTACACACCCTTCTATTAATTAAAATATGTTTGTGTGCACTTTTTAAAAATTCTATATTTCTTCATGTGCATTTTTCTAATGTATGCATTATTCGGCCACATCTCTCCCCCTCCCAACCATAGAGCATTCCAAGTTTTGGAATGGATTAGCTTTGATGGCAGAGTGCTCTCACATTCACATTAAGATTCTGGACGTGCAAATGAGATAAATTCTGTTCATAAACAAACTGAAATGAATTTCTCATATGGGCCTATTCTTCGTAGATATCCTATTCTTCATCAGGAAATACCAAACCATATAAGTCAGGACCATTTTAAAAAAGGCATCACGTGATATCTCACTAACTACTGATCAATAGAGTACTGAGGTTATTAAATATTCACATGCAGATGTAACATTGGTTTAAAACAATACCTCTGTCAGCTCAGGCAGGATCAAAAGTGCATCAGGATGTGTGGCCACTCATCATGATTTTTCCTGACAAAGGCAAGGATTATTGTCCGTTTCCGAAATTAAGACACTTGTTCAATTATAATTCTGACATCAAGTTCTATTACAAGGGAACTGCCATTCTAAAGCAAGCAGAAACAACACAATAACCTATATGTTTTTGATCAAAGGGCAGAAAATACATTAGCTCCCCATATGTACTAGTACATGCCTCCCTCTTCCTCAGCAATGAGAAATTCCCAGAGAGGCAGTATTGGGTAGTGATGTGTCAAAAATTTCTCCTACGAAATTTCAACCATTCTGATTCACTTTAATAGAACATAAATTGCTTTCGAAAAGAAATTCATAGGAGAAGATTTTTTGGAGAAATTCTTATGGGTTTGGTTCAGGGTTCCTGTGCTTACCTTCCTTATGAGATGACTGAGGAGTGTGTGTGAGTGCCCTATCTTTCATTGTACAGTCACCTCTCTGACAGCCCGTAGCCTCCTTGGCTTCTTGCATCACAAATGCATTCCTCCTATACCTTCTCATCTCAGGAAGTGCTGGCAGCCTGGGAGACTGTAAAACAATAGTGAGGCATGTAAGGGAAAGAAAAAATACAGACAGTATCCTCAAACACTTCGCAGTGAATAGTTGAGGCTAAAAGCACCACCAACACACATTCAAAATAAATTATAAACTGTCCTGAGAATGAGGCAGAAAACTTGAAGCCCCTTTCATGGGGAACGACAACTTTCAGGAAATTCCTGGATTATTTTTTTTAACCCCTAGAAATAAAAGGACACTTTTCAGAATTTTCTCCATATTTTCTTCACCATTTTTTTTTATGACGGCTACCCCACTCATGCCCTAGAGTGAGGCTAGGTATATGGGACGTTGTATGCAAAATGGGGGCCTAGCTGCCAACAGAGTTGATGCTGTTGCCACTTGGCAGCGGCAGCACAAAAACAACAACAACAAAAAACCTTTGGCAAAAGGAAGGAAGGAAGAAAGAAGCTGTTTTATAACCCTTGCCAATGGTGATGCCTACCTGTGAGAAATTGTTAGAGAATTTCTCCTCCCCCTGGAGAAATTCAGTGAAATTGTCTTCCCAATTTCTTTACCCACTATAGAATTTTGAGAGGCCACTTTTGCACGGCTCTAGTATTGGGTTCCCCCCTCCTTTGGATGAAACAGCAATTGAGACTTCGGGAGTGTTTTCTTTTCTATACTTGCTTTCTTTACAGATGTACACACTCTACTTGAATAACTGGAGGCCAACAGCAGCCACTGTTAAAAGCAGCAGATTCACTTCACACAGACATTCTACACCACCAACACACTTCCACCCTTCAGCACTCCCTTAACTCGCTCTCTCTACCTAACTTTGTTCCAAACCCGCAACCTGTTATTTCTTCACAACACACCTCACACCTGCCCCTCTCCATAACTTGGCAAGGGGTGGACTTTTTCAAGCACTGATGGCTATTTCATTCAAACACACAGGAAGACTGCCAGCTATCTCCTCCCAACCATCAGCTCCCATCAGCCAACCAATGTGGCCAATTAACTAGCCAGCAATCTACATAATGCAAGACAGGCTTGTCAGCAAGATAACAGAATAACAGCAAACAAGTACGAAGAAGTTATATTTTCATATTTTGGAATTGCCATACAGAAGAACCATTGACACTTTGTTTTTTGTTTTTTAAATGCCATTCTGCTATCACCAACTTAACTGGAACACTTGGTGATTAAGAAGCTGTGTGAAAATTAGGGATATAACAAAGGTCATTAAGAAGGTATCATATTGGAGCTTTACTGTGCTTAGACTAATTTGGATATTTGGCAAATGTGGATAATGGAGTATCATCTGTTGTGCTTGCTCATTTACAGTATTATTACTTTCCTTCCAGTATGAAAATGAAACACATCAAACAGAAGCTAAAGGGAATACTTTAATAGTCAAAACATCCGGATGGGTTCTCTGGGATGAGAGCTTTACATTCCATATGCACAAACAATTCAACTCATAATCCTTTCAAGGACAACTTAAACATGAAGGACTTTTATACCACTTTTGTTTCTTCAAATGCAGAAGAACTCCACCGCTATAAATGTTTTACCCAATGTTGGTCCTGGTTAGAATAGACCCAATGCAAGGAATGGGAGTTAAGTTAGGCCCCCTCCACAAGGATGCGCTTTTGCGCCCGGTTCGGGGATTATGCGCATTATCGCGGAGGCGCATTTACGCCTAATCCCTCTGCACGGGAGGCGGCGAGAGGCGGCGAAGCGCATTAATTGATGTCCAAAAAGCGCTTTAGAAGACGTTAATGCGCATAATCGCTTGTTCACACGGCGAAAATGCGCTTTAACGGCCGGAGCAATTCGAAAATGCGCATTATCGGGGAGATAACGCGCCTGGATGCCCGTTTTGCGCTCCGCTGGTGTGGAGGTAAAATTTATAATGAGCCTTCAAGGCTCATTAAACGTCTCGTGTGGAGGAGGCCTTAGACTAACATTGGATAGAACCCATTGGATACATAATGTAACTACGGTCATAACCAGAACCATGTGTCTCAATATGGGGGGAAAACATGCTAGTTTAGCAAGCAAGGCTTTCTCACATCAGGCTTATTTCCTCCTTTCTCACTAAAGAATACCACCTCACAGTTTTCTTTTAAGAATCAAGATTTCTGCTCCTCGTTCCAGTGTTGTTTGTTTTTCGCTTCATGTTCAGGAGGTCATTTTTCAGGGAGGCCTTTTACAGCCGGTTACCTTCTAAATTAAGAGTCAACAGGAGGCCTTTATAATCTTTTTTTTTTTACATTACAAATATACAAGGGGAGTGGAGGAGAAAGAAGAGGAGGCATGCATGCACATAGTGCTGAACCCCAAAATAGCAACAGCCAACATATTTTGTTTCAGTTGCAAAACAACAAACAAATATGTTAACTTTTTCTGCACAAACTTCCAAGAAAGTATTTCCTTTAGCCTACTCTCAGGCAGATAGATATGCTGAGTATTCTTAGCTCTGCCTCCCCCCCCCCCAAAAAAAAAACACCCCAGTGCTTTTGGGAGCAATAGCACGCTGGACACCTCCCTCAGCACCCATTAACCCTGCCTCTTCTGAATTTTAAAGCATTTTATTAATTTATTAATAAAGGGCGAAGCAAAGTGGTGGCCTCCAGCAGCCCAGGGTCTTTAATTCCACATGGGGGCCTAATAGGGATAAATGCCAAGTTCTACACCTAGGAAAAAGAAATCAAATGCACAATTACAAGATAGGGGATACTTGGTTCAGTAATACTATAAGCAAGAAAGATCTTGGAATTGTTGTAGATCACATGCTGAATATGAGCAAACAGTGTGATTTTGGACTGCATTAATAGAAGTATAGCTTTCAAATCATGTGAGGTACAAGTTCCCCTCTATTCAGCACTGGTTAGGCTTCACCTTGAGTATTGCATACAGTTCTGGGCACCACACTTCAACAAAGATGCAGACAAGCTAGAGGGGGTTCAGAGGAGGGCAATGAGGATGATCAAGGGTCAGGAAACAAAGCCCTATAAGGAGAGACTGAAAGAACTGGGCATGTTTAGCCTGGAGAAGAGATGACTGTGGAGAGATATGATAGCATTCTTCAAGTACTTGAAAAGTTGTCACACAGAGGGGTGGGGGCAGGATCTTTTCTTGGTCATCTCAGAGTGCAGGATGCAGAATAATGGGCTCAAGTTACAGGGAACCAAGTTCCTGCTGGACATCAGGAAACTTCCTGACTGTTAGAACAGTACAACAATGGAACCAATGACCTAGGGAGGTTGTGGGCTCTCTCACACTAGATAGGCTGACCATATGAAAAGAAGGACAGGGCTCATGTAACTTTAACAGTTGTAGAGAAAAGGGAATTTCAGCCAGTGTCATTTGTATGCAATTAGTCCCTGGTAAAATTCCCTCTTCATCACAACAGTTAAAGTTGCAGGCACTATACTAGAGTGACCATATACAAAAGAAGGTAGGGGCCTAAAGAAGTTATAGCCCTAACCCATCTACAAAGTGCCCAAGTTTCATCCTTCTATCTTTAAAAATGAAAAGGTTATAGGCGTTGTTGTAACACAATACTAGGCTATGGGGAAAAGCATTCAAAATGGCGTCCAATTTTCCGATTTTTTCCAATCCGGATCGGGTCCCTTCGGATCGGATTGGATGGTTGGCAGATTGGATTGGATTGGATCATTTTTATCCAATTTTTGGGCGGATCGGATTCGGATCGTGGATTGGATCCAATCTGCTGCACATCCCTAGTTTTAAAATTCCTTTGCGAGTAAATGCCTGCACCTATGTTTCTGAACTTTGGCACACATGAGTACCTACATGCCATCTGCAATATGTTCAATGTCCATTTGTGTAGCTTGAAAAATAAAGAGGTTATAGGCATTTCTTTATCATTATTCAAAAATTCATAGCCACTACACAGTTGTACATAGGTTTCTGTAATTTGGCACACATGAGTACCTACATGCCATCTGCAATGTGCCCAAATTTCATTTTTATATCTTTAAAAATAAAGAAGTTATAGCCCTTTCTTTTCCCCAATGCAAGTCGATGGGGAAAAACACTTAAAATGGCGTCCGAATCTCCGGATCAATCTGGATCGATTCGGACCGATCCGATCTGATCCAGATTGATTCAGACCTCCCCCAATCTGATTCGGAACTGGTTTTTGGAGGTCTGAATCACCCCAATCAGCTTTGGATTCCGGATCCGGATCCAGATCTATGCACAGCCCTAGTTTTGACACATACACAGATTGTGGCTGGGAGTTGCTGCCAGGATTTTGTGACCGGTCATGCCCCCCACCAAGCCATGGCAGTTAAATATACCACATAAAAATGAGGCATACCACATTTCTTCCAGAACTGAAAAGCTTTTCATAACTCCCTTGTCCCTGATGTCAATATGAATTATAGACTTCCTTATCTTTAATCCTAAATAAATCATTGAGAATAAAGTTTGCATTTATGGGTTTGTCAGATTTGGGGGACGATAATCAATGACCCACCCATCTAAGCAAATATATATCAAGTCAAAACAAACACACCAGACAGAGGTCAATACAAAGAGATAACTGATATCATGGCGAGTGGTATCTTGAGGGAGAAGACACCATTCAAACAACACTAAGATCAATGAGCAGGCACTAGCATCCATGGGAGGATGCATTTGTTCTGAGGTGTTACACTGTATAACAAATCTTAGGGTCTGCAACTCTACAGTTTGTGAAGCAGGAGAAAATCATAATGCACTCCCTGTACTCCCCTTTCAAAGTCTTTCAAAACCACAACCAAAAGTACCTATATTACAGCATATAGCTAGTGAGGCGGATGATGATTGCATCATTGTTAATAGCAGAGTTGGAGAACCTCAGGCCCATGAGCCAAATGTGGCCCTCTTGAAGTCCCAATCCGGCCTCCAGGGTTCCCCAGATGACTATGCTCCCTTTTCCTGGCCATGCTTTCCCCCATGACTGACAATAATTTAGTAGTTTTCCAGCTTTTGCTCAGTTTCTTTCCCATTCTGAAAGGTTGAAATACTTCTCCTAAGATAGATAGATGATGATAGATAGATAGATAGATAGATAGATAGAGAGTAAATGTTAACATTCACGAGTATTGTGGATTGTTCCCACACCACTGGAATGAAATATGAATCAAAACTTTTTAAATGTACATGTGGCATTGTACATGTGGCATAACTCAGGCCATTTCTATACTAGGCTGTTTGCCTGGGATGACCCCTGGCTGGTCCCTGTGTGCCGACGGTGTGTATTAAGTACTTTCGGGACCACCCTCCCTCCCTCTACACCCCTATGGTGTAAAAAGGGTCTCAGTGTAGGCATACTTGCTGCCAAAGAAAGAGCTAGGAGATTATGTCTCCTGGTACTCACCTTGTGAGGGGTCTCCATCCTTTCTGGCTCCTGGCATCAGTTCAAGACTACTTACTATCAGGGCTGGTCTTGAAGGAGCCAGGAGCAGGGACCAGAAGACATGAGACAAACCAGGAGGCAGGATCAAGGCACAAACCAGAAGCTAAGACCAAAATGCTAGTCAGAACCAGAGGACAAACCAGGAGGCAAGGCTACAGAGCAAACCACGAGACAGGACCAAAGAACAAGCAAGGCTACAAGGACACACCAGATCTCAGATCAGTGTTGCTTGGCTAGGCTCATTGGAAGAAGAAGGGTCAGCCTGGGTAAGAAGAATCAGTCCAGGGCCAAAAGATTCTTCACTGGGAAATGGTCATCTGCAGTTTTGTGGTTCACTTCAGTGTAAGCCTGCACAGCCTCAATTTGGATCAGGACCACAGTACTCTGAGAGGGGATATTTAAGCTTTTCTCCTCCCATTTTCATCCTGAAATTCTGCCGTTCATGGACAGCTTAAAAGAGAGAGGTGGGGGGAGGGAGAAAGAGAGAATTCTGCATTGGAATTAGGGAAGCTAAATCAAGTAATATTTTTGTGGGGGGGGGCCTAGGTGGTAGGATGACTGAAAATTTAGGAGGGATCTGTGTACTACTTTACTGCACATGCTTCAAAGCTCACAGTCAATTCAAAATTTAACAGCAAATGTGTAATACATCAATCCAGGCTTGCTACAAAGGTGAGCATTACAAATGAGCAAGTTTTGACCAATGACCCAACTAATTACACAGTCTGGCAGTATCACCAATTACTAAGGGAACGCTCCTAGCTTGGGAGAAGGGGGTATCCTAAAGTGGCTCAGAGCTTCTTTGCCTGGCTCTGCATCTTCAGCATGAGTGAGTGCTCTCTTTGCGCACCCTCCCTTTTCTTAGGAATATGGTATGCTGCTTTCCTGCCCTGTCCAAGACCCTGTGCCATATTGATTCTCACATTGATCACATATTGTTGAATAGCAAAAGGTCACTTCATAGGAAGACTGAGGGATTGACTGCCACCTTCAGCGTTGGACCCCTAACTTTATCTTAATATTGTTACATTTTGCAAGTAACATCCTCTAGCCACTAGACTGAAATTTTCTTGCTTTTCAATAGCAATTTTAATGAATTTATCCTTTCTGACATTTGCATTTGTCTTTAAATGCCACCAGATAACAGGGTTTTAATCATTCCAAATAGCTTTTTAATTATAGACCTAATTACTTTTGCAGAAGGTTAAGCTGCACAAACAAGAATAAAACTGTTTGCTTGTGCTGTGTGTTGAGAATGATGTAGTGTTTTCACATTAGGTATTCAATAAACTTCCTCAGTCAGTTTTTTTATATGACATTAAAAAAAAAAGGTTGTACACCAGAAAAAAGAATTAGATTTCAGGACAGCTTAATGTTCAACTATGTGCAATGCCCATTACTCTTTTAATTACTTATGAAATCAAAGTCAGCCGTTCATTTCAATTGAAGTCAGTGGCTGAATTTGGACAACATATTAGGCAACGAAGGGGGAAATAGCGTACTGACTGTGCGTTAGGCAGGCATTGCTCCCCATACGACACGCTGCAGCCGGTGGTGCTCAGCACCGGCAAACGCACTGGTTGCTAAGAATGGGCAGCAGGCATTTTGGTTGCAGCATCTCCTCCCTCCCCCTCCCTCAGTCCCCCAGCCGTAACCCAGCATGCACCATGAGTTCTGCCAGCTGTATAGAATGGCCTGGGGTTTTCGGCTGCCCTGGCTGGCAGAACTCTATCCCCAAACGGAATAGACCACAGAGGCGGGGGGGGGGGGCTCAATTCGGACGACACTTTAAACAACGGGGCTTCGGGCTAAACAACATGCAAGCCCATTGTTTCCCTCCGTTGTTTAAATTGCCTGATTAGCATACTGTCAGTTGTGTGTGTGTGGTGTGTTACTCCCCACACGACACAATAAGCAACACAACTGACGATTGTTCCCCCCCTCCTCTGTTGCCTAATATGTTGTCCGAATTCAGCCACTGTGTACATGTGTGTGTGTGGATGGGCACATGCACATATACATGGAGAGGTCCTCATTTAGAGAAATGGATATTTGGTCTGTACCCTCCCCCAATTTCTTTTCCTTCTGTACTTTCACAAATGTTTATGTATTTTTTTCTTCTTCTCTTGGACAAGATGTTACACTGATCTAGTGTAAGACACTCAACTAACGGAATTCTTTGTGAAATTATGATTTTAATGGACTTATTGGAATGAAGATTCTCTGAATAGTCAGTTGGCAGGGGAAACTCAGAATTAATTTATGCACCATTCTCTTGTTTAATAATATACTTGGTGATAGTTACTTGTTGAATGTGAAAATGAGGGCAGATTAGACCCATGTGGCTTAGCTGGTTCCCTCCTGTTGAAAAACACTCCAGGTGAATTTATATTTTATGGTGTTATTATTATACAGGAACAGCTGCCTAACAGCATGGCTTGCTTGCATCCATTCCTTCAAATAGTATTTCTAAAATGTACGTTACTAATTTTAGCTCAGAACAGCCCCAAATACTTATATCTGAGTGCGCTGCAGATCCAAATATGTCCATCAAAATGGTAAAATCAATCCCTATATTTCAAACCTAGTGGCTACATTGTGCCAGGTTAGAGGAGATATTTCAACATCATTTACTATGAACAAAAAAGTATTGAATTATCTTTCATTCAAGGTGTCTATCATGATCAGGCCTGTTACCCTTGGTGTGGGGGAAGGAGTTTCAGGCTATCATTCAGAATCAGTTTTTGAACCAGAAGAAACAGGACTAGAAATGTACCAACCAACACAGGAAGCAGGGAAGGAGATTCTCCCAGGCTCTTCAGGTGCCAGGGTGAATCTTCACCAGACTTTATCAGAGAAAATGCTAACAACTCAGAGTCTGCGGGAACTCAGCTTTCCTCAGAGGGGGAAGGGACTTCAGAGTTGACCTATCCCAGAGTCTGTCACATACTCAAACAGGCGGAGCTAAAAGAAGGCGAGAATTGATCAGTTTGGCTAGCTTCTCACCAAAGGCTTCTTCAGAGGAATCCTCCCTGAAGTAAAAGTGGCTCAGGGAAAAAACAAACAAAACCCCTTCCCTTTTGTTGAAAGGACAATTGTCTAGGTTAGTCAGCCAAGTTTTAGCCTAGAGGAAAGTTCCTAGTGTTTACAGTCTCTTTAGGGGTGAAGAGATGCTTATTTGACGAATAAAGTTTTGTAGATTACTTGGCAGATCTCTTTATTGTCTCATATTGCAGTGGGAGGGCTTGGAAACAAAACAGCAGCAATGGGTGAAATTAAGAGTGTCCACCAACCACACAATTAGGTTTTGACTCTGATTCAGCAATTTAGAAAGCAGCCAGATTCACCTCAGACTGATTTGACTCATGGGCCAAATCTAAATCTTGTTTCAGAAATATGAAGCTCCATGCCCCTCATTGACTATCACTGGAAACCAACAAAGGTCTATAACCTTTTTACTTTTTCATAGAACTGGATGATATTTGCATGCATAGTATCTTATTCTGAGGGGATGAAGCCTGATAAATTGGTAAATGCTAGGCACAGCATTTTTTTAAGGGATTGGTTAATAAGTTCTATATTTCTTGACAGAATTGGATGAAATGTGAAGGCTTAGTTTTCCCTTCTGAAGGTATCAAGTGTGCCAAGTTTCAAATTAATACATGCAGAATTGTATATGCAAGAACAGCATTTACTGTCTGGAGGAATTAAAAAAGCATGTGATTGTCTTCTTATGTTTTTGTGGGCAATTGTTATAAAAATAGCATACATTGTAGAGCTGACCCTATATAAGAAACATTTCAGAAGGATAGGTACATGATTTGGGGAGCTTTGGGAAATGAAAAGATTTAAAGTTTTTTGGGATTGTTTTCTGCCAGATTGGCACCAAATTCATAAGTACAGGGATGGATGCTGGACATGCAATAGTTGAGCTACAAAGACTTGCACATCTAACATTTTCCATGCAAGCACCAAGTGATACAGCCTCCCAGGCCCTACTGACAGACTCCACCAAACCTCTTCTATTTTTCCTGCTCCTGAGAGAAACAACTAGCAAAAGACGTTGGGCTTTTCTGCACCAGGCTTTTATTCTGCACCTTTACTGGGCTATTGCTTCTGGATTAAGATCAGCTCCTTCTGAGGGATATCTATTCTCTATTATTCTCTGTGTTTCATTATCTAGTCACTAGATGGCTCTGTAGTATAGTAGGATTGCAAAAATACACTAGACTTCTATGGCGATATTTTTTAAAAAATGCTGGATTTTTCCCATAAAAAAAAAAAGTTGTGATGTTATTCACAAAGCATAGGAGAAGCCCTGGAGGTTGAGGGCATCATTTAAAAGACCTGCAAAGTTCCATGAGTGACCAATCATGAGCATACAATAAAACGCCTCATGTAGAGATGCCCATTGTACCCTGGATCAGTTTCGTTATATATTTTAATTAATTAATCAATTTCATTTCTATACTGCCCAATAGCTAAAGCTCTCTGGGTGGTTCACAAAAAAAACAAAAAAACAAAAAAGACACCTTCAACATCTCTTCCTCAAAGCACTGTGATTGAAGAGCTCTGATAAATCCACTCACTGTGAGTAGAAGCTAGACCTGTTAGTCACAAAATTATACCCCATCATCTTTCTCCTTCCCTACCTCTCTCCCGCTTTCTGTCCCATTCATTATACAAAGCACTTATGTGCAGTGTTTTATTTATTTATATATTTATTATTGCAAACACACAGTCTGTGAATCTGTGCCCCTCTAAATCTCTAGACTGCTAACAAAGCTTTGGGAGGGTTCTTATTAGGGATGTGCATGGCCAAAATTTTCAGAATCGGATCGGAATATCTGATATTAAAAATATCATATCCAATCATATCGGGGGGGGGGGTACCCAGATTTGATCGGATCCGATATCCAATAAATATTGGAAGTTCCAATCTGATTACGGACTGCCATCTCAGGTGTTTTCCCCATAGGCTTGCATTGGGGAAAAGAAAGGTTTTCCCCAATGCAAGTCTATGGGGAAAAATACTGGGCCGGCACTCCCTCCCTCCCCCCCACTCGTGTTCCCTCCCCCCACTCACTCTCCTTACCTGCCACTGCTGCTGACGCCATCCAGCGCTGCCACCCGCTGGCTCCATGGTACTGCTAAACAGGCTTTCCAGCCTGTTCCTCAGTACAGAGATGTGACGAGTGATGATGGCTTCACTTGTTGCGTCTCTGTACTAAGTAACAGGCCGGAAAGCCTGTTTAGCAGTACTACGGCCCGGCGCTGGTGGCGCTGGCAATTGCAGCAGTGGCAGGTAAGGCGCATGAGTGAGGGGAGGGAGGGAGTGCCGGCCCAGTGTTTCCCCCCATAGACTTGCATTGGGGGAAAGTTTTCTTTCCCCCAATGCAAGCCTATGGGGAAAACACCTGAAATGGCGGTCCGAAAATTTGATATGTCTGATAGTTATCAGACATATGGATATCAGATCCAATCAGATAGGGCCTCCTTAGGGAATAATCATTATCGGTCATTGGATGTCCAATAATGTCCTTATCGGTTTATTATCAGACATTGGACCCAATGTGATACACATCCCTATTTCTTATTTTATTCAGTCTGCTTTGCAGGATCCTTGCTTCAGCTCAAACATACCCTGAATCTTTCCAAATCAGCCTGACTTGGTACTGGTAATTGGGATTTGGCTGCCTTTGATGTGCAATCCAAGACATAAATTTCTGGAGTCATTTTGCCCACACATCTTGGAAGAAGCATTGAAGACAATACATGGGATTAATCAGAGTGATAACATTCTGTTTCCTGACTCCTAGCTGAGCAGAGCAGAGAAGAGGAAGCTGCCCCAGCTGGACTAGAAGGAATATAAGGAAGAGAGCGAGTGAGCGATCAAAGCGAGCGAACAAGAAGAGCAAACAGGAGTTTGTCAGGGAGAGTGTAGTGGAAGAGGAGACCAAGGCAAAGAAGAGAGAGGCCTCAAGTAAATCCAGAAGGCTGCCTATTCAGAGCTGCCATGTGCTCGAGTGCTGATTTAAGGGGTGTGTCCTGAAAGCTGCTGCTAAAAGCTGCTGCTGGGCCTGGAAGGGTGTGGCCTGATTGCCTGATTGCTCTCAGCAACTGAGTGGACAGGAGTTTCATTCTGTTTCCTGACTCCTAGCTGAGCAGAGCAGAGAAAGGAGCTGCCCCAGCTGGACTAGAAGGAATATAAGGAAGAGAGCTCCCAGAGAGTGAGCGATCAGGGAGAGCAAACAGGGAGACCAAACAGGAGTTTGGTAGGGGGGAGTTTAGCAGGGGAGGTCAAGGGGGAGGTCCTTAACAAAATTTCAACACAATCAGAAGGCAGAAACAAAACAGAAATGGAGACTATGGATGGAAAGGAGTCTCTAGTGATGGTGACCTGCAAAGTGTGTGCAATGTTCGTGTTTCTGCCTCAGATCAACATCACATACACCTGCAACAAGTGCAAGCTTGTTGCACTATTGGAAGAAAAAGTGAAAGTACTTGAGCAGCAAGTGTCCACCCTCCAAGGAATAAGAGAAGGTGAAGAGTTCTTAGACAGAATGATGGAACTGCAACAGGAACAAAAAGCACAAGGGATTGAAGAGCAACAGCAAGCCAAAGCAAAAGTGGAGATTGCTGAGATGAGGATAGCCAACGAAACTCCTTGGAAAAGGGTGACTGTTAGGAGCTGAAGAACTAGAAGACACTCTGCACCAGTGGAACCTTTAGAGTTATGCAACCCCTTTCAGCTACTGGAGGATGAGACTGGAGGACAGCCTGCAGAGGAAGAATTACAGGGGACCCTGTGCAACAATGAGCAAGAGGCAGAAGGTCAGTCGACCAAGAAGAAGAGAAGAGTAGTCATTGTGGGAAACTCCCTGCTGCGTGGGATTGAAATCCAAGTATGTTGCGAAGACCCAACAACTCTCCAGGTATGCTGTCTCCCTGGAGCACAGATTAGAGTTGCGACTGAAGGGTTGCCAAAGCATATCAAACCCACTGACACATATCATTTTCTTCTCATCCATGTGGGAACAAATGATATTGCCAAGCGGAGCTATGAAGAAATCGCATCAGACTTTGAAGCTCTGGGAAAGAAACTCAAGAACTTTGGGGCCCAGATAGTTTTCTCATCCATTAGAAAGGGAAAGAAAAATACTCCGGGAAAACAACTGGCAACAAAGGTGGTGCTGACATGAGGGATTTGGAGTTTGGGATCACAGACTATGCTACTTGGAAGATGGACTGCTGGCAAGGGATGGGTTACACTTTACAAGGGCTGGAAAGAATGTGTTCTTCAGTGCCCTCACTTAAATTGTAAACTCCGGGGGTCAAAGGCCTTCTTCCTTTTGGTTTTGCTTATGTTACTTTGTAAGGACTGTGTACACTGGTGGTGCTGAGCACAGAATGAACAAGACACTTGGAAGCTCTGTGCTCCTCCCTTGTTTCCCTCACCAGCAATTACAGACACAACGCTCCTCACAACCAGCATCACGTAGGAAGAGGCATCCGACCAGATTAAAGTATTTTTCTGTCCAGCCTACTCTGACTGGCAGCACCAATTCTTCATGACCTCACACGACAAAAGGTCTTTCCCAGATAGGAACGTGAGACCTTGTGTGGACAACTCATGTGTCTGACCACGGACAATGGCAAACAGTGTGATTTTGGGCTGCATTAATTAATTAACTTTTAAAATAAAAATGTTATAGGTGTTTCTTTCCTCATTGTTTCAAAAATACTTTGCCACCACATGCCTGGACCTAGCTTTCTGAAATTTCAAACACATATCAAGCAAAGTGTTACCTGTAATGTGCCCAAGTTTCCTGTTTGTATCTTTAAAAATAAAAAAGTTGGAGGCGTAACTGTATTTACCCCACTACTACCCATATTTCTAAAATTAATTGCCACACAAGGCAAGCACCTACGTTTCTGAAATTTCACACACGTAGGTGCCAATGTACCTCCTACAATGTGGCAAAGTTTCATGTGTGGAACTTTAAAAATGAAAAAGTTATAGGCATTCCTGGTTATTTATTAAAAAATTAATTGCCACAAAATGCATGCACCAATCTTTCTGAAACATCTCACAGATAACTACCCCTAACCCATCGACAAAGTGCCCATGTTTCATCCTTTTATCTTTAAAAATGAAAAAGTTATAGGTGTTTTTGTAACACAATACTTGGCTATGGGAAAATGCATTCAAAATGGCGTCCGATCCTCCGATTTTTTCCGATCCGGCTCGGACCTCGTTGGATCGGATCAGAGGGTTGGTTGGATCGGATCGGATTTTTCCGATTTTGGGGCGGATCGGATTCAGATCGTGGATCGGATCCAATCCGATGCACACCCCTACTACTCAGGACTCCAACAGGCAATTGGCTGATCTCACACTTCAGATTCTGGAGTGGGTGGAGTTGGGAAGCTGCCCCTCACACCTGATTGCTCCTCAGGCACTGCTGGTACATGCAGTCTTGAGCTCCATCTAGCAAAAGGATAGGGCAAGTCCAACCATGCCCACAAACTATGGCGCAAGGGAAGTACTGTTCCTTGTCATAACAATATTTAAGCAATGGAGGTTTTGAAATGAACAGGTAGATATATACCTTTGAAAGTTTAAGGACTACAGAGGCAAGATAATGAAGTCAGGTCTTAGAGACCTGGAGTTTTTCTATTGGGAGGGGTATTCTGGAGAGGAGAATTTTCATTTTTCTGGTTAAGATTCGCTTCCCTGTTAAGTTTCATTTCTCCAGTTAAGTTTCATTTATTCAAGGTTGAAACAATACTTTCTGTTTTGGGGAAGAGGGTATAAAAACAAAGGAGGGAGCCAGCCAGACAAAGCCAGAAAAGACCAGAGCAGGAAGGGATGAGAGCATGAGGAAGAAGCATCTGGAAAAGCCAAATGCAGCTAGGGTAAAGGATTTGCATTTTTGCCAATTTTCTTTTCTTTTAATGCCTTTGTTTATTATTTATTTATTTATTTATTTATTTATTATATTTGTATACCACCCCATAGCCGAAGCTCTCTGGGCAGTTTACATAGGATTAAAACAATTAAAAACAATCACTCAGTTCTATTGACTAAATACCTTTGAATGTAATTTGTTTGTTTTAATTTACTAGTAAACTGTTATGTTAAGCCACAAGTGCCTGGATTATCACTCATCCCATGTCTTCAGCTTAAAACCCACCTTATTGAGAAGAGGAAAACAAGGAAGGTGGGACTTTTAAAGAGGCATAGATCCTTAAGGAATTGTTTAGGAGGCCCAGGCCATGGAAGGAACCTTGACAATGTCATTATGGGTATGGTACTATGCATGTTTACAAAGAAAAAGGTCCTACATCTCCCAATATTTCCCAGCCAGCTGGGAGTAGTAGGATTTCTTTCTGTGTAAATATGCACAGGATTGCACCCTAAATTGTTAAAACCAGATATTACAGGATTTGACAAGCAACATTTCAAGAATTCATAGCAGTAGTTGAATCTTTAGGGTTCTCTCAGCAGTGTTTCTGAACAACTGGCTGCTACCTGGGGTGCATTTGCCTTCTAGATGATGTTTGAAGGGAACCCAGTCTGAGAGGACAATTGAGTAACATGGTAGGGAAAACTCTGCATAAATAACCTTAATTGCTTTTTTTTCTACATCCCCACCACCATCCCCACCCACCTAGAAGCTTCATTTTGATGGGCAAACCACAGATCCATATGCAAGGTATTTATGATCCTGCCAAGTTGATTTTACATTGAAATAGGTGGGTGTAGTTGTCTTTGCTTATGTGGATCTACAGTCCTTGTGAAACTTCTGCCCTCTCAAGGGTAAAAAGTAGGATGGCATTTGACTTTGGGATGTGCACTCTGGGGAACAAAATATTCAGTGACTGCCCCCTCTATTAAAACAGATGACAGACAAACAAGGCCAAAGAAAGGCTCACATGGCTAATAGCCTGAAGGTTAGACAGCAGGGAACTTATATAAATGCATCAGCTTTGCCACAGGCTTAAAATCCAGTTGTTTTGTAACATTTTACATAAATAGAACACTCACTTTTTAGGAAAAGTCTCTGAATATTGATCTTTGCTAGTTTTGTTTTAACAGTGAAGTATGCCTAACACCAAAGTATCAGCAAGATAGCAAGAAGTCCTTCCTTAGAGTTGCCACTAAACTTTCACCTAAGTAAAAATGGAAGTACAGATCCTCTGAGGCCACAACATCTGAGGAAGTTTGAAAGAGTTTCCAGTAAGAACCTAGCTTCAGCATACATCTCAAGATCCAAAGCAACAAGGGGTTGCTTCTGCGGTATGTGTGGTGGTGCACACCTCTGTAGTTATCCATGGAAGTAGCTTTAGGACAGGATTCACACAGGGAGGCCATTTTTAATGGTAAATGTAATAACTAGGCTGACCATATGGAAAGGAGGACAGGGCTCCTGTAACTTTAACAGTTGTAGAGAAAAGGGAATTTCAGCCAGTGTCATTTGTATGCAATCAGTTCCTGCTGAAATTCCCTCTTCATCACAACAGTTAAAGTTGCAGGGGCCCTGCCTTCTTTTGTATCTGGTCACTCTAGTATAGTGCCTGCACCTTTAACTGTTGTGATGAAGAGGGAATTTCACCAGGAACTAATTGCATACAAATGACCCTGGCTGAAATTCCCTTTTCTCTACAACTGCTAAAGTTACAGGAGCCCTGTCCTCCTTTTCAGATGGTCAGCCTATAACAGACAGTATCCACTACTGCCACTACAGTTAAAAGCATGTCTGCTAACACAACGGAAACTAGCTGATACTATTGCTTCTGGAATGGGATATGTTAGTGGAGCTCCCAGAAGGATTTCCTGGTTTGTGCAAGTTTCCCATTGTGACAGTGGGCATTCCTGCTAGTACAACTTGTTTAGAGCTGGCAGCAGATTGCTGGCATAGGATACTGCTCAATATTTCATTCAGGCTGCATGTAAAACTTATAGGGCAGATATGCAATCTCAACAGGGAAATACAGCCCCAGCTATTTGATCAACATTTGCTATCAATTTGAGGAAGATTTTGAATGCAGATTTTATTTTAGCATTAGCTAGAGTCAAGTAATAAAAACACATTGGAAAGACAGATATCTATGCCTCTGGGTTTCTTCAGCAGTATTTGGTCATCAAAATTGTGGCTTTGTCTGAAATATGGCAATAATTATAGAAGGGTTGGTTCTATAAATTTCTTTTACAGGATTATGATTTTTGCTCCCCCTCCCTCCTCCACTTTTTTTAAAGTATCTCTGTGTAGAATTACATTATTTTTGAGGGAGTACTTCAAGAACCATATTAAAAAGCTTTCCCTTATTTTACATGCTGCAAGAAAATGGGTGGGGATAGAGAGCAGGGAACTGAGAATTGATGTAATAAGATGAGATCTCATTTCCAGTTCCAACTAGGGAAGGCAATATATTATGTTTCATTCTAAATTCACCATAATTAACAGTAACAAAATCTATATAGAGTATGAATAGAGTCATTAATTAGTGTATTTGTTCATTACCAGCATGGGAACCTAGAACAGGAAGATACTTTAAGCCCAATCCTTTATATGTTTACTCAAAAGTAAGCCTGATTGAGTTCAGTGAGCTTACTCCCTGGCAGTCCCAGTGTCACTACATGACATGGCCAGTAATAATGTTACCATAAGTCCACACTCCTTGCCTCCCCTTCTGCCCCCCACCCCCAGCTACAGCTGAGGCTGCCATCTTTAATTTCCAAATTGTAATGAACCAGAAGTTCTAGTTCTGGTGTACTCTGAATAAATATGCATGACCATTTGTTGGGTGTGGTGTCTTTTCCATAAAGGAAGGGCACATCATATTCCCCTATTCCCACTCCTAAAGAACATAAGAGTATGCTAGATCAGACCAAGGTTCATCTAGGCCAGCACTCTGTTTACACTCTGGTTGACACGCTGTCAACCAGGAACCCACAAGCAAGACATGGAGCAACAACACCCTCCCACCCATGTTCCACAGCAACTGGTGTATATAGACTCACTGCCTCTGATACTGGAGGGAGCACATAACCTTCAGGATTAGAAGCTGCTGATCGCCTTCTCCTCCAGGAATTTATCCAACCCTCTTTTAAAGCCATCCAAATTGGTGGCCATCATGACATCTTGTGGTAGAGAATTCCATAGTTTAACTATGTGGTCTGTGAAGAAGTACTTCCTTTTATCTGTCCTGAATCTCCCAACAATCAGTTGGTTGGCCCCTTTGTGAACAGAATGCCGGACTAGATATACCCTTGGTCTGATTCAGCATTCTTCTTCTTATGTTCTTAAAATTCCCCTAAAAGTCTTTCCCATAATTATCTATTTTCTATTGATATGATTTTTAGGTTGGGATCATCACTGCCTGTCTGCTGAGTTGTGTTCATGTCACACAACCTCATCCACCACCAAAAGAGACAACAAGACTCCAGCAAATATCAGGCATACTGGCCACCAAGATATTCCATTACTCAACAACCCATGCAACATCTGCTGCTACTTTTTGAGATGTGCAGGAGATATTTAAATGTCTCTTCTCCTAAAACAGGGTGCCACTGTGGCAGCCTGCTCCTGGCACCCTCCTCTAACTCTTCTGTAGCCTGTTGCAGGCACTGGGAACCTCCTCCTACCAGCAGTGAAACCAGGGAGCTTCCTCCTCTGCAGCTATTTGGTGTGTTGCAGTTGACCTGCCTACTACTTAGTCAATGCAGGAGGAAGCAGCTCGCATGGCCCAAGAGACTGAGAGGGGACAAAGCTTTCAGGACAGAAGGGAAGCACTTTCTAATGTAATTAGCTTGTGACAAGGGATAGTCACTATTCCCTAAAAGTTAGCGCCAATTATTCATAGACACCCAAAGCCTGAACCACTGTGTAGCCTGGTGTTGGATGTCAGGTGTATCATAGACAATTCACAAGGCCGGAAGGCCTTGTGAATTGTAAGCTGAAAGATTGGAAATTGTTGTGAGAAAGTCTGTGTCTTTGTAAGCTTATCATCTGTTGCTGTTTCTCATGGGAGGTTTGCTAGCTGAGGCCTTGAGCTGGTGAAGTTTCCTTGAGAACAAAGAATGTTTGGAAAAGGTGGGGGCAATCTTGCAAACTATCTCTCACATGGTGGCATCATCAATAGGCAGTTGAACTGTGCTGCCTTGTTGGCACATGAGTTTGGGTCACAGGTCTGAGGACCTGTCTGTCAAGTGGCTTGGAAGAAGCCACACTTCCAGTCTATAAGAGAGATGAGCAAAGGGGAGGACTTTTGCTAGAGAGTATCAGTTCTACGCTTGCCATGAAACCCTTCATGTTTTGGGATTCTATCTGTTTGGAGATGTTGGATGCATTCTGTACATGCTCAGTTGCTATTTGGACTTGGAATTTCTAAGGACTGTGCCATGGAAAGTGCTCTGATGCTTTTCATAGACTTGGACTTGTGCTGTTCTGGATTGTGTGTTCTATGGCCTGAGAGAGAGCTTTCCCTGCATGGAGCCAAAGTTACGGGCACAGGGAAGTTTCCTAGGTCGACCGTTGCTGTTCTGGATCATGTGTTGTGTGTGGCCTGTGAGAGAGCCTCTTTCAGAGCCTTAGCTAAAGGCAGGAGGGTTTCCTGGGTCGAAGTTCATCTTGTTTACTTGGATCAACCCAGTGCTTACCAGCAGACTAGGTCTGGTTTGTGCAAGACGTATTCTGTCTCTGCCAGTCTTCAGGCACCCCTGTGCTGAAGCTTTCCCTGGGGCTGTGGGCCTGTTCCTAATGGGTCAGCATGTTTCACGTCTGCTAATTGCTCAGATAGGACTTGATCTATTCCAAACACTTCTCCCCCCAAGTGATTGCTGTTCTGGATCATGTTAAGCCTTTTGGAGCCTAAAGCTGTGGCCGTCATCAGCTTTACGTGGATGTATGCGAAAATGTAACCATCATGCTTGAATTCCATGTGATTTCACAATAAAAGGAGTCTCACCACCTTGAGTGCCTGGTCAGTTTGCCTAAGTTTGTGAGCAGAAGCCTGGGGGTTAGGCAAGTTCATGACACCCGGAAGCAACATGCAACTTAATGAATATGGCATTTTAAAAGAATATGGTATATTACATTTCTCATGTGGAAGAATAGAAGTGACGTATCCCTTGTAAAGAGGTAAAACTTTCCATAGTTTACACCACAAGGAGAGGAGAGCAATCCATGCTTAATTAAAGATGCATGCAATCAAGAACACCTACAAGAAGCAATCTTTAAGTTCTGTAGGGAAAGCCAGATGCTAAAGGGCATCTTTTGGAAAACCTGAAATAGATCGTAAAGGTATCTAAGGGGTATTTTTAAGGGTGGGAGGATAGAGTATGGGGATTTGCAATTTGATGGCTATTATTTGGTATTGCTGTCTCCTGTTAAAAATGCAGTTAACAGAGAAAAAACAACAGGTGGAACAGGATGAATATTTACCTGTTCCACATGCACACAAGGCAAAAAAGAAAGAAAGAAAAAAAGAAAGAAAGAAAGAGACCACACTTTTCTTTGGGGAAGAAAAAGTAAAATGGTTTTACTCACAATTCTCTTGCATATGAAAAGCAGGTACAGTCAAGGGTTTCAAAACAGTTTGTTCAGTACATTTCTTTCTGTTTTACAGCACTGGCAGGAGAGAGAGTACGCACAATTGCCGCCAGCATTGGAGGAGGATGGGAAGAAGCAGGAAACCACACAGTAGGCTATAGAGAGCGTAAGGCTAGCTATGTCCAAAATTCCCATGAACTAACTGCAACACTGTCCCCTTCCTGTAACTTGCAGACAACATTGCAATATTCCCAACACAAATCAGCAAAAGTTGAGCTCATCAAGGTTCTCTGGCTTCCACATTGAAGATTATTCTGATTTGTGTCCTTATCAGATTGCAAGCTTTTTTTTTTCTTTTCTTTTTTTTTTCAGGCTCAGCTCATTTTTTTACTTCCCTGGTCAGTGCATCTGGGGGTTAATGCTGAAATGCCTATTCATTGCCCCTCATCCAGTCAACTCTTGTTACCTGCTTGGTATGTTGGGGGGGGGATTACTATTTTCTTTCAATTCCACCCCACACACTATTTTATATTGGGAAAGAAAAGAAAAACTAATAATTAGAAGAAATTAGCAATTAAATATACTACCCAGTGAGGGACAGAAGTTTGTGATTGGCCAGTCATGGAATTTGTGGGTCCTTTACATGATGTCATCAACCTCCAGGGCATCTCCCACACTTTCTCCCCTAATCTCACATTTAAAATGATCAGACATAATGCAGTAATTAAAATTATTGTGGGATAACCGCAGTGTGTAAAGCCAACATTGCACGATAATACAGCTGCTAGGTAGCATTGTTTCATAGAACATAATAGAACATTGCAGAGAGGGGAAGTTTTCAATTCCAGATCACATAGTCACTCTCTAAGGGAGCCCATCATAAACCTGGAAAGAGTCCAGAAGAAGAAAGCCCAGTAAGAGTGTGGGGTTTTTCTTTAATGGAGAGACACCTTGAATAAAGGGCAATTAAGTAATAATTCAGCAATAATCCTCCATGTACACTGATCGGAGAAGTAATGAAATGGGCTGATCTTGTAAAGGCAAGCTTTCAGTTAGCATTAGAAAGGGCTTTTGCTGAATGGAACTTGCTTATGAGAAGACATTATAGAAGGATCTTAGCTACGTGGAAAGGCTTTGCTGGATAATATACAGGTATATTAAATGTCACATGGAACTTCCATTTTTATTCTGCTTCCAGTTACTTGCATGAAAGTAATGCCTCAGTAGTGTTGTTGTTGTTGTTGTTATTATTAACATTATTATTATTATTATTAACATTATTATTATTATTAACTTTTTTATACTGCCCCATAGCTGAGAATCTCTGGATGGTTTACATAGGTTAAAAAAATTAAACATTTAATTTACCTCTAGAAGGCATCTCGTGCAAAAGAAATTAGAAGAGCTAAATATAGGGGGTATAGAATTTAAAATGCATTTTTTTTAAGGTAGGGTATGATTTATTGTACACTAAAGGCATTAATTGTCTTAGCCATTGAGATGCAGTGTGCACAGTGAATAGATTTGGAGACATAGGAGGGTGCATGACTTCCAAATACCTATTTAGTCATGGACTCATTAAGTGGCCTTGGGCAAGCAATTCTATCTCATGCCTAATTTCCCACCTGCAAAATGGGATGAGACCAGACTTAGAACATTGTTTTCAGAGAGGAAAATGGGCACTCCAGTAATTGCATATGAGAAGTGAAATATAAATGCTTAATACTTATAATAAATTTCAAAATAAAGACTGCACAGTGGAGAAAACCTGGAAATGCCAAATGGCTAGCTCAGCAGTATGACTGCCATTTCAAATGTGTCCTCAGGTGATCTTTGCTCATATTCTGTGCTTTTAACATGACACAAAGATAAAAGCTGGAAGGAAAGTGATATTACGTTGAATTCCAGGTTCATTTGAATGCTCATGCCTCCTTTACTTTAGCCTTTTGATTTCTTCTCATTATATATTTACCTTGGGAAATGCAAGAACTCATTCCTGCAATGAGAGAGGGAGAGAGAGAGAGAGAGAGAGAGAGAGAGAGAGAGAGAGAGAGAGATATGTTTATCAGCGGCTGAAGAAAGGGCAAGCAGCCTTGAGGGAGCAACTGCACCTACTGAATATTTCCCCTTATAATAGCCAGTACCTTACAGTGTCACTTTCTATTCCATCATACTCAGGTAAGGGTTGTCGTAAAAGCTTCATATAACCTAAAGCTGCAGTAGAATCTCACTTTATGCCCATCTTCTTTGTACTCATCCTCAATGGCAAAACATGGGCGACTTTCCTTCTAGCATAGCCCATGTTTCTACATCTTAGAACAGAAGCTCTCTTTGCACAAGAACTCAAGCATCCGTTTCACACATGAGAGGGAAGTGTGGATGTGCTGGTTAGCCACATCCCTGGGGGCAATGTAACACATTGGCCAGGCCCTTGATGTTTGTGCATTCCATTGAACTCAACAAAGTGCTTTATTGAGGGCTTCTTTGTGTTAGGAAACCCCACCTGGACATGGTTCCTGGTCACATGGAAGCCTCTACAGGTATACACCTGCATGCACATAGATGTAGATGTATTTTCCACATGTTCAACTGAATGCACAGACATCAGGGAGCATGGCCAAAGGGGATGCTGTGGAGCAGGTGACAAGCTACCACAGACCTGCTCCCTACTAATACATTGAAGTGGGCTAAAGTTAGTATTGATTTAAACATGCAGCAGGTCAAGGAGTGCAATATGGCTCACTTCAGATGTAAAGGGCAGACTCCAACATTGTCCCTGACCTTCTGCTGTTTGCGTTGCACCAGCACCCCCAGAAATGAGCTGAAACACTATTTTCTAGAATGGGACAGGTCAGCACAGCTCACTTCTGTGACCTCTGCTGTCCCCTTCCATTCCAGAAATGAGAGTTTGGGCTCATTTCTGGTTCCTTTAGGAAGTGCTAGCTTTCCACTGCACCAGGAGTGGGTCTCCCTGGCACATGAGCAGCATTGGATATTGTCCATGATCATAGAATTAAGCCATAGGTGCTATTGGACTGATTCATCTCAGAATACACATGTGCATTTCACATTTGAAAAGCACTGCACTTTAAAATCGCCATGTGCATGAGACACTAGCACATCATGGGCAAAGGTATTTAACAGCATACTTGCTAATGTCTGGGTCCCCCCCCCCTTGTGCTTTTGATATGAGCTTACAGTCAAAGATGATCCATCATGTATATTTTGAAATGATACAGTCCTTCGTGAGCAGGTTAAAATCAACTTTCTTCTGCACTATCAGATGCATGTTTTGTTTTATAAAGCAAATTGGACAACAATGCATCATGGCTTTGTTCATAAAAATGGCCATGGACCTTTGAAGGATGCGTGGTCCAGCATTTACAAAAGGACAGGGGCCAATTCTGCTTTGACTCCTTTTGTGAAGCCCAGCCCCATACATCCCCTAAAAGCTGAGCAGAGCAGATGCTTGATGTCTTTCCTTATACTTAGATTACCTTTTAAAAGAAATATGCAGCCATTTGAAACCAAAGATTTGTATCGTTTCATCTAGCAAATGCCCTGAATTGTCATTGGATTATTTAGTAGATTGTGAGTAAATGGATAGTGAGTGTGAGAATATAGTACTTTTCATTCTTGGTGAAACATTATTTACTAATTACGTTGTCATTTCATCATCTGGCAGCTCATTCCTTGGAAAGAGTACAATTCATCTCTAGGCTGCCAATTTCAATTTCATTTTGAGTGGCCTTCTTCTGTGGTCTAAAAATCTAAAAAGAAACACCTTTACTGGATTTTATGCTTAGGGCTGTGTGAGAACAAAGCTCAGATAGATATTTAAAGGAAAATAAATAATCCCCTAGCTCTTGGAACAAGAGAGAAGGATAAATCAACAGGTCGCTGCAAGGCCTGCTTAGAGCAAATGAACACATGGTGGAAAGGAGATGGATCCTTAATTTTCTACCATGAAATGGGAAATTCACTGTGGGAAAAAGTCACACCCTAAACAAAATGCAATATAGTGCAGAAAAACTATTCTGCCCCAGATTTTGTAGTTCCATTTTCCAGCATGGTTGTCAGACTAGAACTTGGCAAGTTGAAATCCATTTTGGATTCTGTAGAAGTAGTTTTAGTGGGTTTGTCTTTTCCTAGGAAGAACTGAACTGATAAATTTTTATACTTAATTTTCCCAGTATTAAAAAATTGCAAAAATGATGCAATGCTGAAATCTCACAATTTAAATCAATAACAAAGTTGAAAGAAGTTGCCGAACCCACGCACCCTGTAAATTGCAGGTAGGCAGCAAAAAGCATCCTACCATGAAGACCCTATATTTCCCCTATTTTCTTTAGCAGGAAGTTGCTTTTTGCTTCCCACCAGGCATTTTTGGGTTGCAGCCTCTTTCCATCTCTCTATTGATTTCAATGGAGACATCCTCTACTGCAAATGCAATTCTGATTATATATATATATATATATATATACACACACACACACATATATGTATGTGTATGTGTGTGTTTGTGTGTGTGTGTGTGTGTGCTCGCGCATATACCTTTAAGGAAATGCCATATACAAAGAATTCTGTGCATTATGTTCCAAAATATCCAACCAGAATTAAACCAACAGCTGTGAAATGGAACTGTTCCATTCCACTCATCCCTATTGCTGTTCAAGAGGTTGTAAAATGTTATAGGGAGTTACTATGATCTCTGAAGACCAGGGCCTAATCCACACCAAGCAGGATATAATGATATGAAAGCGGTATATGGCCCCCAACAGTTGTCAGTGCACTTCAGTACTGCTATAAAGCAGTGGTGTGGCTCCTGCCTTTTATTTACTACTTTCACACTGCAATATCCTGCTTGGTGTGGATTAGGCCCAGGTGAAAAATGGAGTTGGCTAGGTCAGCACACAGGTGGTTTTCAGAGTTCTGCAAAATGTAGGCCTGGATTAGCTGGGAAAGGTAAAACAAGCAGATCACTTTTTGGCAATGCAGATTCCAGGCATGCAGGGCCCAGTGCAAATCTGAACCACAGCTGAGGGCTAGAGTACTAGTCTGGATTGAGCCCCCATGGTTTTACTTTAGATTACGTAAAAAAGACACCAAAAAAAGATATAGCTGCTGGCTATTTCTACAAAGTCATGTGTAGTTTGGGACCTAGAGGGGCAGAAAGAGGCCAGTACTTACCATATGTTATCCTTTTCTGTAACTCAGGTCTGACTATCTCAATTTAATGGATGATTAAAGGCAAGAAGGGACGGAAGATTAGGAAATGCACCTTTCAGAGGAAATTAGAGGAAATGGGAAATGGAATGAAGAAATATGCCAGGAAAGTTGTTAATCGATTAAATTCAAAGTGCAACTCCGTAAATCTTTTTTTTTCACGTGCCAAAGAATCTTTTTGAAATTACAAAAAAGATACCATGACTTAAAATGCATGCCAGAATCCATGAGCTCCAAAACAAACATCTTTTTCATCAATAGTATCATCAACAGTACCTGCCTGCCTCCCTTCACTTTCCTCTCTCATGGCCCTCCCATCCTCTCTTCAGGATTTGTCTAAACATGACATTTAATATTATGTTTCCTGTCTGGCAAAAATGTACTAATAGGGATGTATGGGAAATTCATTTTCATTCATTTTTGATCAGGATTTTACCCAGTTTGCAACTTCCGGAGCGAGCACAGATACAGATGCAATCCACCATCAAAGTCCGTGTATTTCTGATCTTGCAGTGTAATTCATGGACACTCCCCCCCCCACACACACACACAACTTTGTTTGAAAGCATGCATGCATTTGAAAGATGTACATGAAAAAAATCATAATTTTGAAAAAACATGCACAAATACACTTTCATAAATGGAAGAAGAATGCATAGATTTCAAAGATGTGCACAACTGATGCATACATTTCAAAGAAATACATGTGGAAATACACACAGGAAAAAACAACGCTCACAATCTGATACAGGCTTGAATAGGCATGAGCTTCGAGATGGAATTTGAAGAACTTCGGCAAAGTCGAGTTTGGCCAATTCACATATCCCTACTTAGGCAGAGAGGGAGGAATTAAGTATTTGTGTTTTGGCCCCGGGATGGGTGAATTCAGCCGCAGTTGATTGGTTGGATGCTCACCCTATCACCGCTTCCATCTGCCCTCATTCGTCGGGCCTCATGAGCTTCTTTTGAGGCTTGGCAAGACCTGATGAGTGCTCTGCAGCCAACCCCCCTTGCTTCGGAACTTGCATATTCATTTCCCGTTGTGTAAATGGGGGACATTCACACAACAGGGGAAATGCACAGTTTCTGGGGCCTCCATTGTGCACCATGCAAACAGAGCATTTGCACCTTTACTCTTGAGTAAATGGGGCCTTTACAGCCAACATTTATGCAATGGGGGAAATACGTAATTTCTGAAACCTTCATTGTGGCACAAAATGGAGGCTCCAGACGAAGACGGACGGCTGCTGAGAGCTTGTCAGACCTTGTGGGCGCTAGGAGTGTGGTTCCCTGAGTGCTCTGTGGGCACCTGACTGGGTCTGGGGGGGAAAAGGGGAGTCCATTGAACTCCCAGACTCAGTCGGGTGCCTGCAATATCCCTAGTTTGCCTTTGTCCCCTAGAACACCCAATGCCAAACCAGTGACGGGCAACTTGTGGCCCTTATATGTTTTGGCCTACAACTCTCATCATCCCTCACTATTGGCAAAGTTGGCTAGGGCTGATGAGAGCTGCAGGCCAAATCATCTGGCAGGCTAAAAATTGCCCATCCCTACACTAACCCAACAATCTTCCCATGGATGAACCAGCTGTCGAACATGCACTACTGGGCATACTCTTCTAATCAATGTTCACTAATTTAAAATTATTCACATTCCACACACAGGCCACTGGTTCTATAATCAAAAATTCAGATAAGAATTTCCCTACAACAATAAATATGCATTGAGTGAGGGGGAATCCATCTGTTTAGCTCACAAACTGTCCTTATTGTAAGAGACCATGATGATCACATTCAGTAAAGGATGCTCCAGAAAGGCTCCACACATTGTGACACTTATTGACTAGAGGGATCCAAAGAGGCCTTAGCATGTGTGAACACTTCTGCCAAGCACAATTCTGCGAAGTTGATTTTTCCACATCTGGTGGCAACCCCTCGAATCTCATGGGATGACACGCTAGAGGATCACCTAACCTTTGGGTGTAGCTTTTCAGGATGGCTGGAAAGCCCTTGTGTGCATGCTGAATACCACATTACCCTTTGGATCCTGGATGTGATTTAAAAAATAATAATAATATTTTTATCCTGCCAAGGAGCTCAAGTCAGCCGGCATAAATGGTTCATCCCTCCTCCTTCTCATTTTATCCTTACCACAACCCTGTGAGGAAGGTTAGACTGAGAAATAGTGTGTGCCTTTAAATGAGCCTTCTTAGTACACTCATGACTGACCAATCACGTATGTTCGTGGGCCATTTTGATGATGTCAGCCTCCTGCATGTCTCCCAATCCATTTCCCAGTTTTAGCAATAAAAAATAAACCTTGGAAAACCTGACTCTTCTGAGATATATCAGCACCTGTCAGGATTTCCTGCATTGTGCAGGAGAAGTTGCACTAGAAAACACCCACCAGAGGGCACTGTTCTATTGAACTGCATTGAACTGTACAAGCAACATGGTCACTGCTCTCTTCTTCATATAATTTCAGCTTGTTGCAAATGCAGAAGAGATGCAGGAAGCAGAGCCATGGTAAGGAAATACAATTTCCCCCCATATGTAGAAGCCCAGTGACTGGTCAACGGCCACTCAGTGAGCTTCATGGCAGAGTGGGTATTTTAACCTGGATTTCCCCACTTCTAGTCACTGGCTACATTTTTCTCTCTTACTTTCCCCCAAGAACTTCCCCCCAAGAACTTTTGTGTGCTTTTTTGTTGCATATCTCTTTGGTGGCAAAAATGTTGGGTGTCTGGTAAGCAATACAGTATTTGATAGAAATAAAGAATAATAATATTCAAATACAAGATGAATTCATCTAAGGGAAATCAGTGGAGGGCTTTTATTTACACATACCCAAGAAATAGGCATCTTGCCATTTGCAGTTAATTGATGTTCACAAATGGCATATATAATTTGGAAGTAACCCTGGATATCTTTTGGAAAATGTTTTATTTCCCCTGCCCATCTCTGACAACAATGGAACCTTTACAGCTCTTCCCTTGTTGTGGAATAACATGCAACACCATAGAGAAATTACTTGGTATATCTACTTGCTGGGATGAGATTATTTATTTTGCTTTTTCTTCAGTACTGAATAATGCCTGAAGTTTTCAATAACAACTAATAAATCTTGTATTTATATCAGCATGAAAGGTCACACTGGTAGATTTTAGATTTGTTTTCTATAACTGCTCTTGAATAAATAAAATAATAAACAATGATACTGTATGGAGTTTTATAATGTAATTTGTACATGTTTTCAATTCTCTTGCTCATCCTTGTTTTACAGATGAAATTACTGGAATAAGCTGGCCATCCTCCAGCTATTAATAAAATCCCTCCAGACACTGTATTTTATAAACCTTGAAAACAGCATCTGTAGCAAGCTGTAAAATATTAATCCACTGCTCAGGAACAAAAGATACTGGGATTATTCTGAAAACTAAAATGCTAATAGCCATAAGAAACAAATAACATCACATTCACAATAGCACATTGAAATAGGAATACCTGGCACCCTTCCCCCATTCCCAAAAATGACTGTTGCCTCTCAGAATGTCTTTCTCACTAGCTTTATAGACCAAGTTCACATGTACAGTGCATCCTCAGTAATCCAAAATGACCTAGAAAATGGCAACAAGATGAGAAAAGTGATAGTGTCAAGAGGGCATATTCCTTGAAGGCTGGCTCAAGGGTGGATTTGGGGCTCTGTGTATTCCAGACTATTCCAGGAAAGCACAGAAAATTATATTAAATCAATACCAAATCAATGTGTTACTGGGCATGCAGAAATCAGCAACATTTCACTCTTTATTAACATCAGTTTATCATCCTTGTAATGGCAAACATAGACTTAAAAACACGTGGACAATGTCTGATAAAATAACCTTAGCAACCAGAGCAATGCTCAATAGGAAGGGCATGAAAAGTCTGGATAGAATATAGCATCTGAATGCACATCTAGGGATTAGGGGGCTGTTTAAAACCATGGAAAGCTGCAGGGTGGGTGCATGGTGCTCCTGCATTGTTTCAGCACCCTCCGCGCACCCACCCCAGGGCTTTCTGGTAAAGCCATACACTTACCCCATTTTTTCTCTGGAGCAAAGCAAGTACAGCACATTCAGCATCTATCTTTGCTCAGGAGGCACAGTGGAGGCATGGCTGGGCAGATGGCACTCCCTAATTGGTCACCATCCACCTGGGCAGAGGGCAGGGGGCAGGCCTGGCAGCCCTAATGACTGCCGGAGAGCCTGTGATGCCTCCTTAGTATGCATTGCTCACAGCCACCCTGCACCAGCAATATGGGGGTGGGGATCTGCTTTTTCACCGGGTGGTGGTGGGGAAAAATATTAAAGTTTTGGAGGGGGAAGGGAAGGTTTACTAGAAGTCACACAACATATGACAGAATTGTTCAACCAGGCAATATGGGGAAACATGGCATCCTGCAGGACCACTGATGGCAACTCTGTGACCACTTGCAGTGATAGGGAAAATGGCATTTCAAAACTGATGAAAAAAGAGGGATCTTGGTTCTTCTGCTGGAAGCAGTCCTTGCCAGAGGAAAACGTTCATTGGATTCCACCCATAGTATTTACATGCAGATTTTTGTGGACATTTTAAAAGAAATCAATAAATCACAGATGAATGAAGAAATGGCATTGAACAGCTGTATGCGTAAAAGTGACATGGAGCTAAAATAGACTGTTCCATCCATCCCTACTGTTTCCCCTGGCTGCTGTTGCTGATGGTGGTGGTGGTGGGATCAATTCTCTCTAAGTTTCCCTGCCTGGGTCCTATTCATGGGCAGGATGAATACCCAGGAGCTGAATTTCTCCCTGTAGATGAGGACCACATTTGGATAAGAGGTGATTCATATGGTAATTCTGCAGTATTTACTAATCACCAGCAAGCCATTGTTGAAAGTGTGATTTTTCAGCCATGAAACACTAGGAGGGTAGAAGGGGTCGATATGTTCCCGAGAAGTCTCCCTTTTAAGCATTTCAAGTAGGGAAAACTCTTCCATCAAAACAGCAGAGAAGTAGTCGCTCATTTCCCACTGTTATCTTTCTTAAATGGCATTCTTTCCATGCCTGCACTGGCAAAGAAAGATGGAGGAGAAAAGGAGGCAGACAGGCAAGCGGGTAGATGGAGGACAACTGTTGGAAATCTTGTGTACTCTGGCCACTTACTTGGTGCCTCACATTCCTCTGAAAAAAAGGCAGCACTTTAATTGCCCATTTCCTACTGACATTAGATGTGCTTAATTGGCCTAGGAGTGATTTTCGAGGAGTGCTGAGATGGGAGAAAAAGCCAGCATCCTCCGGGATGATAGCTTGCTTGTGTTTGTTCTTCTTCTTCTCCTTTCCTCTTTCTTTACTGTAATGGGACTACAAAATAGCATTTTTGATCCTGACACGCGTGTTTGATGTCAGCTTCAGTCGTGAACAAAGGCTTCGTCTCCGCAGATCTAGTTTTCAGAAGCCAGAGGGGAGGGGTGTGAGATGAAGAAAAGAAGAAAGAGAAGGAAGGAAATATTTCGATTTTGGGCTTCATGGAGTGTGATTATTGTCAGGCCTCGATGAACTGTGTCATTTCCAGTGAGCTGACTCAGAGGTTTTCTCTGCAAAGAGTCGCCAAATGAAAGTTTGCGCTGGCAGCTGCTGGCTATTGTCAGGTTTCTAATGTATTGTTTGAACACTTGCATGCCTGTGACATTTCAACAATGCAGTGTAACATCACGCTTGGCATGATGAACCAACTTAAAGCTTTATAGTGTGTCACCCTCCCCCCCAACCGGCATGAATCCTTCTCAAAGGGATTAGAAGCTGAAATGTTTATGCTTTCACAGCCCATTGATTGCAGGCAATCTGTAAATACAGACCTTTACAGTACTGAAGGAGAGAAATCCATGAAAAAGCCAAATGCAGGATACCTAAGAGCAAAGTTTTGGTTGGAAATTCACTTTTGACTATTTGCCTCCAAGTCAACGTTTCTTGAGCAAATATTCACTGAAGAAAGAGGGAAGTGGGGATGGAATATTCTTAATTATTAAGACACAATTTTCAAGGAAATGTGGACATTTTCTTCCCACCCAAAATTTCCCAGCAAGGTTTCTAACCTAGCTCTTGCTTTGTTTTGACAAAAGAGCTTTGTGTCCTGATGTGGGGTGCGATTTTCACATGTGGTTGACTAGTGACTTCCTTTACAAACAACAACAACAACAACATGAATGTGGTATAGTCCTACTCAAGGATTTCATCACCACATTGCATGTTTGAATCTGCTCAAAAGGTAAAGGCATGCTGCGGCTCCTTTTTAGAGATAGAACTCATAATCACCAATAGCCCTCTTCAGGTATTCAAAATATGGGAGCATGGAGGACTGGAGAGATTGGGATGTGCATTCCTCCCCCTCCCCTTCCACTCTGACCTCCCCATGTTGATGGGGATGATCTATTGTGAAATTGTAACATCACTGCACCCGAATGAGGTTACAGTGATTTGCACAACTGGCAACCCTGATTGTGCAGGGTTCCAGATTGTGTGTAACATTGAAATCCCATTCAGCTGAATGCACTTTAGTTTCACTGCAGACCATCCCCGTCACCACAAAATGGTTTTCTGAATGCCAGAAGATGGCTATGCTATGTGGTGGATCTGTGGCCATTTCTACACCATAGGGTGTAGAGGGAGGGAGGGGCAGTGATCCTGGAAGTACCTGCTTCTGGGCTTGTCACTTGAATCCACATAGGAAGTGCGATGACCCAGCTTCCTCCCAAGCTGTCACAGTTGTGGATGCCATTTTTGTTTTTTAAGATCAGAGAAGAGTGCACTTGCACTCCAACAAAAGGGTAAGTCTCTTTTAAAAAAAATTACCCCCAAAATGCTCCCCCCCGCCATCCTGGGGATGGCAAAATTGCTGTTCCCCCTCCCTTGATGGGCATGGAGCTGCGCTGTGCAGCTCCATGCCAATTTCCATTGCCACGCTTACTCATGAGTAAGCATGGCAGCAGCCGGGACGGGCGGCCACATCTTCCGCGGTCTAGGGAAGTTCCCAGGACAGTGGAAAAATTGGGATATCCCAGGGATCCCTTATCCCTGGGAAATCCCATGCCTGTCCCCCCTATCCCTGGGAGTCCCTGTGCATCATGTGAACACACAGGGACCAGCCGGGGGTGATTCCAGGCAAAAGGCCTGGTGTAGAAACAGCCTGTGGCTCTCTCTTTCATGCACTCACCTGCATCTGCGCACGCATGCATACAGAGTATGTCAGCCTTCCCCAACATGCCACCTTCCAGATGTGTTGGATTACAACTCCAGTCATGCCCAGCTATAATAGTCATTGGCCATGGTGGCTGGGGATACCACAGGTTGCAGTCCAACACATCTGGAAACATCAAGTTGGGGAAGGCTGCTGTACATATATTCAAGTATATGTGCATTCAGTTCTGGAAGGACTGTAATAAGAAATGTCTGTAGCATTCTGAACATGCCTCTCAAATGTAACCAATGTTTTCCTGTTTCAGTTTGCTTTAGATTGCCAGCTGTATTTTATCCAAAGGTACAGAACGAGCCTTTCTGTTTTAAGCTCAAACAATGTTGAAGCATATGTGATGTGTGCAGAAGGAATTCTGAATGCCAGTGCATGTTGTAAAGTAAAGTAGCAAAAAACCTCTATAACAAGATGGGGAGTGTTCACAAAATATGTGGTCCCTCACACTGCAGATGTTCCAAACTTTGGAAGATGTTCCAAACTTTGTTAATTTTACACAGTTTATTAGCCTCCTTGTTTCATCCTGAAAGGTTCAACCTTAACTAATACAGAGTAAAAAAAAAAAAATCTGAGAGGGAAACATGTGCCCTTAACGATCCTGTTTGAATTTCTACTTTACACTTGATTGAGGAAAAATCCTAGAATCCAGAGGCAAGAATGGAGCAAAACAGCCCCAAAACAACCTGCTTCCAAAACCCAGGACTGCTTTTTCCTATGTTAGACCCCTCCCCAAAAACAGAGTGTGGCACAAGTAGTGAGCATGTGTTGTCTTCACAGCAACTCTACACTGTTGTTCTTTAGTGCAGTTCCATCTGCATAATTTTGTGGGATCAATTTCAGTCTTTTTTGGCCTGGTGGCATGGACAAAGTGCTGGCAGCAATGTGACTGAGCACTTGACCTCTCGAGCCTTGCCCTTTGTGGCTAGTAAGAGCAAGCCGGGCCAGTGGGGTGGTATGACCGGGTAGATCCAGAGTGCAGTAAATGTGTCTTTACATGTAAGGATGATGCCTGCTGGCCCTTAAGGAGATAACAGTGTGCCCATTCCTGAAGAAACCCAACTCTTGACCCAATGGTATTGACAACTATGGACTGCTTGTAAATACTTCTTTCTTGGGGAAGGTACTCAAGAGGGTTGTGGCAAGACAGCTGCAAGCACTCCTGAGGGATACCAGTTATCTAGATTCCAAACTGGGTTCCAGACTGGTTGTGGATTAAATCAGCCTTGGTGACTGTGATGGATTACTCTGTGGCCCTTTACACACCATAGGATGTAGAGGGTGAGGAGCGGGAGATCCCAGAAGTAGCCACTTCCGAGATCGTCGATCTCAAGCCACATGTAAAGGGCGTGACGGCCCAGGCTGCTCCCAGGCCGTCAGAAGTCGCACCTGTCATTTTGTTTTGTTTTTTAAACGTAGAAGAGCGCTCCTGCACTCCAGCGCAAATGTAAGTATATATTTTTAAAAATGCCATGAGTGATCACACCCCTCCCCCCACCATCCTGGGGATGGCAATTCTGCTTCCCCCCCCCCTCCTGATGGCCTCGGAGCCGTGCAATGCGTCTCTGTGGCCATTGGTGCAGCTGCGGGTGGCTACATCTTCTGCAGTCCTGGGAACTTTTCGGGACTGTGGAAACATTCGGGATTTTTCAGGTTCCGTGGAACCAAGAAAAATCCCGTGCCTGCCCCCTGCCCCTGGTACCCCCTGTGTGTCATGCGGACTCACAGGGAGCAGCCGGGGTCCATCCCTGGCATTTTGCTTGGTGTGGAAAGGGCCTGTGATGGATGCAAGGAACACTCTCTTGCACTCTGGGCCCACTCTGTGGTGGTGAGGGTGGCAAAGGGACAGTTCTTTTCCACCAGCATTGCGTTTTCCCAGGGTCATGGAGCAGAGCTTTTCTGGCTGGTTCGTGGCCTGTTACACGTTGGACAAGGGTGAGAGACTTTGGAACCCTTGGTAGCATTATGTGATGACTTTGCACAGCACTTTTTTAAAAATTATTTATTATTTCTACATATAATACATAAATAAACATAATACATAACCAAAACCTTAACATCCCCCTGTGCTCTCCTACCCTTGAGACCTACATTGCTCTAATATATTATACATTTTTCCAAAATTGCAAAGATTCTTTTGAAGGTGTACATCCTCTCCCCTTTATTAAAACATAATCTATAAATGGTCCCCAAATACTATCAAAATCATTCTTTTTGGATAATCCCATCCTAACTTTCATTTTACTTGTTAGTCTGTCATTAATTGCAATATCCCACACCCCTTTATACTATTCTTCTATACTATAATTCCCTTGTATTTTCCAATTCTTCGCTATCATTAATTTAGCCAGTGTCAGGAGATTATTTATCAATTCTCTTATGCCTTTATTCCCATATTCTTTCTCAAACATCGATAATAAAGCTATATCTGCACTTGCTTCCACTTAATTAGCCAATATTTCACTTATTTCTTTAAAAACTCTTTTCCAAAATTTTTGTACATACTCACATGTCCACCACATATGGAAATAAGTCCCCACTTCCTGACAGCCCCTCCAACATAGTATTGAATTTTTTTTATCTATCTGATGTAGTCTTACAGGAGTGAGATACCATCTCCAAATTATTTTATAATGATTTTCTTTTATCCTTATTGATAACAACTTTAAAATTCTTAATTCCCATCATCTTCCCAGAATGTTTTCAAAATTTCTTGTTGCACTCCCTCTTCTAACAATATATTATATATTTCACTTATTATACCTTTTTTACTTTTATTTTCCCCCTCCTTCTCTCTTAACTCAATTAACTTTTCAAACTTTGTTTCCTTTCTACATTCCTTATTTTTCTTTTTCATTTCTGTGTCCATTGTTCGAATTGTATACACTTAAACCATAATTTTTTTTGTCCTCCTAAAACTTCTTCTATTTGCTTTTTATTAACCATTCTCTTCATCCAATCTTTCACTTTAATTATTTTTTCCCCTCTCAATAACCCTTCCAGTTCTCTTCTTAAATTACCTGGGAAGTTCTCCAACAAAACAACTGGGGCTAAAGGAGAAATTCCTGGAATTAATTTCTTTTTATACTTTCCCCAAATATCTACAATATTTTTTGAGATGGGATTTTCCATATCTATCAATTGTTTCTTTTGTATTTTGCTAAAATATTCTTTGAAACAAATATATAATCAATCCTGGAAAAACTCTTATATTTTGGTGAATAAAAGGTATATTTCTTTTCCTCCCCTTTCACTAATCTCCATACATCTTTCAATTCTTTTCCTTCCATTACCTTGGCTAAACCCATTTTCCCAATACCTTTTGTATTATCTCTAACTTTCATTTTATCCATCACCATATTAAAGTCTCCCGCCATAACAATATTTGCTTTCTCTACATTCCCCATTTTTCTAAACACTTTATCATAAAATTCTGTTTGCTTTTCATTTGGAGCATAAACATTAACCAATACATATTTTGCATGCCCCATAGAACAATGTAAAATAATAAATCTACCCAGAACATCCCTTACCACTTTAACCATGTTAAATGTACATTTTTAAGAAATTATTATCGCAACTCCTCTTGCTTTAGAGGTTCCATATGCTTTCTCATATACCCCCACATTCCTCATTTTTAGCTCATTTATACCATCTCCCTTTTGATGAGTTTTTTGTAAAAATATTACATCAGCTTTCTTTTTATTCAACAACCCTTCAATCCTTTTCCTTTTAACAACACTACCCAGCCCGTTAACATTTAAAGTTATCAATCTTAATTTATTTTCCATATCTCCAATCTTAATTTTCTTTGTAGGTCTCCTAACGTGACACATATACCCCTTCCCTCCCTCCCCCCTCCCCCCACATATAACCCCCATTTTCTCCCCCTCCACCCCAGGTTCCCCCGGGCAGCGGTTCCTTTCTTCCTCTTCTTAGGACCCTTCAGAGGGGGGGTGCGGCGAACATCCCGCATGGAACCAACTCAGGACCCCCCCTTAACTCTTCTTACTTTCCCCTTTAATCTATATTTCAGTCACAAACTGCTTCCTCCTCCTGCCCCTTTTTCTTCTTTTTCTTGTTCCTGCCTCCCATTGGTATCTTTCTCCATCAGGCCCAAGTTTCGCAGAAGATCCATTCCTTGCTCACATAATGTTATTCTGTATTGTTTCCCCTGGTATGTAAATCTTAAGAATACTTGGTATCCACAGCTATAAACAATTGAATTCTTCTGCAAGGTAGCTGTACACAGCTTCACATTTTTCCTCCATTGAACTGTTTGAGGACATGAGACTGGAACATCAGTTGCCCGGCACATCTAATGGCTTGCATCAGATTTTCTTTTTATAAAAGCTAGCAAATCTTACTATTATGTCCCTTGGGAACATTCCACTCCTTTTAGGACCCACTCTGTGGATCCTTTCAATATCTGTGTCATCCCAAGTCATTTGCGGGGCCATCTCTTTAATCCATTCCATTAACTTGGTTTTCAAGATCTTTGGATTTCCCCCCTGCTGTTCCTGGAAGGATCTGATGCGGATATTAATTCTTCTATCTCTATCTTCCATAGAGATTAAGTGTAAGTCCATATCTTGTAAGATTATATCTTGCTTTTTTATGTTATCTTTATTCTGATCTATCTGCTGCTCCATGGATCCAAGTTTGTCATTAATCATTTGAAAACCATCTTTTAGCTCCCGTTGAGATTTCTGGAGCTCCTGCTTCACCTTCTGCAAAATCTCTGCTTTCTGCTTATTCAGCATGCCTTGGATGCTAGCCAGTAAGTCAGGTGTCTGCTCTGCTTGTGGCTTCACTGTTTTGGCTATCGCTCCTGGCTTAGCTCCATCTTTGTGATTTCCACTTCCGGACTGCGATGGACCCATTTTCCCATTCGCCATTGTTATTTTTTCTAAAGCCTTTCTCTCCGAACGGGACCAGCTCTTATCAGAAGGATGATCTTTGGCTCTTGTCCACTTCGGTGATGAAATTTTCTTGCTCTCGTCTCTTTTTTTTACTCATCTGGCATCCATCCAGCTAAACAGAGCCTGGACTTTCTATCACCTCTTAGATCCTTGCTCGTTAAATATTAATGCCTGATGTTCTCAAAAATGTCCCTTTACTCTTCGCTTTCGTTTAAAAATGTAATCAACACAGATTGCTCTGTTTTTCGCAGCTTCCCCCCTCAGTCAAAGCTTGGCAACCCTTCCAGGCTTATTAGCCGATTACAAGTCACTGCTGGTATCTTTATCTCTGCAAATTCCTCTGTCTTGTGCTTTGAATATTTAAATAGACAAAAACAGCTTTCACTTACAGTTTGTCCTTTTTAAAGATTTTTTTTTTCTTTTTAAGATCTTCATTACTGGGAGGGAAGATTTCCCCGACTGTCTCGTTACATACCAGATGTCCCGCCCTCTGTTTGCACAGCACTTTGAAGATAAAGTTGCTTAGATTCGTCAGGAATTGGACACCACACTTAATGCAGTTCCACTAGTAGAGGCGTTCAGAGCACCATCTGGCCCAGTTTTGTTAGATGAGTTTCAGTTACTGAGTCCCGAGGATGTAGACAAGGTGTTTGGCCAAGTCTGGTTGACCACCTGTGTGCTCAACCCTTGCTCTTCATGACTCATTACATCAAATAAGGAGGTGGTCACCAGCTGGGTCCAGGTGGTTATACATTCCTCCCTGAGAGAGGGAGTGGTGTTGGCCAATTTAAAAGAAGCAGTAATTAGACCACTCCTGAAAAAGCCTAACCTGGACCCAGATGATGTTAACAATTATAGGCCAGTGGCTAACATCCCCTTCTTGGGCAAGATGCTTGTGCAGATTATTGCAGGACAACTCCAGGCACTATTGAATGAAGCAGATTATCTAGATCCATTTCAGTCGGGTTTCAGGCCTGGTTTTGGAATGGAAACTAGCTTGGTCACCCTGTGGGATGACCTTTGCCAGGAGAGGGACAGGGGGAGTGTGACCCGGTTGATTCTCTTGGACCTCTCAGTGGCTTTTGATACCATCGACCCTGGTATCCTTCTGGATAGGTTGTCTGGGCAGGGAGTTGGGAGGCACTGCATTGCAGTGGTTCTGATCCTACTTGGATGGCTGATTCCAGAAGGTGGTGCTGGAGGATTATTGCTCTGTGCCATGACATCTAGGTTATGGGGTTCCATAGGGCTCTTTCTTATCCCCTATGCTGTTCAACATCTACATGAAACCGCTGGGAGAGATTATCCGGAGATGTCGGCTGAGGTTCCATCAATAAGCGAATGACACCCAGCTCTACCTCTCCTTTTCATTAAACCCAGGTGAGGCAGTTGCTATTCTGAATCAGTGCCTGAGCACGGTAATGGACTGGATGAGGGCCACCAAACTGAGACTTAATCCAGACAAGACAGAAGTACTGCTAGCAGGTGATTCGTCTGTCTGGCTAGGTGATGTTCACTCTGTTCTGGAGGGGGTTGCACTCCCCCTAAAGGATCAGGTTCATAGTTTGGGGGTGCTCCTGGATACAGAACTGTCACTCGAGGCATAGGTGGACTCAGTAGGAAGGAGCACCTTTTTTCAGTTTAGGCTGATATACCAACTGCGGCCTTATTTGGACAGAGATAGCCTAGTTACTGTTATCCATGCTCTGATAACCTCTCGTCTGGATTACTGCAATTTACATGGGGCTGCCTTTGAAAATGGTCCAGAAACTTCAGCAGGTACAAAACAGGGTGGCACGTTTGTTAACAGGGACTGGCCAGCAAGACCACATTATGCCAGTCTTTTTCCAGCATTGGCTGCCAGTCCACATCCGGGCCCGATTCAAAGTGCTGGTATTAACATTCAAAACCTTAAATGGCTTGGGGCCAGGTTATCTGAAGGAACACCTCCTCCCATATGTGCCTGCCCAGACCCTAAGATCATCTTCAGGGGTCCTTCTCCATGAGCTAAAGGAAGTGAGGCAGGTGGCTACCAGGAGGAGGGCCTTCTTTGCTGTGGCATCCGGTTGTGGAATGAGCTCCCTAGAGAGGTTCAGCTGGCACCTACGTTATACTCTTTTCGATGCCAGGTGAAGACCTTGTTCTTTTTCCAGTATTTTAACAGTTTATCTTCTTAGACTTTTAACTTTGCTGTTTTAGATCTGTATTTTAAATATGTATTTTAAAACGGTATTGATCAGTTTTACCCTGGTTGTGCTTTTACATTGTATTTTATATTGTGTTTTATACTGTTGTTTGTTTTATACCATTTGTCTTATAGTTTGATTTGTGTCTGATGGTTTTTAACTTTTGTGAACCACCCAGAGAGCTTTGGCTATTGGGTGGTATAGAAATGCAATAAGTAAATAAAACCCTTCACCCTCCCTTGACATCATCAAGGTCTGCCTCCTCCTCTGGCACCCATTTACCTGTCTCCATGCAGGTGGAGGCACTGAGCCTATCTCTGCACAGCTGGTTGAGTTGCCCACCACTGTTTATCTCCATCAGGATAGGGACTGCCAGGTGAAAAGACTCAAACTGCATTTAGAGGAGCGGCACTTCCAAGCACCAGCCAAGTTGTGCTCATCATCTCAGTAGGGAGGAAGAATAATTATCCTTATAGTGGAAAGTACTGAGTGAAGTATTTACCAATCATTTTTTTTCAGCATCTTGAGCACTTAAGTAAACGCTGACTGGAATCTATCTACCGGGAAACCTTCACTTGAGCAGGTAGTGCTGTGAACATGGAACAGCCCTCTACATTAATATTCTGAAAGACATTTGTGTTGCTCTTTAAAAATTATATTTTAATTGGGATAAGAGGCTGATGGAAGGAACTGCTTGTTCTGCCTGCCTGATTTCCAGCTGCTTTTTCCTAGGTCTGAGAGGTGTCAAAATAATGTGTCAATTGGGCCAGTCAGACACTGTTTTAAAAGAGAATTAAAATGGACATCAATATTTGAAAGTCTTGACTACAATGCAAACTCCAGAAATAATAGAAAAATGAAAACAAGGGGAAAATAGGCCAATACAAAGAGTCTAGAGAATTAGTCTGTCAACAACTGGGAACTTTACAATCTAAATTCAGATGCAATAAGGTTCCTTGATGTCTTTTTCTTTTCTAATGGAAATATAACAGAATAAGAAACTGAAAAATGGGGCGGGGGGGGGGAAGCAGGTATTTTACCAATACAGTGCAAATTATTTGGATATGCCAAACCCAGCAGTACACTAAAAGTGAACCAAATACATTTTTTAAAAAGCTTTCTGCTTGTAAGCTATGCTTATGTTAACAATGGACCTTAGTTTAGGGGTATCAAATGTGAATGGGATGGAAAACCAAATTCAGGGTGGCCAACTCTTGGAACAACACAAATTCTCTTGCATGTGGGTCCCCTGCATGTGTCTAGGGCTGGAGCCCAACAATTTAGAGTGAATTTGGGATGATGCCCAGCATGAAAGCTGCCTGTTCACATCTTTGGATATCACCTCATACAGTTTTGTATGCTTTGCTGCTTTAAATACACCCACCACTTAGAATTTCACCAGACAACATGAGAATATGGAGACACTCACCTCACTTTTGCATCCCTGAGAATGTAGTTGAGAAAGTGAGAGAGATTCTCTGATCAGCCCTAAACATTCTTGCTCTCAGGGATGTAGTTCTGTGCACAGATACTTGGAAATAACCCCCACAGAACTCAATGGGACTTACTCCCATGTAAGCATAGAATTGTGCTGCATGAACAATACAAGGGAATATTGGAATATTATTGTGTGTGTTTGGTTTTTTTTTTTGAAATCATGAAATTGAAAGTTCAGTTTGTTTGACAAGATTTCCCTGAAGTATTGCAATTTTTGTTTATACCAAAGGCATCATAAAGAGCAACGTCTGGAATTTAGATTAGATCATTTTTACTGGAAAGCTTAATTCCACAGAGTAGAAATTATATCAGTGTCTTCTTTAATAATGAAATATGGAAAACAATTGTTAATGTTGTGTGTAGCAATGTAATCATCAACATCATCTATTTATTTCTTAGTTTATTAAATGTATTTCCTGATTTTGATTAAACTACATCAAATTAAACTAATTTTCAAAAATCCTTTCTGTTTGCTAACCAAATAAATGATAGAGCAGTCCTAAAGATTTGATTAGCTGCAGCCATGTAAACAGAGAGCTGTCTGATTCTGCCCTACTTGCCAAGAGTGTGCCCTACTCCCCACCCTACTCCAGTGATGCTGGTAGGGCAGAACTTTGGGGCAGAGGACACTCAGTAGATTGAGCAAGAGGGTCCCTAAATTCAGTAGTGAAATATGTCAGCAAAATAATGCATATTTACCATCTAAAGGACCCCCCCACACACACACACACACCCATAAGATCCAGTCTAAAATTACCTAACTTCTGCCAACCTGCACTGGTCTCTGTCTTTACTGTCTAAAAGCTTACAGGATGCCAAACACATAGGACAGAGTGGATGTCAGTATCACCCTCTTCTATTGTCAACAAAATGTCAGAGCTTCCAATTGTGATGTAGCATGAGGATGGGCAATCATACCTATGAGAGTAGGGATGAGTGAGAATCTTGGTTCAATTTGTTGTTGATAAGAGTAGGGATGGAAATAATTTAAGATTACAAGTATTTGAACCTAGGAGAACCCAAAACTGACAGATTAATCTATTCAGGCCCTGGATTTTGAGTACTTAGCTCTCAAAAGTCTTGTATTGAATCCCTATGCATTCATCTAGGTATGTGCTGAATTCACCTCCACCTCCACAACAACAACAACCTCTCCACATAGCAGGCAGGCACATCATGGTCTCCATGCTGCGATTAGCTGTACCTATTGAATTTGGCTGGTGCTGATGGGTGAGAAGTTCATTTGACTTTGTTTCTGATAAGAATTTACCAAAATTTGCAAAGTACTTCATATTTGAGAAAGAAAAAACTTGAGACTCTAAAAAAGCTGATACTGTGCCTGAAACCTGACCTGCCTGTTCACAACTTCTTGTTTTGCTGTGAAAGAGGCAGTTGTTCTTTTATATATTTTGTTGGGATGGGATTTTGGATCATGTTGTGCCTGCCTGCCATGTAGAGAGGTTGTTGCTGCTCTCTCCTCCTCCTCCTCCTCCTCTAGGGTGACCAGTTAAAATCCAGGTCAGGGCTCATGTAACTTTAACAGTTGTAGAGAAAAGGGAATTTCAGCCAGTGCCATTTGTATGTGTTGAGGAAAATTCTAAGTTGATTGGACAAAAGTTTTAGTGTCCAGACGGACAGAACAGCCAGCTGAATACAATAAGCAGGGAAAGAGTTTTTTCTAGGCTGAAATTGTAAAGGTCAATCTGATAGTGGTAATGTTTCTACTATGATAAGGTAATTGATCTGGGCAGAGCTAGGGTACAGAAAGGTATAAAGATAGCTCTAATTTTAAATGGCTGTGTGGGGAGTCAGGCTGGAGTATTTTGGACGGAGACTGTGTATGAGAGATTTTGGACGGAGGACTGTATATATTTGGAGCCTGTGTATATATCTGGAGGAACCAATTGTGCCTTGTATATATTTCTATATTGGAACACAAGTAAACGACTTGTATTATACACAACTTACTGTGTGTGAGTATTTCTTCAACTTCTGGATTTTACTGGACTTATTGCTTACACAAGCGCAGGCAGCGTTTGTTTGCTTCCCCAACAGTATGCAATTAGTTCCTGGTGAAATTCCCTCTTCACCACAACTGTTAAAGTTCCAGGGGCCCTGCCTTCTTTTGTATATGGTCACTCTAGTATAGTGCCTGCACCTTTAACCAGTGCCGAATAGAGGGGAACCAGTACCTCATGCGATTTGAAAGCTATACTTCTATTAATGGTTGTGTTTGGTCTTTGTTTTGTAGTGCTAGGTTGAGTGGGTTGTAATTTTATCTGCTTTTACTATGGCTTTATGAATGGGGGTGTTTTCAGTGTGGAAAAATTCTCTGAGTCATTTTATCTGTTTAGTATGAATTGTGTTAATGTCTAGCAGACCTCTTCTTCCTTCTTTCCTGCTGATTGTTATCCTTTCAATGCATAATTTGGGATGGAGCATGTGCTTTTTCGTGAGTTCGGTGCAATTGGGTCTGTTTATTTCTTCAAGTTCAGTGTGTGACCAGTGGATGATGATGATGATTGAAATAAAGCAATAAAGCAGGAGCCTCTCTCAGATTCTCAGATTGCAGGCATTGAGCAGGCAGCAACACTGGAACGCCCCAAGGAAGGGGTCCTGGCTCAGTCCTTTCCATGAAGTCCTTTCCACCTAGGAAAAAGAAACCAAATGCACAGTTACAAGTTCAGGGATACTTGGCTAATCAATATGAGAAGAGAAGGATTTTGGAATTGTTGTAGATCACAAGCTGAATATGAGCCAACAGTGTGATGTGGCTGCAAAAAAAGCAAATGCTATTTTGGGCTGCATTAATAGAAGTATAGCTTCCAAATCACACAAGGTACTGGTTCCCCTTCTTTCGGCACTGATTAGGCCCCATCTTGAGTATTGCATCCAGTTCTGGACACCACACTTCAGGAAGGATGCAGACAATCTGGAGCGTGTTCAGAGGAGGGCAACAAGGATGATTAGGGGTCTGGAAACAAAGCCCTATGAGGAGAGATTGAAAGAACTAGGCATGTTTAGCCTGGAGAAGAGAAGATTGAGGGGAGACATGACAGCACTCTTCAAATACTTGAAAGGTTGCCACACAGAGGAGGGCTTTGATCTCTTCTCGATCAACCCAGAATGCAGGACACAGAATAATGGGCTCAAGTTACAGGAAGCCAGGTTCTGGCTGGACATCAGGAAAAACTTCCTGTCTGTTAGAGCAATATGGCAATGGAACCAATTACCTAGGGAGGTGGTGGGCTCTCCCACATTAGAGGCATTCAAGAGACAGCAGGACAACCATCTGTCAAATATGCTTTAAGGTAGATTCCTGCACTGAGCAGGGGGTTGGATTTGATGGCCTTATAGGCCCCTTCCAACTCTACTATTCTATGATTCTATGAAGCTTATGCAGCCTGAGAGGCTGCAAGGACAGAACAGGGGGGAAATAGGAAAAAAGCATATACAAAACATACAGTAATGTAAATCCTGCACCAAGAGAAATTTCTCTGAAATTCTCACCCCTTCCCATAAATGTTGGGTACAGTTTCTTTTTGTGTCTCCCCCAATAAATGCTCAAAAATAAATAGGTCGAAAAATTAGGCACAGCGCTAAAGAATTTAAATGTGGAAGAAAACAAAACTGACTGATTTCGTCCAACTCTATCTTGACCATTATGTTATTACTGATCAGTCATGTGCCTCATCTACACCTGTAGTCCTTTGGGGAGTGGGGAGGGATGATCATGAAGATGCTGGGTGCCATCCCAAAGATGGCAGAAATGCTCTCCCCCTCCCCCCGATGCCCACAGACTCCCCACACACAGCTCTATGCCTGTTTCCTGAGCCCTGCTACTCATGGGGAAGAGGGAGGACCCTCGGAGGGAGAGCCATGCTGCCCGCGGAGCTAGGGATGGTCCTGAGACCAGCAAAAAAAATGGGAAAAAACTGTTCCAGCTATGGAGTGCTTTTCCTCTGTTAAACCCAGGATCAGCTGTATGTCATTTGGACGTGCAGGGACAACCTCGAGACGACCCCAGGATAAACATCTGGTGTAGATGAGCCTTTGTTTCCCTCAAGAAAGAAAACAGATTTTCAAAAAAAAATCCCATATATATATATATATATATATGGAAATCTGACAGCTTGTGTATTAATATATTTTTTCATGTATTAGTTTCACCTTTTCACCATTCTTCTCAACTATATGGGGAGCTATTCAATTTTCTTAAGAGAGTCGCAGTCCACACCAGTCCCCCATTCTCTTAAGTGCTCTTAAGCACAGACTCCAAGACTTTTTAGGTGCGTAAATAAATATTGTTTCGGTGTTAACACAACCCTCCAATCTGGGAAAAGTAGTAATTTGCTTGAAATCATTTTGATTGTTTTTGAAAGATTACACTTGTAGAAAATGTATTAGTTTTATGGTTAACAGTGCACTTCAGTCTTCAAAGATGTCAATTTGGCACTTTTTATGAAAATTAAATTCATTGCAAAGGAAGAAAATGGTTGTTGTTTTTTAATGGAAATTCCATCAATGGCTGTGCCTAAGTGATGTCTAGCACAGCTTTTTTCTTCTTCAAAATGAGTTTTGTTTTGAAACCCTCCTAAGAAAATGCTAATTATTCATAGAAGGTATTTTGTTAAAATTAACACGATTATTTAGTTTAGTAGGTGTGATCACCAGATGATTTTAGCTCAGCAATTTAACATGAAGGGTGGGTTGTTGTTGTCTTTTTGGGGTTTTTTTTTTATGAATGAACCCCGAGCTTGTGTTTACTATATCAAAGCACCTATTAAACTCTCAAGCCTTTCAGGTGACATCATAAATACCAGCTGTCACCAGGATAACCAGCACGGAGAAAAAAATGTTATTCCCTACAGACACTATGAAGAACACAGCAACATTGTGCTATAGTTAAAAAGGGACCAAAGAGATTTTCAGACCGCTTTGTTTTCTGTAAAAATGGGGTGGGGGAGGGAGCTTCAATTGTGATGCTTCTGCACAACTCCCACCTTGGGTAATCTTGTTCTTATGATGAGTGATCATGGTTTTAAGGGGATCTTTTTTCTGCATAAAATAAATCACACTGATAAACAGGAAATGCAGAATCAGGTTACTTTCTGGTTTGATATAATCACAATCACCACCTGCCATGTTCCATTTTCAAAGTCCAATTTACCTTGCAGGCACAAACACTTGCATGAATGCAAAGAGCCATATGTTTGAAATTTCTAAGGCTAATCCACAAATTGTGGATGCCAAGGGCAGGCTTAGACACGTTTCAATAGGACTTCCATGAGACTACTTGGGGATATTGATGATGAACTGCTCTCTCTCTCTCTCTCTCTCTCTGTTTCTCTCTTTCTGTGGGTGGTGTACATGTGAGGACGAAGTATTAGATAATGTAAATGGTTTTGTGGATCTTCCTCAACTCTTATACTGCAGGTCAAATTATGAGGCATATAAAAATGGAATTCAGGCCATATTTAATCTAAAGAGCTATAAAATGAGAAAACTTTATATTCCAGCTTCATACCAATATGTGTTGCACTGCTGTAAAACAAAGAACCAATGTGTAGAGTGTGAGACTTCTTTTCTATTGCTAGCCTGTAGCCCTGACATAAATAACTTAAGTGACAAATGGTTCAGATTATTTTATTAATTCCAGCCACATTCTGGAAACAAGTTTCACATTTTCCTTCTTCTACTTGACTACAGAAGTTGAACTAGTATATACCCAACAGATGTCCTGATGCATACCTGTTCTTGCCTTGGATTGTATAATACGTTCTCTCTCTCTTTCCGTGTTTGATATAAAAATAAAATCACTTAACATTTTGACAGCAGATATGTTTGCTCTTATGTTAAGAACCTAACTGACATGCCCATCTTTGGCTACTTTTAAGCCCAATGATGTCCTGCATGTGAAAAAAAATTCTTTTCATCAAGCATGGTATTAGAGTCATTGGGATGATTTATGTAACCAATAAAAGTCTTGCATGTCATACATTGTAAAAATACAGGTATCTGAAGAATATCGCTTTCTGTCAGCACTCCCAGTGCAGATAGGGCACCCATGCTGATATCTGCAAGGTGACCAGGAACATGTGCCTCTTGTGCTGTGTTCCCAGCAGGGCAGGTGGTGTTGAACCCCCTGGCCCATGCTTCCTCTAAACATGGAGGCACGTTGTTGTTTCGCTATTATATGTCCACTATCTGCCCTTTCTCCGAATCCTGGTCTGGCCGGTATCATGAACTGCAACTAAAAGTCGTGGTCCCTGACATCCCATTGAAGGGAGTGATTAAATGCTGCCTTTCGATAAAAAAGATTCATCATAAGCAAGCCACGCCCCTCCCTCATACTCAGTGTATTCTCGATAAATACACTGAGTATGTATTCCCTGCTCTGGGAAATGCTGTTGAATTACTCCCATATATATGAAGTATCCATGGAGCCAGTTAGCCTACGTCCTAGCAACCTGTCTCCTCCTCAGCTGCTCAACCTCCTTTTCACCAATTTTGTCCTTTTCACTGCTCTCCAGTTCTCTGAAGAGCAGGGAGATGTTAATGAATTCTCTCCTAAGTTTTTTTTATCATGTGGCAGGGAGCAAGTGGTACCCAAGAGGGGATGAAGTTCTTCCCTTTGGAATGGCATGTCTGTCCGCCCCCGCAAAGGGGTCCTTAATATTCTGAATGGTGGTGTCACCAGCAGGACCTTGCCATACGGCTGCACATGCTGTGCCCACACCTGCTGCTTGGGAACCAGCTGTTGTGGTGCTTTCTGTTCCCATCGTACTAGATGACATGGACTCACTTCCTGTTCCCGTGGTTACATTGAGCTGAGCTGCCACATTCCCCACTTGGGTGCTTGTTGCAGGGGGAATGGGCAGTGCCTGTCTCATCTACTGAAACATTCCCAGGAGTTGTGTTGGGCAGAGAAGTCCGGGTGAATATACTGCCTGTGCCCAATGCACCAGGGATCCCCATCTGGGGCCAAGTCAGTCCTGCGCACCAAGGATATGAGCCCCAAGGAGGCAATGGCCTGTGTGTTGAAAAAGAGGCTGTGTGATAGTGCCGGACTGTTCCTCCTACCCAAGGGATGTACCTTGATTCAGGCCAGTTGGGATGATGGACGGTACCTGGACTGTTGAGATGATATTCCAATTCTGCTCTGGGCCTGGATTGGTCCCCGGAATGGGGTTGTTCTCTTCAGGCATGGATCGTCGCTGCTGATCTGAAGTATGGCTGGATAAAGTCTCTACCATATCTAATCTGGAAGAAACGGACTGCAATAGATTAGCCTGTACTTGTTTTCGTGTCTGGTGATGGCTTCTGCCAACCATCGGCCCCAGACTTGGAATGGAAGAGGGGTTCAAGCCTTTTTTCTTTTCCACCGCTTGCAGCTGGCTAGTATCGCAGAAATATTGGGGTCCATTTCCTCATCTGATGACTCATCCCTATGTCTGCATTTAGACTGGGGGTGAGCCACTTTCTCATTTCTTTTGGGGCCCCCAACTCCTTTTTTTGGTTGGCATTCTGGATGATCTTAGGCTGAAACCTGAAAATGTCCTCCTGTCCAATGTTGATGACTTTAGTCTCAATAGAAGCCCTAGTTGTCCCTAGGTGGGGCTTGGCAGGCCTGTGAGGCAGGCAAATTTTGAAAAGAGGCTCTGTTGACCCAATGTGGTTTCAGCAGGCCTGGAAGACAGGCAAGACTACCCTTGTCCTCCTCAACCACCCAGGCAGGCCCATTCACACCCCTTCTGCTGCACCTGAGGGCAAACTACCTGGTTGGAAATGGTCTAGCCCCACAGTTATCAGCGAGTAGGCTCTTGGTGGCAGGGACAATGCGCCTAGCAGATACTGCCTTTTATTTCCATTGGGCAGGAAACAAACGCTCCCATCTGCCTCCCAGGATAGCTATGGGTGGAGGAGCCTAGCACCCTCCTTTCAAGGGGACTCAATCTGGTTCCCCAGCTAGAAGAAGGCAGGCAGCACCAAGGCCTGGCACAAAACCTCTCCTCGTGCATCTGCTCAGGTGGGGGGGAGTTCTCCCCCATCAAGCCTGAGGCCAATCGGCTGCAAAGTGCAGGGCCCGGCCACAGCCACGAGCCCTATCGATGCTCGGGGAAGGCTTGGAAGCCTCCGCAAACTCTGCAGCTGGCGTGCGCTCCGCAGCCACTCCAAGGAGGCTCAAACATCCGCTGATGCCCAGGAGACGCCACCCACACAGTCGTGAGGGCGGGAGGACTCGCCACCTCCAGACGCTCCAAAAGAGATCCAGAACCTGCCAAGAACTCGGCAGCCAGCACATGCTCCGCTGCCACTCCTAAGAGGCCCTAACATCCTGCAAAACCCTGTAGATGATGCCCGCACAGCCACGAGGGCGGTAGGACTCTCCACCTCCAGACTCTCCAAAAGAGGCCCAGCAGCAGCCTCGCTTCTTGTCGCCACACTCTCTTCTTTCCAGCGAGCAGCAGCCACTTCTGGGGTCTCCGTTTGCCGCATGCATCGGCTGCTCGGACAGCAAGATCCCTGCAGCCACATAAACAAAGAGAGGAGGCAGAGAGTGGTAAGGACCATTTTATGGGTTATTAAACGCCTCCCCGCCTCATGGTGCCATGCATGGCTTGCCAATAGCAAGCAACCACATCTCGCCATCCCCCCCACCCACAAAGGCCTCCCCACACCCAGGCTGAGCCGGACGTGGCAGAATTGCACTTGTGAATGGGATATGAATGTATATGTTGTTGCTGTTGCTGTTGTTGCTGTTGTTTTATCTGCTATTCATCAACATCAGAAAACAAGAAATAGTTTGGAACAATTCTGGGCCTGTACAACAAATGGGGCCTGTTCAGAGAACACGCTAAGCCATGGTTAGGCTGCTAACCCTTTTGCAGCAAATGGTTTAATGAGTGTGTTTAAACCATGATTATGTAGTCATCATGGTTAGGAATGGTTCACATGGCATGCTAAATCATGGTTCACATGACACACACTAAGTCATCATGTTTACCTCAAAATGCTTAACCACCATGGCTTAGCGTGTCATCTGAACAATGTCAGAGAGAGAGAGAGAGACAGACAGAGAGAGACAGAGGTGATTAATATTCTATATATGTTCTTGGGTGCTTTCAAAGTGTCATAAATTTAAAAAGTCTACTCAAAAGTAAACGTCATTGAGTTCAATCATGTTCATTGTCAAGTAAGTGAGTATAGGATTGCAGCCGAAGAGTGGTATCTGAAACCTTCCTATCCACAGAAGGGGGAAAGAATACACTCCATTATCATAAAAATGTCTCCCATGTTGTTCAAGACCACTTTGTGGGATATGGAAGCTGCTACAGAGAGGATAAAAACACAGCAACCCCAGGGATGCTGAAACATGCCATCTTTTCATGGCTCCTGCCATTCTGAGAAAGACCTTAGATATACTAGAATAATAATTAGGGCTGGGAACAGATCCAGATCCTGATCCTGAATCTGAAGTGGATCGGGGTGATCCGGACCTCCTGGATCCAGATCCAAACTGGATTGGGGGAGGTCCAAATTGTTCCGGACTGGATCAGATTGATCCGGACTGATCCGGATCAATCAGGAGATCTGGGGCCCTTTAGCCTTCCAGGTTCCTGGGTGCCGGCTGCATAGTCGGCACCCAGGGACACCAGGCCCTTCTCCACAATCCCAGCTTACCTGCTGCCTCCTCCTCATTGTCGCTGGCCGCTGCTGCCACCCTCTGGCCACCGCTGCTGTCCTCTGGCCACCACTGCTTCTGCTCTACTGAGAACCAGGCCTTGCGGCCTGGTTCTCAGTACAGCAATGTCACACCGGGTGATGTAATCACCCAGCGTGATGGTGCTCTACTGAGGATCAGGCCGCAAGGCATGGTTCTCAGTAGAGTGGAAGCTGCGGCGGATGGTGGTGGTGGCGACGAGGAGGCAACAGCAGGTAAGCAGGGAGAGTGGGAGGAGGGCGCTGAGTCCTTTTCCCATAGACATGCAAGTCTATGGGGAAAAGGAGGGTCTCCGCATCTCAATCCGGAGACACGGATCTGGATCTGAATCCGGTTCTGGACCGGATCGGGGAGCTGTACACAGCCCTAATAACAATATACCTTGCAACATATCCCTTCTCTTGCATACTTCTGGCATTACTCTGGAAGTGTTAGAGGGGCATTCATTTGATATCACCAAGGACTGTAGCTCAGTGGCACAGGAAATACTTTGCATGCAGAAGTTTCCAAGTTTGATTCCAGTTTGTTTTAAAAAAAAGAATGGTGTAGGCGGGATATAACTTGAATAAATACATAATAAATAATAATAGTGTGAAAGCTGTCTGTTTGAGAACCTGCCACTGCCGCCAGTCTGGGCAACTTGACAGATAAATAATCTGACCTGCGTGCTGCTCCGTGCCCATTTCTGCTGCTGCACTTACTTGGTTTCTGGGACCGTGGGAAGATTTAGCTTCCCCAGTGATCTGTTATCCTGGGGAATACCTGTGCCCATCCCCCCCCCAGAGTCCCTGTGCATCATGTGAATGCACAGGGACTCCCGGGGGTGATACCAGGCCAAAAGCCTGGTGTAAAAACAGCCTAGGTAATTGTCCTTTGAGGGAGGGTGTATGAGAGCCAAAAGCAAGGGAAAGGAGGTGGTTTTTAAAGTTCCTGCTCTTCCTTCGGATGCTGCATGTGGCCACACATTTGCTGTCTCTTCCTCCCTGGCCAGTGGCCACATAAGTGTTCCCACACTCCAGCCTTCTCAGCGGGGTTGAAGAATGAGGGTTTTTTTTTTTTAGTATGTCAAGTATTCCTCATGTCACACTTTTCTTAGGTCATCTCATCTCATACTATGGGAAGGGATGTCTATGAACACAATGCAGTTGGAAATATTTCAAGAAAACTCCCTTTTTTTCATCATCATCATCATCATCATCATCATCTTTTTTTTAAAAAAAAAAATCCCACCTCCATTGAAAGTCAAACTATTCTGATGCTTACTTTTTCACCTTCCACTTGCTTTTTGCTTTTTTTTGGCCTCCTTTATGCCTTTTAATTCAAACTTCCAGACTTCCCTTTTCTGTATTCATTTCACCTCTAAGTTTCTGATCTACTTTCTCCACTCTTAGAAATCCTACTGCATGGACTGTTTTAATATTTCTGAGCCAATATTTCCAACTGCACTGAAAGAACAGAAGTAAAAGAACAAGTTTATCCATAGCTGTTAAATACAGAGCGAACTGGCACAAGCCCTTAAGGATTACCCCAGTTCCATTTCTTCTCCTTCATCTCTAAAAGTAATTCCCAGTAACCCACTGATATGAACAAAAGCCAGCCCTTCTTATGAATTTTTATTCCCTACGGAGGCTTATGGTGCTATAAACCAACCACACTATCAAGGAGATAGCATCTTCTCTCTCCCTTTTATTAATAAGAGAGAACCTCCTCGTGTTGTGCTGGTAGTGATATGAACCGTTATTGGTGTAGGTAGGTATCGTTCACTCTAGGTCATTCCAATAGAGACTTTGATTATCCAAGTCATCGCAAAATAATGATATTCATTACTCTTCACAATCTTTGTCAGAGTGACAATAACAGACTGTAAAATATACAGTGCTACCAGTGTAAACAGAGCACAGGCAATTTCAATAGTGTATTCAGGGCTGCACGCCAACACTCCAGAGAGGCAACAAAATAAGAAGCTGAACTTGTAAAACTAAGCCCTTAATCTTTTGAATTAGAGCAAGCAAAGGTGAACAAAGCAGATAGGTTCTCCCTCTCTCCACCTACATATTTTTGGTCTCAGTTTACCCAATGAGATCTTATTTTTAAGATTAAAAAGGGAAGCGTAGGGCCCACATGCAGCCTTTTGGGGATTTTTTGAGGTCATGCCTTCTCTCTGTGCTATTTCTGTTATATGCAGAACAGAATATTAAATTTCAAAATAAAACCTATTTTGGATGAAAAGAAAAATAAGTTCTCCTTGCCCAGTTTGCATACAGAACCTCAACGTTATTTATGCTGTTTGGAAGTTTACCCTTCTGTTGATTTTTTTTTTAAAAAAGAGAGAGAATAAAATCCCTTTGACCTAAAACTCTATCTCCCCACTCCCCCCACAAACCTATTATTATTATTATTATTATTATTATTATTATTATGAATATCAGTTATTGTCTGGTAATAATAATTCTTCAGCCATAGCAAATACTGTGCCATTAAGCTGCAGGGGGAAAATATCTTGTTTCTGCTCTTAAATTGGTGCAGTTGGCTCCTTCAGCATGGTGATAGCAGTTTCTGTGATGTCTGACAAAACACCTGTATCAATAAGATGGATGACAACAACTGGAAAAGTAAAATAAAAAGGGGGGATACTCCCAAGACCTTAACTAGACCATATCTGCGGTACAATAATTCTACTGGATGACATGAATGACTTTCCGGTAGCCTTGCCTACATCCCCATGACAACCTAAGCTTCAGAAGTCAATGCTCCATTCTCCACTTATTGTTTGTTTTCCAACAGAGCCATCCACCCTCCTGACAAGAAAGGAAAATTATTCCCACCTGGTATTATCTGTGTCCTGATAGACTTGCCATATGCCATCTAGAAAATATTTTCATTTGATCACAAATAGCACCACACATTGAAAGGAACACTAGCAGATTTTTTTAAAAAAATCATTTTGTGCTCTCACTGTTCCTCGTACCCTACAGTGATCTTTGGTTACTGAAATGGGATTTAATGAAAAAAAGTGAATGTAAAAAGGATAATGTAGCATGAAAGTGGATGCTAAATGAACCACAGCTAATTATATAAAAATCAGGGCTGCAACCTTTAGTTAATTAATTAGTCAGATTAATTAATTAATAACATTTCAAAAGTCTTAAAATACTCCCCCAATTAACTAAGCAACAATATTATGTACGTATTAATTGAAGAGTTAAAAGAGGTACACCTCCTTCACTCTTTCACAGGAAAGAACGTGTGTGTGTGTGTGTGTGTGTGTGTGTATGTATGTATGTATATATCTATATCTATATCTATATATCTCACATGCACATAAACACACCCAGGGCCAGTCCTACCATTAGGTGGAATGACGTAGCTGCCTCAGGCAGCACTGGTTGGGAGGTGGCTGCAGGGTGTTTTGAGCAGAGGGTTTTAGGTAACCTAAAAGAAAAGTGACTGACCAGCAGTGAAAGCTGGATAGCAATTAGGAGAAGCTGCCAGATGGTATGTGAGCATAGGACTGGCACAGGATATGAGAAGAGTAGGCAGCCGTGCTTCGTTCGATGACAGATTTACTGCTTGAATGCTCCTGTGGTCTTTTCCCCAGTGTTCTAATGGGAAACTAAGAAAATTCATAGTAAAAACTTCCCATCCCCTGGAACCTGAAGAAGTGTAATGCGAATGAAACGCAACCACAACTTTCTTGTTGAATTTAGTTTTTCTGTCATGCAAAGTTTAACCCTTTTGTCCCTTAACTCCCTGTTCTTCAGAAGGCAAGTATTTGAATGGGAACGGAGACATGGATGGACTATAACATTGGAACCCCCTGGTAGATTTAGTCTGCTTCAACTATAATGCAAGGTGCATGCCAAAGGGAGAGCTCAGCAGTATGCCGAATATATGTCATTGTGAATTGAACTGGAGTATGGAGTCAGTAATGGGATGGATGCTAGAGATGTGTGAATCAGCTATTTTGAGTTCACCGAAGTTCTCAGAATTCCATTGTGAAACTCACTCCAACTGGAGTCCTTATCAGATTATGAGTTTGGTTTTTTGTCGCGCATGAAAATCCAAGTGGATTTTCATGCATGTTTCCCCCCGCAAATGTACACATCAATTATGCCCGTCTTTGATATGCACACATTCTTCACCTATTTATTAAAGTGTATTTGCATGCATTTCTCAAAAGCCTGCATTTGTCATGCACATTTTTCAAATCTACGCATGCTGTCAAACACATTTTTTTCAGTGGCATGTAGATACTGTATGCATCCATTTGGCATGGGGCCAGTCCTGCCCCACAATGAGGGCAGGTGCAATGCCACCCCATGCTACCATCATCTGGAAAAGGCTTGGGGCAGAGAAGCCCTCTCTGTTGTTTTTATTATTGTGTGTCTTAATTCCTGTACAGAAAACAAAAGGGAGGCACCAAAACAAGAAAGAACAGAAAGGACAAAGGGAAAAGGAAAAGCAACTAGGGCTGTTTCTACATCAGGCAGTTTGCCTGGGATCACCCTCCCTCCCTGTGTGCCAATGGTGTGTATTAGGTACTTCCGGGATCACCCTCCGTCCCTCTACACCCCTATGGTGTAGAAAAGGCCTAGTTCTCAGAATTGCTAACAATGAAAATTGATTGCAGCCCAACGTGTTTTGGAACAGTAGGCTCCCTCTTTAGGGGCAATGTACAAAGGATTACAAATTAAAATCAACTAAGTAAACAAAGGTTTATATAAGTCTATATAAAATTATATAAATGAATAAAACCTCTAAAATGTCAAACCATTTAGAAGAATACAACCATCATTTAAAATGCTTTAAAGTACAAATATTCATACAAATGGAAGCAACAAGAACAACAACAAAAACTCATTACTCATTACATTACATAATACTTCTAAGCTACCTGAGATAAATATATCTTACACAACCTCATTCAGAGAACACACTAAAACAATTTAGGGTGCAATCCTATCCATTGTGCCCTCGATGAGCCTTCCAAACCTGGGGGATTCCGATCATCCAATGCAGGTGGGAGGAGTGGCAGAGATGATCTTTGCCTCTCTGTCCTCCCATCCTGCATTTTTTGCTAGATGGGCTTTTGCCCATTTAGCTGGGGTGCTTTGGAGGGGGAGGGAAGGAGAGGTCCCTCCAACCCGCTCACTGAAATGCCTCTTTCTCCCCCACTCCAATTTCTGACCTCAGATGTCAGCCAGCATGGTTCTTTCCATGCTGGCTGTGAAGGTGAGGGGGTAGATCTCTGACGCCTCCTTCTGAGGTTGGATTGCCCCTAGATTTATATAGGCAAATGATTTTGCCCTCACAACAAAAGACCTGGAAAAGCAGGTGTTGTTGATGGTATCAAACAATGATGTCATGTGACATCTGTCTCTGCTCTCCTGAAAAATGGTGGGAGATGTTCTTCACAAAAATGAAATGGAACTTTTACAGTTTTTACATGCAAAGAGCAGTAGTTCTTGCTGGGAAGCCTTCATAATGCTACTGAAAACTAAGCACCACAGATCTCTCTCTCTCTCTCTCTCTCTCTCTCTCACACACACACACACACACACACACTTCCAGTTCCATCATGTTTACTTCTGACAAGTCTTAGAATATTGCCATAAAGAGTTTCAGTCTTGTTCACATGTTTCCCTCACTGTCAAATCAGAGATGCCTGGAAGCTAAGGAACACAGGAGAAATCACATTTCCCCCCATCAAAAAGACACTAGATAGTTCAATAAACTGCACTAAAAGGACAAAGAAAGCCAAAGGGGAATCTGGCTTAGAGAACATTCCTACCCAATTTTGCAAGTGGTGATCAGATAGGCCACAAATGCAATAGCAAAACTGCATCACTGAGGGTGAAACTAAACGTTTATTAAGGCACACATAGTAGAGCTATGCAAACTACCTTCCTCTACTCTCCTTTAAGTGCACATGCACCCAATTTGAATCAGAACCATGGTGCTCCAGGAGAGGAATGTTTAAGCTCCACCCTCATTTTTCCCCATGATATTGACTCCGTCCCAGCAAGGGGAGAAGAAAAAAATATCAAGTGTGTGTGTATAATTCCATCAAACAAAGAAAAAAAAATAGTGGGGGAAAGCTTAAGTCCTCCTTTCCCAGAGTGCCATGGGCCCAATCTGAAACAGGGTTGTGCATGCTTACAAAATAATAGAGAAAGTTAGCATGGTGAGCCCCACTCTGCACACTTTAACAAATGTTTAGTTTGGCCCTGAACCTTCCCAAGAGAGAAATGTATATGAAGAAACATAACATTTTACACAACAATACACCATTTCCCTTCTGTTTTGAATGGCTGTTTTTGAATATAATGCTATGCCATTATTTGTTATAAACATTGTTTATTGAACAAACCAGGATACCACTCAAGATATTCATACAAACCATGGTTTGTTTCACCTAATGTTAGTTTGCTGTTCCCCTGCCTCCTCTGTGAATGCCTGGTTGCTTTGTAGTACCTGATAGCCAGAAAGTTGACACCATATTATCATTACCATTAAATAATAAAATAGTAGAGTTGGAAAGGGCCTATAAGGCCATCAGGTCCATCCCCCTGCTCATTGCAGGAATGCACCTGAAAGCATTTATCTTACCATTGGCTGATTGCATAAATAGGGCTGAGAACATGAATGTTCACTTCAGAGAACTATGACCACTCCCAGCATGACCCTGAGCAAAAATAACAGCCCTAAAGCATCCCTCCTACAAACAGTTCCTACATACTGTTTACAAAGGTTTGCTAGCCATCTTTGCTAACCCTTTCTTCCCATCTTCCCTCAACAAAAGTTGTTCTGTATAAACTTTTTCAAGAAACAGGGTTTCCCCCCTGGTACATTGAATTGCCTCCAATGCTGTCCATCCATCCTCCAGTGGAACAGATGTTGCTGGTGAAATGGATTTCCCCTCCCACTGTAGTCTCTTGGACACTCCAAAAATATTTCTGAAGGATTAGGAGACCGTCTGGATAAGATCTGAGTGGGTCCTGTGGGGAGGAAAGTCCCTTTGCATAAGCAGACATCTAGCCATGTGACATTGGATATAGTCCTAAAACTTTGCTGGTGAGCAAGCAGAAGAACAGGTTTTGGCAATAATATGGATCTTTAGGATATAGCTGCTCCAGAAACAGCATTCAGCAAAAAGTTAGAGGTGTGGTGGTGGTGTGCTTTTAGATCAAACTTTGCAGCTGCATCTATTGAACAGTTGGTATAGCTAACTAAAAGCATAGAAAAAGAACCTACATTTCTTATATATAAAATAAAATCCTTACAAGGCTGCTGAGGTGGAGAGAGTTTGGCTCTTTCCACACCAAGCAAAAAGCCTGGGATGGACCCTGGCTGCTCCTTGTGTGTCTGCAGGACACACAGGGAGTACCGAGGCTGGGCATGGGATTTTCCATTTCCCCAGAATCAGAAAAAAACTTGAATTTTTCAGCGGCCCTGGTAAGTTCCCGGGACCGTGGCAGATGTGGCCAGCCGCCCCGGTGCAGCCATGCTTACTTTAGAGTAAGCGCAGGTGCACCGATGGCCATGGAGCCGCACCTCGTGGCTCCGAGGCCATCAGGAGAGGGGGGAAGCAGAATCGCCGTCCCCAGGATGGCAGGGAGAGGGGGGGCCTATCCACGCACCACATGTTTTTTTTTTAATACTTACTTTTACGGAGGAGTGCAGGAGCGCTCTTGCAGTAAAAAAAAAATGGTGGCCCTGACGTCGGACAACCCAGGATGTCATGCCCATGATGTGGTTTGAGTACGATGAACCCAGAAGTGGCGACTTCTGGGTTCACTTGCACTGGGCCCACTACTAGGCAGACCATCTGAAAAGGAGGACAGGGCTCATATAACTTTAACAGTTGTAGAGAAAAGGGAATTTCAACCAGTGTCATTTGTATGCAATTAGTCCCTGGTGAAATTCCTCTTCATCACAACAGTTAAAGTTGCAGGGGCCCTGCCTTCTTTTGTATATGGTCACTCTAGTATAGTGCCTGCACCTTTAACAGTTGTGATGAAGAGGGAATTTCACCAGGAACTAATTGCATACAAATGACACTGATTGAAATTCCCTTTTCTCTACAACTGTTAAAGTTATATGAATCCTGTCCTCCTTTTCAGATGTTCAGCCTACCCACTACACTCCCGTGGTGTAGAAAGTAGGCTGACCATCTGAAAAGGAGGGCTCATATAACTTTAACAGTTGTAGAGAAAAGGGAATTTCAACCAGTGTCATTTGTATGCAAATAGTTCCTGGTGAAATTTCCTCTTCATCACAACAGTTAAAGTTGCAGAACCCTGCCTTCTTTTGTATATGGTCACTCTAATATAGTGCCTGCATCTTTAACTGTTGTGATGAAGAGGGAATTTCACCAGGAACTAATTGCATACAAATGACACTGGCTGAAATTCCCTTTTCTCTACAACTGTTAAAGTTACATGAGCCCTGACCTCCTTTTCATATGGTTAGCTTAGTAGAAAGGGCCTTTATCAACAAGGAAGTGGGCCCAGAAAGGAGCAGAGTGAGGGAGAATGGAGAGGCCTGTGAAAGAACCAGGAAGAATCTCTTCCCTGCATGTATCATTTCATTTCAGAGCCACTCTTGTGTCTCTGTAGACAGGCCAGTGGTGGAGGTGGTATGATGCAACTAGGATTGGGGCAGAATACTGAGATATAGCAATACATCAAGGTAAGTAAAAGCTGAGAGTCACAAGGTGACACAAACTATGGTTTTAGATTGTGATTTGTTGGCCCCAAACAAAACATAGTTAGTTGGCTGTTAGTTGACATACAAACTAGCCAGACTTAAGCTAAATGAAATATGGTTTAGCATTACATCTCAACCAAGTCAATGAGTTATTTTGGTCCAATAAAACCATTTTAAGATCTTTTTACACAATCTATAACCAGCACTGGGAGCACACACAGCTTCCTCAGCACTTTTTCTACAAAATATACTGAAGTATAAATTCTCAGTGTAACAAAGTTTATTGCACTGTGGAGGATAGCACATTATTATAATTAGGAAAATATTGCTTTGGAATCACTAATGTTGTTTCCATCATTACTCTGTACTAAACATGATCCCCACATTTAATTATTATTCCTTTTTCGTATCAGCAACCTTCACAGAAGAGCTGTGTGCCTTTCACTGGTGGGAAATCTCTGATTTTTCAGGGGAAATGCATTTAGGTTTATGACTGAATATAAATATGTATAATTTCCCTCAAATCCTGAGCCTCAGATTACAAGAAGAACAGGGTAAAAACAAAACAAAACACTGCCATTCATTACTCTTTAGTCTACACGTGTAGTTAGAAATAGAGAAGAAAAAAGCAAGCCGAAAGTCCATGACAACCGCGCAAACACCCAAAAACTATGCTGTGAAAGTAATTTGTCAAAGTGTAGAATCTGAAATACAAAGCCAAGAAGTCTATAGATATATAACTCTTCACCAATACTGAGAATTATTTATGTTATCCAAAAGGTACTGCAACGAGCCAACATCTTCTGAAGCAGTCCCAAAGCCTACAAGCTTTCAGATATAAAAAAAGAAGCATTGAACATCTATTTTCCTTTGATCCATTCAGACTGATTTTTACAGCTCACTTCTAGTGGTGCAGACCCAGTGAAGTGGATGATGCTGTACCAGTGCTGTTCAGTCAAATGGGATTAAATTGGCACAAATGATCTTTAAATTATGCTCTTTAAGACTGAACATGTGAACGTTTAACTTGGAAATGAGTAAAATTAACTTAAGATGAGATGTGACTGTGGCCAGGAGTGATTTTGTCCAGTTTAAGCTGTGTGCCAGATGCTCCCATCCCTGGTACGGACCTGGTCATGATCATATACACATGAGTGACATTGCAATTGAACTACAGGAATGCACTCTATGTGGGAAAGCTCTTGAAAACCACTCTGGAACTTGATGTAGAATGCTGTTACTAAAATCTTGACAAGGGCCAAGTATTGGGATTATGGGACCCTATTATTGTACCAGTTGCACTGGCTACTGGGGCATTTCTGGGTGCAATTCAAGATGCTGTTTATCACTTTCAAAGCCCTAAACAGGTTGTGGTAAAGTTATTTGACAGACAATCTTCTTCCATGTGAATATGGCCAAAGTTTAATATCAGCTGATGCAACCCTCTTATGTGTGCCATTCCTTCTGAATTATGAATGGTGTTAACACATGAGAATACTTTTTCTGCCCCCCCCCCAATGTGGAACTCCTTTCTCCAAGAACTTTGATTATCTCCCTCTTTATCTGTGCTCTGCTGGTGTTCGAAGACTTTTCTTTTTCAACAACGCCCTGATTCTCTTGCTCTTGATGTTATTACCTGCTAGTTCTGGCTAACTTGATTCTTTTTATGGTGTTTTTACTTTGGAAATATGTTTGTTATTTACATAGTTAGTTTAGTGGTTGGATTGTTGTCATTTTTTCTATGTGTTTCTTGCATCTTATTATTCACTTTGAGCATCCCCAGCAGAGGGGAAAACAGGACAGAATTTGTAACGTAAATAAAAAACTAAACACTGGTGTGCAAAGGAGCACTTCCCAAAACTTTCCCTAAAATCTTTAAAAGAAGCTACAAAATCAACTAGGTTTTCCCAGAAATTTTAATCTCAGAAATGTTTCCAGAACATTAACAAATGGAAGAGGAAGAGGCTTCCCAATTATAATCAAGAGGAGTTGGTGGTGTCTTTTCCACGAGATGCATTCCATGTCCCCCCCTCCATAAAATGAGAATTCTTCTCTTGGCAATTTCCCTCATTCTGTTATGAATTGACAGCTGAATTCTGTTTACCTGGGGGCTGCTTAGCCTGTTCTGGCTGCACAGTGGTGCTGCGTTGTTTCTTTGATGATGCTGTAAACTTGCAGCCACATTGGGCTTCTCCCCCCGGAACTGTGCTTTTTTGCGATGTTGATTTCTGAGGTCACCATGTTCTTTCCTCCATTTGTCGGTGGGGTCCCCACTTTGAGTTGTGCCAGTGGGTGTTCCTGGGGGCAGCTCGAAGCCTAGGGTGGGTCTGGGTAAGCATGGGAAGGCAGGGTAGGGGGCAGGCATGATGAGCTGCATAGACACTAGCACTGCAGCTTTTCTGACCGGATAGCCGGTGCTGCCTCCTGCCATTGAGATTTATCATTCCCACTCCTCAGCTGTGATGCTGTGGGGTTTTGTGGGAACCAAGCAGCAAAACGGCATCATAAAGACACCCCCCAGGAGAAATTGTAATGAGAGTAAGGGACAACTCACACTATCAAATTCCTTTGGGAAAGGGCAGTCACAATCCCTGAAGTAGTACCAGTTGTCCTCACATAAGTGGCCTATTATTATTATTATTATCATTATTATTATTATTCATTGCATTTATATACTTCCCCATAGTCGAAGCTCTCTTGGCTTTTTACAAAAATTAAAAAAAACATTGAACATTAAAAAAAGATATATAAAATTTAAAACCATAAAGAGCGTAAAAACGGATTATAAATACAATATCCATTTAAAAACAACTATTCTGGGTCAAACAACAACAACAACAACAAAACATATGCTGTTAAATGCCTGGAAGAAGAAGAAAGTTTTGACCTGGCACCAAAAAGATAACAATGTTGGTGCCAGGTGAGCCTCGTCAGGGAGATCATTCCATAATTGGGGGGGGGCACCACTGAAAAGGCCTTCTCTCTTGTTGCCACCTTCCATGCTTCCCTTGGAGTAGGCAACTGGAGGGGGACCTTAGATGTGGATCGTAGTGTACGGGTAGGTTCGTGTCGGGAGAGGCGTTCCATTAGTTTACAGGGAAATATTTCCACAAAGGCATTGATAGAACTACAGAAAACAAACACTTTGTTTACATGTCTTGTTAGAAAAGGCAGATAGGTTGATGGTACACTGACAAGAGGGAGGCTCATGCAAGACCCCCATGCACTGAAATAATGTGTGAGGGTGGGGGTCATGAGATTTCATGGGGTTAGCCTCACCCACTTCCTGCTGCTGATGCCCATAGAGGAATGGGTTCCTGACATCTGTGTATTCAGACAGCATGGAGAAGGGCTCTCCATTCAAGGAAGAGCTCTGATTGGGCCAGAGTTCCCTCACATATTCGTCCAACGTGTGGGGATGTGTTTGAACCTCTCTACTAGCAGATATGCTCAATTAGTATAGCACTGCATTTTTGCCTCCTCATAGCTCCCTATCTCCTTTCTGACAACCCATTTCATTGTTTTTCCATCTCCGTAGCATCTCATAACTTCCTCCTTCAGTCCCTTTACCTTCTATTAGTTTCATATCTTTCCTAGCAATCCTTTCTGCTTTCTAGTGCCCAAATCCTTCCTCTTTCCAGGGGTTTCATTTCATATGATAGAGGATGCTATGGAATCTTCCCTCTGAGGTCTGAGGCAGCTTGGAATAAATGTTGAGAATCCCTCCCATGCATTTCAGCTCCATCTGTGCCTAAATGTGATGAAAGACGGGCACACTATTTTGAGATTCAATTATAGTAGCATATGCCCTTATCAGCATTCAGGTCTAAATATCATTTTCAGGGCAGTCCGTGGCACTATCATCATTTTTGTTAAAATCATTCTTAAGCTGGTCAAAAGTCAGGAATGTGATATGACTAAGGTTTCAAGATCTACACTTTAAGAAAATGTCTAAGGCTTCAGCATAAACAGCCCAAGGCCTAACAGTGGACTCCAAGCTGATGGCTAGAAAGCATGCTCTCCTCAATGAGTGTCATCACACGGGGGGAAATTGTGTTTCCTTACCATCGCTTCTCCGCCTGTGCGTTGGTCCCTCATTACTTCCTCTTTCGAAAGAGGAAGTGAACAACGTGCACGTGGCCCATTCAGTGGGCCCTTTTGATCACGCTGCTTCTCCTGCACACAGCAGGAGATAATGGCAAGTTCCATTGCAAAAATAATTTGGATTTACTGGGTTCTTTGTTTTTTGTCATGTGAAGAAGGCTAGAAGGGGTGGGAGGCATGCGGGATGCTGACAGTGTCATGAATAGGTATAGGGTGACCAGATCGCCCGGGGTTTCATGGTCCTAACCGGGAAACCTGGGGTGATCAGGGCCAACTGGGGGGCAGCGGGGGCAAACCAGGGCTGTGGGGGGTCACGCAGCAGCGGCGGAGAGCGGCGGCAGACCCGGTAGGTCCGGGCTGGGTTTTTTGGGGGGGTGGCTTGGTGGTGGGGTTTCGGATGGGGGGGACCCCCTGCCACCACCTGCTGGGGTGTCCGCTTCCCTCCGGTGCTCGAATCTACTGAGAAACAGGCTTCGCGGCCTGTCCCTCAGTAGTGCGCCAGGTGATCATCACCCAGCGCTCTACTGAGGGACAGGCCGTGAAGCCTGTTTCTCAGTAGATTCAAGCACCGGAGGGAAGCGGACGCCCCTTGCAGGTAAGGAGCGTGAGGTGGGAGGAGGAGGGCCCCCCTCACTTACCTGCATGGGCATCTGCTTCCCTCCGGTGCTCGAATCTACTGAGAAACAGGCTTTGCGGCCTGTCCCTCAATAGCAAGCCAGGTGATGACATCATCACCCGGCGCTCTACAGAGGGACAGGCCGCGAAGCCTGTTTCTCAGTAGATTCGAGCACCGGAGGGAAGCGGATGCCCCTGCAGGTAAGGAGCGCGAGGTGGGAGGAGGAGGACCCTCCACTTACCTGCATGGGCGGCTGCTTCCCTCCGGTGCTCGAATCTACTGAGAAACAGGCTTCGCGACCTGTCCCTCAGTAACGCGCCGGGTGATGACATAATCACCTGGTGTGCTACTGAGAGACAGGCTGCAAAGCCTGTTTCTCAGTAGTTTCGAGCACTGGAGGGAAGCGGCTGCCCCTGCAGGTAAGGAGCGCGAGGCGGGAGGCAGGAGCCCCCCCCCCCACTTACCTGCATGGGCCTTTTAAAAAAAATAACTTTATGTTTTTTTTTGGGGGGGGGGTTGGGTTCCAAAATCTGGTCACCCTAGAATGGGACTCGCGAAAATCCGTGAGTGCCCAACAATGAGTGTGCAATAAAAAAAAATCTGATGATGCCCTATGCGGTTCCAATCCACATATTTTTGCTCAACATACCAATTTGTGACAAGTAAGGAAAACTTACATTTCAATTTAATTTTTACTCTTTGCCCATGTAGCCTCGGCTGCTTTGGCAGGGCCCCCAATGAAGTTCAATATGACCAGTTTTTCAATGGTTACATTCATACTTTAGAGTTGCTATGGATTTAAAAAACAGGCCAGTAGATTTAGAAGCTGTAACTGGGGACTTTATATTGATCAGTTCCAAATGAGCAATTCTGAAAAGTTAAAGCAATAACAACAACAAACCACCTTCTTCTGTTTATAATTAACCTGATACCACCACACAGCTTTGCTGTTGTAGCTTCTTGGCATGTAGCCTCCTAGCATATATGAATTTTGGCTGCTCTTACATTTAATTTGCATCTGAAATACAACATCTGCCTTGAAATATTAATTAACTATAAGTTCTTTATGAAAAAAACTAATACAGAAAGTTTTGATTAAGCTCTGTTAATTTGTTATCCCTCTGATGTTTATTTAGTATAGTTGTAATGTTTCACTAGTGCACAACATTTTTAGTTTGATGCCATTGCCAAGGCTTAGTTCTATAGCTGCATGTGGTTTCACATTAGAATAATCAGGTCTATAAGTCTGATTAGAATTCCACACCTGATGCCTATTTTCCAACAGAGTTCAAGAAGTGTACTAATCAGACATGCTCCCATGCAGCTGGCCATACAGAATTCAACACCAATGGTACCGAGTGGCCAAATTCTAGAATCTTTCTACAAGTGTTCCAGAAATTCATACTGTGATTATTCTAAAGACATTTATGCCAAAACATTTGACAAGAATTGTAACATGGTATTCAATATGGTGATTATACAGAAAACTGCTGTGGATTGCCTTAGTTTGAACATAAGTCCTACTTAGACAGGCCATTGAAATGAATGGAACTTAAGTTTATCATGACTAATATAAGTCAAATTCATTTCAATGGAACTACTTTAAGTAGGACTTATTTTGGATTTTACCTCGGGTATCCTTCCCCCACCCACCCGATACACACCGCTTACTCCCCTGCATGTCAGCATTGCACTCACCTTGAAGGTAGGTGGGACAGCAAAAAGCATGCAGTCACATGTCATGTCCGTACATAGGTGGAACTACAGGCATCCCCTCACTGGCCATCCTTGCATATTTGTTGCACCCCTGCTTAAGACTACAGTGTAGCTACAACTGGTCACTTCAGTGCTGAGTAGGTTTTTTTTTTTTTTAAACCGATGGACTTCATTGGCAATATGAGATAGGCTTTTCCGATGTACCTACTTAAAACAGGAAAGTTTGTCCAGGTTAGGGTGACCATATTTTGGAAACCAAAAAGGAGGACAACATGGTTGGCTCCCAAGGCGGCATGCCCACCAACATGTCTGGCCCCAGGGGGCATGTCCAGCACCAAGGGGGGGGTGCCCACCTGAACATAGCCTTGGTCACATACCTGATTTTACAGCACACAATTAAGACAAATCTGTTCTACATAATATCTTAATGTTAAAATAACTGAAATAAAGAACAACGTATATGAAATTAATTTCACTTACTCCTACTTTTGTAGCTTTTGCTATACTCTGTGTGATACATTATCACCTTCCCTCAAATATCTTTTCTGACTGTAGCCTCACTCCGCTGCAAACTGCTGCTGCCTTTAACAGGGCTTGCTGCCGGCTAGCTGGCTGGCTTTTTTATTTTTAAATTTCAATTTGTTTTTTAACCTTGTGTATGATTGTCACAAGTTTCTCTACTCTAACATTAGGGTGGGTGTTATGGGCAGCAGACACTACTTCGCCCATTCACACTTCTCACTTATATACATTAGCTTCTCAAGGCTTAAGCGTTGACACCACTTCTCACATACAGATTCTGAACTCCTGTCTACTTCCTGCACAAACATGTGATTCTGAGACCCTCTTTCTAATTCCCTGTGTTGCCTGCCAGCACTGTAGGGTTAAGTTACAACAGGTGTCTCTAGGTTGTCTGTGCAGCCTCTGTTGTCTCTCTAAGTCATTGCAGCCAAGCCAAAGCCTCCAGCCTCAAACAATCTCCCTCTTTCTCTGTCTGCCAAAGTCTCCCAATGGTCCAGCTGGGTCACACACTTGTGGCCAGGGTTATTGCTAATTGTTTGGTCATGTCCGGTGACTCTTACTTTAAAAAACTCTGTCACCAGCCGCCTACACCACCTCTCCTCCTACACACCTGTTCGACCCTGATGCACTCTTAAAACACTCTGGGTGACAAGCCAGCCTCTCAGGGCCAAGCTACATATGAATCTGGGTTGCCTTCAGCCTCTCTCTGCCTTATGCCAGCCAGCTGACGTCTCCAGCTTCCAACCTCAAACAATCCCCTCCCCCTCTCAACCAAAGTCTCCCAACAACCCAGCCAGGCTGTGCACTTGTACCCCGTGGCTGGCGGTAAGGTGCCAGCTTATAGCTTGGTCACATCTGGTGACTTTTGTTTCAAAAAAGATTCACCACCAGCCCCCTCTGTCTGCACCAACACTGGACTCTGAGATGCTCTTAAAAGGCTCTGTGTGGCACGCCAGCCTCCCAGGGCTAAGCTACAGCTGTCTCTGAGGTGTAACTCTGTCTGAAACTGATGCCAGCCAAAGCCTCCAACCAGCCAACACCTGCACCAACACTTGATTCTGAGACACTCTTGAAAGTCTCTGTGTGGCATGCCAGCCTCGCAGGGTTCAGCTACAGCTAGCTCTGAGTTGTGTCTTCAGTCTAATTCTGTCCCTAAGATATATGCCAGCCAGCCGAAGCCACAAATCTATATATTTTTCTCCTACACGGACTTCAAACGTTCTGCATTGTATGCCAGCAGTGCAGACAGAGCCTAGCTCACAAGTGAACAAAGTGAAATGGAAGGGAAGGGGTAGCAAAGCAAAGCAACGACATGCCAGGTTCCAACATCAGCATCAACAAGACATCTGCAAAGATGAGAGCCTCTCTCTCGACTGACTCCTCACTGTTGGTCATGAGAGTTTTTCTCTATGGTTGACCCTTCATCACCCATGATGTGGAACTCTGAGAAAAAGGCCTCTGGCCTGTTCCATTTTGCCCTGTGGGCAGCTTTGACTGACCTCTCCTTTCCCACATTTTGATCTGTGGATGCCTCGCCTCTGCTGAGCTCCAGGTGCCCGACTGCCCACCAAATCTGCAACAGGAAAGGTGCCCTGCCTGCCCATCACTTCTTAGCTAAAAACTTGAGATTCCCTTGATTTCAAGGGCTGAAAATTCTCATGGTGCAATACCCTAAAGAGGAGGTTTGACAACCTGAGTTTGAAGGATATGGCTCCAGCGGTTTTTAAAAATAATAATTTTAAAATCTCAAACTTTACAAAATTCCTAAAAATCAATGGATAAACAGAACTACTTCAAACTTGGCAAGGATAAAGCCCTAACTGAGGTCTATCAGTTAGGATTCATTTCTTTATCTTTAAAAATGACAGTTTTTAAAAAATATATATTTTAAAATCTCAAACTTTAAAAAATCCCTAGAAATCAGCGGATGAACAGATTTGCTTCACACTTGGCATGGCTAAAACTCTTCCTTAATGCTATTACGGTGCCAAGTTTCATCTCTTTATTTTTAAACATGGTGGAGCTGTAAGCATTTTTGTTAATTCTCATTAAAGTAGAGCTGCCCTTTGGTTGGGGAGGATGGGAAAAATCCAGATTTTTCATCAAATTTCATAATTTCCCCCCTTCCCAGATTTGTTGCCAAAAATCCTGAGAAATCCAGGTTTTTCCTGTCATATGGTCACCCCAGATGATCCCCAAAGTTAAATAGGTTAGTCATAATGGCAGGGCAGTCTGGGAAAGGAGTTTACCAATACATGCCACCTCTAGACGGCTTTTCTTCCGCATCACACCAGTGTCTGCAGGTGGTGCAATGTGAAATTGCGCTCCTTGTGTCCCTCTACATGCAAGGAGCGTGATGGCGGGCTTTCCAACCGCCACCGCAGAGCTCGCCAAGCAGCATTTAAGATAAGTTTATTTATTTTTTTCTGAAGTGGGGAGGTAGGGCGGGTGCTCAGTGGCGGGAAGGTTTTTTTTTTAATGTTCTTTTATTTATTTATTTTACTTTAAACATGGGATGGGGAAGAAGGGGGGTTTGTTATATTTTTTATTTATTTTATGGGGAGAAGGGAGGGAGGTCTGTGGAGGGGCGGAGGTGGTCCAGCGAGCTTATGGCTCGCTGGATAACCCCCTTCCCTGCCCAGCCCATGGTGACCAATCAGTGGTTGCCATAGACTGGGCAGGCCTCTGAGAAGCTCCGGAGCAACAGCGACAGATGGCAAAAGCCGTTGTCGTGTCGCTCAATCCTAAAAAAGTCGGAATAAATGTCTGACTTTTTTAATGCGGAGCTTTGGGGCTTTGCCCCTAGATGGCTTTGGATTGGCGGTAGCATCATGTAACGCAACTGCCGCCATTCTGAAGCCACCGCGACGGATACTGTCCATCTAGAGGCACCCATAGTTATTGGTGACCACCTCAAGAACATCCAAATGATGGAAGGAGATTTCCTATGTATCAATCTGGGGTTCTGATTCTGTCACGTCCCAGTCAAAGTAGATTATTTTGATCACCAAGATGAAACAAAGCCACTTATGCAAAAATATGACAGTTTATTGATGGAAAATGGATGCAGAATATATATTCAAAGAAAGTTCACACCTCTTTTCACTTGACAAAAGCAGTCTTCTTGATGAGGAGTTTGGTGTACCTGACATAACTGTTCTCTGAGTAGTTAAGGTCACAAACATTGAGAATAGTTAAATTCCCAATCATTGGATCTTTCCATTCTAAAATCTCTTGTATTAAACATGTGGTTGCAGGATTTAGCTGCCTCTAAACCTTAGCCTCTATATCAGCCTCAGGACAACATATACACACACATACATATGAAAATGTACAGGTTGTTTTTGTTGATGTTTTAAGCATTCAAGGAGGGCCTTGGGCAGGATGTGCAAGCATGTCATATGGGAAGTAGAGGGAAAGTATTTCCTCCTATATTTCCTTAGATGCTCCTGCACAAAACACACAGAATTTACTTGAATGCTCCATTATACATGGGCCTATGGACTACACACACATACATATTTCCATAGGTCCATGTATAATGAAGTAAAAACAACAGCACAGACTATTTTGTTCTTAAAAGAGGTGATTTTGACTGCAATTCCAATCTGAGGGGAAGCCCCACTGAACTCAGAAAGACTTACTTTTGACTTGAGGAGACAGAGGATTGCATTGTGTATATGTGTCCTACATTGGTGACATTGCTATAGTTATTGCAATGATTATGAATAATAAATAATCACAACAATTAGCCTTAAAATACACCGATTTTGCAATATAATCCTGAACATATCCAAGAACAGGGGCCTTTTGGAGCCTTCCTGTGAATCTCTCCCCAGCTGTCCTGAATTCTGATGGCTGTTCTGAGAATTCTGGTGTGGTGACAACTCCTAATATACAAAGTTAAGGTACAAAAATATACACAATTAAAATAATTGTAATTTTTAGACTGTTTTTAGGATGTTTTAGGATGTTTTAATGCAGTTTTAATAATATTTGTCATGTTTTAATTAGTTTTATGTATTTTATCATGTTGTTGTTCCCCGCCTCGATCTAGACGGAGAGGCGGGTAAGAAATAAATCGTTATTATTATTATTATTATTATTATTATTTAATGTTAAAAAGTGCAAATATTAAAACCATTGTATCTCAAACATGTGTCACAATATATATAATAAAAACAGAATTCTAAAACCTAAAAGCTCTGATGTTAAAAGGTTATGTTAATATAAAAGGACATATATGAATATATATAAATCTTTAAAAACTACAAATGGCCCAAACATATTTCGGCCTCTTGTCTTTGTCAGTGCACTACCAGAGTCTCAACAAAATAATGATGCTTTAAAAAGGCAACTGATACTCACCACTATTTTTATTAATTGTAGATACCATTCAGGACGCTTGACGTTTTGTCATTGACTCCTAAGTTGCTACTGAACCGACCCACACAACCCCAAATTCATAATGTGGAAACAAATAAAACTAGACTTTAGTATGATCTGTTCTGCAAAGTAGAACTTATTGATTTAAAAAAATATATTTCTGAAGTGAAATGGCTCGCAATCCTTCCTTGTTTACAGGTCTAAACGCTGAATTCTCACAGATGGTTCTTTTGAAGGAGGATAAATGGTCATGATAAAACAAGCGCAATTGGATTTGCAGCTGTGAAACTTGGAACCATGCTTTCGTTATTTTTATCCTTTTTTATCCTTTTATCCTATCCGTTTAGTAGGCGAAGTATTCATGTGGTCTGAAAGCCTCAGTACAGCTCTAGGAGGTACCGAATGACAGTTCAGCACACTATGAGGAGAATGATTGTGAGACACTGTCAGGACCTTTATAGCCGAAGTAAAGATTTACCTCAGTTGCAACCAATGAAATAGCAAAACAACTTAAAGGAGGTACTAGATGCCTTGCCATACATATGCATTTGGGGTATGCAATAAGTTTGTGTGATGTGTCTTTTAATGTTTCCTATTTTATTGGAGGTTCGAAGCATCTTCACTGGCACTCTTTGTCAGGTAAGTATATCCAGCAATTCCAGCAAGGACATAACTCACCCTTAGTTCAGGGATGGACAGGAATTCATTCAATCCAAAGATGCAGGTTGAAAAAAACATGCCAGGAGAAAGAGACAGTTCAAGACATTTTGAAAGCCAATATACTCAATGCAAGAATAGAAGACCTGCTATTGTTAGTCCAAGAGAATCAACAGGTTCATGCTCCCCCGTCTCTCTTGGCAGAGTTCATCCCACAGGGTAGGCAAGCAGTTTCCATTCCAACACCAGGCCTGAAGCCTGATTGAAATGTATCTAGATAATCATTTTCATTCAAGATGAGTAGCTGGAGTTGGCCAGTGATCACCCACTCAAACACATTGTCCTGGAAGGTGCTATCAGCAACTGGCCTATAGCTGTTAACACCTTCCGGGTCCATGTTTGGCTTTTTCAGGAGTGGCCTAATAGCTTCCTCCTTTAAAGTGCTGGCACCACTCTTAAAGAATACATGACACCTTCCTGGACCCAGCCAGACATCCCCTCCCTATTAAACCAAGACAGGTAAGGATCAAACACCTTGTCTGCATCCTCAGGCCTAAACAACTGAAACTCATCCAATAACTCTGAACCAGATGGTGCTATGGACACCTGTATTAATAGAACTGCATTAACTGTTGTGTCCAAGTTGTGACAAATGTGCATGACTTATTTTCAAAGTGTCGTGCAAACACGTCACAGAGTACTACTGAAGTTTTCACCATCTATCTTCCTGACCCAGATTGCAAAAAGTCAAGAACCACTAAGACAAAGCTCCACAAGACAATATTCATAGATGCAATGGTGGTGGAAAAGAACTCCCTCTTTTCCACCCTCATCACCACAGAATAGGTTCGATAATGAGCTCTAACCTGTTTGGTTGGAATTGACAAAATTCTTTCACCACCACAATCCACCAGCCTTCCCTCTTGCTTCATTGCCCTCAGCTTAGATGTATACCAAGAACCTGCTCAGGTCCTGGTCGGAGGGAGAGGGCACTTGGGAGCAATCATGTCCTGTGCCTCAGTCATCTCTGCATTTCATAGAATAACCAGGGCTTCGAGAGGAGCATCAGCCATACCAGCAGGAAAAATCCCCCCAGAGCCCTCTAAAATCCACCAGAATCCAATACCCTCTGAGGGTGGACATTTTTAATATGTCCCCCACCCTTGCAAAAGGAACAGGATGCCATGAGTCTCAATAGGTTTTAACCTCAATCTGACCATGCTAAGGGATGGATGTGAATTCCCCCACTTTCAGATCCTCCTTGTTCTGTCCAATTGTGACAGAAAGCTTACATTTTGAATAGCGGAGAGCTGAATCAAGCAGACACTGCCTTTGGGGGGATGGCCAATGAGTTCCTAGGAGTGGTGAAAAGCCCTTCCCATACCACTTCTACACCCTCATTGGCCATGTGCTTCCCAAAGGCAATGCATGATTGTGTGTTGAGTTGGGGAATTGGTCTTGCCAGGTCCAAGTCATCTTTTGGTTGTGCAAAGAAGATGACGGTTTATTGCCGCTTGTGCAAAAAGATGACAGTTTATTGATAGGAAATGGATGCAGAATATATACAGGCAAAGAAAGTTAGCACTTCCTTCCGTTAATCAAGCTCTCATAGCTAGGTGTCTATTGGGGCCCCCACGATAGATGGAAGCTGTCCCTTTGACCCAAAGCGAGTCCTCCAGGCCGGTTGCACAGTTCCTCCTGAAGCAAAGCCAAAGCATAAAGCTTGTGCCTTGGATCTTATAGGCTCTCCTGCTAGGTGCCTGCCACTCTCTCCGGAGCTGACAGGCTACATCCTTCCGCCCTCTCAGAAGAAGTGTGGGGGGGTCCCTCTCACAGGTTCCCAAAACATCTAAGCTGGGACAATAATTGGCCTGGTTTGGAGTAAAAACCTCCCAGCTCATCTGGAGATAAGACTCTATGGCCGTTTCTACACCGGCCTTTTGACGTGGGATTGCCCCTGGGTGGTCCCTGTGAGTCCAAATGATGCACAGAGACTCCCTGGGGCAGTGGGGATGGGCACGGGTTTTCCCCAGGATAGGGGATCCCAGGGGAAACCTGATTCTTCCTGCGGCCCTGGGAATGTCCTGAGACCGCGGGAGGTGTGGGCACCCATCCCTCCTCGTACCTGCTTACTTGCAAGTAAGCAGGCACCAGAAATGGGCATGGAGCTGCACGGAGCGGCTCCATGCCCATCAAGGGAGGGGGGAAACAAGTCCACCATCCCTAGTATGGTGGGGTGGGAAGGGGGCCAATTTTGGGGGTCATTTTTGAAAAAAACATACTTAACTTTTCATTGGAGCGCAAGTGCGCTCTTTGCAGATCGTTGGGAAAAAAATGGTGGTGTAGAAAGGCCCTATGAGAAAAGGCTGACATAACTATGAGAGGCCCATCCAGGGAATGAGGCTTGCTCTTATCAGCTAAACTCTATTCACCATGTTAAGCTACACAGGATTCTTAGCAGCATTTTGGAACTCGCTGAAGTCCATATTTCTGCTCTCTAATAAATTCAATACTGATTGGTTCAGATTGCTGCCTCTCCAAAGATAGACTAAACAAAACATTTTCAAATGGCACAGTATGGGCTCTGCAGGTTTGTCTGGCTGGCTGCTGCCCACAATGCTTCCTTTTGCCAGTGGGGCAGCTAGGCCAGGAGGAGGATGGATGGAGAAGAAGCTGCCACGGCTACTGTTACCAAGAAAGAGGGAGGGAAGACTGGTAGACTGACTGATGGTGGTGGTGGTGGTAGCAGCAGGGAGTGGGTGAGCTTGAGCAGCACTGTGTCAAAGGCCCACAGCAGGCTGGTGCTGACCCTGCTTTCTTGATTTGTGCTTAGACTGCAGAGAAGTGATTATCAAGGAAGTCAATTTATTTTCATTCTTTTAAAACAGTTTAGTTTGCATCCAGGCTGCAGTTGGATTAAAATGTGAATGAATTTCTTCCCATCCTTGTCGAATATGAAGGCTAACTTCATGAATGATGGGAAGTCAGGAGGCACTTAAGAACATAAAAAGTGCCATGCTGGAGCAGACCACGGGTCCATCTGGTCCAGTACAATCCAAGGGTCCATCTAGTTCACACAGTGGCCAACCAGCTGTCAACCAAGGGCCAACCAGCAACACCCTCCTATCCATCTTCTCCAGCAACTGGTGTATATAGGCTTACTGCCTAATTTAAAGGACAAGCTTTTTGCTATTCTTTGGATCTCTTAAAAGTGCAGTGAGCTTTTTGGAATATGATCATTCTTTAGAAGAAGACCCAAACTCCTGAAATGCTTTTACAAATGATGAACTTCACATACATAACCTTTCCCATAAATGTTATGAGGATTTCCTTGTCTGCATAAACCTTCATATATGCATAAGTTGTTAGTCATAGACGCTACTAGTGCACTGCTTGAGTGCTGTTCTGTGTCTTACACTTATAAGTCATTATTTCTAAGCATCAATTCCTTACCTGTAAAACAGGGAATATTAATGAATTATCCATCAGTTTTAACACGAGGATTAATGAGATATGAATTATAAAGCATATTAAAAGTGCTATGGAAATGTTAAATAATAGATCAGTGTCAAGTATTAGTCCAAACATTTCCCTCCGTCTCACCAATTATTTCTTCATGCTTTTGAAAACCTGCTATCATTCCTTTTAAAAAAAAAATCAAATTTTGTTTTAGATGAATTCATACAGCAGAGCCAGAGCCATTTATTAGACTTAATTAAGTGCATTTTTCTGCAGAAAGGATGTACAATAAATGCAATCCCCATCAACATGACAAATAAAATTGCACATTGCACCAATAGAAAATTAGCCTTCCACTCTCTTTATATATCAACGAAGGCCTCGTTTCCAACAGGAATGAGAGAGACTGATTTTAATTGAAAAACTCAGACTGCAGTTAATTATTCTTTTGTTCTTCAGACGCACAAAGAAATGTTGGCATACCATGCAGTTTCTTTGATGAACCCCTCCACTTTTTTTTTAAAGAAGCAGGGGAGGAGAAAACAACCTAGATTATACTGTGACATTTGTTATCATAATCAGCATTAGATTTTTTTTTAAAAAAAACACCAACACACCAACACCACACACACACATAAGTCAGAGAGGCATTAATACATTATTAATGGTGCAACCATCTTTTGTTCATTATACCCTGAGGGAAGATTACACTTCAGTATTTGCCAATGCATATGCATCTGAGAAAATAGCACGATATTTATTAAAATCCACAATAGGGTTCTAAATATTTCATAGCTTGTCATTCTCTCTCTCTCTCTCTCTCTCTCTCTCTCTCTCTCTCTCTCGCTTCCATAATATTGAAATAGAGTCTTAAAATTCAGCATCTGTCCTATTTTCCCCTGGGAATGAGACTGTTTTATTATGTTATTCCCTCCTTCCACACTCCTGAATGGTGGAAAGTTTGGACAACCTTAACACAGGGTTATGTTCCTATGGACTTGTGATTTACAAACGTGTTGTTTTTCTTTTATTAATAAACTGTTTCTTTATAGTCAAACAGTTATTGTGAAGATACAGACACATGCATACAAAGGGGGTGGCTGATTTTGCCAAGTTTAGTTTCTTATTTTTCCCATCTTAAGTTCCTTCGTTCCCATTTGAGAAAGCACGAGAAATGAAACATGGACACCAGAGCTTAGGATAAACTAGGGCCTCTTTATTTAAACAGGGAAAATTCTCCCCTCCATGGATCTGTGCATGAATGCACGGGAATCTAGCTTGTCCAGGCAACTAGCCTGCCAATCAGGGTGAGCCACTCAGTCGAACACAGGGATCGGGTGACCTGGCCCCTTTTTTCAACTACACTTGAGTGTTTGGTGAGACCAACCTGCATCATCCCCACCTGGGGCTGCACAAAAGCAAACCATATCCTGACACAAAAGCTGCACAGCCCCCAAGGAGCAGGACCTTTGGATTGCCAATCACCATAAAGGTACCAGAGTGCTCACCATCCCTATTCTCATCTCCCAAAATTCCAGCACCATCCTGCCTCTTATAATTAACCTATTGATCATCCACTTCTAAAGATTAAATCCAATATGGAGGAGGTGAAAAATTGTGCATCACTAATGCCAGGGAAAATTCCTACTCAGCCCCCCCCCCCCGCAAAGAGGATGACTAGCTATTCCCATACTTCATGATAGGGAGGGTGGGGCCAGGAACAAAAGAGGCCAAGAGCCACATGGGGCAAGCCTTTATATCCTTGACTCCACTCCTGCATGAGGTTGTACGTGTGCCATGAACACGTACAAGTCTCCTTTCTGGCTCCTTCCCCCTTGCAAAAACTGACCCCCTCCCCAAGCCGTCCCAGCTTGGTGGGGATCAGGCATCTGTTTGTGACTTTTGCTGCTGGGAAGAAAGATCTATAGCATGGTAGACAATACAAATGGTAGGAAATCGGTGGAGGAAGAACCCAGGGGCTACAGTTAAAGCCTTTTGGGGGATGCAGGTTGTTCAGCCCTGCTTTAGAACATACTTTGAAGGACCACATCACTGGAAATAGCCACTTTGTATAACAGAAAAACATTGATAAAGCATATTCATTATTTAGATCTGTAATTTTTGGAGTGTACAGAGCAAAGTCTGATACTTGACGAATTTGTCCATGGTCTGGAGAGCTAATAGGATAGGCTTGAACATCCGTGTTTTAAATAATTGCATGACTGATGTATTAAAAATTCTTCTATTTCCGTTCCCAGCCTCTCTATGAACTGATTGAATTGATCACTGCATCACGATATTGCTACAGAATAGAAATAAACCAAGAGAAAAGGAGAGATCATTACAATTCCTTGATGAAAAATGGTGGAGCAGTTTATACAAACGATTGCTTCCAGCAATTCACTTAGCTGTCTGTATGCTGGATTGCATCAAGGGTGATTAGATAAAATGATGACAATGTTTTAAAGGGGAATTAATAATTAATAGCATATATATACACACATGCACACGCACACCACATTCAAACATCATGGGGGAAAATTGGGCCAAAGTCTGAAGTTGTAAGAGTCTTAAGATGGAATGAAATAAGCCTTTGATACTTTTATGCTTTGTCTCTCCATTCATTTGGACATGTAGTTTCCATGTATACACATTCAATTAGGGATGTATCCGAAATTCATCCAGTGTGTTAATGACTGCAGTTTAGCCACTTCACACCTCCTGAAACGAAACGTGGAACTGACTCAATCTGTGGTCAAAGTCCATACATTTCCAAGCTTGCAATGTGACACAACATTAAAAACAACGCATTTGAAAAATGTGCACATTTGAAAAATGTGCACAAATACATTTTAATCAATTTCAAAACACATTTAATACATTTCAGAAACTTACACAATTGATACGAAAATAAACAAAAACAAAGTTTGCAATCTGATATAGAAAGAAGTTGGAATGCATATCTCAATGGAATTCAGAGGTCTTTGATGAGCTTGAGTTTTGCTTATTCTCACATCCCTATGTGTGATTACCAATGCGGGTCTATGGGGTTGCTAACAGAACAGATTAGGCTGACAGGATGGATCAGGGGTGTGGTGAATGCATCATTGCATGATGGGGTAGTCCCTATTGCCTTGAAGGAGGCAGTGGTGCAACTACTTCTGAAAAAACCCGCCCTTGAACTAGAGATCTAAGCTATTGTCTGGTTGCAAACACCCCATTCTTGAGTAAGGTGATAGAGAGAGCTGTGGTGTCTCAAGTGCAGATGCTCTTGGATGAAACTGATTATCTGGATCCATTCAGGCCTGGTTTGGGGATGGAATCACCCTTGGTTGACCTGATCAATGACCTTCTTTGGGACCCTGTTACTTCTTTTTGATCTCTCAACACCTTTCAATTAGGAACTGGAGAACACACGGAGGGCTTGACCCACTAGTTTGCCAAACCCTACTCATCCGACCCTGATCTGAGGAGCCAGGCTGGATGAGCACTATGCAAAGTGCACCCTATGGGTTGGTGATTCCCAGGTCCATGAATTGGGGTGTTTGCCTGTTCTGAATAGGGTTATAAGTAGGTCTGTAGCTTGGGAGTGCTCCTGGATCCATCTTTGTCACTAGAGGCCCAGGTGGCCTTGGTGGCCTGGAGCCCCCATTACCAACTTCTGTTGGTATGCCAACTATGCATGCTTATTCCTGGATAGGGATAGCTTAGCCATGGTGATCCATGCACTGATAACCTCATGATTAAACTACTCCAATGGGCTCTATGTGGGACTAATTATGCGTGTGGTTCAGAAGCTGCAGCTAGTGCAGGATGCATCCAGGGAGCTTGGCCCTTGGTCTTGGCTTTCCTGTTATCCAAATTCAACACTCTCTCTCTCTCTCTCTCTCTCTCTCTCTCTCTCTCACACACACACACACACACACACACACACACACCTTAGTTTGGACTGTACATTGTTATATATTTGCCTACATTTCTGCTTAATTTGAAACCAATATTTAATGGTTTTTAGTTTCCTTCAAGCCCTCATATATATTTTTCTACAAGCACATCTCTGCTGCTCCCTCCTTGGATGCTGCCATAAAAATGAAGATATAAGAGTTTCTTTTCCTTCCTCCCACTCACCACATTTTCCCCTCAAATGCATCTTAATTTCCTACAGTATTTGGTCCATTTTTCTATAGTCATCTGAAAACATATCAGTACTTATCTGTATATCATTGTTAGGCATACATTTCTGACTGTATCGCCCATTTATGTTAAACTCTTGATTAATTTGCTTGTTCCATATACACAACGTATTTGATATTTTTACTGAATCAGTTTGAAAGAACTATTCATTGAAATTGAATCAGTCTGAAAGAACTGCAGTTTCTTTATTTATCTCACATCACATTAAACAGAAGAAATGTTGAATATTAATATGAACTAAACAGGCTTGTGGTGAGCCAGAATCAAAATCAGTTTGCCTCACCTCAGCAATTCCTTTCTTCAAAAAGCAAATTCAATGTCTATATAAAGCAATAAAGTGCCCAGGTTTCTTGTCTTTGCCCTCCGCCCTTCATTTTTCAGCTCTCTTGCTTTCATAAATCCTGGCCAAGAGAGGGATCCAGCAAAGCCAACATATAATCAGAGCAAAGAATGTGCCATTTTGGAGATTTACACTTCAGTTCTGCCGATCACAAAGAAGCTGAGGATAAAGTTCACAGCTTGCCAAGGATTGCCTGAATGAACTGAAATGATTAACCATGTGAAGGATCACCATCATTAGATGAAACCAGCATCAGTTTGCTAGCCAAGTTGCCTAGGGCCAATTTTTCAAAAGGGCACAGAACCAGCCATTTCCCATTTACGGATCTAAATGGAGTCCAAAGCATTTAGCAAAAAGCAGTTACCATTACTGTGAGGACAAGCTGTTGGGATCTGAACACTCTTGAAAACATGGCCTGTAATTTTGTTTATGTCTCAAAGGAGAACATTTTTTTAATGCTACAGAAAAATAATCCCCGTCCCTTGCCAAAACCCAATCAAATGCACCAGCAAATCAGTTTATAACCTTGTAACCTCCCAAGCCTCTCCTCAGACACAATTACTGTAGCTAAAGTCTGATAAAGGCAGATAGCTGCCGTTCCTTCAACTTCAAAGTACTTATGAATACCTGTTAACACTGTGGTACCACAACCTCCCTGGGCAGAATACTGAAAGGGCAGAATTAGTCACAAAGGACAACTGTGATCGAAAACGTATTTCCTGACAGGATATTGGCTATTGCTCTACCATGCTTGCTTCAAAACAGACAAACAAATGAATCAACTTGCTCTCATAAAAGTTGATCCTGTATCTCAATCATAAGCCAATGAGATCTCCCTGGAAACGTGTCACAGAATTGGTCAATATCTATTGTATACAACACAAGAAAAATTGCTAGGGTCACATTTAAGCCATGTTAGTTTAGGCTGACCAGATAAAATCCAGGTCAGGGCTCATGTAACTTTAACAGTTGTAGAAAAAAGGGAATTTCAGCCAGTGTCATTTGTATGCAATTAGTACCTGGTGAAATTCCCTCTTCATCACAACAGTTAAAGGTGCAGGCACTATACTAGAGTGACCATATACAAAAGAAGGCAGGGCCCCTGCACCTTTAACTGTTGTGGTGAAGAGGGAATTTCACCAGGAACTAATTGCATACAAATGACACTGGCTGAAATTCCCTTTTCTCTACAACTGTTAAAGTTACATGAGCCCTGACCTGGATTTTATCTGGTCACCCTATGTTAGTTGTGCGAACTGGGCCAACTTGTTTTTATTACCTCAACACGGTTGAGTTTCATCAGCCTGAACAAGACCGAATCTATGACAGCAGTGGGCAACCTAGCCATGGGTTACCACCACATGTTGGACAACAACTCCTATTAACCCTATGCTGCACAACCAATGTGAGTGAAGTAATTTGCAGTGCAACTTATTTTATTTATTTATTTATTTATTACATTCCTATATAGCCCAATAGCCGAAGCTCTCTGGGTGGTTCACAACAATTAAAACTACAAAATACAAGATAAAATGCAATACAAAATGTAAAAGTTTTAAACTACAGCATAAAAGTACAAACAAAACTAAAACCTAGCAGCAATGCAGAGATTATAAATACAATGACATACAATAGTACGGACTTACCAAAGTCACATTTTCCAATCCTACACATGAACTGGAATGCAGTTTTATGGCCCCTATTCGTACTTTTCAGAATTTTGTGGTTCAGTTGATACATTTTTTTAAATAAAAAATGTTTTGAGGTGATACAGTTTCCAAACTGGTCCTTGTCAATTCACTACAATGTACTTTCCTATGTACCTGCACATAAAAATTTGCTGGTACAATTAAGAAAATGGCTAAAGTTCAATATTATGATAGGAATTCTGGCTTGGAATGGAATATTATAATAGGATGTCTGGCTTGGAATTATTGTTCTTTTTCTGATTTCTAATGCTAATTCTGATGTTTTCATTTTACACCTTGTATGCTGCTTTGAATATATATATTAGGGATGTGCACTGGATCGGACCCGATCCACGATCCGAGTCCGGTCCAGTGGGAAATCGGATAAATTATCCGATTTCCGATCCCGCAGCTGGATCGGCCGATCCAATCCGAACCGGTCCGAAAAGGCTCCGAACCGGTTCGGCGGATCGGCGGATCGGCGGGCGCCCACTGGCGCCCACCGCAGCTTGCATTGGCGGGCGCCAGCGGGCGCCCGCCGATGAAAGTGGACAGCGGGGGGGGGGAGGAGGGGGGCGCTTACCTTCTCGGCCCGTCCGCTCCCGTCCGGCACTAGCAGCTACTACCAGCAGGCTCCGCGGCCTGCTCTAGGGTGGCGCGCCGGGTGATGTCATCACCCGGCGCGCTACTCTAGAGCAGGCCGCGGAGCCTGCTGGTGGTAGCCGCCGGCCCTGGACGGGAGCGGCCGGGCCGGCAAGGTAAGCAGGGGGTGCGTGGAGGGGAGGAGGGGGCGCGCGGAGGGGGGAGGGGGGCCCTTACCTTCCCGGCCCGGCCGCTCCCGTCCGGCGCCGGCGACTACTACTACCAGCAGGCTCCGCAGCCTGCTCTAGGGTGGCGCGCCGGGTGATGTCATCACCCGGCGCGCTACTCTAGAGCAGGCCGCGGAGCCTGCTGGTGGTAGCCGCCGGCCCCGGACGGGAGCGGCCAGGCCAGCAAGGTAAGCAGGGGGTGCGTGGAGGGGAGGAGGGGGCACGCGGAGGGGGGAGGGGGGCCCTTACCTTCCCGGCCCGGCCGCTCCCGTCCGGCGCCGGCGACTACTACTACCAGCAGGCTCCGCGGCCTGCTCTAGGGTGGCGCGCTGGGTGATGTCATCACCCGGCGCGCTACTCTAGAGCAGGCCGCGGAGCCTGCTGGTAGTAGTAGTCGCCGGCACCGGACGGGAGCGGACGGGCCGAGAAGGTAAGCAGGGGGTGCGTGGAGGGGAGGAGGGGGCGCGCGGAGGGGGGAGGGGGGAGGGGGGCCCTTACCTTCCCGGCCCGGCCGCTCCCGTCCGGCGCCGGCGACTACTACTACCAGCAGGCTCCGCGGCCTGCTCTAGGGTGGCGCGCCGGGTGATGTAATCACCCGGCGCGCTACTCGAGAGTAGGCCGCGGAGCCCGCTGGTAGTAGCCGCCGGCGCCGGACGGGAGCGGATGGGCCGAGAAGGTAAGCAGTGGTGGGGAAGGGGGCTTACCCTCCCCGGAGCCGTCCGCTTTTATCCGCTGGCGCCCGCAGGCGCCAGCGGATGGAAGCGGACGGCCCCAGGGGGGGTAGGGAGCGCGGGGGAGGGGGCTTACCTGCCGGGGCCGTCCACAGCGGACGGCCCTGGGGGGGGAGGGAGTTAGGCCCCCCCTCACCCACCCGCCGCCATTTTTTCCTCATAGACTTGCATTGCAATGCAAGTCTATGGGGAAAAAAATGGCGGCCGATCCAAAAATTTACGATTTTTGGGTCGGGATCGGACTCGATCCGGTCCGGGGGGCCTCCGATTTTGTCCGAACCGGTCCGGGACAAAATTGGAGGTCCTGATCCGGGTCCCGATCCGATCCGGGGGGTCCGTGCACACCCCTAATATATATATATATATATATATATATTGAAAAGCACCTTAGATACCAAATCAATCAATCGATTAATCATCAAACAAACTAATACTTTACATGCAAATGGTCCATGTTCAGTTCCTGGCATCTCTAGCTGTGGCTGGAAAAGATTCCTATTTCTAACCCTCGAGAGCCGCTGCCAGTCATTGTAAACAATACTGATCTAGATGGACCAGTGATATGATTCAGTATGAGGCAGCTTCCTATGTTCCCTTCCTTCCTTCCTTCCTTTTTTATTTTTTTCTTGCTTATTCTTGTTATCATCCTCTTTCATTTTCTTCATGTCCTTTTTCATCTTTTGAATTTGATGTCCTTCAGTTTATAGACAGCAGATCCCCTCTTGCTCCCTTGCCTTCATTTCTCTTTGACTTTGAATCCCTGCAGTCAGTGTTCCTGTCTTCCTTCTCTATCCTTATTTCATGGAGATTTTACTATGCATATTGATTAGAGTTCTGATCCTGGGATGCAACTTCTTCTCGCTGTTTTCAAGGCCTTTTGGCCTTATCCTTGACATTATTTCTGCCTTGTATGCTGTTTTGGACCTTCCTAATACTCCTTTCCCCTTTCTGATCATTATTTATTTACTGATGTTAACTCTTTTTCTTACTCCTCCTTCTTCTAACCTTGCTTTAACTAGGGTAAGGGGAGAAGATAATTTGGTTTGAATTTTAATACAACCCAAGTGAGTTTGCACTTCCTGAACTAATATGCAAACCCAAACACAATTATTGTTCATTTTGATACACCTTTCTGTTGCAATACAAAATGTGTACAAAAATTCATAGATTAGGGGAAATTGCTTGCTTGATTGCAAAAAATGTGTATATTTGAGGAAATGGCAGACCACATCTGTCTGAATTTTCATGCAAACTTTAAAAAAGCATTCACAAACTGATGTGTAAATAAACTTGTGCTTGAAAAATTATGAACTTTATAGAAAGCAAAACAGATAGATTTGTCCATCCCTAGTTTTAGGAACCTTGTATCTTCAGGCTTTTGATGCATATTCTTTTTCTTCCTCCCTATTTGCACCATCCTCTCTATCTCACCTTACTAGTCTAGATTCTGCTATCACTTGCTTCAGCTACTGATGAAAGCAAATTTGCAGTTGGGGGGTCTGAAATTCACTCTCTCCCAGTATGAAAAGACATCCAAGCAAAACATCATAAGGGTAAAAGCTGTTTGACAGTGGAACAAAATTATGTATACCATTATGTATGGTGTGGAGAAAGAGGATAGGAAGATGTTTTCTCCCACTCTCATAATACTAGAACCCAGGGTTATCCCATGAAGCTGATTGGTTGCAGATTCAAGGCAGAGAAAAAGAAGTACTTCTTCACATGGTACACAGTTAAACTATGAGATTCACTCTCACAAGATGTAGTGATGCCCCCCCCCCCAAATTTTGATGGCCTTAAAAGGAATTAGACAAATTCCTGGAGGAGACAGCTATCAATGGCTACTATTGCTGATGCCTCTATGCTACCTCCAGCATCAGAGACAGTACACCTATGTACACTGAGGAACATGAGGGGGAGAGTGCTATTGCACTCATGTCCTACATGTGGGTTTCCCACAGGCAGCTGGTTGGTCACCATGTGACTAGATGCTGGATTAGATGGATGCTTGGTCTGATCCAGCATGGTTCTTCTTGTGTTCTTAACAGGCTACCTTAGGAGATGGTGGGCTCTCCTTCTCTGAAGACATCTAAGTAGAGTTTGGAAGGTCATCTGTCAGGGATGCTATAGCTGCCTCCTGCATCGCAGATCCTGCGGATGGTTGGACTAGCTGACCTCCAAGGTCTCTTGCAAGTTTGCGATTCTGGGAATTTATGGATATGGCCTTACTTTGAAATGTGGTTCAGCCCCTGCCCACCACTAGCCAGTCCTCCCTGCCATTTACACCTGCCACACACAACACAAACACAAATACCCCTTACCTGTGAGAAGAGAGAGGATTAATCGATGGCAAGGAGGGCTCACTAGAGATAGGAGAAGACTGAAAACCAAATCCAGAGGGATAGTTGTGTTAGTCTGTTGCAGCAAAACAATAAAAAACATTTAAAAAACATTCTTCTTGTGGCATAGATTTCGGAAGGTGTTCCATCTGTGTTCTGTCTCCCATCTCTTTGTATGGCTGAATTCTCCTGTTATGTGTCTGTTGGTACCCTGAGAGCCATCTACATCTTTCAGTTCACAGATTTGTCTTTCCCCTTGCACTCTCTTTTGTTCTATCATGCTGGCCCATTCCCTGCCATCACATCCGAGACCATCCAGACTAGTTTGCCACTACAGTCTCAGCATGCAACCAATGGCACTGGGTGACATAACTTCTAGACACTGTCAGCTGCAGAAGAGTTAGATGGGTGCCTTGCTGCTAGCTTGAAACTAAGTGCCAGTTTGGTGGTCTTGAATGCCTAATACTGCTGCCTTTGAGTAGTACAGATGGAGGTCAACATTCTAATCTATCCATTGATGTAGGCGAGAATGTGTATTCTCATATTCCATTTAGGACCATTACACATGGCTTTCCTCTGCATGAGGATTTCTGCACAAGGGTCCATGGCATTAGAGAAATAGGCCCAATTTTGGTAAATGTGTTTTCTTATGTATTTGAACTCATGTCCTTATTCCTCATGAACATATTGAATGTACACACAAAGAACCCATTTCTCCCAATTTTTGTCACACTGAAAAAGCATCAATGTTTTCCCACTGGATGGCTAGCACTGCATATTATGTATCGCTAAGGTGTTTACAGCTGTGGCCTCAAAGACAAATGTGCCCTCACCAAACCATCATATCTGTCTAACTGCAGTGCATTCTGATTATACAAGCACTGAATCTCTCTGATGCAGAAGAGTAGCGCTGTCTTTTGTGGATATCTTTTGAAACCTGTATTCTGACAGATCAACAGTAATTTACAAAGCTTGTGAAGTCTGTCGCTTCATCTTCCTTTTCTACAGTAAAAAGTGCAGCCAGGTCCCTCCCATTTTCTGAAACTCCATCAGGCTAAAACAAATGTCAAGCAAATGTATACATTCAAACATTGCTGATAATCAGGCAGTGGCCCATAAAACCTATTGGTTTCAGTGGTAAGACATAAATGAATCCTGATTGACTTCTGATATGAGCCTTATTTATATTGCTAGACAAATTCATGGAGGATAAGGCTATCAGTGGCAACTAGTCGTCACAGCTATATACTATTACCAGGATCAAAGGCAGAATGCCTCTGCTGCTGGGGAACACAAGTGGTTGGGTGCTACTGCATTCATGTCCTGCTCGTAGGCTTCCCATAGGCAACTGGTTGGACTATATAGGTCTTTGGTCTGATCCAGCGGGGCTCTTATATTCCTATTGAAAATGTAACTTTTACAGATGCACCTAAAAAGCAGTTGGCTATCAGCAACTGTCTGCAAAATGTAGATTGATCACACACAAGTGGCAGCTGGTGCCCATTGGAGGTGATGGGGCAGAGGATAGGGACACCAGAGGCAACCCATAACACAGAAAGGGGCAACCGAGGCAGATGAACTTTAACAGCATGAGTGCAAAACATGTGGGAATTCACCCAGTCACACCAAAAACACATATTTGGAGTCACATTCTCCTTTCCAGCAACAACTTTCATTCCACAGTGAATCATATGACTTTAAGATCATGAGTGCAAAACAGTGTTTGTGGAGGTGGGAATCCAATGAGCCTATTAAAATGACCACAATGGCACCTAATGAGCCATAAGAAGATTATGAGGGTTTTCTCACTGATGCTTCTGGTTCACTGCCAGGGAGCACAATTATGTATTTTAGGCTTTGGAGGGATTGCTTGACAGAATGGCCTCTCTGAAAGTAATTCCCCCTAAAAATGAAACTTCTGTGTGCATACTAGAAATTACAGGGATTTTTTATTTTTAAAGCAAAAAGTGATAACCTCATAATACTACAATCCCAGGGTCATCCCATGAAGCTGATTGGTGGGGGATTCAGAACAGATAAAAGGAAGTACATCTTCACACAGTGGGCGGAGGTAATGAATACCTCCGAATTGTCATGGACAGACCATTTTCTGGTCAGGGTTAGTATCACGGCTACCGCCCGCCCCTGCAGGAGTGGCGAACCTATTAAGATGGTCCGCCCTCAAAGACTGATGGATCCTTCTGGATTCCAGAAAGCCTTAGAGGGTTCTATGGCTGGTATCATCAATGATCCTGTAGAAGCCCTGGTCAATCGATGGAATCAAGACCTAACTAGGGCTATCAACACGATCGCCCCCCAACATTTTCTCCAATTCGCTTCTAACAGGGCACCCTGGTATACAGAAGACCTCAGGAAGTTGAAGCGGGAGGGACGATGACTGGAGCGCCGATGGCGGAAAACTCGACTTATATCCGACAAGACACGACATAGAGAACATCTTCGTTCCTATGGGGTGGCAATGCATGCAGCGAAGAAAGCTTTCTTCTCTGCGCGCATTGCGCCTACGAATTCACATCCAGCAGAACTGTTCAGGGTGGTGAGGGGTCTGACCCAGGCACTTTCCCCCCTGAATCCGATTTTAGAGCCTTCGGTAGTTCGTTGTGATGCCTTTAATGATCATTTCACAGATAAAATCTCTTGGATAAGAGCCGACTTAGATGCCATCGTTATAGCAGAGGCTGACAATGGAGTGTCCAATGACTCCACGAGTAGGATTACACTGGATCAGTTTCAGTTGGTGAATACCAAGGACGTGGACAAGCTGCTTGGATGAGTGAGGTGGACGACTTGCCCTCTTGCTCCCTGTCCTTCTTAGCTGGTCGTCTAGGGAGGAGATGCAGTTAGATCACATCTACAACATATTATTAATGCATCTCTCAGGGAGGGGAGTTTTCCATCATGTTTAAAAGAAGCAGTGGTACGGCTGCTTCTAAAAAAGCCCTCCCTGGATCCCCTGGACCTTAATAACTACAGGCCAGTATCAAATCTTCAATTTTTGGGCAAGGTGATCAAGAGGGCGGTTGCCTTCGAACTCCAGGCAGTTTTGGATGACATTGATTTTCTAGACCCATTTCAAACCAGCTGCAGGGCAGGATATGGAGTTGAGACCACTTTGGTCGCCTTAGTGGATGATCTACGCCTGAGTATTGACAGGGGGAGTGTGTCCCTGTTGGTACTCCTGGACCTCTCAGCAGCTTTCGATACCATTGACCATGGTATCCTTCTGGAGTGCCTGGGGGAATTGGGAATCGGGGCACTGTGCTTCAGTGGTTGCGATCCTACCTCTCCGGCAGATTCCAGATGGTGATACTTGGGAATAGTTATCTTCAAAGAAGGAGTTGCTATGTGGTGTACCACAATGTGCCATCCTTTCCCCAATGCTGTTTAACATTTATATGAAACCGCTGGGAGAGATCATCCGGAGGCATGGGGCGGGGTGCTATCAATACGCTGATGACACCCAAATATATTTCTCTATGCCTTCAATAACATCGTCAGCTAAGGATAGTGTGTCTCCTCTGAATTAATGCTTGGAGGCAGTAATGGGCTAGATGAGGAAAAACAAACTGAAGCTGAATCCAGACAAGATGGAGGTGCTCGCTGTCAAAGGCCCCAACCTGGGTTTGGAGGTGTGTCAACCAGTTCTGGATGGGGTTACACTCCCCCTGAAAGACTGTGTTTGCAGCTTGGGGATACTCCTGGATCCATCACTCCAAATGACAGCCCAGATAGACACGACGGTCAGGAGTGCTTACTATCAGCTTCGGCTGATACGCCAGCTGCGCCCCTTCCTAGAGTTGGAAGACCTAAAGATGGTAGTACACACGCTAGTAACTTCAAGGCTTGACTTCTGCAATGCGCTGTACATAGGGCTACCTTTGTGCCTAGTCTGGAAACTTCAACTTGTTCAAAATATGGCAGCCAGGTTGATCACCAGTACATCTAGGGGTGACCACATTACACCAGTTTTAAAATCACTTCATTGGCTGCCAATCAGTTTCCAGGCGAAGTATAAAGTATTGGTTATTACCTTTAAAGCCCTACATGGTTTGGGTCCAGGCTACCTGCGGGATCACCTTCTCCTATATAACCCACCCCACACGCTCAGATCCTCTGGGAAGAACTTACTCCAATCAGCCAGAACTAGGCTGATGAGTTCTCTTCTACTGCTCCCAGACTGTGGAATGGTCTGCCAGAGGAGATTTGACAAATTAGCAGTCTTTATGAATTTAAAAGAGCCATGAAGACTGCTCTCTTCTGGCAGGCCTATTCAGTTGAATTTGAAGGTGTTTTTAATAGGGATGTGTATCATATCATTAAAATGTAAGATAACGATACGATAAGGTTGTTATCGTGTATGTTTAACGATGATGATACAATAGAAAAACCTATGATAACCATTGGAGACGATAATTTTTTGGCGATTTTATCATTTTATCGGACTGCCATATAAATATACCTATAACTTCTGTATTTTAAAAGTTAGAGGCTTGAAACTTGGTCACAGTGCTTATGGGGTATGCCTAGGTATGTGTATGAAATTTGAGATCGATCCCTCCAACTCTCGATTTTATATGAATATTTTAAAGATAGTTTCCGTTCTGACAGGTCTGAATGAATGCATGTGGTGAACTGTCATTCTGATCTGTCAGAACGGAAACTATCTTTAAAATATTCATATAAAATCGAGAGTTGGAGGGATCGATCTCAAATTTCATACACATACCTAGGCATACCGCATAAGCACTATGACCACGTTTCAAGCCTCTAACTTTTAAAATACAGAAGTTATAGGCATTTTTTCTTTAAAAATAGGGCTGCAAAAATATCGTTTTTTCACGATAATTATCATGAAGACGATACGGTTCACCTAAGATATGAATGAAGAGAATAATTATTTTGGTCCAAAATGACGATAATGATAAACGACGATATTTTTTGGCGTGCACACCCCTAGTTTTTAATGATGTATTGGTTTTTATTTGTTTTTAATATCTCATCTATTTTGTGGTCTTTGTGTTTTATATTTATTGTTGTTCCCCACCTCGATCCAGAGGGAGAGGTGGGTTATAAATAAATACATTATTATTATTGTTATTATTATAGTTAAGCTATGGAATTCACTATTACAAGATGTAGTGATGGCCACCACTTTGGTGGCTTTAAAGGGGAATTGGACAAATTCATATAAGTAAGGCTATCAATCAATAGCTACTAGTCTTGATGGCTATATGCTACCTCCAGTATTAGAGGCAGTATGCCATGCTTGTGGGTTTTCCATGGGGCAGCTCTGTGGCCACTGTGGCCCTTTCCGCACCAGCCATTTTTCCCGGAGGTGCCCCTGCCTGCTTGCGGAGAGTCCGCATGATGCACAGAGCATCCCACAAGCAGGCAGGGGCCAGCCTTCCTTTTTCCCAGGAGTTCAGGGAATGCTATTATCCCACTTTGTTCCCTGCTCCCGGGAGTGTAGTGAGATGGGCAGCTGGTGTGGCTGCCCATCCTGGGCACAGCCACAGTTATCCATGAGTACTGATGACCATGGAGCCGCACCGTGCAGCTCCGAAGCCATCGTGGGGGACAGTGAAATCGCCATCCCCAGGATGGCAGGGGGGAGGGGGCACGATTGCACAGCGGTTTTAAAAAAAATACTTACATTTGCACAGAAGTGTTCATGCGCACCTCCGTGGATCTTTTTTTAAAAAAAATGTCTGGCACAAGTTGCAATGGCCTGGTAGAAGCCAGGGCCATTGCATTTTGGTGTGGCCTCATCATGGCAAACCCAGAAGTGGCTACTTCCGGGTTTCCCCGCTTCCCGCCCTCTCCAACTCTATGGTGCGGAAAGGGCCTGTGTGAACAGAATGCTGGACTAGATGAACCTTGCTCTTCTGATCCAGCATGGCTCTTCTTATGTTCTTATGTTAGAATAGTCTGGGGGAATCTGTTGAGCATGCACAGCCCTTGTACGTGCCTAATATTCTCCCTAGCTCGCAAGGGAAGAAGAGGGGGAAGGAAGCACAGAGTGCTGCTGTTGCTGCCACACATTGCAGAGTAGGGAAGCAGGAAGCAGTTCAACACCCTCATCTCTAGTGACAACCTCTGCCTGCATTTACAGAAGCTTAGTGTCCAGTCTGATTTGAGGAAAAGCCTTGGGAACAAATTTTACTAAGTTTCGATATCTGTTCAGCATTATATGCTGTCCAAATCCTAAAACATATTACAAAATTCTTACCATTACTATGAAATTGCAAAAACCATAAAGTATTTCCTGGATGTACATGAAACAGATCCATTGGATAAAATGTGGATTTTGGTAAGTCTTCTTGCAATTTTAGTAAATCATTCAACAATAGTTGAAAGCGGAAAGCCATGTTCTGATTGAAATTTAACTTTGCAGAGATTCACAACTTACACTTGCATCCACTTGTACATACACACATTTCATGCACTGTATGCATACATTGTCTTTTTGCTGCTTCTTATATTACGTGAACCCCTTGCAACCTTACTAGGATTGGGTATGAGTTAGTTTTCTAACTGGGATTAAGTGTCATGTTGGTTTTTAAGTAAATCATAAGATCTCGAGTGATGTGATGCAAATAATTATTTTCCATACATCTTTGAACAACCTTCAGATAGTAATGATTTTCTGGTGATTCTGCCTTTGGGCAGTTCTTTTAATTAACTCTACTGTAGATTGATCTGAATGAATGGAGACTTAATTCAAGTTTAATCTGTGCACTGTCAGAACACACAATGAAATAATATTAATCTTTTGGAGGATGAAACAGGAAGAAACCATTCCTTTCCAACTGTAAAGATGTTCTACAAAATGGAGACCAGCAACTGTGCACAGTACTTTGAGGCTTTTTACTTGGCCTATTTATAGAAAGAAGTAAACGGGCAGGAGAGTGTCCCTTTCGTTAAGGTGAGCAGCCAAAAAAAACCTGCCATTATAAACCTCAAAATTGTATTACTTACAAATGACACCTTTTAAACTAATAACCTGAAAGCTGGTAACCATGGTCTATCTGATGAGGTCTATGACTATGCTAAATTTGAAACCTATCTAATGAAAAGAAAGAAAGAAATACCACAGGTTCAACAATTTGTACTCCATGAGGGCAGGGGACTTCAGCTGGCCTGAGAAAGGAACCAAATATAAAGAGGAGTATTAATCTCCAGTAGGGATGGATTTTAATCTCAATGAGTGTCTATTTTTTGAGGCAAAGCTCATTCCACTCCATTTCACGTAAGCTTGCAATTTTTTTTAAAGTCTGTTCAGAAAATTGTGCTTTTTTTAAAAAATGTACACATTACATGTGCACGTTTTTGGATGCATGAGTCCTTTGACTAAGAACATAAGAACATTAAGAAGAGCCATGCTGGATCAGACCAAGGGTCCATCTAGTCCAGCATTCTGTTCACACAGTGGCCAACCAGCTGTTGACCAGGAACCTACAAGCAGGACACTGGTGCAAAGTCCCACCTAACCCATGTTCCCTGGAAACTAGTGTACATAGTATACTGCCTCCAAGACAGGAGATAATGTGTAGCCATCAGGACTAGTAGCCACCGATAGCCTTCTCCCCCAGGAATTCATCTAACCCCCCCTGAAGCCATCCAAATTGATGGCCATCTTGTGTTTCACATAGTGGTGGGTTGAAAATTCCTTCCACTTTTTTTAAACTATTCTCATTCAATTCGATAGAAAAGAAATTGCTTTTGGAGAAAAAAAATCAAACGTGAATGAGATCCCCTCTAGAAGAGGTTGCTTTTACGCCTGATTCTCCGAATATGTGCATTAACTTACAATTAGGGGTGTGCATCGGATCCGATCCGATCCACGATCCGAATCCGATCCGCCCCAAAATTGGAAAATTCCAATCCGATCCAATCCGACCAACCCTCTGATCCGACCCAATCCAATCCACCGAGGTCCGATCCGGATCGGAAAAAATCGGAGGATCGGACGCCATTTTGAATGCTTTTCCCCATAGCCTAGTATTGTGTTACAAAAACACCTATAACGTTTTCATTTTTAAAGGTAGAAGGATGAAACTTGGAAACTTTGTAGATGTGTTAGGGGTAGTTATCTGTGAGAAATTTCAGAAAGATTGGTGCATGCATTTTGTGGCAATTATTTTTTTAATAAAAAAGTAGGAATGCCTATAGCTTTTTCATTTTTAAAGTTCCACACATGAAACTTTGCCACGTTGTAGGTGGTACATTGGGACTTATGTGTTTGAAATCTCAGAAACATAGGTGCTTGCCTTGTATGACAATTAATTTTAGAAAAATGGGTAGTAGTGGGGTAAATACAGTTACGCCTCCAACTTTTTTATTTTTAAAGATACAAACAGGAAAATTGGGCACATTACAGGTAACACTTTGCTTGATATGTGTGTGAAATTTCAGAAAGCTAGGTCCAGGAATGTGGTGGCAAGGTATTTTTGAAACAATGAGGAAAGAAACACCTATAACTTTTTTATTTTAAAAGTTAGAACTCTGAACGTTACTCAGGGGTAGTTGTCTGTCAGAAATTTCAGAAAGTTAGGTCCAGGCATTTGGTGGCTATGAATTTTTTAGATTAAAAGTTACAAAAGTTTTTCCACAGAGGCTTGGGCTGTCAATTGCACCCCCTTCCCCCGCCTCCCCCTCCCTCTTTTATCTGTCAAAACTCCATGTTGTTGTAACTTTTAATCTAAAAATTTCGTAGCCACCAAATGCCTGGACCTATCATTCTGGAATTTCTGACTAACAACTACCCCTAACCCATCTACAAAGTGAGCAACTTTCAGACTTATAATTTTTAAAATAAAAAAGTTATAGGCGTTTCTTTCCTCATTGTTTCAAAAATACCTTCCCACTACACGCTTGAAGCTATGTTTCTGAAATTTCTCCACATTAGACATACCACTTTGGTTCACATGTGTGCTAAATTTTAGAAGCATTCCTGTTTGTATCTTTAAAAATAAAAAAGTTGGAGGCATAACTGTATTTACCCCACTACTACCCATTTTACTAAAATTAATTGCCACACAAGGCAAGCACCTACGTTTCTGAAATTTCACACACACAGGTTCCAAGGTACCACCTACAAAGTGCCCATGTTTCATCCTTCTATCTTTAAAAATGAAAAAGTTATAGGCATTTTTGTAACACAATACTAGGCTATGGGGAAATGCATTCAAAATGGCGTCCAATCCGCGGATTGGACATCCGATCCGCGGATCGGGATCTGATCCGATCTGATCCACCCAACCTCTGATCCGATTCGACCTCCCAGGTCCGATTCCAATCCGCTATCCGATCCGGGGGTCAGTGCACATCCCTACTTACAATCAAGTTTAAGCCTAATAACTATATATGAGAGGAGTGGAGGCAAATTATGGTCTCCATACAATGCACTTTAAAGTTGTTTACATGCATTTAATCGCATTATCAATGAAGCATATAGCGATGCTCGAACAGGGAAATGTTGATGAAAGCACCACCCTGTTTCCTGGTGGAACTGCTCCCTCAGTTTCCCGCCATTTGTTAGCCCTGCCCACCTGAATCTCTTGCCTTTGGTTACCTGGGTTACCTGCCATTGGTCTCCTGGTTTACCTCTTCCTTTGTGCCTGATCGCCATTTGTAGTAGTCCCCCCCCCCCAACTGCTCAGGAGTAAATGGATATGCAAGCCTATGGCTTTGGACAGGCTCTTACAGGATGTCTTGCCCACCTCTTTCTGATTCCTCCAGCCACGCTTTCCTTTGCAATCAGCTTATGCCATCCTTTAAACAGCATTTGTAGAATAAAGATATTCCAGTCATATCTCAGTAATAACTTGTATTTTTGGTGATCGACAACATACACATAAAACATATGCACACCTCCCGGGTAGGAATTCCCCCCACCTGCTCAGGAGTAAACGGAAATGCAAGCCTATGGATATTTGCAGGAGCAGCAGTACCTGCGACTGGCAGCACTTGGGTCAGGCTCATACAGGATGGGCGGGAGAAATCTCTGCAGGACACTCCCCCCCAATACTTGCTCCAGACACCCCTTATCTCCCCCTGGTTTGCAACCTCCTACTAGACTCATCTGCCACTTCAAGGGCAAATTTTTGTGTAGCCTTTCTGTTACAACGTTTCATCTTGCACTGATGTCCTCTTTCCATACCAAAAGTTTCCCTCATTATACACACGGATATGGCTATCAAGATGTCTCCCACCTGTCGTCCTGCTCGCCGAAGCACTGAACAGGCACAGCGAATCAGAGGTGGGTGAATGGCCATGAATGGCGAGGAGGGATTGGGTTAGGGATGCCCCCCACTCTCATCCCCTGAAGGCTATTTCTCATCCTTTTTCTCCATTCTCTTTCCCCCCAGTGTGGCTGATTTGCTGCCGCCTAGCCGTCCTTAGCAGGCAGCAGCAGCAGTCGGAGAGGATCCTGCACAGTGTCATGCGTTCCATGCACTTCCTTCAAAGACGCTTCAGGAGACTACAGCGGATAGTCTGGGGTGGCCGCAGTCATGTACCCCACTGCCAACCGGCAGTACCAGTGGAATGAGCAGCCGGGGACCACCCCCAATGTGTGACTGTCTGTGGACTGACATTCCTTCCCGTCGCCCTTTCTTGCCCCCCCATGTCATGCCTTTCTGATTGAACCACCCACGCTTTGCTTTGCAATGGGCTTCTTGTGCCCACCTGTAACCATTTGTAGAATAAAGATATTTCAGTGGTATCTCAGTACTAAATGGTCATTTTGCTCCGATACTCCAGACAGACAGACACACACACACACACACATACACACACAACTTCCCACTAAAGCAATGATAGAAGGGAGGGGGCAGTAGTTAACAGGAGTAGATATGAAGCCTGATCTCAGATTCTCCACAACGCTTCCCGGGGAACAAGCCCCGGGAACCTGCTAAATTAGCCTTCCTCCTGAGTAGAAGAAGAAGGGAGTGGGGGGAGGGTTTGCCTTAGCGGATCTCAAATTATGCGCACATCCTTATTCCAATCCTCTTGCTTCCTGTAGAACCAGCTCCATATGAGTAGCAGCGCGTCTCGATGAAAGAAAGATTCCAGAGGGGTGTTAAAAGAAACTTTACTTTAAATACCAGTATGGTCAGCCATTACTAAACAGTCCAACATGACTTAAGGGAAGAAGAAGAAGGAAGTGGGAGGGAGGAGACAGGAAATGACAAAGCATAACTGTGGGAGGTGTTCCCGCTGAAGGGGCAGTTCTTCATGCATGACATCACCACCACAGTCCACCCACTATCATTGTTAATGTGAATGCTCAGAAGTTGATTATACTAAGATAAGGCTCTGTAACTTTGGAGAAAATTTAAAGTTGCTCTTTAAAGTGAATTCAAAAAGCACATTAACGAGAATAAAAATCAGCTGCACACCTGATTTGTGCTCTGTTCTTATAGAGGTAAAACCATTAATGCGCAGTGCATAAATCGGTCGTCTAGAGGAACCCTAAGGCAGAAAATCAGAAGTCTTTTGAGAGGTGGAAGAAAAAACATTTTGGAAATTGGAAGACAGATTTCAGCACAGCACTAGTTTCAGCAAGAGGATCAGAATCTAGTCTCCTGGTTTCTTTGTAACATAATCTTGCTACACCTCAGAATTGCTATCAGGTTTAGCCAAAAGCAAAATTTGAATTTAGAAGTTCCTCCTCCATGAGTATCATGTAGCCATACATCTGGATCATACACATATCTGCTTAGAAATAGGGTGTCCATATGAAAAGGAGGACAGGGCTTCTGTGAACTGTTGTGATGAAGAGGGGATTTCACCAGGTGCTGCATGCATACAAATCACACCTACTGAAATTCCCTTGTCTATAGAACTATTAAAGAAATTAAGTACCACCATGTCCAATGGGATTTAGTCCCAAATAAGTAGCATAGGACTTACAGTGCAGTCCTATAGATGTCTACTTAGAGACAACTTCCACTGAATTCAAATGGGAAGTGGGCATGAGAGATTGCAGACTTAGTAATACTATACACACTTACCTGGGAGTAAACTTCATTGAACTCACTGAAGCTACATGAAAGACCAACTTCTCCCATTCAAGTCTGCCCAGGTTTTAAGATCTTTGGGGGAGGTCCTTCTCTCAGTACCAGCTCCACCAGAGGCACATTTTGCAGTGACATGAAAAAGAGCCTTCTTGGTAGCTGCTCCCAGGCTTTGCAACTCCCTGCTAAGGTGGCTCCCTCTGTGATGTCCTTCTATGGGCAGGCAGATATATTGTCGCTCAAACAAGCCTTTGGAATGTAAACTGGTCTATTGGGTTGAGTACATTCTCATTCTTTTGTTGTGTTTTTAATTGTGTTTCTGGTTTTATTATTGTTAGCCATCTTGAGTGCCATTTCCTTTGGTAAAAAGGAAGGATATATATCAAAGAAATAAACAAAGTCAATGGGACTTATAATTAGACATGCAGAGGATTGCACTGTAATTCTCCCTGAACTAGCAAAAACAAATAGATTATTTTTATGTACAGGTGCAGGCACTATACTAGAGTGACCATATACAAAAGAAGGCAGGGCCCCTGCAACTTTAACTGTTGTGATGAAGAGGGAATTTCACCAGGGACTAATTGCATACAAATGACACTGGCTGAAATTCCCTTTTCTCTACAACTGTTAAAGTTACAGGAGCCCTGGCCTGGATTTTATCTGGTCACCCTAATATAGTATATGTACTATACTATGTACTATAGCATATGTCTTGTATATGCATTATGCACAACATGTACACACTTCTTATATGTACATATTGTCCTGTGCATTGGACAAACAAAGTCACAAATACACATGGGAAATGGATTCATAATTTTTTAGAATTGGAAAAGAAGAACACATGCTAAAATGAACGTGTCTAAAATGAACAATTAACACTTTAAGATGGCTTTTGTCTCCCAATGGTAAATGATGTTTATTTCAAAACCAAGGCTTGCATCGAGATGCAGTCATGCTTAGAGTAGATCCATAGACTCAGACTTAAGCTAGTCATGACTAACCTCTCCCATTGATTTCAATTGGCCTGCTGTAAGCATGACTAAGTCCAGATTGAACTGTAAAACCACTATCCTATACATATCTACTCAGAAGTAAGTGGCATTGAGTTCAATGGAACTTACTCCAGGAAAAGTGGCTATAAGATTATACTCTTTTACTATTTCATTTTTAAAAAGACAATAATTTACCACCAACTGACTCTCTCTCTCTCTTCTGAATATATGGGCTTTTTTTTTACACTTCGGCATGATCAGGACAGGAATAGCCATGATGTTAAGAGCTAATCTAGATGATATGTTGCCTACATGATTGTATTTAACTTGTGTGTCCTCATTTCTTTTAAATAGCAGCTGCAGGTGCTGACAATCAGAAATGGGAGCACAAATCATGGTGTGGTGTTGCTGGAGAACCAATTGCTCTCCGTGAAAAAATAATCAACCATTCCGAAAGCTGCTATTTGTCTCTGGAGACAAGCTGCCATGTGAAATGCTAAATGTAATCAGCCACCATATACCATCTAGCATGGCCAAATTATTCTAAAGAATAGTGAGGACCCTGGATATACAGTATGGCCCTTTCCATTGGCTTAGCTGGGACCAGCTGCCATTGGGTCTCTCCTTTCTCAGAGTGGCCATTCCACCTAACCGTGAAACATTTATGAATCAATGAAGAATTGGAGCCTGAGTTGGCACGTTTTCCCTGTTCACTCCTCATTCTACCCTACTCCCTTTGTATCTATTAGTGTGAACAGGAGCTCTGGTGGGCAGGGTTTTGGGGGAGGGACTCAGTGCAATGCCTGGAACTCTTTAGGTACTTTATAAATAAGTACTGGAACAGTATCATCATCATAATCATCAACTGTAGACCATCCTGTAAGTGTTCATTTCCATGACAGGCTTCTTTAACATTCCCTGGTATTCAAAACTTAGTAGCCCTTTCATGAATTAAAAGAGGAGTAGGAATGTTTCAAGTTGTGTGGTATCCTGGAAACACTTGTAGCCAATCCACCAAGTGGAGCAGAATGTCCAGAAACAGAGGAGACACCAGAGTTCCAATTCTACAATGGTTAATACCCTGAAGTAAATGGGATAGAAGGCTCAGAACTTTGTACGTGTAGTTTGAGAATAGAGGAGCAGATTGGCATAAGTGTCATTGTGGCCAAAACTACAGAGAAATCTGCTCTTATATAGAGTGACCATATGAAAAGCAGGACAGGGTTCCTGTATCTTGAACAGTTGCATAGAAAAGGGAATTTCAGCAGGGGTCATTTGTATGCATGCAGAGCCTGTTGAAATTCCCTCTTCATCACAACAGTTAAAGTTGCAGGAGCCCTGCTTTCTTTTGTATCTGGTCAACAGGGCAGGGTTCCTGGATCTTTAACTGTTGTGATGAAGAGGGAATTTCACCAGGTGCTACATGCATACAAATGACACCTGCTGAAATTCCCTTTTCTATGGAACTGTTAAAGATACAGGAGCCCTGTCCTCCTTTCCATCTGGTCACCCTATCTTACAGAACAGGACATACTACAGGAGCCAGCCTAACAACTGAGATGAGCAAAATTCGGAACTTTTATGAAAAGGAAATTTGGTAATATAGTCTTCCAACATCAAAGAGATTATAAAATGTGAGTGTAAACAAGCAAGATATTGATCTGCTAGTTCACACTAGACAATAGACAGGTTGACCTTCAGTGATTTTCTGCCCAAGCAAAAAACTAAATAAAACACCACAGAAGAAGAAAAGCATATGATTAACATGATAATTTGAAGTACGACAGGTTAACAGCACCCAAAGTCACACAGACGCCACTTCCATTTTTCAAAGTGCGATCAATAATCAGAACTATTACTCTATCACTTCTGAAGGCACAAAGCCAGTTTAATTAGTATGGATGAACATGCCTTTGTATAGTAAAAAAAAAAGCTTATTTGTTGAGAGATAAAGAATAGAGGCATTATCCCTTCCGCTAAAAATAAATAATAGCTATCTATAGGCAGTGCTAGTGTGCATGCAGCTTCCAAGTTGCTTCTTTATTATTTGCACTGTTTTATTCTGCATGTAGCAAATGGGCACACCACATCAATGTAATATATTGTGTGCATATAGCACTGTGAAGGCATGCACTCAGGACATGGTTTCATAGTGGTAGTTGTAATGGGTGATGAGGCATACTAAAGCTATGTTCCTACAAACTTAAGGATTGTGGGTATAATCACCCATGGAATGGAGCAGTTACCACTTTTATATTTTTATGCAATTGCTCAGAATCCTGGGCCTGAAGAAACTTTGCCCACATTATGCCACATCTTTAACAGTCCATCATCCTCCCAATCACCCTGTGAAGTTAGTTTCATTTACAAAATAGGCCCTTAGATTGAGAGTTACTGAAGCCCTAAGCAACACAGTAAGTGAATGAGACCTTAAGCACATTATAGCAATGTAAAAAAATGGCAGTATCATGGACATAAAGAACCATATTTAATTGTGTGATTAATCTTTCTGTTTACAGCCCTCTGTGTGTGTGTGTGTGTGTGTCTAATGATAATACTGCTGTAAAACATTTCAACATGATTTCCCAGTGTACCTGTGGATATACAGTGATATATTTATCAAGCCTCTACCAGACGAACAAATCTTCTATATCTTTCTATAGAGTCTAAGCTGTTTATCAGCTTCTGAGAGTGAATCTAAGCTTGGAGAAGGAACATCCTGCCATTTTCTCTTCAGGAATTAAGCTCCTAAAGTTAGCCTGAGGCAAGTGAGCATTAGGCCCAGCAACTGCCAATGGAGCCTGCTTGGGGGTATTGTGATGAATAAGCGGACGTATGCCACAGAGTAGTCATATGTTCCTCACAAATGTGCTGGGTAGTCTTGGTTTGACGAGTACTTATTTGTTTCCCTGTGGGAGTGACAAATCTGTGGATTAAAGATATCTGTGTTACTTGAGAACAAAATTAGTCCATCCTCTCCTGAGGGGGAGTTGCTGAGCTCACATCATCCAGCATGGTGACTCTGATGAGGGTATTCTCTAGAGATGGGAAGGATTTGAGGGGTGACTGACTACTTGCACTGAAAGGCCATTTTCCATCCATAGTCACAGACAAAGGGAACTCTCCTGTACTCAAAACCTGTGCGTGATTGAGTCTCAAGGACTGCTGAAGTCTGCTGACCATGTGTACAGGTGCCTCTGCCAACTTGATTGACATCTGAAACTCCTCTGAGGCTACAACATGCCAAGCCAGGACAAGGTTCTCAATTCATAATTTGGAATTTAGATTCTTCATTCAAGGCCTCAATATCTGTTGAATACATTTGGAATTGCAAGCATAATTTAGAGTTCAAATAATTATGCACCAGTAATCCTGGCTGGACTCTCATTATACAGCAAAACTTAATGAGCCTTTATTTTTTTCTTTTCCTTTGGCATAATCCCTTGATTTGAAATGTTTGAGTGCACACACTTCTAAAACATTGTTCATGGGAGCACACATTTTTGAAAAGTATCAAGACAAGTCAATGCTTATTAGAAAGGGACTTAGTATGAGTGGAAGTAAAGATAACCCCAATCATTAGCAAATATAGCTTTAAGAAATAGATTAAAGAGTAAAAATGAGATGAGAGAATGTTGGACACGTGGAAAGAAAAACAGTGGTTAACGGTGCATATTCTGGCTAAGAATTTTAGGTTTGTTTAGACCATGAGCATTTATCATAGACATCTTCATTGATTTTGGATCCTATATAGCTTGCCCGTGTCTTAAGATCTTCTGAAATGGCCCTTCTCCAAGTGCCTTCTTCAGCAGAGGCGCATGATGTAAACATGTCACCACAAAGGAGAGGGCCTTTTCTCCAGTGAGTCTCTGACTCTGGAATGCTCTCTCCAAAGAGGCTTGATACTACATTCCATTCAGTTCCCAGTCTGAACCCAATCAACATCTCCTACTCCTCCCAGGCAAGCACAGGGCAAGGACTGTGATTCCATAAGGAGCACGTAGTCCTGGTTTCAGGGGTGCAGAAACTCTTTCAGCCTGTGAGCTGAATTCATTTTCAGAGAAGAGCCCTTTCCACACCAGGCAAAACACCTGGGATTAGTTAGGTCAGGGCTCATGTAACTTTAACAGTTGTAGAGAAAAGGGAATTTCAACCAGTGTCATTTGTATGCAATTAGTTCCTGGTGAAATTCTCTCTTCATCACAACAGTTAAAGTTGCAGGGGGCCTGCCTTCTTTTGTATATGGTCACTGTAGTATAGTGCCCAGCCTACCTGGGATGGACCCTGGCTGCTCCCCATGTGTCTGAATGACACACAGGGAGTCCCAGGGGTGGGGTCGCACAGGATTTTTCCTGGTTCCCAGGAACCAGAAAAATCCTGATTCTTCCATGGTCCTTGGAAGTTCCTGGGACCGCGGAAGAATGTGCCCAGCTGCCCCGCTGCTGCTGCGCTTACATGCGAGTAAGCGCGGCAGCAAAATGGTCCTGGAGCTGCACTGTGTGGCTCCAGTCTCATCAGGGGAGGGGGGAAAGGACACCCGCCACCCCCAGGATGGCAGGGGGAAGGCCCCCCCAAATTCGCACATTGTTTTTTTACTTACCTTGGCGTTGGAGCGCAACTGCATTCTTCTCTAGTAACAAAAAATGGTGGGCGCGATGGCCCAGGAGCAGCCCAGGTCATTGCGCTGGGTGATGTAAATTGATCACGACGAACCCAGAAGTTGCTACTTCCGAATTTGCCACCCCTCCAGCCCTCTACACCCTGTGGTGTAGAAAGGGCCAAGCTCTCCAGTAATGGGTGAGGACAAAGATGAAAGGGTTAGGGCCAGTTTTTAAAAAGCCATTCAGCATATTGTAGCTTAAAGCTCTTACTGCCAGTAACTAAGCCATAGGAAAGGCATTTTGATGTTATAGAATGGAGAGGGGAACTGCAGAAAAGGCAGGAAGCCACCAAACTATCAATGGTTGGGGGAAAAGAGGTGGGACCAGGGATGGTTGGATTGGGGACTTCAGTTGGACCAGATTTTGTGCCTAGGCCTGAGGTTCTACACCTTTGCCCCTATTGTGTCCTTTATATGTATCCTGTGCTTAGTTTATTTGTATCCACTTTTGTGAACTACTCAAGAATTATAGGGTTCCATAGGTGTCAGACTGGCCACCCCTGTTCTATACTGCTAGGAGCAGAGAACATCAGCTAGCAAATACTACCTTTCCAGAGATGTTAACATGAAAAATAATATATTTGGTGGGATACATCCAGGTGATTCCATTTCAAGTATACTCTTGACAGAGGCACAGAATGATCACATTTAGAGCAGTATCCCCTTTGCAATGCCACTTCTGTTTCAAAGACCTCATTGTACCAAGTATTAAAGACAAACTATAGGGTAATGATTATACGTCTGACTCAGCTGGCAATGTGGGATGTTGCTGCAATATTAATCATCATAATTACGTTACTTAATTTTTAAGAAAATGGTAATCGGACATCCCAATTCTGAAGGCATTAAATGTAAACACATTCCATTAAAATCAAGGTGACTTGATTCCACAAAAGTATTTATAACAGATGAGCAAGGATGTTATTTTCAGCCCAGGTACTCAAAGGCTTTTCGGTGGAAATCATAGAATAATTGGAGGTTTGGAAAGGACACAAAGATAATTCAACTCTCCACCCCAAGGCAGTGCCCTGCAATCATCAACTTTGCATAGAAGGGATCAGAAATCCAATGCAACAACTCTGCATAGCTGTCAAAACTTGGTTATCTGACTTCCCTTCAAATTAACTCAGAAAATGTTTATTTTCTTCTAAAAACAATTTGATTCCCAACAATTTTTCTGGGCAAGTCCAAGGGCTCCAAGACACCATCTCATATACTGCTGCATCCATTGCTACCAAAGTAAGAGCCTTTTTCTACCTGCACCTCTACAAAGCAACTCCATTAGATTGTATGGGGATGGAATCCAAGGATGGAAGGTGCCTACTTCCTTTAGAGGCCCCACAGTTCCCCTCCCTCAGATTTTACCCCACAGGGGGGCATGGGTTTTTTTGTTTATTTGTTTGTTTGTGTTTAAATCTGTCTCCATATGCTCTAATGGAACAGGGGCCAAATCTACACCAAGCAGGATATAACACCATGAAAGCAGTTTGAAAATGGTATATGGAATGTGTCATGGGTCCCAACAGTTGTCAGTGGTTCAATACCATTATGAAACAGTAGTGTAAATCCTGCCAGTTCTCTCTCAATGTTTTGAACATTCAACAGTAAAAATAATAATAATCACATAAAGTATATTCATTATTCAGAAGAAACAATCTTGAGTATTTCTGCTGGATTGTCAAAACCAGCATCTTTCCTTCCCATTATTCATACTGGACAATCTAGGGCAATATCTACATTACTGCTTTAAAATGGTTTATAACAGTAGTGACAACTGTTTGGGCCCTGGACACACTCCATATTCAGTTTTCAAACCGTTTTCAAAGTGTCATATCCTGCTTGGTGTAGGTCTGGCCTAGAGCGTCTTTTTTACTCCTTAATATATTCTTATCCACTTAACGCATTTACAGCATGTAACAACTACTGCTACTTCTTTTCTGGTACCTAATATTGACTGTAAATCTAAAGGTTTGTTTTAGAGTGTAAAATGGATGGATATTAAGCACTATAATTTAGTAACATTAAACTTTGGATAGGCAAATACTGCACGTAGTTAGACATTGTAGCTAGACATGTCAAGAGCTGGTGTGGTGTAGCGGTTAGAGTGTTGGACAGGGACTCAGGAGATCTAGGTTCTAGTTCCCACTTGACCATGAAGCTCACAGGGTGACTTTGGGCCAGTCACTGACTCAACCTAACCTGCCTCACAGGGTTATTGTTGTGAGGTTAAAATGGAGGGGATAGAGAGGGTCATGTATGCTGCCTTGGGCTCCTTGGAGGAAAGGTGGAATATAAATATAATATATAAATAAGTCAGTTGTAGTGGAACTAGGCATTTTGAGAGAGACAGTGAGAGTGGAACTTGGTGTTATGAGGAAGACATGGGATACCCAAACCTATGTCTTCCTAATATTAATGTGAGGAGGAGGAGGAGGAGGAGGAGGAGGAGGAGGAGGAGGAGGGCATTTGTTGCGGGCGTGGGAGGGAGGACTTATTTATCTAGCGGAACATAATGCCACTAGTTGCCCTTTCAGTTTCATTCCCCAGCTCTGCCACCAAATGACATCAACCAAACAATATGGCTACATACATGATTGCAAGGCTTTTCATAAAAACCATGATATGTTACGTCCAGGATTGCTTTGAAAGTCACAACCGCAATGGATAATATATGGATAAAATTAATAGGTTTCCAACAATCACTACTTTGAAATTTAATCAAATGAATGATTCAGTGATTAGTGTCAAAGGGCAAATATATATTAAATAATTGACGAAAGCCCTGCAAAAGTGAGAGACTAATTAAAAGTGGATAAACTAAAACTATTGGTTCGGTTAAAGAGCTGCTTAACTTCATAAGTCAGAATAAATTCAAGGTGACTACCAACAAATTGCTTTCTCTTGTGGTCCAGAGAGCTTTAATCATTATTTAAAGTTATTTTTGCCAGGATGAAATTCAGTTGAATGATTGTCCTATAAAATTAGGGTGACCAGATAAAATCCAGGTCAGGGCTCCTGTAACTTTAACAGTTGTAGAGAAAAGGGAATTTCAGCCAGTGTCATTTGTATGCAATTAGTTCCTGGTGAAATTCCCTCTTCATCACAACAGTTAATGGTGCAGGCACTATACTAGAGTGGCCATATACAAAAGAAGGCAGGGCCTCTGCAACTTTAACTGTTGTGATGAAGAGGGAATTTCACCAGGAACTAATTGCATACAAATGACACTGGCTGAAATTCCCTTTTCTCTACAACTGTTAAAGTTACAGGAGCCCTGACCTGGATTTTACCTGGTCACCCTATATAAAATGTAAGATCTCTTGCCACTATATATTCAAAAACTCATATCTGTCTATCTTACAATTTTTTCTATAGTCTATTCTATAATACCCTGGCTTGATTTTTTTTGCTCACTGTCTCAGTTTGTTTGGGCCTTTGAGACATTGCTTTGCTTTGCAAGTCGTGGCTATTCAGGGTTTAAAAATGTGGATAGCTGTGAATGAGTGGGAACTAGCGAACATGCTACTTCCTGGCAGCCTACCTACTCTATTCTTGGGTTGTTTATTGTGATATCTGAACCCAGAACTCTGGGTTATTAGAGGAGAGGCAACCCAGAGCTTGAATCCACCATGGATTCAAACTGTGGATTGTACACCAACAATTCAGAGTTCCAGGTTTGGAATGTCCCTGGGTTGTTTATTGCTGCAGAAGTGGGTAGATAACCAAGTGGGTGGATAACCAAGATCCAGCATGCTTGCTCACTTCCACTTCATTCACAGTTAACCAAATTTGTGTTGTGTTGTGTGGACTGGGTTTTTGGTTTGGATTCAATCCCTGTGCATGTGGATCCTCTCCTCCCTGCTGCAGTCCCCTGAGTGTCCTGCAACTCTGCTACTGCTGGAACAACACCATTGGATTCAACCCGTGTGTATGTGTGTGTGTATTCCAATCATTTAGTGAAAGGAACAGTAGAATTGACTTACTGCTTAACAAAAATCCTACTTGAATGCCTTATAATTTTGAGTCTTACATAACTGACTGGCATTCAAATAGGAAAACTATTGATCAGCAACTCTGGAAAAGGAAAACAGGTAAAAGAAAGCAAATGAAAAAGCCAAACAAGATAGTTCATTGCATGGAGCACACTTGGCTTTGCTCTCTCTCTCTCTCTCTCTCTCTCTCTCTCTCTCTCTCTGAGAAAAAGCACCAATTTATTCTAAAAGCTAAATCATTATGACATCACTGTTTAACAAGCAAGTAGTCCTTGACATATCTCATAGAAGATTGAAAAGAAGTGCTTCTGCCTTGCCTTCAGGTTCTCACACACATTACTGATGGAATATAATTATTCTTGAGGAAAAAGTATGTTAATACCAATACAGTAGGAATAAAATAGGCAGATGTGATGGATAGACTCCAAGTTGATGTATATGAGAGTGTAAGAGCTGGCAAATGCAGACAGGAGAGAGTGTTCATCCAAAATTCAGTATGTTGCATTTTTTGCCATTAGATGAGGGCATTGTATTCCACTTACATTCTTGTGGTTTTGTGCCAGTTTTGTATTTTTAAACCACAAACAACAATCACCGCTGAAATAATCTGCTGTGTTTTGTGGTACACATTAACTAAATACAGTATAATTTGCCTTCATTTCAGTTAGGGTGGGTAGCTCATCAAAGCACATCAAAATTCACTTCTTGGGAGTGTATGCTTCATTTTCATAGAACCATTCCCTTTCATGTCCTTTCAGAAATAGTGTGGTCTGTCATCGTCCAAAATAATAAAAAGAACCAGCTTAGTCGTTAAGCCTTAATTTAGCTTTTAAAGGAGAAACAATTTTTACAGAAAGAAGACAGCGAAAAGATTTCCATAACAATATGATTCAAGTTCTGGCAACTTTGTCACAGCTTCCTTACATGGGAAAAAAGTACTCACATGAAAGGAAGTTTCCTCCAACTGACCTAAGAATACTGCTTGTTAAAAAGCCTGTTAGAAATCAGTTGGAAAAGGGGTCAAAGATGACTGTGCTCAAACTTCTGCAAAGATGAAATATTATAATATGGAGCAAAAAAGATAACTTTTCCTACACTATATTGGGCAGACTTTAAGGTTTCTGAAAGTCAAACTTTTTGATGCCCCAAAAGTCAGACATGTTTTGCAGTTTTCTTGCTTTCTACCTTTTGGATCTTTGCGTTCAGTACAGAATGGCTGGTTTTGGACAACACTTTAGGCAATGGTGGGTTGAGTAGCCAACTCACAGTTGGTTATTTTGTGGGTACTCCCCACACAACATATTCCTACACAACTGTGGGTGGTTGGGGATGGAGTTGAGTGGACTAATAGTCAACCCGGCATTTGATTTACACAGCCCCCGTCCCTCACCCCTCCCTCCCTCCCTCCTCCTTTGGTCCTCCCGGTGCTATCCCAGCAGCCTCTGCAAGTTGCACCAGTTGTAGCAGAGTGGCAGCCGCCACTTTGGTCGCTCTTGCCGCCTGCCTCTATGGGTTTGTGTTTTAAAGCCCTACATGGTTTGGGTCCAGGTTACCTGCGGGATCGCCTTCTCCCATACAATCTGCCCTGCACGCTCAGTTCCTCTGGGAAGAACTTACCACAGTCGGCCAAGACTAGGCTGACAACCATTACCCAGAGGACCTTCTCTTCTGCCGCTCCCAGACTGTGGAATGAACTGCCGGAGGAGACTCATCAACTTAACAGTCTTTTAGAATTTAAGAAAGCTATAAAGACTGTTCTCTTCCAGCAGGCATATCCAGTGGAATTTTAGAATGTTTTTAGAATGTTTTTAGGATGTTTTTAGGATGTTTTAATGCAGTTTTAATAGTGTGTGTCATGTTTTAATCAGTTTTATGTATTTTATCATATTGTTGTTCCTCGCCTCGATCCAAACGGAGAGGTGGGTAAGAAATAAATAATAATTATTATTATTATTATTATTAACCCACTCACCACACACCATTAACACACTCACCCCTCCACACAACACTTTAAACAACTGTCTTCAAGCTAAACAACTTGCAAGCCAGTTGTTTCTCTCAGTTGCTTATTTGGGTGGAATAGCATACCGTCAGTAGTTTGTGAGCGGCGTGTTACCCTCCACACAACACAATAAGCAACACAACTGATGTGTGTCCCCCCCCCCCCCCGGTTGCTTAATGTGTTGTCCGAAACCAGCCAGTGTGGGGGCAGGGTGAGGGAAATCTAAAAAAAAAATGGTTGTTTGGGTCATACAAAATAGGCTATCCACTTTGTGTACCTTACTTTTACAATGACCGGGTTCGCATGATACGACAACCCACCATTTGTGATCAGCCATGGTGGGTTGTCACATTGTGTGATTCTGGCATGGTTTCCACAGGATGGTTCTCTTTCTTTCTTTCTTTCTTTCTTTCTTTCTTTCTTTCTTTCTTTCTTCCTTCCTTCCTTCCTTCCTTCCTTCCTTTCTTTCTTTTTATTTATGAACAAGCCACCAGGAGAACCCAGGACTCATTGTAGGGTTGTTCATACCCATGCTGGCTTCTTGCATTATCCAAACCTGGCAGGGCAACTTCATTGTGGGTTGTCAGGAATGGCTAGAGAGCCACCTAGCAAGAGTGGTGAAAACTAGGGGTGTGCATCGGATCGGATCCGATCCACGATCCGAATCCGATCCGACCCAAAATCGGGAAAATCCGATCCGATCCGATCCGATCCGACCAACCTCCGATCCGATCCGATCCGATCCGATGAGGTCCGATCCGGATCGGACGCCATTTTGAATGCTTTTTCCCATAGCCAAGTATTGTTTTACAAAAACGCCTATAACTTTTTCATTTTTAAAGATAGAAGGATGAAACTTGGGGACATTGTAGACTGGTTAGGGATAGTTATCTGTGAGAAATTTCAGAAAGATTGGTGCATGCGTTTTGTGGCAATTAATTTTTTAATAAATACCCAGGAATGCTTATAACTTTGTCATTTTTAAAGTTACAAACATGAAACTTTGCCACATTGTAGGAGGTACCTTGGGACCTATGTGTGTGAAATTTCAGAAACATAGGTGCTTGCCTTGTGTGGCAATTAATTTTAGAAAAATGGGTAGTAGTGGGGTAAATACAGTTACGCCTCCCATTTTTTTATTTTTTAAGATACAAACAGGAAACTTGGGCACATTACAGATACCACTTGCCTTGATATGTGAGTGAAATTTCAGAAACATTGGAGCTTGCCTTGTGTGGCAATTAAGTTTTGAAACAATGAGGAAAGAAACACCTATAACTTTGTCATTTTTAAAGTTACACACATGAAACTTTGCCACATTGTAGGTGGTACCTTGGGACCTATGTGTGTAAAATTTCAGAAACATAGGTGCTTGCCTTGTGTGGCAATTAATTTTAGAAAAATGGGTAGTAGTGGGGTAAATACAGTTACGCCTCCCATTTTTTTAGTTTTGAAGATACAAACAGGAAACTTGGGCACATTACAGGGAACACTTCACTTGATATGTGTGTAAAATTTCAGAAACATTGGTGCTTGCCTGGTGTGGCAATTAATTTTTGAAACAATGAGGGATTCATTGGACAGCACTTGCCCATAAGGATTCATTGGACAGTACTTTCCCATAGGGAATCATTGCATTGCACTTTCCCATAGGGAATCATTGCATTGCACTTTCCCACTGAGAAATACAGTTATGCCTCCCACATTTTTATTTTTGAAGATACAAACAGGAAACTTGGGCACATTGTAGACTGGTTAGGGATAGTTATCTGTGAGAAATTTCAGAAAGATTGGTGCATGCGTTTTGTGGCAATTAATTTTTTAATAAATACCCAGGAATGCCTATAACTTTGTCATTTTTAAAGTTACACACATGAAACTTTGCCACATTGTAGGAGGTACCTTGGGACCTATGTGTGCTAAATTTCAAAAACGTAGGTGCTTGCCTTGTATGGCAATTAATTTTAGAAAAATGGGTAGTAGTGGGGTAAATACAGTTACGCCTCCCATTTTTTTATTTTTTAAGATACAAACAGGAAACATGGGCACATTACAGGGAACACTTCACTTGATAGGTGTGTAAAATTTCCGAAAGCTGGGTCCAGGCATGTGGTGGCAATTAATTTTTGAAACAATGAGGAAAGAAACGCCTATAACTTTTTTATTTTAAAAGTTAGAAGTCTGAACATTGCTCACTTTGTAGATGGGTTAGGGGTAGATATGTGTCAGAAATTTCAGAATGATAGGTCCAGGCATTTGATGGCTATGGAATTTTTAGATTAAATGTTTCAAAAAATGTTCCACAGAGGCCAGGTCTTCCTTTCCTCCCCCTCCCGCTTCCCGCGAAGAAAAGGAAACACTGTCTCGTCTCGATCCCTTTGATCCTTGCTAGTATCCATTACAGGGCTCGTGTCTGCTTTCCTACTTTCACTTTTTTACTCAAGCAGACACGAGCCCTGTAATGGATACTAGCAAGGATCAAAGGGATCGAGACGAGACAGTGTTTCCTTTTCTTCGCGGGAAGCGGGAGGGGAAGACCTGGCCTCTGTAGAAATTTTTTTGAAACATGTAATTTAAAAATTCCATAGCCATCAAATGCCTGGACCTATCATTCTGAAATTTCTGACACATATCTACCCCTAACCCATCTACAAAGTGAGCAATGTTCAGACTTCTAACTTTTAAAATAAAAAAGTTATAGGCGTTTCTTTCCTCATTGTTTCAAAAATTAATTGCCACCACATGCCTGGACCCAGCTGTCTGAAATTTTACACACCTATCAAGTGAAGTGTTCCCTGTAATGTGCCCATGTTTCCTGTTTGTATCTTAAAAAATAAAAAAATGGGAGGCGTAACTGTATTTACCCCACTACTACCCATTTTTCTAAAATTAATTGCCATACAAGGCAAGCACCTACGTTTTTGAAATTTCACACACATAGGTCCCAAGGTACCACCTACAATGTGGCAAAGTTTCATGTGTGTAACTTTACAAATGACAAAGTTATAGGCATTCCTGGGTATTTATTAAAAAATTAATTGCCACACAAGGCAAGCACCTACGTTTCCGAAATTTCATACACATGGGTCCCAAGGTACCACCTACAATGTGGCAAAGTTTCATGTGTGTAACTTTAAAAATGACAAAGTTATAGGTGTTTCTTTCCTCATTGTTTCAAAAATTAATTGCCACACAAGGAAAGCTCCAATGTTTCTGAAATTTCACTCACATATCAAGGCAAGTGGTACCTGTAATGTGCCCAAGTTTCCTGTTTGTATCTTAAAAAATAAAAAAATGGGAGGCGTAACTGTATTTACCCCACTACTACCTATTTTTCTAAAATTAATTGCCACACAAGGCAAGCACCTATGTTTCTGAAATTTCACACACATAGGTCCCAAGGTACCTCCTACAATGTGGCAAAGTTTCATGTTTGTAACTTTAAAAATGACAAAGTTATAAGCATTCCTGGGTATTTATTAAAAAATTAATTGCCACAAAACGCATGCACCAATCTTTCTGAAATTTCTCACAGATAACTATCCCTAACCAGTCTACAATGTCCCCAAGTTTCATCCTTCTATCTTTAAAAATGAAAAAGTTATAGGCGTTTTTGTAAAACAATACTTGGCTATGGGAAAAAGCATTCAAAATGGCGTCCGATCCGGATCGGACATCTGGTCCGATCCGATCCGACCAGCCTCCGATCCGATCCGATCCGATCCGACCCCCCAGGTCCGATTCCGATCCGCTATCCGATCCGATCCGGGGGGTCAGTGCACATCCCTAGTGAAAACCCCTGCCGCTCCTCGTGAACTCACTAGTGCCATTGCCATCATTCCTCATCCCTTCTCAGTGCCTTCCATGCCATTAATAGAGAAGAAAGGACACTGGAGAGTGTCCTGTATGCATTCACAATTTTTTAAAAAGATCTTTGGTCCCGCACAAGTTTACAGGAGTGGATGTCCACTGTTCAGAAATTTGCATAAATTTCCCCTCTGTTTTACTGTTCTGCCATGAGATTTGTGCAATTTTCCCCCTTTGTTTTACTGCTCTGCTTCAAAATTTGCACAATATTCCCCTCTGTTTTACTGCTTGCCATGGCATTTGTGTGTTTAGGGATCCCACTCACTGCTCTGTTACCCATATGTATATCTGACAACTAGCAATGGAGACCAGTGGAGCCCAAAGTGGCTGACAGCTGCCGGAGAAAAGGAGCTTTAGGGGTGGATGTTATTACTTCAGTGTAACATGAAGCAGCCCCCCACCACAGAGTTTGCTAGCTCTTTTGGTGGGACATAAATGTAATAAATGAAAAAAGTCACCTGGGATACATGCTGGAAATGGCAGAAGGACTGGGGCGAGGAAACAAGCCATGCCAAAGCACAGAGCGCCTGATCATCTGTCAGGTTAGTGAGAAAACGACCAATCTATGATGGCTTATTCTCAGCAGGGTGGCTTAGCATGATGTGTGAATCTGCCCAAGCTGTCAAAAATGTACTTCCAGCTCAGTCTAGTTTGGCCAAATATTAGCACACTAAGGATGCAGTCCAGGTGGTAAATGTAGGTGTGAGTAGCAGGCATGATAGCTCCCTTTACATCCTGTGTAGTCTGTTGTTACTGGGACCTGGGGGGATAACCATTCCCAGTCAAATTCAGTTGGCACTAGCACTTGTATTCTTTCAAAGATAGGCTAAGAACTTTTTTTAGCCCCAGTGCTTTCAGCAGGGATTGGGACTGCTTTTATTACCTTGTTCTCTCTGTTTTCAAGTGACCTAAAGTGTAATTCTATATATGTCTACTTCCAGGTAAGTGTGGATATTTTAATAAAGAAGTGGTATCTGTATTTAAAATACAGTAAATAATTTCCCTGATGGAGTAACTGGAGACACAAAATGTGAGACTCTTCAGGGTGTGGTGGGCAACAGTGAGGAAGAAGCCACTCCTTTTGTGTCTTTGGGGAAAACAGAAAAGGTGAATAGTCCAGTTACACCTTCCACTGATATAGAAAGGAGTATATGGCCTAATCTACACCCACAGCCCTTTCGCAATGGAACAGGGATGTTTCTGAATGTTCCCCGCTTCCGTGAGCAGTGCTGATGGGGCACTAATGAGCAATTACAAGAGTGCCATTGCAGGAGCACATGGGCCCCGTTACACCACCTCCACATGTGGGTCGGCAGAAGTGAGGGGGTGCCATGCAGATGTCTATGGGACAGAGGTTTTTTTTAATGACTGGTGAGGCATGCGCAGGAGCGCAGAAGTGCATCAACATATGGGGGATATGACCTCTGTCGAATATGCACTCCTGCATGGAGTTATGTTAGAATTTTTTTTAAAATCCACTCAGCGGTGAAACATGCTGATACCCATCAAAAACATGTGGCGAAAATGGTGGACAGGTCCACTCCCGCACACCTCCAATACCCATGGAAACACCCCTCACAGCTGATTGGCTGTTCGCTGAGCCCCCAACATACAACAATCAGCAACAACCTCACAAAGGGGGCACACTGCACATGTTCTTCAAAATGGACGTGGGAGAGCCAAGAAAACCACAACAAAAGCGACAGTCAGTGATATTCCGAGGAAAATGAGAGGTGGAGCCGAGATCACCATGGGAACAAGTGAATGTCATGTGCCTCATTAGTGACGACTGTGATACAACCCTGGAATAAACGGCTGTTGTAGACTCCCCCTATAGGGCACTGTCAAGAACAAGGATAGGTCCCCTGTTTTTTAACTAAGCTTTGGAATGGTTTTCCATTAAATTGCATGAACAATTGCTTGATTATCTTTTTTTAATAGCACTTTGCTAAAAGGAGGAGGAGGAGGAGGAGGAGGAGGAGGAGGAGGAGGAGGAGAAAATGGACTTTAAGCAGAAATGTCATAGACGTTTTCCCAAGCTTGGCCTGCAGGAGACTGGGAAGCATGTAATGAAAAAGCTGACAGAAGGTGTCATAAGAAATCACTTCATTCCTATCCCATAGTTAGCAGTTAAAATATAGTCCCACCATCAATTCCTAATGCTTTAGATTCCCTCCCCTGCCCCATTCCAGGAACCTCATCAAATATATATCTACTAGAGATAGTTTAACTTTACTTGAGTATAGATTCTAGAAGGGTAGCTGTATTAGTCTGCAGTGGTGGAAAAAACAGAGCAATCTTAACCACCAGTTCTTCTGGCTGTGGTGTGGGGGGAGCTTAGGTTGAGGCAGAAATGCCCTCCCACCAGCAGAGAGGAGCTCCACTTGTAAGGAACTCTATTCAGCCTGACAGCTCTGTCCTGTCCACAAAAAGCTTCAAGTCCCTCAACTACATGAGCAGAGAGCTGGCATAGTTTTAAAAATACAGATCTTCCAGGCTAAAAAGCTGGTGATGCCCCCACTCATATAGACACACACACACACACTTCTGGCTCTGGTTGGTACAAGTTGGCAGGACTTTGGAAGCAGTCACAAATCCACCACTTCAATCCTTTCAACCACATTTAAATTTGCTATGATACAAATTTATGATGGCATAAGCTTTCATGGGCTCGAGTGCACATGACGAAGTTGACTGTATTCCACAGAAGCATATGCCTTAATAAAATCTTAATAGGCTTTAATGTGCTGCAAGACCCTTTGGCATTTTTGAGAACAGGTGCTGAAGCCCAATGTGTGTGCATGTGGAGACATATTTCAGTCATAGTCAGTTATGTGACACTTGTTACTGGGCACGAATGGATTTTTGCCGGTCCCTCATATGATGTCATCTGCCTCCTGTCTCTTCACGTGACCAAAAAAAAAAAAATCATCCCAGAAAGTTCAACTTATTTTTGAAGATGCAAGTTGCCACTATCTCCTGCTGTGTGCAGGAGAAACAGTGGGATTGAAATGACCCACTGAATGGGCCACATGCAACTTGTTTACTTCCTCTTTCAAAAAAGGAATTAATGAGGGACAAATGCATGGGCAGAGAAGCGACGGTAAACAAACATGATTTCCCCCCTGTTTGATGTCACTCTAGTTCTAGCAGTTTTCATTTCCACCAGGAGCAGGACTATTGTAAAGACACTGGGGTTTCAATTGTCCACTCAGGACCAAGCCACCCCAAAATACTTTACATTACAACAAGGTACAATATATTGTGCTTGGGAAAATTCATTTCCCTCCAGCTACTAAGAAGATGACACTGAGCTCAGAGGGAATAGGGAAGTCTAAGATGTCTGACAGAAAACATCAGTACCCCTGCTAAGAAAAAAAAGTCCCAGCACTCCTTCCCTGTGAGCACGGTTTTGCTACACCACTTTAGGGGAGCTGCAGGGGTAATTGAGGAGAGGATAACCCCCAAGTACAAGTGGCAGGTGGCCTGCATGACACTGAATTTCACCCATAAATAATGGTAGAAAACTCAGCTAACATACAGCTACTTTTCCAGCTAGATAAATCCAGGAAGGTGATCTGCAAGGAGGAAATGCATAAACCCTTCAGACCTAATCAGTACATTTACATTGTAAGTCACATTGACTTCAGCAGAACAATAATCTACTTAAGTTTAAGACTACTTGGAACCACAACTGACATGTAACTGTGGTCAGATAAAGTACTTCCTTTCACTCTGGGATTTCTTCTTTGCCATAACTTGCAAATCAATGATGCAGACATGACAGAGTTTAAATAGAATCTTCAAAATGTATTTTAAGGAGTATTGTAGATGAATAATACCCGTCAGCTGATTCCAATAGTATGAATTATCAAAACAACATGACTCCATCTTTGTGTGAATATTGAACAGCTTCGTTTCCAAGGATTTTAATGACAATAGATGTGTGTGTATGTGTGTGTGTGTGTTTAAAAAATAAAATAATGGAGAAAAGTTTTTTCCAGTTATGTTTGAATAAATTCTGATGTTTTCGATATCTGACTTTACACCAGACTTTCTGTGGAATGAAGGTAAGCTTGGAAGGAGAGAGAGTCCCCTTTCATGCATTTTCAGAAACCCACTTTAAGCCACCAAAACCATGAAGAGAGATGAAAAGTGAAAAGGAAGAAAGGAGACAATATTTTCCAGGCATACCATAACACCTCAACTGCATCATACCATCAATTCAGTAGACCTGTAGGTTCGGTTGCCAGTCCCACTACAGTCTTTGGGATTAATTGGCTTAAATTCAAGGGTTTGGTTTATCTGCTTGTTATATATGTAGATAAACAAACAGTACGTTATATATTGTTATGTCAATTAGGACAAGGTCAGTGTCTGGCTTGATTGGCCAATGATCCCCACCTGAACCAATTGCTACTGCCTCGCTCAACCCCTGGGACCATAGGTCCCTGCTACCACCCCACTAGCATTATGGCTAGCACTCACCACTGGATCCCAGCATAGCTGCAGCTGCCAGTCACCCCCTTGCCTTGGAGGAACATATCTGCTGTGGTCTGGTGTGGGCTCTCCTGGGATCCAAGCATTTACTCAGCTTTGATTGCATTGGGTGGTCACCATGTTACAATTTGCTCAGTACAATATCAGGCATTACATTATGGGAGATGAACATGGTGGCTAATGAACACTGATTGGGGCCAAGCAGCCACCAGGATCTCAACAGCACCTGTGAGGGGCTGGGTAAACCCATCCAGGGGACAGCAGTGCCTGGCAGATACAGAACTTCTGGGGTCCAAACCTATGCTAGTTTGTCCTGCTGAGCCCCTGCAGCTGTTTACTGAAACTGATACCAGACCTGAACCAGGGCCAAAGGAAGGAGGTTTAGCTTATTTCCCTGAAGAGCAATCAAAACATTATGTTTTCTTTACAGTTGATTCATATTCCAACTAGGTGTCTTCTGACAAGCTAATTTCAGAATTGTTTTCCAATTAGTCATTATTTCCATTTATTTGGTTATTGAAATATCTCGCTTGTACTGTGTCCCAAAGGTTTCAAGATGGCTTTTATATACAAACACACGCATGCAATAATTACAAAACAAAGTGATACTTTAAGGGGCAAAATAAAACCGAAGGCAACAGAGGGAAGAAAACTCAATACGACAACCAAAAAGAATGTTTCCTTCAGCTGGCTCCCTCCAACAGCCCCCAGAAACAACACAAGCTTTGCTAGTCATAAAGGCCAATAGTAACTTCAACAGTAACTTCCACTTCCACTTAAAAGGCGACCCAAAGCTTTACTGTAGTAAAGGTCTTACTACAGGTAATCCTCCACCGTACATCATCATCCAAAGCAGGACTGTTGTTGAGGACTATCTTCTGAAGTGGAGTGTTTAGCCATTCCTGTGTCATATACAGAAGCCCAACTCAGCCAACTTGGCTCTTGTGTTGTTCCAATGCAAGACCAGGAGGTGGGGTTATGCTGAATAGCCCCATCCCCTAGTGTATCATACTTAGACAGGTCTTTCCCCCTAGTATCTGTGCGTACAAAGCAAACATCTACAGGAAGAACCCTTCAAACATGCACCTTAATGCAAAGGGTTCCAGATTGTCTGGAAGCCTTTGTGAGTACAACTGGCTGCACAAAGGTTCCCTCTCTGTAAACATTTGCATTGTATGGATGGACACTGAGACCAGGGCCAGTTGGAGTGTGAAACTTTGGGGACAGGACAGTTGTCGTAGCCATGCTCATGCATTGATACAATATTGCCTAAAACTAGTGATGGGCAAAGGTACCCAACAGAAATTGTAATTTGCTCACCAGATTTCAAATTCTGATGTCTTATCTCAAATGAAAGCTCTCCATTATTCTGAATTCTAATTTTTAACATATGGACTGCTACAGAAGCATGGAACTCCTCTTTGTCCACCAGCCAGTCACCCCAGCTTGCATTGCTCCCTTTCCAATCTCCTCTTCCTTGAAACACCATGTGTGCATGCTCCTAGCAAGCACCACTGTTTTCAGAGACAGCTTTTCTAAAAGCTTTTTCTCTTTTTCTTGTTTTGATTTTTAAAAATATACATACATGAATTTGTATATAGTCATAGCAATGAATACATATAACATGCATATAAATAAAAATGCAACCTTCTAGCAATTATACATAGGCTTCAACAAAAGTAGACAAGACATTCAAATAAGTATCCATTTGAATGTGGTGTCTACAGGCCACCTTTTCAAATGCTGAAGGCATTATAAGGGCCTTAATCCATTGCATTATAGTATGCAAGAATTTGTTCTTCCAATGTTGTAGTATCTTTTTAGCTGTCAAGAGGGCATGAAGAATCCATTTATGCTGACCATTCATTAATTTCCATTAAGCAGGTAAATAATTTAAAGAGTGCGTACATGAGCGGATATTAAAGACTGTTCCAGTACAAAGTTTATCCATATAATTACCTCCTCCCAGAAAGAAGCACCTACTGGACATTGCCAAAATATATGTTTAAAAGAAGCATTAGCTATATTTTACAACCAACAATTACCCTAATTAGACAATCCCTAATTAAAGAGATGATAAAGTATCCAATAGAAATGAAGCAAAAGTTGTGTTGAATAAGATCTGGATTCAATAAAGAAACAGACTTTTCTGATTGGATCTCTGTCCTCTAGGAAGGCTAGATTTGAATCTTGAAAATGTTTTTGTATGCTTAATTGGAGTTCTCACACATTTTTGCCAGAGCCCTGAACAACCACATACATACATACATACATACATACTAGAATCACAGTAAATGATGTGATTCTTTCAACTCTTTCAACTCTAAGCAGTGAGGTTTGGCTATTGGGTTGCATCGAAATGTAATAAATGTGAATGAATGAATGAATGAACAAACACACACAAACAAAATATTGTTGGTACTACTATGCTGGTATAGGTTGATCATTATTTTGTATATGTGCACATGTGCTATTTACTAACTGAGCTCAAGACAGATGACATTTTTTTCAACCAAAAGGAAATTTTGCTTTCAGGAAGTTCATTCCAGGACATCATCACAGTGAAACACTTGCTTCAGTTCTGCACTACAATCTGAAATGTTGACATGTGTTTGTTTCCCTCTTGTCTCAATCCTGAAGCCCCAGTGTGAACAGTAAGACAGCAGTCAGAATACAAGGGCAAGCCTGTACTTGTGACTTCAACCCATCCATCATATGCATTCTACGTCAGTGTGGCATGTTAATGCTGCACAGGCCCTGTGTGATGAGCTGAAATGAACTAAGAGGTGATGGAGCAGGAGGTTTTCAGAAGAGCCCTGGAGACATTCAGAAGATGCTCTTAGGGCAGTTTCACATCAAGCGCCTGTCTCTAGTACTTCAGTCTGTTCCCAACAGTAAAATAAAAAAACCTCTTTCATATTGAGTAAATCTTTCAACATAGTCTTTATAGGGTTCTATAGTACATTCAAGTTTGTAATTTTAATTTGCAGGGGTGGAGAGGTTAGACTTCTCTAAGTGGATAGGAGCAAAGTTCTCACAAGGTTTAGTAGGGGCACTCTTGATATATTTACATTTAGCAACAGCCCTATCCACAAGTTATTCCTGTTGGCTGGAGATAGGAATGCTACTAAATCCCTTACACCAATGGAACAAGATATCATACTGATATAGTGGATTAAGGCCAGCATAGTCCAGCACTGCCATAAAAGTGATGCTAGTAGGGTCAGATCTACATTAAACAGAATAGAACACTTTGAAAACGATTTGAAAATGGTATATGGAATGTGTCCTGGGCCTGAACAGTTGTCAAAACCATTACAAACTGTTATAAAGCAGTAGTATAGATCCTGCCTAGGACACAACTGGTACAACTGGGAGGGAAAAGCCCAATATTTTCAGCACCAATAGATACCTATTTCACAGCAATCCTAGGTGCCAAAAGAAAATGAGAGGTTTTTTTTTTAAGTGAGTGGGGTAGTGCACCTTGTTGGGTGCCAAGAAATTCATGCATGGGCACACTTGGGCCCTTTCTACACCACAGGGCCTTCCGGGATGTAGGGGGAATATCTTGGGATTTCCTGCTTCCAGGATTATCCCCCAGCATACACATTTCAGCACGACGTCCCGGAAGGTAAGAGGGATATCACAGGCACTTTTTCTTTTTTTTTTTTTAATGAAAAGGGGCTGGCCACACAATTACAAGGCCCTGATCATGCACAAAACTGTGAGGGTTTAAAAAACAAAAAAAAATCGATATTGGTAGGGATGTGTATCGTATCGTTACAATGTATGATAACGATACGATAAGGTCATTATCGTGCATGTTTTTAACAATGACAATATGATAGAAAATCCTACGATAATCATCGGAGATTATAATTTTCAGGCGATTTTATCGTACTGCCATATAAATATACCTATAACTTCTGTATTTAAAAAGTTAGAGGCTTGAAACTTGGTCACAGTGCTTCTGGGGTATGCCTAAGTATGTGCATGAAATTTGATATCGATTCCTCCAACCCTCGGTTTTATATGAATTTATTAAAGATCGTTTCTGTTCTGACAGATCAGAATGACAGCTCACCAGACCTGTCAGAACGAAAACTCTCTTTAAAAAAATTCATATAAAATCGAGGGTTGGAGGGATCGATCTCAAATTTCATACACATACTTAGGCATACCCCAGAAGCACTGTGACCAATTTCAAGCCTCTAACTTTTAAAATACAGAAGTTATAGGCATTTTTTCTTTCTGTCAAAAATATCATTTTTTAACGATAATTATCATGAAGATGATACGGATCACCTACAATATGAATGAAGATGATAATTTTTTTGATCCAAAATGACGATAATGATAAAAACTGATTTTTTGAGGGGGTGCACACCCCTAGATATCGGGCTCCAACCACCCCCACCCATCACAGGGATGGCAAAAATGCTAATCCCCCCCGAAGGGCACAGAGCCTCCCTGCAGCTCCTTGCCTGTTTTGGAAGGTGCATTTACTCATGGAGAAGAAGGGACAACCTGGAAGTGGTGGCCACATCACCTGCGCTCCTTCGAATGGTCCCAGGACCATGAAAAAAATTGGGAAATCCTTAGTCCCAGATATCCTGGAGAAAGTCCCTGGTTATCCCTGATTGCCCCCGGGACCACCTATGCATCATGTGGATGCACACGGACAACCCAGGGATGGTTGGGAACCCAGGGAAAAAAGCATGGTGTAGACATCGCCTTGGTGTCCATGAGCACCATGTTGCCAACCTGTGGTTTAGGGGAAATGGTGGGGACTTGCAAAGGTGGAGAAAGGTAACTTTTAGCAGTGGGATCTGGAGGCAGTGGAACACAGGCAGGGTAGCATTTGGAGTAGGCTGCATATTCTAAAATGTCAGAAAATTGTTGGGAAAAAGCCAAGCTTTTTTTCTGAGTGTTTGCTAAAATGGCTTAGAAAGAATAGACTCATTCTGAATAGAGTTTTTGGAAGGGGTTTGCATCTTGAACTTGGATGAAATTATTTATAAGAGAATGTTCTAATTCTGGAGTATTTCCTTCCTCAGTCCATATTTTCTTGCAAAGTGCATCTGTTTGTTGGTGTTTAGAAGATGGCTTGCACTTTGAAAGTTAATCCATTAAAACCAAATGTAGCATTAAGAAAACAGACCACAAAATGAGAACAAAATTTTCAGGAGATGATCTCTCCAGCTGGAAGCAGTCTTGGCAGGATTCCCAAAGCCTTGGTTAATAAAGGATTTGGTTCATTAAAATATAAGACATTAGCTAATTAGTAGAGTCTCTTCATATGAGACTCTGAGTTTGAATTTCAGATTACAAATGTAGAGCCTAGACTTTGATTGGCTAATCAGGAACAAGATAGGGGCTTGTTAGCCATTACAGTGGTGGTATAGGAGCTGCTTTCCCATAAGCTCATCCCACAGAACTGCTGTAATGTTTAAGGACCTGACGTCATGTAGGAGGGACCAATCACCTGCAGACTTATCCCGTGTTCATCAGCCACCAGTCCTGGCCAGGTGATGATTACATGATAATGATTGGTCATCATGGTTATATTGTGGAAGGCTTTAAATGTTACAGTACCACTTTTGGATGACCCCATGTTAGGCTGACCAGATAAAATCCAGGTCAGGCCTCATGTAACTTTTAACAGTTGTAGAGCAAAGGGAATTTCAGCCAGTGTCATTTGTATGCAATTAGTTCCTGGTGAAATTCCCTCTTCATCACAACAGTTAAAGTTGCAGAGGGCCTGCCTTCTTTTGTATATGGTCACGCTAGTATAGTGCCTGCACCTTTAACATAGACCATCCTCCTGGACAATCCCTGACCAGCTTTGACATTTGGATCTCTGACCTTCCGTGCACCAACTGTTGGACTGTTTTGACTTTGCCCCTGCCTTGCTACAGCACTATGGGAATAATTTAGACAAACTTGGACTGGACTGGATATCCACTTTCTGGACACTGGACTATTGGGACCTTGACCAGGGCACTTTCTAGCTGTAAAACAGGACATGCTGCAGCTTGAATGCCTCTAGTGAGGGAGAGCTCACTACCTCCCTAGGTAATGAGGTTCCATACTGTCTGATCTCGTAGAAGATCATTTGAATCCACATCTCCAAGAAGATAAAAGTCTCCCTGAGACAAGGATTATATAAGCATCTTTTACCTCAAAAAAATGAGAGGAGCTGTCAGGATCACAAATGTCCTTGAGAATGATATAGTTAATAGAATAAAGTTTTTGCAAAATTTATTCTGGAGTCCACAGATTTGATCAAGGAAGTTGGCTTTCTTGATTTCCAATACTGTTCCCAAAATGTGAACCCAAAGAAAGGTTCATGACCTGTTGACACAAGTAGCTCATGTGCAAGTGCTTTGGAGTAAATACGGACAAATTCACAAAAGTATTGAGTTACTACTTAGAACTATATACAAACTAAGACCCCCTCTAGATGGATTCTGTTTGACGCCTGGTTAGCCGATTATGCGCATAATCGCTGAAGCGCTTTATCGTAAATGCTTGTATGCAGGAGGTAATTGAGCGCACAACTGGTGACCTTACCGGTTGTTTGAAATGCGCTTTACAAGTAGTTAATGCGGAGAATCGCTTGTTCACATAGTCAAAATGCGCTTTAACGTCCGGAGCAAAATAAAACTAGCTATTTAACGTGCATTCGATAATGCGCATAATCGGAGAGCAAAAGTGCCTCAACTCCCAATTTACGCTCCACTCTTGTAGAGTTAAAATTTTTAATGAGACTTCAAAGAGCTTTAAATGTCTGGTGTAGAGGCAGCCTGAGAAGTGCAGCAAGCAAACTGTAATTTTCTTTTCCCCAGATTATTCAGATGTGCGAATGAGTTCCATTTAGGTTAGGCCAGATCCCAAAATTATGTAATGTTTGAATGTAGGGCCTCCGTGGCATGGTTGGCATGGTAACGGAAGGAGGAGAATAGAAGGGAGTGGCAATTGGGAGTGGTTAGGAGAGGAGCAGGAGTGAGAAGGAGGAACGAGAGGAGGAAGAAAAAGGAAAGGAGGAAGATTTTTGAGGGATTTGGGGAAGATAAGAGAAGGCGACGTTAGACAGAATGTCTATAAAGAGCAGGGAATTGGGCAGCCTGCTACATTGAACAGCGTTTCAGGAGCGGCATCAAATTTACCTGGGCAACACACAGGGCCCTGCAGGAACAGGTGGACAGCAATTTAGAAGTTGAGACAATTCAGGGACTCACAGAGTGTTAATTGTTAAGTTGTTAATAATAAATTTGTAAGTTTTATAAAATGAAGGGCTTCTGTGTTTGACTAAGTTCCAGTGCCTCACCCAGATTCCTTACTTATGCTCACATCGTTATTTTGGCATCACGAACAGGATTGGGAAAGGACACCTGAGGGCTTAGGCAAGCATGGAAGGTGGGGACAGACAGAGTCCTGCAAGACAAATCCCCACAGCTCTCCCTATGCCCCCTATACTATGCAGGAGCTCCCTGGTTTCCAACCTATTTTAGGGAGCCAGGACAAGGTGCTGCACTAGCTGACTTTCAGGAAAGAATGGAAGGAGTGCTAAAACTTTATCAGATCTCTGATACACAGCAGGTGGGGATTATATTGGGACAGTTGGAGGGTGCAGCCCAGAAGGAAGCAAGGGCTTGGACCCCAGAACAAAAGGCAACAGTTGATATGGTTTTTAAAAATTTGGCTGCTGTATTCGATCCAAAGACTGTTGCTCAAATGCAAAGACAGTTCTTTACATGTAAACAAGGTCTAGATGAGCCTTTGCTACATTTTATCCATAGGCTGGAGGAACAGACCAGGGCTATTGAGCATCTGGAGATTGGTAGTTTAGGAAATGTAGAAGGGAAATTAAAGGATAAAGTTATTGAGGGAATGAGGGATGGTGCCCTGAATAGACAATAATAGCTGCATTTCGGCAATTGGCTTTACAACTGTGGGAACAAGAGTCAAAGTACAGAAGGACAGTGGGGAAGTATGGTGCAACCGTTGGAATCTTGTGTTCTGACACAAAGAGTAGAGAGGGAAGAGAAGAACGTGGGAATGGAGGAGATGATTAACTTTATAGAAACAAAGTTTAAGGAATTGGCAACAGAGTTAAGAGATGAGAATCGATGGCAGAGGGAAATGGACAGAGGAGGGAGGGAGTATAGAATGGGCTTCAACCAGAATTTCCCAACACAGCACTTTGAATGGGATGAATTTGGCTGTCCTATCCGTTACGAGTGTAATCAATTGAGACATAGCTCAACAGTGTAGATCACAGGCCGCCTCTATACGACGTCACTTTGGTGCCTCGCTATCCAAAAGCCCGCATTTGCGCTCCTCCAGAGTAGTACACACTAAACAGATAATGAGGTGCTGCACCTCCCCCTGGACAATTGCTGCACCCCCCCTGGACAATTTCACCAGCACAGAGACAGCCATCTCCTCCCATCCCACTGCGGCTGCACTGGAGTCAAACAGGTTCCTCAATTATTCCCCCCCATTTCTCTTTAACCATGCAATTTCACAGATATGGGGGGGTGCGGAGACAAACCACCACCACCCCACTATCCTGGTGAGCCCATGCCCCTTATTAGTATCTTTAAAACGTACACCTGTTTATTTTAAAAAAAACTTTTTCAAGCTCCATGCGAGGCGACCCAGTGGCCATTCGACTTGCTGGCCCGCCCCATGTCCCTGTCCAGCGATAAGACCAATCAGGGATTGGCATCAGCTGGGGCACTCCCCCGATCTAGCTCTGACTCAATGGGACAGACAGCAGATGCCGTCATTGCCTCCAAGCAAGCCAGAAAAATTGCTGTAAATCCACGACTTTTTAAATGCAGCGCTTCGGGGCGTTGCCCCTAGGTGGCTTTGGGATAATGGCTGCATCATCTGTCTGAAATGCCATCAGTGCGCATTTCCTGCGGGGCAAGCAAACTGTCTAGAGGTAGCCACAGTTAAACGATGCAGCCCTGGGTTCAGGGGAGGAACACCGAGGCAGAACCAACTGCCTCAAAGATGATGCCATAAGGCTGCTGGATAACAACAGACAAAATGGGGAATCAGTGGAATGGTTCAATCGAGAGAATGATTACATAAGTGTTGTACAGTCAAGGGTAGGCGATGCTAACCCTATGCAAGTGGAAAGACAAATAGGGGCAAATATCTTGAATGAAAAAGAGACTAAAGAGGATTTGAGAAGAATGATGGAGGAAATCAATGAGAGAATTTTGGAAAATGTACAGAATGAGATGCAGAAGAGTAAAGTAGATCTAAAACAAGAGTTCATGAGGACTAGAGGATGGGGTCACAGTGGAAGGCATCATAGTTCACAGAATAAGTTTGATGAGAGTGGCAAGCCTATCTGCAGAAGAAATGGTAACACAGGGCATATTGCCAGAAGATGTGTGGCAGAGAAGGGTGATGTCGGCAAGAGTACTCTTGAGTTGGAGAAATCGAAGCAAGCTCTGCAACAGCAGTTGGGAGAAGATGAAAATTCATCTGGAAGGGTGGGAGAATGAGATGCAGGCCATAAAAGATGCCAAATTGCACCTGGAAGTGAAACATCAACTTATGAAGACACAGTTTGAACAAGAACTACAAACTTTTGATGAGGAGAAAGAAAGAAAAAGCAGCTGATGAGACAGCTGCGAGAGATGGAAATGGCACGGGAAGATGAGAGGAAGCAGTGCTCCATTGCTGTGGCTGTCAAAAAGAAATTGGAAAGAGACCTAAAAAATCTGAAGGCCAACACAAGCTCTTCTAACAAAGGCTGTGATGAAGCCATCGAACAGCTTCAGAATTGGCAGGCCCAAATGAAGGATTACACACAGGAACTGGATGATGCACGTGCCTTCAGAATAGAAATGTTGGCACAGGCCAAAGAAAATGGAAAGAATCTAAAGGATATGGAAGCAGAGATGGTTCAAATGCAAGAGGAACTGGCAACTGCTGAACTTGCCAAGAAGCAGGCTAGAGTGGCATAGGAGCTCTGGCTTTAGAGGAAAAGCTCTGCTTGGAAGCTCAGATAGCTGCTTTTGAATCTGAATTGTTTCAAGGATTGTGTTAATTAAATGAAATAAAGAAAATGCGTACTAGTAGTTATCATCCACAGGGGAATGGAATGTGTGAGAGAATAAATCAAGTGATGCTAAACTTACTGAGAGGATTGGCTGAAGGAGAGAAAAAATGTTGGTCAGAGCATCTAGCTGAAGTGATGTTCCTCTACAATAACACCATTCAGAGTTCTACAGGATTTGCACCTTCTTATCTGCTGTTTTGGAGAAGGGAGATGTTACCTGCTGACATAGTGACTGTGGGCAAAACAAAAGATCCCATGAATAACTCTGGGGATGCTGCAAAGGGCAAATCCATACTTGGGAACTGGTGAAAGAATGCTATGCGATGGACATCTTGGAATTTGCCAAATATGAGAGAGGGAGTGTGGACATTTTATTAGTGTTGTAACTTGTTGAAAATAAAGTAAGTTCCACGGTACTGATGTTAATTGATTTGTAAGGGGTGTAAGAGTGCAGGGATGGACTTACGAAAACCAGGGGTGAAGAATGTGGCATGGTTGGCATGGTAACAGAAGGAAGAGAATAGAAGGACATGGCAGTTGGGAGTGGTTAGGAGAGGAGCAGGAGTGAGAAGGAGGAACGAGAGGAGGAAGAAAAAGGAAAGGAGGAAGGTTTTTGAGGGATTTGGGGAAGATAAGAAAGAGAAGGTGATGTTGGACAGAATGTCTGTAAGGAGCAGGGAATTGGGCAGCTTGCTATGTTGAACAGCGTTTCAGGAGCGGCGTCATAATAATAATAATAATAATAATATTTATTTTTAACCCGCCTCTCCCTCCGGATCGAGGCGGGGAACAGCAACAATATAAAACACAAAAATCACAACAGTTAATTTTTTTTTTTTGTCATGTTTACCTGGGCAACGCACAGGGCCCTGCAGGAACAGTTGGACACCGATTTAGAAGTTGAGACAACTCAGGGACCCATAGAGTGTTAATTGTTAAGTTGTTAATAATAAATTCTTAAGTTTTATAAAATGAAGGGCTCTGTGTTTGATTAAGTTCCAGTGCCTCACCCAGATTCCTTACTTATGGTCACACTTCCTTATACAGGGGATATTTATAGTACGGCTTTGAACAGCTCCCCCTGATCCGGTCTGGACCAGATCTGACCTCTCCCGATCTGTTCCGGAACTGGATTCGGATCCAGATCTGGGGCTCTGGATCGAGATCCAGAGACCCTCCTTTTCCCCATAGACTTGTAAGTCTATGGGGAAAAGGACTCATTGCCCTCCCCCCACTCTCCCTGTTTACCTGCTGCCTCCTTGTTGCCACTGCCGTCCACTGCTGCCGTCCGCTGCTGCTTCCACTTTACTGAGAACCTCTCAGTAGAGCGGAAGCAGCAGCGGCCAGCGGGCCGTGGTGGTGGTGGACAGCGGCAATGATAAGGCAGCAGGTAAGTAGGCAGAGTGGGGGGAGGGCAGTGAGTCCAAGGGACTCACCGCTGGCCTGGCATCCCTGGGTGCAGGCTGCGCAGCCAGTACCCAGGGCCCTGGAAGGGGCCCCAGATTTCCGGATCAATCCAGAATGATCCGGAACGATCCAATCTGGTCCAGAACGATCCAGACCTCCCCCAGTCTGGTTCAGATTCAGATCTGGGAGGTCTGGATCACCCTGATCCGGTCCAGTTTCAGGATCCAGATCCGGATCTGTTCCCAGCCCTAATTTATAGTTTGTCTTAGTAGGGATAATCATAGTCTACTACTGAGATGCTAATGTTTTGCTTATTAAATGGGGGATTGAAATGTAGCACTATTTGTGGTTCAAGCTTATATTTCCACTGTCCTATCAGCAATTTACAGTCCAATCATAACTACATCTACTCAGAAATAACTTCTGTTGATGTTGAAGGGAACTTAGTAAGTGTGCATAAAATTTCTATTTCAATTTGCAAAATCCTTCGCAACCTGTATTCAAAGCAATTTCAAAACAACCTTTTGTTTCAGGCCATGGTTATTTTCATTGTATAAATGAAGTATCAAGGCCTCTAAGATTCACCAGCTTTGTCAGCCAGAATTTCTTAAACCATTTTTATCATCTATTTTAAAAGCATCAATATATCAAACTACTATGAGTATATGTTACCTGACCATTGTGATAAGGTGCTGTGCGATGTATAATCTGCAGCATAACCTATCCTGGAACAACTTCCAAAGACTTGGAGAAACTCTATGGCAGAAGCAGATGCCTCCAGGAACATCCCATACTAGTGTGCAGGGGTAGCATCAAGGAAAGGCATGATTGGGCGCCTGATGAATGCCCACATCCTAGCAGATGTCCACTGAGAAGAGCCAAATGGACTTGTTCTTTATCTTCACCATTGCAACTTTGTTCACCTCCTTGCTCACTTGCTTCTCACTCTGGCCCAGGCAACAATACTGGTGAAAAGGAAGAGCAGTAGACTCATTCACTGGTTCTCTGCCTATCAAGCAAGTGATAGCAATGATGAATAAGGGAGGATGAACTGGCAACAATGGCAGTGAAAATGTAAGCTCACTGAAGGAGGGGGCATTGATGGTGACTGGCACAAGGGCCCTCAGAGATCTAGAGTTGGCACTGCTACTGTGGAAACTCCACTAACAATTTCACCCCGAGAGATGGTCCTTGTTCCACACCTTGGGTACAGAGAGTCACCCCAAAGAAACAGCTAATTCCATACTTCAAGTAAGTTTTACAGCAGCCCTGCTGGCTGTTGGCATAGAGATCCAGTATCATCTGGGACTGTATCAAGAATGGGGAAGAATGATAATCAGTTCAAACCATTAAGTACAGAGTACATGTCTGGATATCCAGTGCTGCTGGATGAAAATAACATAAGAAAAAATGTGCATTATTCACTGAGATCAAGGCAGATCAGCCAAGTCAGCTGAAGACGGGATCTCTATGCTGTGGAGCTCTAAGGTGTACAAGCCTGTGTGGATCTGGAAAAAAAAATGTATCAGTCAAGATGAATGAAGTGGCTTTGATATGTATGTGTTCAGTGTACCAGATTTGTCAGGAAGAATGTTAGCAGTGTTGAAAGATCAGATTTGGCCATATCATTGCCTCGGGTCATTGTCATCTCTACAGCAGAATACATGGGACTTTGTGCTACAATTAATAAAACCCCTGCCTTGCGCAATGATATTATATGGTCCATATAGAGTTGTACCAAGTAATTGCATTCTGTAAGGCAATACGCTATGCCCAAATCAAGGGCAGAAACAAGGGCTATCACTGTTGTCACTAGTCAGGCATTTTATGATTCAAGACAGGGAGCTTTAAAAACATCACTTCTGACAATACTACAAAGAAACTTGTGATGAAAGTTGACAACTAGCAGGTGCCCTTTCAGAAGTGGTAAATATTTCTGTCTGTTCAATCTTGAGGGGAAGCATAATTTTGCCACATCTTGAACTTGAATACACCCACTCTTTGAACAGAAGTTGGAGGACTTAAAAAAAATGATGCATTAAAGCTGGGTTTCTTGTAGAAGATGTCAGGCAGGATAAACTGTCACCCCCCCCCCCCACCACTAACTAGTGATACTTGCACTTCTCCAGGTTTTATTAGGAATGGACTTAATTTAATCTATATTGTGGGGGACCCAAATTAGCACATTTTAAGCTCTGGCCAATTATGAGCTCTAGTTCTCATTGTTCTACTGATTTGAACATTATAAGGTCTGGGTATCTCAGCCCAACTCAGCCCTCTCAAAAGGTCCCTGTAGTGCAGCCTTCCCTTTCCATCAAACATTTCTGGTGGTGGCAATCTAAACAAGTATTTGCAGTAGCACTGATTAGGTCCTTGAATGTTATAGAACCAGCATGCACCAGCACCCTCCAGAACTGAAATTGACAAGGCTTCTGGATCCATAAAATGGACAACTGGAAACCTACAAGTTTGCATGACACAACAGTCCATCATGGGTTAATTTATCCCCAAAGAGGTTCACCTGGCACCTATGGTAATATCTTTTTGGTACCAGGCAAAGACCTTTCTTTTCTCCCAGGTAATTTAGTTCTAGATTTTTATAGCTGTTTTATTTATTTTGTTTTGCATTACATTATATTTTATTCTTTTAAATAATGTTTGTTGGTCTATTGTTGGGGGTTGTTGGGTTATGTGAGGGCTGTTTAGCCCTCAAATAACCCCCGCTAGCCATGTTTGCATGGCACGACAACCCCTGACAATCCCTGGGCCACATGCACTGCACCTCCTTGAGGAAAAATTAACCCATGATGGACTGTTGTGTCGTGCAAACTTGCCCAGTGTCTACAGTACTTTTTGATTCGCAACAGAACAGTGAAAGGAGGTCGAAGATGTTTTGTTTTGAAACACTGATATTTCTGTTGTGTTAATCACTGTAATATATAACATTATAAACCAGAACTAATTCTGCTTAATACTGAATGACTCAAGGAAAGGCGATACAGTAATGACTGAGCTTAAGTGACAATTGCTTGCTTAATTGCCACAGATAACATCTTGAAAGTCTCTCATAGATTCTTAAACAGAAAAGGCCTCATAGTTACAAAGTGGAAAGCCTTGCTAATCCCCCTCAACTTATTTCTCCTCATTAGAATCCTAAATTTTACACACTGACCTCAGAAAAGCTAGGCCTATTCCCCAAGGTCTTTTTAGGCTGATAATTAGATCACTTAAGAAAAACTATTCCAATTCTGCTTATGAGCTAACTGCTAGGCACAGCCAGTATACTCTAAAATAATAATAATATTGTTTACACTTGAATTTTAAAGAATAAAATGAGTGTACTCTTCTTTCTTTTCATATCCTGGGCCTGCCAGGTCATAATATTTGCCATTAGTTACCACTTAGGAGTAATTTTAGAGCTTTGTTGCAAATTTTACAGTAGTTATGCAACTCCCATTAATGTTAATAGATATCACGAGGATAACTTGCAAAGCACAATATTTAAAAACACTCTTTAATGTCAAGAACTATGAAGCTTCTTCTATATTTGGAATTAGCAGGGGGACTTTGAGATAGATTTAATGTGGTCCAATTTAGTCTGCAATGGCCTCCAATCTGAGGGGAGTGGAATCTTTGTTATGCACCAATGTGGTATAATGGAAACCGTATCTGGGAAATGTGGATTTAAATTTTATCAGAGCCATCAACTTATTAGGTAACATTAGGCTAATCTCAGCCTCATTGCCTTGTCAGCAAAGTGGTGGAATAGTAGTGACCTACTTCAAAATGTTGAAATGATAAGATTAAAAAATGGCAAGGTACTTTGCATATTAAAAGTGTTATATGCATAAAAAAAGGATGACTCCCATGCTCTTAAGAGAGAACTGAGCTGGAGAAGGGGCATTTTAAATTATATGACATGCCATAGGCAACATCTGTCAGCAGGCAATGCATTTCATCAAAAGACTTCAGAATTTTTCAGGTAGGTTCATTCTAAGCCCATGGTATGTAGACTATATTTATACAACTTGCAGCACAACCCTATGCAGAAGTAAACCCCACTGCGTTCAAAGGGATTTATTCCCAGGTAAGTGAAGCCTCAATGGGGCTTACTTCTTAGTAGTCATGCATCAGTTAACAGTGTGGATTTTTTTTAATTGAAGACTTAGGGGCTATTCACACAACATGCAAATCCACACTCAGTAGTTGAGAGTGGGTTATTGTTGAACCATGGGCTGTTTGTTGAACCATGGATTAGCATGTTGTCTGAACCTGGGACATTTTCCACAGGGTGGCTTGTTAACCATGCAATATGGCTTGTTGACCACACTGAACAATCAATAATAAACCACAGTTTCTCAGGTAGCTTGCTCCAGAAAAATAAGCCACACAGAATGGTTAACAAGACATCCCATTGAAAATGTCCTGGGTTCAGACAACACACTAACCCAGGGTTCAACAAACAACCCACTGTTCAACAACAGTCCACACTCAACCACTGAGTGTGGGCTAGCATGTTGTGAAAATCCAGTCTTAGTGTGTTTAGAGAAATAGACTTGAACTCTGGAGTTCTGGGTTCAAATCCTCACTCAACCATGAAACCTGCCTGGGCAACCATGGACCACTCACTATGCCTCAGCCTCAGTGATCTTACAGGTTGGTTGTGGTGGTAAAATGGGAGGGAGAAAACTTAATATCTATAGCTCTGTAGAGGAAAGGCAGGATAAATGTAATAAATAACCATTGTGAAGTCGCACAAGTCTCAACAAATAATTAGTTTATTTATTTATTTATTATTTCTTCAGTCAAACTATATGTATACTGCTTGATATCCTAAGATCTCTAAGCATTAACATAAACACATAAAATACAATATAAAAACCAATGAAAAACTGTATAAACTAATAAATATAGCTCCACATGGTAGTCTAATCTTGAGGTTACCAGTACATGGAGCACCATGACTTGGCTATCTCCATCCGGGAATGAACATAGTTGGCACACCAACTGAGGTTGGTAAGGGGTGTTCTGGGCCAGTCAGATCACCTGAATATATAGTGCCATGGATGGATTCAGAAGCCCCCCACCAAACTACATACTACCTCTTAATGAGTCTCCCACCTCTACAGGGAGGGACTGGCACTGTGAGATTAAACTTCATCAGGAACTAAAGGAATGCACCTTTATCTGTACATTCCTTTATACTTCAGTATTTTATATTCAGACATCAATATGTGAATATAATGTGTTGTATGTAAAACATATCAGAGTCTGATTGTCAGAACAGCATTGGATAACTTTATTTTCAGAAGTTAGAATGTTTGCTAATATTCCAAGGCAATGCAGCTAATGACTAGAGGTGGTGGAGGTGTTTTCAGGAGATAGACAATAATGTTACCCTGTTTTCTCTTGTCTTGCTTATATGGTCTTACATATGACTTATATTTGGCTTAGGACATAGTACTGGAATAAATACATTCCTTTCCAATGGTTTAATTCCATATATTTTCATGGGAGGTCTGCCATGACCTTCAAGCCTTGTTAGTTACTGCTTGACCTAAATCACATATTAACCTTGGCATAATCTGATTCTGTCATCTCTTTTTAGCTCTAAGTGCATATATTATTACATTTGGTTTCAAATTAGGTTTCACTTTATTAATCAGGAAGATGCTTTCATTAAATAATTTTTCACTGGGTTATGGCCTAACCTGTGCCAGCAAAAATACTTAGGTTGGAGTATGTTGACTTTTGCACAAGCTTGATGAAAAAATATAGATGATAGTATGATCTGCAGAATGAAATAGAATTAAAATGTGGGGCATTGAAGAAAAAACCCAGCATCAATATCACTGTCTCTTTTTTTATTATTCGCCAGTGAAGGTGTTGAAGATTACTCACTAATTGGTTCTTCAAACTGTCAAATACTGCTTAAATTTGAGGCATGTTCTTCCATCAGCTCTTAAACCAAGAGCTGGTTCTATAGAGCATCCACCATCTGAACAGATAAGGTTTGTTCTTACAAGTTAATGAGTGCTTGACTTTAAGAAGGTGGTAAATCTTGGAAATGGGGGAAAGCTCAGAATATGAACTGTCCCCAGTTTCAAACTCCATTATGATCTAGGACTTCAGAGTTTGGGCCCATCTTATAATAATGTTGCCTACTGCTGAGCTATTCTTCCCTAACAATTTCCCCCACCCTAACCTCCACCCCAAGCATTCTTATCTGGTGGTGGAAGGAATCCTAGTCTTCATTTATCATTACATTCTGGATGCTCCTCAGCATTCTCAGGGGACTCCTGAGTTCTGAGTAATTCTTAAGTTCTAGATATTTCTCAGCATTCTTTCCTGCCAAGATGCATATGGGAGGAGGGGCATTTGTTGGATGATTTCTGCTCGAATTCATTGAATCGGGAATCCTGGGAATCCTCAGGTCACATGAATTCCCCAGCAGAAAATAATATTTCTGAAAGGCTAGCCACTTCTGCCTCACCAAAAAAGAGGACAACAGGAGAAGAGATATGTATAAAATTGGCATATGCTGATTTATATGTATAGATGAAATTAAGACACAATTATACATCTCGCCATAGCAGGGAAGACTGTGACCAAGTGGCCTGTGTGTTCATTCAATCTGGTGTCCAGGTGTCAACTGTTGATGGGTAATTTCAAGGCCCCTGCTCTCCTTTCTTCTGGTTCTCTATCTTTAAACTGGATTTGGACTAGTCAAAGATTCCTTTAAATAATAGACTGTCCTCTGACAGCCTTTCAAATGGAGTACTGTCCCCAGTAAAGGAAGAAACATGGCCACTCTAGCCCCTGAACATGCCATGCTGAAAGGATGAGGCTAATAAATCTTCTTATGTATTCAATGAGCATTGCTGACTACTCCCCCCACACACAGCCATGAGCCCTCATTCTGAAGAGAACATTTATTTGGGGATCAGGAGTATGAGAAAATGGCAGGGAAAAGCTTGGAAAGATCCAAGTTTTTTTCCTCTATGAATTCTCCCAGAAAGCTTGAAAGAAATTCATTATGAGGTCAGCCACAGTGAGCTTGCCCATCACGATTTGTTACAGAAATGGATACTATGACATTATTACTCAGTGTTGACTAAAAATGAAATTGAAATGATCCAGTAACACAAGGGATATTTTATTGCATTTTCATAAAGCAGCTTCATTTGCCAACCATCTGACAATAAAAGTAAATTATTCAAGTTTAATAGAAAAACTAGTGTGAAAGGGAATGAAATATATCTTTTACAGCAATGGGAACAATGTGTAGTCAAGGGTATGGAAGTATGGTAATAAGTTATGGGAGCAAGATTGACCGAAAGGAAATCATTTTATAGTGTTAGCTTGTTCTAAAAAGAGAGAAACAAATTACTCATTAGAAAAACTGCATCAGTTTATACTTTCCATCACAGTAACAAAATAATTTATATCCTGATAGAAATTGATGCCACAAGACTATTTGTTGTTTAAAATTTGAATTAGTACCACAAGCCACCATGTCTTCTTTTCCTTTTTTTCAGATTATACAATATCTCTTTACTCCATAGATACAAAGCATATAAGAGTGCAATCCTATGGCTTATGCCTTCATGAGAGAGAAACGTTCGAACTTGGAGGGTTCCATGTATCCAATGCCCTGCAGGGCTAGAGGAGCAGAAGAGGTGATTTTCACCTTCCGTACTCCGTTTTATCCTTTTTTCTTTCTTTTCCATCTGAGCCCATCTCAAGTAGACATGCTACTAGGGATAGAGCTGGGGCTGGAGAAGCCATGGGAAACATCATATCCTGGCCTCTCCCCTCCCCACCCACTGGAATGCCCCCTTTCAGACATCTCCTAGGTCCTCAGCGGCTGCTTTTGTGACTTTTGAAAGTAGCCAGCACAGTTTATTTATTTATTACATTTATTTATTACATTTATATACTGCCCCATAGCCAACGCTCTTTGGGTGGTTTACAAAAATTAAAAGATTGAACATTAAAAAGTCAATATACAAAATTTTAAACCATAAACCATAAAACAGCTGATATTTAAAACATTTTAAACTGTGAAGCGTGGCCAAAAAGTCAGTTAAAACTTCTTTCCATGGTGTCTGGGGGGGGGGGGGTAGAGGGAGCCTCCACCCCTTCTGAGGTTATAGCATAGCACTATCTACAGCCTTGGTGGGGGGGGGGCTCCAAAGAAACCTAGGCTCCCTGGGGATGCTCTTCTGGGGCAATAAGATTGTTCTCTAAATGTATTTTCACAGCCTGCTTCTTTATTTTTTTTAATGGTGAAATGTGATTTGAAAAAGAGAAAAAAATCTTTGCCTATAGAAATGTTGGAAGTAAAGAACAAAAACAGACTTGCTTTTGTGCAGGTTCTGTTCATTTCAAAGGAGATGACATAAGAGAAAACTCCAAATGATGCTTAATGTTACATGCATTTATCTTATTTTAGACTCCCACATTCCATTTTATTTTTGTATCTCTTAATGACACTATCTATTTTACTTTTTAAAATGTTTACTTTTTATTTTCAACTAGAGGCCAAACTGCATATGACACTAAACACATCACTCTTTAGCAGGCATGGTAACTATCCAAGACTGATATCTCTGCACATGTGGAGGTGGGATAAAACTTATTATTGTATTTCTATATCACCTTTTTTCCCTCTTGCAAAGAACCCAGGATGGGTTACATGGTCCTCTTCTCCATTTTATCCTCATAACAACAACTGTGCGAGGCAAGTTAGACTGAGGCCGTGTCTGCACCATGCATATATCCCAGGATCTTCTCTAGGCCATCCCTGTGTGTCCAAATGATACACAGGGGATCCCAGGGATGACTGGAGAGGACCACTCACTTTCCCTGGGATAACTGCAACCATGGTTTCCTGGTTTTCCCATGGTCCCAGGACAACCTCAAGGATGACATACTGGCGTATGGACCCAGATCCTCATACCCTGAGTCCTGGAAGGCTCATAGGTGTAGATAAGCCCTGAGAGTCAGTGACTGGCCCAAAGTCACCCAGTCAGCTTCATGACCAAGTAGGAATTAAAACTTGGATCTCCTGAGTCCCAATCCAAGACTACATCACACTGGTTCTCTTTTATATCCTGTTGTGGTCCCAACAAATATCACTCCCCCTCCCCCACAACACACACTCAAGCAGCTACTTTAAAGGGAAGCTCCCAATGGTACCAATGAAAACTTCCCTCATGGGGATTCAGCCAGCTTCAGAAATTGATTTTTGCTAGTATCACAATGAGGTAGGATCTACACTACTGCTTTATAATGGTTTTGAATAGTATTGACAACTGTTTAGGCCCATGATACATTCCATACAGTTTTCAAACTGTTTTCAAAGTGTTATATCCTGCTTGGTGTAGATCTGGCCTGGGTCACAAAAGAGTTCCCCCACCCCAATTCAAGAGCTATAGTTCCAATCCTCATCTCCCCCACCCTTACTATTTCTAATTTAACCCCCTCCCCACACACACAATAACAGAACTTCAGCTAACACATTTAACAGTTCATGTAGCTTGACCCTAAAGTGCCTTGTTTACACTATTTCCAATATTAAGCTGTTCTCCAAGGTATTGGAATTTCTTTAATATATTATTATATATAATATAATCAGTAATACTGTGCATTACTTTTTCAGTAATCTTTCTTGCTTGCTTGCATGCTTGCTTTTGGTTATACCAGTTTTATCTCACATATCTCCTCCTTTAGATTAAAGAATACATGGCAGGAATGTTGTCTGGTACCTTCTGACAGTCTCTTTCTCACTAGGGACGTATGAGAAATTTACCTACTTTGCACCAGCCAGACTGAACACAGACTTGGATGTAATCTTCAGATGAAGTTTGTACGTCTCCGAGCTTGCAATGTGATTTGCAGACCAAAAGAGTTGCAATTGACAACATCTGTTCATTTGAAAAATGTGCATGAAAAAATTCACACTTTTGAAAAATGTGCACAAATACACTTTAATCAATGGGAGAAGAATGAGTACATTTCAAAGACGTGCATGATTGATATGTACATGAAAAGACAAACAAAACAAAAACTCATAATCTGATAGAGAGCTTCAAAATGGAATTAGGAGAATTGAAGTGAACTCAAATTTTACTGATTCATACATCTCTATTGCTCACTGTGCAACAAGATGTCAGGATCATCCCAGAGTGCAGGATGTGGAATAATGGGCTCAAGTTACAGGAAGCCAGATTCCGGCTGGACATCAGGAAAAACTTCCTAACTGTTAGAGCAGTATGACAATGGAACCAATTACCTAGGCTCCCACATTAGAGGCATTCAAGATGCAGCTGGATAGCCATCTGTCAGGTATGCTTTCAGGTGGATTCCTGCATTGAGCAGGGGGTTGGACTCGATGGCCTTATAGGCCCTTTCCAACTCTACTATTCTATGAGTCTATGATTCTATGATTGGCTGGAATGTATAGGAGAAATCTCCAAGTTGGAGAATTCAGGCATGGCCCACCCCGTGAGCTTGCCAATCCTTTCTTGCACAGCCCCACTTCAAAGAGCAAGCCCCCTGAGCCTTCAGCAAAATATGCTTCTGAGGCTTCCAGAAAGTACACAATTCCTCCAGCCATTAGCATTAGCTCTTTGCCTTCCCTCTTGCACCAATCGGCTACCTTGCATTAAGAGGGCATTTAAGGCCCTGATTGGTGCATGGCGGTGTGTGTGTGAGGGAGAATCATGTAATTTTCCCAGCCTTGGGGAAATTGCATATTTTCCCCTGCTGTATTAATGGTGCTGCTATTAATGCAGTAGAGGGAAAGGGACAAAGGGCATGCCATGCCCGGAAGTCAGGGCAGACCCATGACCGAGCACTCTTGATGGCTTGAGAGCACTTGGACATGGGCAGGTCCACCTGGGCCCATGAGGATTGGACATGGGGACAACCCAGGTGGATATTTAACACAATGTTACCCAAAACCAAAAATCCAAAATCTGTGCATTGGGACACTACAATCACTACAGATCAAAGTCTTATCTACATCAAGCAGGATATTGCAATATGAAAGCAGTATGAAAATGGTATATAAAAGGCAGGAGACTCACCTAGCAGGATATAGTGGTATGAAAGCAGTATATGGTATGTGTCAATGGGCCCTAACCGTTGTCGTTGCACTTCAATACCGCTAGAAAACAGTAGTGTAGTTCCTGCTTTTTATATACTGTTTTCATACAACTTTCATTGTGCAATATCCTGCTTGGTGTAGATGAAGCCTACATCATGCCAGCGGGGGGGGGGGGGGGAACAGAATGAAATCTGCTGGGGCCAAGCCAGTAAAATCTGTTGGGATTTCACACACACACACCCCAATAAAATTCTCATACATACCTATCCATGCCCATAGTTAATTGCTGGATTGGTTAAATATGTGCACTTAGGGCAGTATTCAGTGCTGCCCTTGCACTAGCATGAACAACCACTAGCATAATGGGAGGCAGCTAGTGCTGGTAGTCCCAGAATGGGACAAGTCAGCTGAGGTCATGGAATGGAGTTCTGCTGTCCTGTCACTGACTAGGCTGACCATCTGAAAAGGAGGACAGGGCTCCTGTAACTTTAACAGTTGTAGAGAAAAGGGAATTTCAGCCAGTGCCATTTGTATGCAATTAGTTCCTGATGAAATTCCCTCTTCATCACAACTGTTAAAGTTGCAGGGGCCCTGCCTTCTTTTGTATATGGTCACTTTAGTATAGTGCCTGCAACTTTAACTGTTGTGATGAAGAGGGAATTTCACCAGGGACTAATTGCATACAAATGACACTGGCTGAAATTCCCTTTTCTCTACAACTGTTAAAGTTACAGGAGCCCTGTCCTCCTTTTCAGATGGTCAGCCTAGTTCTGTCCCATCCCATTCTGGAAACTGCTCAGGCTGACTTTCTTTCATGTTGTAAAACTTTGGGCAGAATCCAACAAGGTGCTTACAACTCAATGATTCTTTTCCATCCCGCTGATTCCCTTCTGCAAGAGGTGAGTCCCACCAATTCTATTGAGCTGGAAGGACCCACTCTTTATGCAAGGGAGATTAAGAATTTTCTATGGGAAGCCCCAAAACGAGTGTAAATGCTCATTCCTAGAAGGAGGCAGGTCAGCAGAGCTCCCTTATATGAGCACCGCCATCCTGTCTCCTTCCAGAAATGAGCATTTCCACATATTTTGGGTTGCCCCAGAAGTGCTAAATTGCCATTGCTCAAGTGGAATTGGCAGGGCATAAGAGAATTGGCAGGGGCAGAAGTGTCTTCTCTCAGGCATTTGGCAATATCTGAGGAGCCTGGGTTTGTTTTTTGTTTTTGTAGCTTTTGGGGGCTGTTGTAGCGGTTTTAAATGTATGTGTGTATTGTGTGTATGTTGTATGTTTTTGCTGTTTCAATTTTTGTATATTGTTTTTAATTGGTTTGATCCTATGTAAACTGTCCAGAGAGCTTCGGCTATGGGACGGTATACAAATGTAATAAATAAAATAATAAATAAATAAATAATTTATCCCCCTAAATCTAGTTCATATTGCATCATTTTGTCTTACTATCTAACACTATTCTTTCACTTCTCCCAGCATTCTTTTTTGTGAAGTTCATTCCTAAAAGTTTACTACCTGGCCAAAATGACAGCTTTTATCACAGAGTGACCTTGCACCTGTCTGCTTATCAGTTACTTCGTAAATATCTCTGTCTCCAGCTCGTCCTTCTGTTGCCATTCAGATTCACATGTTGCCCAATTGGTAAAACAGATCAATGTTCCCACTGTTTCTGTCCCTGTCTCATGATGATGATAATATGCCTTTCCCAAATGACATTTTTATGAGAGGATATACATTTCTAAATTATTTTTCTCCCCCTTCTGCAGCAGGTCAGGGCTCTCTGCTGCGAGATTTGTAGATAACAGATTGTTGCTTCTCGAGTATTTTAAAGATGGTGTGCACATGTATACATGCCCCTGGGCATGCATGAGTGTTCTACTTGTTCAACAAACCCATAGAAGATACAAACCACTGCTCTTAGAACAATTGCTAAACTTATCCATTTTTGAACGATTGACTAAAACCTTCTAAATGACTACTTTTTTCATAAACATATAGGAGATGCAAACCACTACTGTTAGAAGAGCTGCTAGGCCTATCTGTTTATGAAGGAGTAACTAAATGTTTTTAAATGGCTGCAATCTCACTTCTGTTCATTGAAGATTTAGAGTGACTCCTATTGTGGCCCAATTTAAGCTGCCAATCTGGAAAGAGGACTTCTCAGCCACTGGGAATTTCTCATCATATATCTTTGCTGTCTGAGCTTGGTGAATGATGATGTCATTAAAAAAATGTCTTTGGTGTAACCTCAGAGATTACAACAGGTGAAGTACAAAGTGTTGGTCATTACCTTTAAAGCCCTACATGGTTTGGGTCCAGGTTACCTGCAGGATCGCCTTCTCCCATACAATCTGCCCCACATGCTCAGGTACTCTGGGAAGAATTTACTTCAGTCAACAAAAACTAGACTGACAACCGTTACCCAGAGGACCTTTTCTTCTGCCGCTCCCAGATTGTGGAATGACCTGCCGGGAGAGATCTGCCAACTCACCAGTCTCCAAGAATTTAAAGCAGCTATAAAGACTGATCTCTTCCAGCAGGCCTACCCAGATGAATTTTAAGTGTTTTTATTGGTGTTTTATTGGTATTTTAATGATGTATTGGTTTTATGTGCTTTTAATCAGTTTTGTGAATTTTATGTTGATGTTGTTCTTCGCCTTGATCCTGAGGGAGAGGCGGGTGATAAATAATAATAATAATAATAATTATTATTATTATTATTATGGGATGTAGAAGAGGCAATGGTCACTAATGGAAAAATACTTTCTATGGGAATCTTATGTTCTGATCTCATATTTCTATTTAGCTGTAATGGGATTGAAATTTGATAAAAGAAATAGCATTGGAGTGTAATTTACCCTACACTTTCCCCCACCCCAATCTAAATCATTAATGTCCCCAAACCATTAAATTATTTAATTTAAGGTCAAATAACAACTTAGGAGGGGGGATTTAAATTAAGAAAATTACGTGGAAGAAGAAATGGTTAAATAACAACATCCCTCATGCTACCATTTGAGTTAAATTCATAACCACCTCTGGCTGCCTTGAATAGGGATGTGCACAACGGAAAATATTGTTTTGTATCATTATCGGAAATTCCGATATAAAAAATTATCGGATCCGATTCTATTGGAGGTTTTTCTATCAAATCGGATCGGTTATCTGATAATTATTGGATGATGCCATTTTAGTCATATGCTTTCCTTGAAGAACTTAAATATAAATACATGTAACTTTTTTATTTTAAAATATAGAGACATGAAACTTGGGGAGCCAGGACTAGCAACATCCCATCTGCAAAGTCCAAAAAGTTCCATGTCTCTATCTTTTAAAATAAAAAGTTACACCCATTTAGGTTCTTTAAGGAAAGCATATGTCTAATACTTTTTAAATAACTTTTCTATTTTTTAAGTTAGAGACTTGAAAGTGTCCCACAGTGCTTATGGGATATGCCTTAGTATGTGTATTAAATTTCAGAACAATCCCTCCACCCCTGTATTTTATACGAATTTTTGAAAGATCGTTTAACTTTTGACAGTTGTCTGTCTGACAGCTAAGCCACGTGCATTCAGAGCTGTCAAAAAGTTGCACAATCTTTCAAAAATTCATATAAAATACAGGGGTGGAGGGATTGTTCTGAAATTTAACACACATGCCTAACATCCTTCCAACTCCACTGTCAGCGATTTTCAAGTCTCTCTTCCGTTTACTCGCAAGTAAATTTGGGACACTTCCCAAATTTACTTGTGAGTAAATGGAAGAGACTTGACTATCACTGACAGTGAAGTTGGAAGGATGTTAGGCATATGTCCAAAATTTTATAACAATCGGGGCAACCCTGTATTTTATATGAATATTTGAAAAATTGTGGTTCTGGTTTGACAGCCATTATTGGATCATTATCGAACATCAGAATGATACAGTACACATCCCTAGCCTTGAAGTAATAATAGAGAGCCTCACTGCCACTGTAAACAAGCATAAACAAGAAAGAAAGAAAGAAAGAGAAAGAAAGAAAGAAAGAAAGAAAGACTCTCAGACACATCCTCTAAACTAAGGCAAGCCAACTTGCTTCAAAGATTTCTCAGAAACATGCCTTCCTTTCAAAGCAGCCAAATATCCTTCATCTTTGTGGGAGAGAAATTATCTTGTGAAATTGGGTGATCAGGGAGATTTGCCCCAGCACTACCCCAATCCTTCACAACCAGGCAGATATTCCATAACCATCTTTCAAACTTCTGCAAGAGTTGGGAATGTATTGCTGCTTCCCCCAGGCCACCACAACATTTTGGTCTCTCTCTCCCCATCTCACTGTATAGGCATTGGGATCCTTTTCATTATGCCTGGAATACACTAGGAAACAGTATAGTGATAAGGGAGAATTGGTGCCATGTGTTCTCTGATAGAAGTTCAGGAATGCTTCATAAGACTCAAAAGTGTGTTCAAGGTCAGCCTCATACAAAGCTCATTACGATAATCTAGCCTTGAGGAGTGGAAGACAGAGGTTGCCAGATCCCTATCGAAAAGAAGGGGAGTAGCTTAGGGATGGGGGAAGAAATTTATTTAGTTCACATTTTAAGGCAAATGTACCTAATTTCATACTTTTGAATCACTCACTTCTTCAACATTCACACTTCTCTGAATTTTGCAATGGAGTTCTCAAATCAGAGAGGCATGCAAAAATGCATATATTAGGGAATGAAAAAGAAACGCATTATATTAGGAAAATTGCTTGCAAAAATGCATACAAAACACATGCATTAGGAGAAATGTGCATAAAAATGCTTATTAATTTGCATGCGAGAACTTAAAAATATCTCAAAATTTGGGAAAAACGGAACTGAAGACAGGAGAATTTCTCAAAATTCGAGACGAATTGAACGTAAGATTGGAAATATGAGAAATGCAGAGAAACTGAAATAGGCACATTCTCTTTCCCTAGTCGTCTTGCCAAGTGACACTAGGTTCTCAGTTATTCTTAAAATAATCTGTAATGGAACACAGACACAAAAGGAACGTCTGCCTTATGAAGGAAAATGAATGAACTAGACAGAACTGAGAAGAAAGTTCTTTCTACTGTGGCTTAGATGGTGGAGGATGGAATGCTTTTGAGTTCATTTTATTTTAAATGAACAAGGTTTCCAGGTTTTGTCAGACTCATAAATGGACTTGTTTACTGAAGTTCAATGGAGCATGTTAAAGTCAGCCCAAAAAGCAGGCCGATTTCGTGCAGGAACAGCCGTCATGGCCTAATGCCAGTCAGAAGAGTGTCTCAAGGTTATTCGGAATGCTTTGAGAAACAAGAAAATCCACTAAGGCAGCTGGTTAGGAGGAAAAGGCAAATCCCCCCTTTCTTTCCTGGTAAAACTAATAGTTGCTGTGTCCGGTGATGGATTTGCTCACTGACAAAGCTATCAGAAAGCTGCCTGAAGTATCACTCTCAGCAATGGACTTATTATTTTCTGTGACATTATTTTATATGCCTGTTCTCCTCCAAGAAGCCAAGTCTGCTATACATAGGAACACCCATTTTTATCCTGTAGGGTGGGTTCTACTAGATTGCCAAATTCTGTGAATTTCGGGAATAGCCCAGAATCAGAACCCAAGTTCTTTAGTTATGTAAATCCCACATCTCTGACATAAATTTGTTACTCGAATAGCAGCTAACAAAGCAATAAGGAACAATAAAATAAGAAATAATATAATCAAGCGTACAAGTGGGTAGAGTGATCCTAACATGCTAGATCCCCCTCAGAGAGGAGCTCCGCCAGCAGTAAATGAGCCACTTCCACCTGTGGAAAGCTCTATCAGTGATGTTACCATTGGCAGTAGTAGGTATACAACCCCATAATAGGCTGTTGTGGAGATAGGGCTGGACTAATTTTGAATCAGCTGGATTGAGAATTCTTTTCCCCCACACCACCCTGAGATAACTAATTTCCACCCCCAGTGCTGTGTGTGGGGAGGGATCTATATAAATAACAGAGGATGTCTCTCTACATCATAGCTCCAAAACTATGAAACCTAGACACGTGAAAGCTGGCATCCATTTTAAGGGGATCCTAAGGGTGTGCATCTAATTAATTTAAATGTGTCCATGTGGTTGAGGCCTCCAGGGGCAGACGTCCCTAAGCAGCATGTAATTTTGCAGTCCATAGAGTTTGAACCCAGGAAAGATTAATAGACTGAGATATAGGGTTGTGGTATATGGTTGGTCCCTCCCCCTACTTTGGGGCAGCCCTCTTCAGGGCAAGGGAGTGGTCAGATCTCAGGGCATTATGACAGGGGCCATGCCATGTTGTATATTTGCTTGAAGGCTTCATTGTACCAAACTGAGAGCTATTCCAATGTGTGTGAAGCAAGGTCCATTCACTAGGCTAACATAAAATAACAAAAAAGCTGGCTGTGATGTGGTGGCAGATCCATCACTTCACTCTTCCATGACCCCACATGGGTTGCACTGTGAACAATTAGTTAAACTAGCAACAGTCCATTCAAACGAATAGTAAAAATAAACATCTGGGAATCCAGTAGTCTTATTACTATACTGCACTGGAATTCTTGACTCTCCTTCCTTTCATTCACCAACTCCCAGTGAGTAGTTAGTAGTTACATCTCTGGAACAGTTGTGCAGGGGGAAAAATTGACTTAGATTGCCAAAGACTGCAAGTATTCTAACAACACTTTACTTAAATTATCAAGGGCTGTTGACTCTGCATGCAATTACATGTTGTGCACCCGTTCCCTCCTGTGGGTTTAGGTTCACCTCTCGTGTGGACAGTTCTCCTGTGTGACAGGGTTTTGCATATGATAGCCTTTTAGTTCCTTCCAAGTCTATTAGACTTTGACATTGATACAATCTGTAGGATGGTTGAATATGAGGGGAACTATATTTTTACTGTAAAGGGATGGCTATGGCTATGGCATGTAGAAGGCATTATGCACAAGAAGAATGTTCCCCATAAACCTCAGTGTCAGGGAACCATTCTCCAACACTGATGTGAATGAGGAAGTCCTGCTCACAAAAGGTTGTGTGTTCTCTGGACCTGCTGGATTGAGGGCATGTGTTGGAAAATCTCATCTGAAGCATTTCCCACCCCCAGCCAGTATAATCAAGCAGCAGACCTATTAACAGAGCAATGGCTAATTACCCTGGTTAATAATGTGGTCCTATGCAAAATCAATGGCTCTCCACTTAATTTACATACTATAAAATGGTTTGAAATTGCTTAGGCCAGCTACTGCAAGACTTAGGCTTTGAGAAACTTCATCAACACTGTAAGAACTAGTCAGCTCAGTATGAAAAGCAAAATCAGTGGCAGTTTGTCAATCCATTTAAAGGGGAAAGAGGGCAAGAAATCGATAGTAATCTACCATTTATGTGTTTTCTAAATAGTAGTTCCTTCAACTGCACTAAAGCACTTGCCCTCCCTCTCCCTCTCCCTGTGTGTGTGTGTGTGTGTGTATTTCCCCACACTCCATACACCTTTTTAAACAATCTCTCAAATTTCAGTTGAAAATGCACTGTGTGCATTTATTGATAAGATGACTCTTGACTCATGATTTCAGAGGACAGTCTGGCTCCAGGAACAGGTAAAGAGCTGTCTAACAATAGCCTTAATGATCTTAGCCCTTGATAATAACCTTATCTCTAGGCTCAACGTCACTTAAACATTGGTGTGTGTCTGTTTGTTTTGAAGGCTCTTACTTCTTCTGCCTGTTTTTCTTACTTTTCTCTTTTTCATTTCTTCCTTCTTACTTTTCATTAAGGCCAAAATGTTCTGGATAGTCTGCTGTATAATGGCACACAAGATTGGAAATCAATCCAAGGTCAGATGGCAGCTTTGCAAAGAGGAGAATTTCAGCTAAAATAAAAGTTTAAAAAGAAAAAAAAAACTCTCCAAAATACCAGGCCTGGTGGTACAATAAGTTAGGGAAATTCTGAATGAGGTCTTTTCTTGCTTTGGGAAGTTTTTAGTGCTAAATCAGATGTGTTGCAGTGGTATAGTGGAACTAGGGCTTGCAGAGGTGCTGATTTCATATAAGAATTCCCTGGTCCCCCGATCTTGGCTGTAATCCTCATAGTAGCATGAGTAGGGTGACCAGATAAAATCCAGGTCAGGACTCATGTAACTTTAACAGTTGTAGATAAAAGGGAATTTCAGCCAGTGTCATTTGTATGCAATTAGTTCCTGGTGAAATTCCCTCTTCATCACAACAGTTAAAGTTGCAGGGGCCCTGCCTTCTTTTGTATATGGTCACTCTAGTATAGTGCCTGCACCTTTAACTGTTTTGATGAAGAGGGAATTTCACCAGGAACTAATTGCATACAAATGACACTGGCTGAAATTCCCTTTTCTCTACAACTGTTAAAGTTACATGAGCCCTGACCTGGATTTTATCTGGTCACCCTAAGCATGGGGGAAATGAATTTTCCAAACAACAATATATTGTTCCCTTATGTAATATAAAGCATTTTGGAATGGCTTTGTCTTAAATGGGGAAATGAAACCCTATTTACTTTACAAAACCTATTTGCTTTACAAAAGACCTGTTGCTGGTAGAGATAATATTTCTAGAACTGATTTGTTGCTATGGAACAACACAGATGCCTGAATTATTGAACTTACCTTCAGGGCATGGCTATAGGGGGACATCACGATGTATGCCTATACTTCAAAATTTACCGCTACCCGAAAAGTACTACTATGGAGCTTCTTTTCATAGCAAAAGAAGATCCATACTTCAAAAAAGAAAGTATTCTAAAAGTTATAAATGTTCATTTAAGAGAGGAGTTAAGCTACTTATGGATTCACTCATGTGAAGTTGCAAGTTCAGGCACATGGACCATTTCTTGACTCCAAGATGATGGTCTACATAGAATGGGTTCCACCTTTAAAAGTGCTCTGAAATTATTTTAAATTAATTGGAAATAACTAAATAGAATGTCATCCCAGGGGAATGCTGGGATTAGAAATTGGTGGCTGCTGGCAAGAGGTCATTCTCCAGAAGAGCTTTTTCTAACCAAACTAGATAATTCCCCCTCTCAGACAAGATGTGGGGAATATGAAGCTGTCAATGCTCTTAACATGCTATAGCTAGAGTAGATACACATCCTTCCCCCTTGAATCAATCTGAATATTTCCATACCCTCAGTGTTATGCACACCTTGTTTCAAAGGCCAGATTCATTATCCTGCATCACTAGAGTTGAGCCTAAATCAGACCAATGATAAATACATCTTTTAAGGTAGGAGTGGTCTTGGCCTCTCTAACTGAGGCTGCAGTGAGATTATTCATGAATAATTTTTCATTCAACCCATAGGTTCTGGGTGATTATTGGCCAGTATCAAACCACCATTTTTCGGTGATTTATTGGAGTGGGTAGTAGCTGTTCATTTCTTGACAGTCTTGAATGAAATTATCTGGCCCCATTTTACTCTAGCTTTAGACCTGGTTATGGAACAAAAACTGTCTCAGTTGCACTAGTGGATGACATTTGGTAAGAAAAAGAGGGGGTAAATTAGGCTGACCATATGAAAAGGAGGACAGGGCTCCTGTATCTTTAACAGTTTCATAGAAAAGGGAATTTCAGCAGATGTCATTTGTATATAAGCAGAACCTGGTGAAATTTCCTCTTCATCACAAAGTTAAAGCTGCAGAAGCCCTGCCCTCTTTTGTACATGGTCAAGAGATAGGGCTCCTGCAGCTTTAACTGTTGTGATGAAGAGGGAATTTCACCAGGTTATATATGCATACAAACAACACCTGCTGAAATTCCCTGTCCTTTGCAACTGTTAAAGATACAGGAGCCCTGTCCTCCTTTTCATATGGTCACCCTAGGTAAATTGACCCTTCTAATTCTACCGGATCCTTTACCTCCTTCAATAACATTGGATCATGGTATCCTTCTCAGCTGCTTGTCAGGTTTGGGGAGGGTGTAACTGTAATTAGTGGTGATTTGCTCCTATCAGTCATGTAGGTTACAGAGCTGGTCATTTGGAATTTTTTCTCCATCCCATGGGGATTTTCTCATTTTAATTCTGGCCTTCTGGCCTTCTGGTATTCTCCAGGAGGCCACGGCCCTTCCCTACCCCCTTTCCCTCAACCACCAATCCTAGGGAGGTTTTCCAGGTTTTTCACATTCCTTCGCCATTCGTAAAGGTTGAGGCTTTACTGTGATAATAGATCTTTAAGCTGGTATTTGGCCCCAGCCATCACTGGGATGCAGCCCCTGAGACCTTCTCCAAAAAGGATTCAGGCTAAAAGGGCTTCTGAACCCCTGATTTACTTCAATACTAGAGATGTGACCCATCTTTGTAATTCCTTGGCTCAGAGTACAAACCTCAGCAACTCATTATGCTGGACTAAACACAAGGCAAATGATAGTCTTCTCCCAAGTTATTCTCCATCTTGGATTTTCATCTGAGCTAGAAAAGAATTTGTCTCTCCCTCCCACTGTGGCCACTGGGTATGGTTCAGCCTCATAGTAGGATGACAATTATGAACTCTCAGGGCTGGGATCTCCCCCTCCCCATTTTCTCCTCTTTTGCTTATAATTGCCTGTCCCAGTTTGAATCAAGCCCCTCCCACAAGAGAACTCACCCATCTCTAATAAAGACATTCCATGACTGTTTTTCAAACATAAAACAATTCTATCCCAGACTGATCTGGTTGAGCATGGAGAAGAGAACATTCTTGTTATTCATCACAATCTCCATCTTTCAAATACCATGGAATCTCTGAGGCCAGCCTAGCTTCAAGCACTTTTTCCTAGTGCCTCTGTAGGCTGCCTTTTGAAGGTTAGGTGAGCACCAAAATGTTACCTTTTGTTTTCCTTTTGATTTTGCTGTGTACCACGAGATTCCATGTCTTTTCTTTGAAGATCACGCTGACTGCTACTTCTGTGTTGCTTGTATCCCCTTCTAGTCCCTATTGCTTTTTTCCCTAACTCTCTTTCAGCTTTTCTCTTCTCTCAGTGCTTTGTCTGTGCAATTCCTTAGAGCTTCATGCTGAAGAGGCATGACTTGACTGCGAGCTTTCAAGAGTCACAAATGGAATGAGCTCAGGAACTCTACATCGTCTCTTGATGCTGAGTATGAAAAACTTATTTAACTGTTCAGTTTCTCAGGTCAGTTACTGATGCCTCAGAGGAAAGGATGGAACAATAAAATTAAAGAGAATGCAAAGTGCAAAAGCAAGAACGGTCGTGATATAATGGTCAGTAGCAATATTGGATTCAGTTCCATTAAACATAGTTTTAAAGCACATAAAATCCATTCTTCTCAATGGTAGACATTTTAAGAGACTGCATAATGTTCAAAATATCCTCTCGGAGTTGCATTATCTCTATTGTTGTAGATCTCCATCTTGACAGAGCATATCATTCTTCCAACTAACAATTTGATTAGTTCCATTCAATGGGAGTATTGCCATCTTATTCATACTGTCATCCTGCAAAATCTGCTCAGCTGGAGCAAGTAGAGTTAATCCTTCAGTGAGATTCAGTTCTGCTTTCCTCTGATTAAGTAAAGGGGTTGCTGACTCAATCCACAAATCAGTTAAGTAAAAATAACTTGAAGCAAGTAATTTGTATTTAGTTATTTAACCATAACCCAAAGTTACTTAGATTTATAACTCAAGGCTATGAGATGTGCAACTACCATGATTGTCTGCAGTTAGTCTATCACTTGCTAGGCATGAGGCCTGCCACTGGAACAACAGCCAACCAGAACTCTCTGCCCTCCTCCCCTACAACCAGTACTTAAAATTCATTGATATGGTTAAGGTTGGATTGCCTTTGCAGCAGTAGCCAGTTTGCTGCTTGTCTGTTGCACCACAAACCTGGCTCTAGGGTCTAGCCAGGGGATGTAACTCCAAACCCTCAACCTCTGGAACACTGTGTTCTAAAGTAGTGATGACCAGGTAATTCCCAGAAAGAATTCCCTACCCCAATGAGCTTACAGTTTCCGCCAGATCTCCTTAGTTTAAGCTGTTCCTTCTCAGGTAAGCTGTTGTGCAAATTCCCGTATCCAGACTCAAGTCTTACCTCACTTTGCCTCTGACTGCAGTTCCTTGGTCCTCCAGACTGCCCACAACATCGTCCAATATGCATATGGGAACTCTTGTAATGTGGATGGGAATTAGGGTGGTTGTTTATGCCTTGCACAAAACCAGAAGAACTGCATCACCAAAAAAGAGAACCAAAGAGGGTGCCAATTTGCATAAAATGTGCATATGCATAGATGCAAAGTTAGAAATATGAATGATACTTTAAATAAAAATACAATACATCTCACCTTAGTAAAGAAGACTGGCCAGGTGACCTGGCTAGGTCTGCTGCCTAGGTGTTGGTGGGCCATGTCAAGGCCCTTGCTCAGCTCTCCCTCCTTATCATTCTTTGACTTCAAACTAGACTTAGACCACACACCTCTTCAATTTGAGGGCATTTTCAAATAGAGGACTATCCTCTGCCAGTTCTCCAGAATAAAGAACTATAAAGAGTCATGACCACCAAAGTAGGAATACAGAAGAGAGGCATGACCTACCAATATTTATGCTGCTGCAGCTGCTGGATTGGGCAGTCAGCAGCATTTACATTGCTCAGAACAAATCCCAAATTGACCCACATAAGAAGAGCCAGGCTGAATCAGACATGGGGTCCATCTAGTCTGGAACACAGTGCCAATCTGTTGCCTGTGGAAAGCCCATGAGCACAATGTGAGTTCAATGGTAGCCTCACACTCATGTTCCAGCAACTGGTGTCCAGAGGCATACCACCTCTGACACTGGAGATAATACATAGCCATCAAAAACAGTAGCTGTTGGTAGTCTGATCCTCCCTGCTTTATCCACGCTGAAGTTGTCTGCAGATTCGACTCTTTGTGATGGAGAGATGCCTTTATATTTACTACGTATTCAATAAGGCAGATAGCAGATGGATATTCTTTTCTTATAAAGTAGAGCATATAAGGATGCAGACAACAAAAACAAATGTCTCTCCCCTCACCCCATGCCCTCTGTGAAATAAGACAACCTTTGGGGGCAATTTTTCATACCTATTTGAAACAAGGTATGAAACTGTTCACAAGAGGATAGGTTCTATGGGTCACAAAGACTCTACCCTTTTGCTGAGACAGCCAGACCAAGGGCTTCCTAACTTTAGGATGCACATCCAAATGCAACTAAACAAGCAATGGGATGCCCACCAAAGCTCCTGCATCTATCACGTTAGACACAGCTATGTGTTCAGTAATCAGATCCAATTAACCACCATATTTCAACCAATATTTTAAAGCTGACACAAAGAAAATGAGACACCATTAGAGCAAGATCCAAAAAGGGGGCACAGGACAATGGAAGTGATCAAATCTGCCCAATTTTGTCTCTGTTGTTTCTCTTGTTGCCTTAGGTTTTGTGCTCCACCCATTAAACCGCTAGATTCAAAAACAAATTCCACACAGCCATTTCCTCATAGCAAGTAGATTTATTGGTGCTTTCACGTAACCAGGAGTTCTCAGTACCACATTTCATGTCAGTCTTACAAAGAAGATAGAGCCATTGATATAATGGAATGTTACCTCCCCTTATTTCAGTGTCTGTGATCAACACATCTTCTAGTTTCTCTAGTTATAAGATAAACTGCCTGAAACCTTCAAGTCTCACCCCCAAATAAATTCTGTTTTCATAACTCCATTTCTTGATTCAATTTCAGATGGGAACTTAATGACATCAACAACTTGGAAGTGACATTACATGGCTGACCTGCAAGAAACAATTATTCTCAGAATGAGATTTATGAAGAATGTAATTCAGAAGGCCATCAACAGCTGGTCCCTCCTCAGACTCTCATAACTGGAAAGAGTCAAATCTATCAAAATAGTTTTAGTTCTCCAGATTAATTACATGTTTAGAATGCTTTCAGATTAATTATCTCTGGGTTTTCAACATCTGAAGTGTCTTATTATGGAAGAATATGAATGGGGTGAAGCAAGACTTTTTTGCAAACAAAAATTGGTTTACGTGACCAGTTCTTGGAAAGACATCCAAAATAGAAAATATGACTGCTTGTTTACTATCTCTTTGCAATGCTGTGTTCTTGATACTGGCAAAGTCTGTGCCAATAAGCCTAGTGATAAAAGTCCTTTGAAAACTGGCAGTTTTCCTTGAATATCATAATTATACTATCATGCTCCAAACTTCTGTTTTCTAATTCCCACAAGGAAAAGTGACCCGCTTTTTAATTTATATTTCAAAATTGCTGGGAATGTAATCAACAAACATATAATTACTTTATGCTTCCCTGCCTGGAAAAGTACAAATTGAGCAAAGATTACATTAAGTTTTACATGAATAGTATGGCCAGTGACTCATACTGACACAACTAAATGAAGGCCTACCAGAGGACACCAACAACAAATTATATGTGTGTGCACGCGCTTTCTTTTGCTTTTCCCTGCTCTAAAAAAACTCTCCAAAATGCTGCTTATTATTGTTGTGCAAGCTTCAGCTTCGGACGTCTGAAGCACTGGCGGCCATATGGAGAATCTGCCATTTCATGCACAGTCTTAATGTTCACAAAAGATAGGTCCTACAACTCCCAGCATGCTTTGCTAGACTTACTGGGGTCTTTTACACTTCTGATATTGTGGAACTGGTTGTTTGTTTATAGCCATTGTGTGCAAGATCCTTTCTGTGCACTTTCAGGAGCACAGCATTCACAAGGACCAGAGAAAACAGGCAGCTCTCAGGGGATGTGGGTGGCTACAGGGTGCTCTCAGATCCTGCACTGAGCCATGCAGGGACCTGCACAGCCCTGATTGTGTGGGTGGGAGGACAATCGATCAGCAGCTGCAGAAGGACATGGGTGCCCATTGCTTCTGAACCCCAGTAAGTCTATCCCTCCCTAGCAAAGCATGTTCGGAGTTGTAGGACCTTTCTTCGGTGGACACTAGGGCCGTGAACGAAATGGTGGATTCTCCATAAAATGGCCACCAATGCTTTGGAATTCCAAAGCTTGGACTTAAGCAAGGAAAGATGCTTAAGCATGACCTCCCCAGTAAGGGCAAGTTGTTATGGCAGCTTATTGTGACATCTGAACCCAGTGAAGGTGGGTTGTTGGCATGGGTTGTTTCAATGTTGTGGATGGTTTGTTGACCTCTCCAAAACCCCATCTTCACTGGTTTGGACAATACAACAAGCTTGAATATTAAAAAAGGCCACACACACACACACACAAGCTGCAGTCTATTGTGGTTTAAATAAGCTATGGTGGGCTGCTTGATCATGCGAATAGGGACACATTATCACTCATGACAGCTTTTTTCTACATGCATCCAGTCTACAAAGTAATTAATTATTAACCAAAATAGTGTTTGGCAGACTACAGTTTCCTCCTGTTTTACATATGGAAACAATATTCCATCATTGAAGTACAAAATTCAAATTTTAACAATATTTAAGTTCAATTCGCTAAACATAATCTAAATAAGGAGGTGCTAATTCCTGCTTCCAATTAAACTAAGTAAGACAAAGGGGCTTGGAGAAAGGAAAATAAAATCTCAAATCAACAAAAAATAATAAAATGTGTAATAGATATATACAAGGAGGTAGAAATAAGTTACAAATAAACGCAGACCAGATTGTACATTTCTCAAGTGATAAATGTATCAAGTAATTATTGTCTAATGAAAGCTAAATGTAGAGAGAGAAAAAGATTTAAGAATTTTTCTTCCCAGTCTTTTTTTTAAAAAAAAGGTAAAAAGGGCTGCAAAGTAAACAACCATCTGCTGAAACATTTGCTGCATCAAAATTCAATCTTTCATTTATGGTCTCTGCCATATCAGCCTGAGAAAAACATTACAGATAAACAGATATTCATTTATATCACTACATATTTCCCCATATATACACAAAATGTTTCACCCACACCCACATAATGAAGAAATGAGACTCAAAGAGTTTGGGTGTTTTAAACAAGCAACAGATTTATTGAATATTAATAGAGATCTGCAGTGGGTTAAGGCTAGGGTTGGACGGGTAGGCCAAGCTTGATTTCACTTAGTTTCTCATTTGTTAAACATCAAGTTCATCCCACACTTTTGGGGGGGGGGGGGAATGCATGAAGCTGACACGATGTCTGTCAAGTTCCAGTTGCCAGCAGTGAGGTTTTCTTTGCAAGGAACATGAAAAGGGATCAGACAGACATGCCTCCCCAGGTGCTACCTGGGCTCAGTCTCCTGCCATCAGGCTGACTATTTTTCTTCTACAGCTACTCTAGACCCTTTCCACTCTTTTTGGGGCTGTCTGCCTCCCCAGCACTCACCATTCCCCTCCTGAGACTCTGGCCCTCAGCACCAGTTTTGCTCAGTGGTCTCTTGGTCCTGACCAAGCCAGCTGCATTTGCCTAAGCTGGCTAAAATCTGGAACTATGATAGGGTGACCAAATAAAATCCAGGTCAGGGCTCATGTAACTTTAAGAGTTGTAGAGAAAAGGGAATTTCAGCCAGTGTCATTTGTATGCATTAGTTCCTGGTGAAATTCCCTCTTCATCACAACAGTTAAAGTTGCAGGGGCCCTGCCTTCTTTTGTATATGGTCACTCTAGTGTAGTGCCTGCAACTTTAACTGGTGTGATGAAGAGAGAATTTCACCAGGAACTAATTGCATACAAATGATACTGGCTGAAATTCCCTTTTCTCTACAACTCTTAAAGTTACATGAGCCCTGACCTGGATTTTATCTGGTCACCCTAAACTATGAGGCCCTGGAATGTAGGCATAGACAGGTTTGTCGATCTTGATCTCACTGAGATTATCATGGTTTTGGTGGCTTTTTTTGCCATTCCAACCCATTTTTGTATGAACTTGTGCAAATAGATAGATAGATAGATGGATAATTTCTTTTCATTTCTATACCACCCAATAGCCGAAGCTCTCTGGGCAGTTCACAAAAGTTAAAACCAGCATAAAGTACAGCATAAAATACAACATGGAAGCTTAAAACCACAATTTAAAGCCACAGTACAAAAGTACAACCAGAATAAAATCAAGCAGCAATGCAGAGATTTGAAATAGAGATTTAAAACGGCAGAGTTAAAAGACTAGGATAGTAAATTGCTAAAACACTAGGAAAATAAAAAAGGTCTTCATCTAGCACCAGAAAGGGTACAACATAGGTGCCAGGCAAACCTCTCTAGGGAGCTCACTCCACAGCCAAAGTACCACAGCAGAAAAAAATACCCTCCTCCTGGAGCCTATCTACACAGTCCCTTGGAACGTTTTAAATAGTATTTTAAAACATTCCAAATAGGTGCGTTCTAAAACATCTTAGGCCACATTAAGGAGTACTCATGTTACAGGAGAAAAATTCTTCAGTCTTTAAAGTGGTGTGTGCAGTCACACACTCTTCTGCCCCATCTCTTTCTGTTTTATGTTTACAATGAGTTTAGGGCAAGGCATTGTGGGCGTTGTAGTTCAGTCACCCACTTCCTCCTTAGTTCCTCTGTCATTCCCTAGCTTTCAATGCGTATAGGGCTAAGAATTGTGGGTGTTGTAGTTCACTCGCCCACTTCCTCCTTTGCCCCGCTTTCTTCCCCACCGATCAACGGCTAAGCATTTGGGCACCAGTAAACGAAGCACTGCCCCCATGAATCACAAACGGGAAGGAAGGACACATTATTTTACTTAAAATGATTTATTAAAAGTGAAACAGTTGTATATAGCTGAAGTGAGTTTTAAAAAACCTCAGGTATACAACATTATAGGGAGTGCGTCATGTGGCGTAAAGAGTTTTCATAACCCTTATAAAACGTTAAAAACTTAGCGTGTAGATCGGCTCCTGGTATGCACGCATGCACACACACAACTTTAGACATTTTGTGATGAACGTTTTCTCCAATGTGCACAATTTTATGCATCTTTTAAAAACATTTTTGCCCCCCCCACTATTTTAGATTGGTGAAATGCCATTTTGTGCTCACTTTACCCTAATACAACCATTTTCCCTGGAATAAGCTGCACCCACAAGCTCACAACAATTTGGATTTTGGTATGCAGGTCTGTCTTGGCTTGGTGGAGGTGAAAAATGAGTAAATCCATAATAAATAAATAAATAACTCTGTTGGCGGGCCCCCAAATAGGTAAGGGGTATCAAGGTAGGTGGCTGATTCTTTCTGGCATCTACTTAATAAGCTTCCATGACTGGGAGGTGGCAACACAGGGATCCCCCACTATACATACCATCACAATGACTTCGTTCTCGCAACATGACAACCCACCATGGCTCTAATCAGCTATGGTGGTTTGTTATTTTGTGCGGTTTCTGCAGAGTTATTTTTTTTATGAACAACCCCCCCCCCCAGAACCCATGGCTTATTTTTGGGTTGTTGATACCCATGGTGGCTTGTCGTGTTGTCTGGAACTGGCAGGTGACTTTTTTGTGGGTTGTCAGGAATGACTATCTGGCCAGAGTGGCAAAAAATGTGGTAGGGACTGAGGAAATTAGGAATTTGTTGTGAAGGTGCCTGAGGGGGAATGAGGGGGAGAACTAAGCCATGGCAAACCCAATCATCTGTTAGGTTAGCAAGCAAATAATAACCCATGGTGACTTAATCACAGGAAGAGATGGTGTGGGTGTTTCATCACTGCTGATGAAGGTTGGGCTCCCAAAAGTGGACGGCTCTCAGGGGAAGCAGGCAGCTGCACGGCACTCATGGACTTGCATGGCTTGGATCTTGCAGGTGGGCAGGCAATGGCACCAGTGGAAAGGCTACATGTGCCTGCTGTTCCCAGATCCCTGTATGTACATCCCTCCCTAGCAACTCATGCTGGGAATTGTAGGCTCTTTCCCTGCTTCAGTCTAGGGCTGTGCACTAAATGGCAGATTTGTCATAAAATAGCTGCCTTGGTTTCGGAAATCCAAATCCAAATCTGAGGCTTGCAAAGCCCTATAAAAAAGCCAATTTCTGTAAATGGTGGCCTGTAATTTTGAATGAATGGCCCCTTTACAGCTGCCATGCAAATGGGCATTTACCCCCCAAAAAAGGCTGAGCTGACAGCTCAGCGAGGGGTTAGGAGGCCATGGGTGACTTGCATGTGGCGAGCAAGGTTGGGTATCTCGTGGAAGTCTGGCAAGCAACATGCAATCCGGCAGGGGTGAGTCCATCCATCTCTATTCATTGATTGGCTTGGTGTGATGAACCCTCGCAGTGGCTTTTTCAGAAGTTTGGTTGATATCACCTGACCTACATAAAGAGCTTCTACATACAATTGACTTGTTATATCGAACTTTGCTTACACTTTTCTGTTTCAAAAGGCAACATGTATGAATCCGGTATAAGTGGTTTAATATTACAACTAAAAAAGAAGGGGAAATAAGTGAACACATATACTTTGCATGCTTATAGAAAACTGAGTACATAAGCTGAGAATCCCAGTGAACATTCCTCAAGAAGCACTTCTATGATTAGTTGACAGCTTCTCTCAAATAATAAGTCTTAGGGTATAGCAGCATCTCTCAAATAACAAGTCTTAGGAGTAGGCTGCTAGAACTATTTTATAGCCTTCACTTTCAAATACCAAGAAATGTCTCCCTTTCCAAAGATGAGGAAGAATGTAGGTATGCTCTTTTGCATTAAAAGAGAGCCTTAAATATTCATCAGTTCACTCTGCTCTGCATTCTATTTTCAAAGTCTCCTCTTTTCTTTAAAACAAAGAAATTGTCTTCATCCATTTCCATTTCTCCTGCTGCTGTCTGAGGATCAAGTTTTGATTTACCTTCCCCCACCACCATATTCTCCACTGCAGCACACTCGTACGTAGTTATCTAAAGTGTAAAAAAGAAAAAAGAAAAAAGACTCAACTGAAGTTTCTTATGACCTTTCAAGTAAGGAGTGGGACAGAAGAACAGAAGGACAGGAATTTATGAATTGTTTTTCTAGTCCTCTGGCAATTGTTAGAGCAACACTAGTAAGTTTTCTTTATTCTATGCTTTTCTGTAATGCATCTGTATGAAAATTCTGACAAAACACATTTTTCACATATTCTACATAGGTAATGGGCAATATTTCCCCCCACCCCCCATGCCTGGAATGAAAAGATAAGATGCAGTAGCTGTCTTGAACTATGGGTCAACACCTTATTAATTTTTCACATGGCTGTTCTCAGGGTAATTGTCTATTTAAATACCAACTATTCCCCTGCTTCAACCCAGGTTTGTTTGTTTATGACATCTCTATGCTGCCCCATAATATAACATTCTCTGAGCAGCTACAGTAAATAAATAATACAATTTAAATACAAAATCAAATTTAAAAAAAACATAAAATCAAATTAGAAATAAAATGCATCCAGGAATAAAACCCTCCACAACCCCCAAATTAAAAACCCAGACTTTTAAAACTGAGAAACTCAAACTATATGTTATTTTAAAAGGCCTGGGTGAATACAAAGCTCTGTACCTGGCACTGAAAAGAACAGAAGTATGGCTCCACAAGGATGGCAAAGGTGTTTCATCACTGGGCTGCTACTACCAAATAGGCCTTGTCCCTGGTAGTAGTCTATCTGAGTTTACTCACTACAAAGATGAGAGCTAGGAGGAAACACTGCATCCTGCTACCCACTTTACTCAGGCAACCCCATTTGAGTTGTAATTGCCAGAATAATGTTCCTTGCTGGGTTCTCTGGGTTTGCTGAAACCTTAAAAAAAAATCTTGAAGATTTGCTTAGTTCTGTGTGAGCAGAAATTGGTGTTGGGGGCTTAGACTGGAAATAGACTGAATTCAAAAACCACTTGCCGTATATTTGAGGAATTTCTTTTCCCATTCCAAGCTGTAGAAGAACATAAAAACATAAGAGCCATGCTGGATCAGACCAAGGGTTCATCTAGTCCAGCACTCTGTTCATACAGTGGCCAACCAGCTGTCAGCCGGAGAACCACAAGCAGGACATGGTTGAACTTTGAGGGATTATAAGTTTATGTGGGGCTGCCTTTTAAGACAACCCAGAAATATCAGTTGGTACAAAACACAAAGTGAAGTTGCTGACTAGAACCAGTCACATAGAATACTTCTCACTAACCTTGAAATCATGGCTACAGTGACAGGTCCTTTTCCAACCATTTCCAGTTCTTACCTCTAATTTTTTTTTAAAAAAACAACAACACTAGGGACTAGTGTTCCTGAAGGACCATTTTCTCTTGCATGAACCTGCCAAGTATTATGATCATCCACACAGATACTTCTAGTTTTCTTACCATTGGAGGCAAGGTGGGTGGTGATCAGGGACAGGGTCTTTTGGGTGTTGACATTCTGATTATGGAATACTTTCCCTAGGAAGGTTCACTTGGTACCACGACTGATGCATTTTTGGCGCCAGGTGAAGACATTTTTATTTGTTCAGGCTTTGAAAATCTTGTACTCATGCTATTAGTTTTTATTAATTTTGTATTGATTTTATTGCTGTTCTTGAGAGTAATCTCTCTGAAAGTCTTTTTTCTCGAAAGAACAACAGAATAGCAATGTTATGTAATAAATATTTATGAATAACTACCGCAAGTATGGGCCATTGACATATATATTCAGAATCAAGTAATTACAAGTTTTGGTGACATCACTAGTTCGGGTAGGTTGTCCTAGGAACTCAGGAAGCTGCCTTATACCATTGGTCCATCCAGCTCAGTATTGTCAACACTAATTGGCAGTTGCTCTTCAAGTAGGATTCTCTCTTAGTCCTACCTGAAAATGCCAGGGGATACACCTGGGTCTTTCAACATGCAAAGCAGGTGCTCTACCTCTGAGCTAAGAACACGGAAGATTAAACATGTTCTGGTTCATAGTTCAGCTCATCTACTGTGTCTTCATTCCAGGTTTGTGGGGGCAACAAAATGTTCACTACTGAGAAACAACTTGCTCTTAATCACCTCTTGCTGAGGACCCAGCAAACATCTGACAACACTTTTGAACAATTCAGAACATGAAAAAAGAATGATATCAAGCACAAACTAGACAGGAGTAGTTATTCAAACTGACATTTAGTAAGGTGTTCTGATGTATTCCTTTGTTAGAATGAAAAATCCATTAAACCCTTATCTTTCCTCTTTGGACAAATTTAGAGTAAAGAATCCAAGTCGGTGTGAGTCTTCAAAACTGAATCAATTAAATGAAAATTATGCTGTTCTCAGTAGCAGATAACCCTAGTCACTTTCATTATTATTATAATTCAGAAAAAGATGTATGGATACAACTGAATATTGAAATTGAATTGTTTCAGCCTGTTGTCCACAGACGAGGTGCACCTCCTATAATATAAGTCTATAGTTTTCCTAATTACATATTGCCACTAAACCCTTGTTGGTTGTGAGTGTCTGATTTCCAAAATTGCTGCTATACAGCTATCTGACATCAATTATATATAATGAACCCTGTTCTTCTGATGTGACAGGACTCTAAACATTCCAATCAGGACAATACTGAATATGTTTGCAGTTGTCATTAAAATGTCTGTATGACTGAGGATGAGTGAGAAATTAATTTGGTTTACATTTCAATGTGAACTTACCAAAGTCACTTTTCCCAAACCTAAACAAACAAGAACACAGTTTAAACACTGAAATCCATACTTTCCAAAAGTTTTGTGATGCAGTTTAAAAATAAAATGTGTACAAAACCTCAAAAATGTGAAAATGTAAGCACAACAAGTGTGCATTTGACAAACTGTGCACAAAAATATGTAATTAAATGGACTCTCCTCCTCATTACTCTTGTAATGGTGCTGTTTAGTCACTGTCCCTTGTTCAAAAAACAGCAAAAAAGTAATCAGTTGCTTCAATTATCTGACCCCCAGATTGATCCAATAGTTTGTCAGGCTTCTAACTTTGTAGCTTGTCTTGTTTGACAACAAATCAACAGTCTTACTTAAAAAAAAAGGTAAGGAGTAAAAAGTGAGATGTCATCAATATCCTGATGACACTCAGCTAAATTTCTCCTTGTCATCTGACTTAGGTAATGCTGTGCAAGTGCTGAATCAGTGTCTGGACTCAGTAAAGGGCTGGATGAGGGTCAGTAAGCTGAAAATGAATAAGATGGAGACCCTGTGGGGTCATATCCTGGAGTCTAGCAGTTGCCTGGACATGGATTCAGAGGTAGAGGAACCAGAGGTGCCAACAGAAGAGGCACCAGGCTCAAGCACTACTGTGGAACCAAACACCTCCAAGCCCAAAATATTGGAGACCCCCAAATGACAAGAAACTGGAGACTCCCAAGCCTTAGGCTTTCAAGCCTGAACCAACAACTGCAGCCTCTGAGCCTAGCACCATGCTAGGCTTGTGTACCCATCTCCAAGGCTGCCACAATTCATGAAAGTGGTGCATCAAGGTTGGCAGCGCTCCTTGCAAGAGCTCCTGGAGAGATGGAGCTAATCTACACAGAAGCTTTGAAACATTTAGGTTTGGCTTCAAGGACTCTTTGGGGCACATGATGCAAGTACTATGTCATTTTATATTGGGGGGGTTGCACCGATTTTTTATGATTTATAATGTTTTGTTCTTTTAATAAATCATTTTAAAAATGGTAATGTGTCCTTACTTACCGTTTCACAGCACCTCAAATCAAACCTCTAGTATCCAGAACAATTTGAAAATCCATGCATGCTCTTACATAGTTAAATCAAAACTGAAAGTACCTCACAGGAAGGTTGAAAAAGGAGGAAGTGGGTGTGTCAAGAATGGGGAGAAGAAGCTATGATACAGAAAGAAATGAAGCAAACAGTCAGTGGGCCTTTACAAAATGATCTGAAAATGGAATAAACTATAGTCACCAATGGTAAGGGCTACTCATGTGGCCTGTTACATTTTAAAACTTAGCAATTTACATTGTAATCAAACTGAATTTGGAACATTTCAAACGGAAGTGTAGATCGGCTCATGGAGAAGTGCTAAGCTCCTGGCCAGAGACCTGTTCCTCTAAGAGAGGGGTGGACAAAATGCAGCCCATGAGCTGCATGCACCCCCAGCCTCCTCCAACACTGGTGCCTGGTGACACAAAAAAGCAGTGGTTTGCCACTGAAAATCAGCAGTACACCAGCAGTGACAAAAAGGATCTCTTCTATTTAGAGAATGCACCCTTTGTTTTAAAGCAAAACAGGTGCACATGTACTCCATCCCTCGATTAATGTGACTGGGGTGAAGTCTCTGTCCACATCAATGCCCTGAAGCAAGCAAGGTGTCATAATTCCAGGAACACACACACACACACACACGAATGCATTGAATTTGTTCTCATTAAGATCTCAGTATTTTAAGAATTAGAAGGTATCATATGAAAGGAAGGAAGGAAACTACAAAATTTAGCTCAAGCAAAATGGTTAAATGAAGTCACTTCAGGAACTCTGGTAACAAAGTTGCTTAGGAGATAGCAGAAAAGAAGGATGGAACAATTTCCCTATTCCAAGGAGACAGTATGAGCAGGTTTGGGTTAAAAATGTAATGCTGCAGGAAGCATACAGATGCAGTGTAAATACTGCCTAGAACAGCATAAAAAAAGCAGTTTTGCTGTCTGACCTGTGTATGTTGTGAGGATAAATACAGCAGAGAATTTCTCTTTCCCGGGCTGTCAGTCTGGCAACTTTCATAGGCACTAAATTTCAGAGAAAAAGGAAAAAAGCATTTTATTACTTCACTTATCTTCTCCCTGTGGTATCAATTGTCAAAAAGTGTTGCCCGAGGCTTTAGCTGCCCAACTTCTATTGACTTTAATGACAGAAGCATGGCTAAAAACCTATATGCACTGCTATAAAAATTTACCCCATGTGTCGACCTAATCATATCTGCTTAGTTTACTGACAAAAATAAGTTGTTATTACTGTCAGTTCAGCAGAGCCAGAGTAACAGATAAAAAGCAAGCTGAATTACACTTTGCCTTCTGTGTCATCGACAAAATTGGTAACCCAGTTCCTAATCCAGAGTTGTTAGGGAAGGCGGTGATTAGCGATTGGCAAATCTAAATGGTTAGGCACTTTGCCGAATTGCTAGAGTTACTCAAAAGTTCAGATGTTAATTTCAACCTAAGCCAGATGTAACTGGACTTCTTGGGCTTGCAAAATTGATCTGGTAATATTGTAAAATTGGATGCTTTATGGAACTGTTAGCCCCATTCGTTGTAGGTCACAGTCAAAAAGTTGGGAAAAGATCATTTTTCTTCTTGGCCATGGAGAAGGAAAGAAATATCATCCTTTATATAGTTACATTCTGTAAATAGGGCAATAAATGGAAATCAGATAGCTGATACGTAACTGACACTATTGCTGTCATCAAAGGTATGCATGGCTGGGCACCTGCTGAGTATTGGATAACCAGGACAACTCTGCAACCTTCCAGGCACTAGAGGGTGACAGAGAATGTCATGTAGTTTGGTCAGTTCCTATTTCCTGTTTTCTCCCCTTCCTTTTCTTTCCTTCTCCTTCTTCCTCTTGCCTCTGCAACAAACACGCACTATGCAGTCTCTCCAGAGAGGAAACATGTAACCATATCTCATGCCTTTGCTCACTTGCTCAAACATGTCCAGCTTCAGTGGGTGCTTGTAGTTGAGCAGTGTTAGCCTTCTCTGACAATGTGTATAAAACCACTAAGAAAGTTGACTTAAACTTCTTTTGAACTGGCTCTACCCTGTGTTTGTTGTGTCCAATACTGAATCCTGTGTTGCCAGGCTTTCTCCGTATAAAACAATTCTGCTGTCAGTCACAACAGACTTCCCAACACCAATGGCCTAGTTTTGGTAAATTCCTATTACAACCGAACTTAAATGAAATTCACATACATCCCTAGCAGCTCAGTACAACTTGGGACCAGGCTGTTTGAATGACTGCATTCTCCTATATCTGCTTGCCTGGACTTTAGGATCTTTTGTGGTGGCCCTTCTCTTAGTCCCACCACCACTGAACCCACTTTAGAAGCACTGTACTATGCAGCTTTAAGCGTTGTGATGAAGAAGGAATTTCACCAGGTGCTGTATAAATACTAGGGGTGTGCACGGACCCTCCGGATCGGATCGGGACCGGAACAGGACCTCCAATTTTGTTCCGGATCAGATTGGAACAAAAACAGAGGTCCCCCAGATTGGACCCAATCCCAATCCAAAAATTGGATGTCCGATTTTCAGATCGGCCGCCATTTTTCCCCATAGACTTGCATTGGGGGAAAGAAAGCTTTCCCCCAATGCAAGTCTATGGGGAAAAATGGCGGTAGGGGGGTGAGTGGGGTTCTAACTCCCTCCTCCCTGTCCCTCCCCCCTTGCGCTACCTGCAGAGGCCTTCTGCTCCTGTCCGCTGGTGCCTGTGGGCGCCAGCGGGCGGCAGCAGTCGACCCCGGCAGAAAATCCCCCTCCTCCCCTTCGCGTTCCTTACTTGCCAGGGCCGTCCGCTGTCATCCACGGGCGCCCGTGGGTGCCAGCAGATGGCGGTGGATAGCCCCGGCAGGTAAGTGGGAGCCCCCTCCCTCCTCCACCTGGCGATCCTCCTTACCTGAGGGCCCGTCCGCCGCCTTCACCTGCCGTAGATCTACTGAGCACTAGGCTTCGCGGACTAGTCCTCAGTAGAGCGCCAGGTGATGACATCATCACCTGGCGCTCTACTGAGGACTAGGCCATGAAGCCTTGTGCTCAGTAGATCTACACAGGTGAAGGCAGTGGACGACCCTGCAGGTAAGTGTGCCCCCCTCCCTCCTCCCTCCTCGCGATCCTCCTTACCTGCTGCGGCCCATCCGCTGCCATCCGCTGCTGCCCAGGTGGCAGCATATGGCAGCGTAGGGCCCCCGGCAGGTAAGCTCCCCCCCGGTGATCCTCCTTACCTGCAGGGTGTCCACTGCCTTCACCAGCATAGATCTACTGAGGACTAGGCCATGAAGCCTAGTGCTCAATAGATCTACACAGGTGAAGGCGGCAGACGACCCTGCAGGTGAGTTGGCCCTCCTCCCACCTCCCCCTCATGGTCCTCCTTACCTCCCGGGGCTGTCTGCTGCTACCCGGGCAGCAGTGGATGGCAGCGGACAGCCCTCCCAGGTAAGCCCCCCCCCACGATCCTCACCTGGCGGAGCTGTCTGCTTCCATCGGCGAGTGCCCGCTGGTGCCCGCCGATGGCAGCAGACAGCCCTGCCAGGTAAGCCCCTCACCCCCACTGTCCGCTGCCATCAGCGGGTGCCCACTGGCACTCACCAATGGAAGTGGACAGCCCCCCCAAGTAAGTTGCCCCCCGCTTCTTACCTGGCGGGGCATCCTCCTCTGTCCATTGCCAGCTGTAAGCTTCTGCAAACTAGGCCTCGTAGTTTACAGCCAGCAACAGGAGGAGGACGGCCCGCCAGGTAAGCTCCCCCCGCTGTCCACTTCCATCAGCTGGCGCCCACCAATGGAAGTAGTGGCAGGCACCAGCGGGTGCCCGCTGATCCTCCGATTATTACCGAACCGGATCGGGTCCTTCCGGACCGGTTCGGGAAAGATCGGATGATCCAGACGAGTGATCGGAAATCGGATAATTATATCCGATTTCCCCTGGATCGGCTCCGGATCGGACCCAATCCAGTACACACCCCTAATGAATACAAATGACACCTGCTGAAACTGTTAAGGATACGGAAGCCCTGTCTTCTTTTTCATATAGTCACTGTACCTTCTCCCCCATTCCTATTGCTTCTCTGGATGCTCCCCACTCATGCACCTAAGGCTCTTCTAAAGGAACCTAACAGGGCATTTGGAAATGGGAAGTGAACTGTGAGGGGGACAATGTGGGGTGCTAACATGTAGATGGTTGTCCTGGAAACCATCAGATCTAGAATTGATTGTGAATGTGTGTGTGGCTGAGACAACAACCCTAGACATACCTACCTGAGTGTAAGTCCCATTGAACTCAATAGGACTTACTTCTGAGTAGACATGAACAGACATTTGCTGTAGATTAAACATCCCCAAGGTTGCTCTGAGATCCTACGAAACACAGCAATGCTTTCTTCTGAGTAAAGCTGGCTGTAAGGCTGCAGTCCTCTCGCATCGCTTTTTAATAATAATAATAATAATAATAATAATACAAATTTCACTATGCAAGCTATACTTTTGAAAATACTGAGGGTGATTTTGTTTATTTCAGCAAGTTGTGGTGCTTTACTCCTGGAGCCGATCTACACACTAGCTTTGTAACGTTTTATAAGGGTTACGAAAACTCTTTGGGCCACATGGTGTACTCCCTTGAACGTTGTATACCTGAGGTTTTTTAAAACCCACTTCAGCTATATACAATGGTTTTTACTTTTAATAAATCATTTTAAGTAAAATAATGTGTCCTTCCTTACCGTTTGTGATTTGTGGGGGCAGTACTTCATTTACCAGCGCCCAAATGCTTAGCCGTTGATTGGTGGGGAAGAAAGAAGGGCTAAGGAGGAAGTGGGCGAGTGAACTACAACACCCACAATGCTTAGCCCTATACTCATTGAAAGCTAGGGAATGAAAGAGGAACAAAGGAGGAAGTGGGCGAGTGAACTACAGCGCCCACAATGCCTTGCCCTAAACTCATTGTAAAAACGAAACAGAAAGAGATGGAAAGAAGGGTGTGAGACTGCACACACCGCTTTGAAGACTGAAGATTTTTTCTCCTGTAACGTGAGTACTCCTTAATGTGGCCTAAGTCGTTTTGGAACGCCTCTATTTGGAATGTTTTAAAGTACTATTTAAAACATTCCCAGGTACTGTGTAGATAGGCTCCTGGAGTCTTCACAGTGTTTGGGATCCAGCATCAGTTCACTCTCCTGGGAGTAAGCACCATTGAACTCAGCGGGGCTTACTACTGAATAGGCTAGCATAGGAGCCTCTTAACCTCCCTCCCTCCAATCTTTACAACTTTTACTTGGAACTTCTCTCCCCCCCCATCCCCCCATCCCCCCCCATCTATGAGAAAAAAAGTTCTTGGAGGAGTTTTCAAAAGGGTTAAAAAAAAGAGTTACTTAAAGAGTCGGTGATCTTTCAGGCAAAGTCCAGGCAGTTTGTCAAAGCCCCACCTCTTTCTGGAATGACTCTATACATCAAATAAATAAACATATTTCCTGGATATCAGCCTGCTTTGGTCTCATTGCACACCTTTTGTGGCACTCAGATGGTAGCCATTGGTTCTCGGTGTCAATGTAAACCCCCTGTTCTCCTCTCTTATTTCCTGGTTGTCTTCCAGGTGTTCTAGCAGACCCTCAGCCTATCTACACTACTGCTTTAAAACGGTTTATAACAGTTTTGAGAACTGTTGGGGCCCAGAACACACTCCATATACAGTTTTCAAAATGTTTTCAAAGTGTTTTATCCTGCGTGTGTAGATAGGCTCACACTCTATTATTCTCCCACCCTCTTGACCTGCAAGATGTTCCCTTCCACACTGGAGAAGCTACACAGTCAAATTGTCCTGTCAGAAGGGCCTGTTCACTTCTGATGCCCCGATGCCACTGTCACCTTGACAATGTTATCCCAGATTATTCCAAATGTGAGAAGTGAATGGTAGCCTGCTATACTTCACGCTGTCAGCCTATTGGGTGGCATAACTCTACAGCTCCAGCTAACAATGGCTGCATACAAATAATTCAAACTAGAGCTGTGATGGCAGCCTGTTGGTTTGGTGTTTGCTGCTAAACTGTTATTGTATCAGGCTAGGTTTATTGTTAGCAATGTCATGCTCTAGGGGGAAATATTCTTTGCAGTTCTTTCTCCTTTGTGGGGGAGAGAGAGGGAGAGAGAGAGAGAGAGAGAGAGAGAGAAAGAGAGAGAGAATCTCTGTAAATATTGTGTGAGGGTAGATTTGAAATTAACAGAGGATGGAATACTGTGAATTGAAAGCTATAACATAACTGAGCTTATCAAAATCTATTTCTTGAGCTACTGCTTCAATTTAATGAGCATACTAACATTTCAGCAACCATTATACAGTGAAAAAGTTTCCAATAATTAAGGATAATTGGCAATAGAAATAAAATGAACAGATGATAATGACTCTGCCGCAGTCTTTAGCAGCCTGGTCTTCAGCCTTTGCTTGGCAAGACAGCAGAGGGAAAGGTTTTTAAGTGGCAATCCAAACTGGTCAACTGTGTCTTGATGGCAATGCACCTAAAATTTTATATTCTGTGCCTCTGCCTGCATTTCCGTTTGCTGTGCTGGTTTTCCTAGACTGCTCCCAGCATAATATTCCAGGGTTAATTACCAGCCAAATTAAGTCTATATTTAACTATTATACTGTGTCACATTCTAAGCATCTATTAGCTTTTTCTCTAATGCCATCAAACATAAAACACATCATTTTTAACACCCTACCTAACTGTTGTGCCAGTTTTGATGGGCTTTTTGGATGAAAATGCCATGTATCTAACAGTGTTGTTGAACATGCCAAGATTTTTACAAAAAATATGACTGCCATTTTCCAGGTTCCTGAGTACTTTTTTGGTGCAGTAGAAGAGCACAGGATGACTCTCCATTGTAAAAGAGTAATTGGACATTTTTATTTGTAGCATTCCCCACTAACAGCACTCCAGTTAAAAGAGTCCTATTTCAGACTTTCCATTAGCCTTCATTGCCATTCATAGTTTAGTCTGCCCTCTTTTTGTCATACCATATGATCTTCATTCACAGTATCTGCTTATTTGTCAGGTCTCTTTGTGCTATTTTAGGGAGAAACTGTGATTCTGTAAGCATGCATTCGGTCATGCTTTTACCGCTAATATACAAGGTGTGTGGGAGGATTTTTTAAAAAAACTGTACTGAGGACAATCTTTATTCAAAGCTTGATAGCAGGCCTGCTGCTGCTGCCATATCTAAATCATCATGATCACTATAGCTCTTCTAATTTGTAATGCCCATTACCATCTTTATGGTGTTTATCAGCTAGGCAGTGCTATACAGATGCTGGATTATCGGTGTCTTTTTGGGCAGATCAACGGACAAATGACAGAAGGATGGATCAATGTAATACAATAGATTATGGCAATGCTTCCGGAAGGTTTATTCTGTTTAATATGGGCCAGTCTATCAGCTTGGCTGAGAGCAACTCCATCAGATTCCTCCCTCAACGATCACCTGGCAGCAGCCATTCCATCAGGCTGCAGCAGCGGGAGAGATGGGAATCATGGCCTACTCTATCTGCTCTGCACCATTTGGATTTTCCCTCAACCATTTCCACCCAAGCTCGTCATTTTAAGATCTTTGTGACTTTAAGATCCAGTGGCTGAATTTGCTCATTTCCCTCTTCTCTCCACATACTTTTAAGCTGCTATCCTATGCACACTTCCCTTGAGCTCAATGGGACTTAGTGGCAGACATGCATAGGATTGTACTGTTCGATTGTTAGCCTGAGGACAGGGACCATCTTGTTTGCTACTGATGTCATGTAAGCTGCTCTAGACCCTTTTCAGCTGAAGAGAGGTGTGCATGTAAAATGGGTTCAAAATAAATAAATAAACAATATGTTATTTAAGTCTTTAACTTTAAGACCTATAATGTTGATAATGAGAGATGATGTAATGTTGAGAAGCAGTATTAATGGTACCTTTTCACACTGTGGGGAGGTAACGAGCAGGGTACCACAGGGCTCAGTCCTGGGCCCAGTGCTCTTCAACATTTTTATTAATGATTTGGACGAGGAGGTGCAGGGAATGCTTATCAAATTTGCAGATGACACAAAATTGGGTGGGATTGCTAATACTCTGGAAGAAACAAACTCCAAGGTGATCTTTATAGACTGGAGTGCTGGGCTGAAAACAACAGGATGAAATTCAATAGGGATAAATGCCATGTTCTACACCTAGGAAAAAGAAACCAAATGCCCAGTTACAAGATGGGGGATACTTGGCTCAGCAATATGACAAGCGAGAAGGATCTTGGAATTGTTGTAGATCACAAGCTGAATATGAGCCAAAATTGTGATGTGGCTGCAAAAAAAGCAAATGCTATTTTGGGCTGCATTAATAAAAGTATAGCTTCCAAATCGCACAAGGTACTGGTTACCCTATATTCGGCACTGGTTAGGACCCATTTTGAGTATTGCATCCAGTTCTGGACACCACACTTCAAGAAGGATGCAGACAATCTGGAGCGTGTTCAGAGGAGGGCAAAGAGGATGATCAGGGGTCTGGAAACAAAGCCCTATGAGGAAAGATTGAAAGAACTGGGCATGTTTAGCCTGGAGAAGAGAAGATTGAGGGGAGACATGATAGCACTCTACAAATACCTGAAACGTTGTCACACAGAGGAGGGCCAGGATCTCTTCTTGATCAACCTGGAACACAGGACACAGAATAATGGGCTCAAGCTACAGCAAGCAAGATTCCGGCTAGACATCAGGAAAAACTTCCTGACTGTTAGAGCGATACGACAATGGAACCAATTACCTAGGGAGGTTGTGGGCTCTCCCCCATTAGAAGCATTCAAGAGGCAGCTGGACAACCATCTGTCAGGTATGATTTAAGGTAGATTCCTGCATTGAGCAGGGGGTTGGACTCAATGGCCTTATAGGCCCCTTCCCACTCTACTGTCCTATGATCCAATGTGACATAACACACACCACAAGGCATCAGTAAGTTCAATCATCACAGGACCTGCTCCTGTCTCCTTAGCATTCCTAGCAAGGGCAATACTTTTATTTCTTTATTTTATTTACAATGTTTATATTCCACTCCCTATCTGAGGATTCAGAGCTGTGAACAGATGGAATAAAAACACAATTAAAATTATGTTTTTAAAAGAACGTGGTTCAGATAAAACCACGGCTGGTCATTCAGGAAAAGCTTCCTGGAACAACAATGTTCACAGGAGGCGCCGAAAGCAATACAACCTGGGTGTCTGCCTGACCTCCAAAGGCAGGGAATTCCATAGGAAGGAGGCCACCACACTGAAGGCTCTTATCCTGATGGACTCCGATCAGAACATAGGTCCACGTGGAACCACCAGGAACATGCCATGAGAATAACATTTGGATCTTAACTTGAATGTGGGTTCCAGACATAAATCCTCAGATCATGAGTGGGCAACTTGTGGCACTCCAGGTGTTGTTGGACTTCAACTCCCATCAATCCCAGCCAACATAGCTGATTGTGAGGAATGATGGAATCTGCAGTTTCCCATCCCTGCTTTGGATATTGTTATAGGGGCAGGTCAGAAATGCTTTCAGTTATAGCAGTACTTTTATAATAATATGATTCATAGGCAGATGTAAGCTAAAACACAAGATAGGCAGTGATTATAAGGTAATGTGCTCTAATCTTTTAGTAATTGCCATGAACTTCTAGTTATTCTTTAGTATACGGCATAATGCTTAATGTTCCTTATGTGTGCATGTTGCATAATCAATTGCATCAAAAGATTGAACAAGAATGTTCTTCATCATCAACCAGAAAGGCACCGCACAATCCAGCCCATGCCCCATTTTTGACAATGTGAGCACATTTCTCTGTGTATAGCGGCTATCGATACCATCAACCATAGTATCTGTCGTGACCCAAGCAAACTGATACACTCCAAAACGGTGAGACCTCTTTTATTGTGAAAGCACACGGAATTCAAGCATAACGGTTTCATTTCTGCATACATACACTTGAAGCTGAAGACGGACCAGATAGCTTTCAGGTACAACGGCTTAATGCGAACAGCAATCACTCAGGGGGAGACATTTAGAGTTGGCCCCTGTCCCATGCGAAACAGTCAGCAGCGGCCACACACACTGACTCATCAGGAACACGAGCAAAACTCAAGGAGAAACTCCAGCACAGAGGTGCATGAAGTCTGACAGAACACAGATCTATCTTGTACCAAACCAGACTCAGCCTGCCAGGAACACTGAGCTGATCACGTACGCAAGATGTCAGGGCACAAACCTCTTCAACCTAGGAAACCCCTCTGCCTGTAACAAAAGGCTCTGAGAGGAGGCTCTCTCGCAGGTCACACACACAATTCCAGAACAGCAACAATCAGCCTCGGAGTTTCCCTGTGCCCGTACTTTATTTTATATCATTTGTTTTTAATATTGTTCCCTGCCTCGATCCAGAGGGAGAGGCAGGTAAAAAATAAATAAATAAATTATTATTATTGTTATTATTATCTTATGTATTTTATATCATTTGCTTTTAATGTTGTTCCCTGCCTTGATCCAGAGAGAGAGACGGGTAATAAATAAATAAATAAATAGTATTTGTACTATTATTGGTCAACCAACAGGAGAAAGGCTGGGCAGAGGGGATACAACAGGAAGGGAATGGACCATTTCAAAAGACGCTTGGGTATATTATTAACTTTCTAGCAGTAAGTCTGGATGTCAAATGTAGATGTGGCATGAAATGAGTATATAAGCATTTAATGTGCACATCCCCCCCCTTAAATTAGCAGCCATGGGAGGGTGAGCAGGCTCAGGACTGTGACATACAGGGAGGGGAGCTTAACTCTTTGCCCATGTTCTGTGGGCCCACTGAAAGTCAAGCCACTCCAAAACTGCTATTAGCCCCAGGAGGGAAACCTCTATTAGTACTAATGGAATAAGGGAATTTACTTTGAAATATGTCCCACTTTGGTCAATGAGGCTTACTCTGTAGTAAATGCAGTCATTTTTTTTCTGAAAAAAGATCTCCCTTTCCACTTTTTATTCTGTAATCAAACCATTTCCTCATATGAAGAAAACCTTGTGAGAGAGTAATGCCAGCTCCATACTTTTGAGTGCCCTTGAGACAAGACTTCCTCAATGGGCCCCTCCCTCGTTGAGTCTCCCTACTCAGTGCCATTATCACCAGCTGCTTTTGCTCCTCCTCTTCTTTCTCATCCTTGCTTCCACTTGCTTGATTGACAGGGAGACAGTCAATGAGCAAGCAGGCAGTGGCATCTACTGCTCCTCCTTCTCCCCACCACTGTTGTTCTGGGCCAAAGCGAGAGGTGGGTGAACAAGCAGGTTACGGCGGTGAAGAGGAGGAGCAAGTCCAGGTGGTTCTTGTCAGTGGGCCCCTGTTGGGGTGTGGACTCTTGGGATGTGCCCAGCCATGCCTTCCCTTGACGCTGGCACTGTGACAGAGGCTCAGTCGTACTTCAGTTCCACATGTGTACCTGCCCATAACTTTTAATACCAAGGGAAGGAAATGAATATAATTTACAGAAAAGAAGTTGCACTAGCTCAGCAAGTCTTCCAAGCCACATCAGACTGATTTTCAATCAATTCCTAATGACAGAGTGAAGCGACTGACCACTTGCTATGCTCTGTAATGTCCTCAACAACACCCATACAAAACTTCAGAACATTATTAAGAGAGATGCCTGAAACGGTGCATATTCCCCGTGATGAAAAAGAATCGGAATAAAAGAGGAAATTACTCCTGAAATGTTGTAAAATCCTGCAATCTTAATATACCCTGAGGAGGATGTAACAGCGAAGGTTTTAGACATACTTATATAAAGCTCCCCATCTTAGAGCTAATGAAGTGATACTGACAGTTTTGCCACAGTGTCTGTGAAGTGTTTTAACGACACAAGATTAATAAGTCTCCAAAGCAATAATCCTTGGAGATTGCACACCCCAAAAACTATAGCCTCCCAATGAAAGAAAATGAATGCCATTCATAAATTATCACAAAGGAGAAAAGAAGAAAAAGAAGAAGGGGGGGGGAATCACCAACCCCTATATGTAATGCAAATTGGATGCATCTGTACTGAAACACAGTGTACAAAGAAATAGCTATACAGAGGACTGTGTTTAGTAGAGCACTCAGTTAATTGTTATGGCAAGGATTTTAATTTCCTTCACAGTGCAAATTACATATGAGGAAAGCATCTGCCACATACAATATTTCCTAGGCTGTAAATTTAAATGAATTACTGGCTTATTCTACAATCCCCCTCCCCACCACACACAGCAATGATAGACACTTGTCATCTATGTGTCTCTTTCCTTTTTTTACTTGCCTAGGCAAAAGTGGTGATGCTGTAAACACTTTTTGTTAGAAATAAGCAGAGAAATTCTTACAAAAACATCAAGAGAGCAATCCTATGGTCCCCTAGACAAATGGGGGGGGCAAAGGAGTTTTTAGATTCCTAGATCTGAGGTTGGGGACATCACTCTGACCTCAGACCCAGGAGACTGAGCTCCTTGCCTGCCCCCCCCCACATCAATGATAGACACTTATCAATCATTTATGTGCCTCTTTTCCATTTTTTACTTGCCCAGGAGTCAAAGCTCTCAGCCCTCTTCCCTGCGCTAGCTGCCTCTCTGTGGTTGCAAAAGAGACCTTGGATGGAAAGGAAAGGAGGCATGCCAGTGGGTGGAGAGGGGAGGGCTATGCCATATCTCCAGGCTTCCCTAGCCTCCTTCCCTCCCTCCCCCTGATGCCTTAGCTAGATGGGTAAAAACTCTCATCTAGCTAAATTGCAGAGTGGGAGGTGCAGTGGAGGTGATGACCTGCTTTGTTTTCCACTAGAACCCCAAGGCCCATCAAATGGAGTCAGGTGCAATATAGTGGCTTAAGACGGCAGGCACAAAATTTCAGTACAAAAGCGTGTGCTCAACAGGAACTGGTTTTCAATATCAGAACTGGAGCTTATAAACAAACCCTTTTGCCCAAAAATCCACTCCTCTTTTCCTCAAATGTTCTTGATTTCAGCAGTTTAATTTAGGAGGAAATGAAGCTGTTGTTGTTGCTGTTGTTGTTGTTGTTGTTAAACCATAGAGAGTCAGAAGCCCTTGCTAATCTACTGCAAATCACCCAATTACCCAGTCTGCCTTCTGACCACACCTGCCATCCATGAGTCATTCATTTAGCAAGATTCAGTCACTAGGGCATCAACTGGCTCTAGAAGTTGGTAGGCTTAGACACTCACAGTCTAATGTTCAATCTGCATAATGTTCACCTTGTCCATGTTGTGCATCATCAGCATGCTGAACAATTGACACTGAATCAAACAATAGGAGGAACTGATAGCTAGTGTGATTTTCTACAGATCCCAAGAGTTCCTTGGAAGTTTCTCATCAATTTGCTCACTTCCTCTTTCAGCTAAAAATGATCCAGCAGCTAAATTTCTATTACGTGTATGATCAACATGTGCTATTACTTTGTTGAAAAGTGAAGAGCCTGTCAAGTTGTCAGTATTCACAAGCGATATACAGAGCCAAGTGGAAGGAAATATTATAGGCCTCAGTAAGATTACCACTTCAGTACCACATGATGGACATATGTAGCGAATAGCACACAATTACCATAAACACACTCACAAAACATTAGGCTGTATGTGACCAGATGACAGGAACATCTGCAAGCAATTGTAAATGTTTAGTGTGTATTATACTGCAATTGACCTGAAAAGCAATTTTTACTGAAATTTTAATGGAAAGAGTATCTGGTCATCATGAACAAAATGCTCTAATGGAACCATTAAAAAAAAGATTTTCAGGGAAACGTTCATGGTTTGAATTTGGGAATAGGTTGGAAGGTCATGTAGAGAAGTTGAGCAAAATGTCCATTCAGTTTGTATGATTCTGTGGTTAAATTAAGCGGAAAGGTTATTTTCTGCCCTGGGATGAAAACATTCTTGATTCTCAGGAAAATACTTCTATTTGTGCAAGGCTTAGACAATTGATCATTTAGAACAGAGTTGGGGCACCTCCAGTACCCAGGGTGAATTAGGCCTATGAGGTCTCCCCATCCATCCTAGAGACCTTGGTTGAGACCCCTCCCTCAATCTCTTTCCCTCCCCAAACTCCTGCCCCTCAGGAAAAAAAAGCATGCTCCAAACTGGCAATGAAGGAAGAGACCGAGTCTCTTTATCCCTTTATCCCCATAGCCGGATCATTCTGTTTTCCTCTCTCTGTCACAGAGAAACACAGAGTCTTTTTCTCCATATTCAGAGAGGCACACGTTTGAATTAGGGATGTGCACTGACCCCCCGGATCGGATCGGATAGCGGATCGGAATCGGACCTGGGGGGTCGGATCGGATCGGATCGGATCGGAGGCTGGTCGGATCGGATCGGACCAGATGTCCGATCCGGATCGGACGCCATTTTGAATGCTTTTTCCCATAGCCAAGTATTGTTTTACAAAAATGCCTATAACTTTTTCATTTTTAAAGATAGAAGGATGAAACTTGGGCACATTGTAGACTGGTTAGGGGTAGTTATCTGTGAGAAATTTCAGAAAGATTGGTGCATGCATTTTGTGGCAATTAATTTTTTAATAAATACCCAGGAATGACTATAACTTTGTCATTTTTAAAGTTACACACATGAAACTTTGCCACATTGTAGGGGGTACCTTGGGACCTATGTGTGTGAAATTTCAGAAACGTAGGTGCTTGTCTTGTGTGGCAATTAATTTTTAGAAAAATGGGTAGTAGTGGGGTAAATACAGTTACGCCTCCCATTTTTTTATTTTTGAAGATACAAACAGGAAACTTGGGCACATTACAGGTACCACTTGCCTTGATATGTGTGTGAAATTTCAGAAACATTGGAGCTTTCCTTGTGTGGCAATTAATTTTTGAAACAATGAGGAAAGAAACACCTATAACTTTGTCATTTTTAAAGTTACACACATGAAACTTTGCCACATTGTAGGAGGTACCTTGGGACCCATGTGTGTGAAATTTCGGAAACGTAGGTGCTTGCCTTGTGTGGCAATTAATTTTTTAATAAATACCCAGGAATGCCTATAACTTTGTCATTTTTAAAGTTACACACATGAAACTTTGCCACATTGTAGGCGGTACCTTGGGACCTATGTGTGTGAAATTTCGGAAACGTAGGTGCTTGCCTTGTGTGGCAATTAATTTTAGAAAAATGGGTAGTGGTGGGGTAAATACAGTTACGCCTCCCACTTTTTTATTTTTGAAGATACAAACAGGAAACATGGGCACATTACAGGTACCACTTGGCTTGATATGTGTGTAAAATTTCAGACAGCTGGGTCCAGGCATGTGGTGGCAAGGTATTTTTGAAACAATGAGGAAAGAAACGCCTATAACTTTTTTATTTTAAAAGTTAGAAGTCTGAACATTGCTCACTTTGTAGATGGGTTAGGGGTAGATATGTGTCAGAAATTTCAGAATTATAGGTCCAGGCATTTGATGGCTATGGAATTTTTAAATTACATGTTTCAAAAAAATCTCTACAGAGGCCAGGTCTTCCCCTCCCGCTTCCCGCGAAGAAAAGGAAACACTCTCTCGTCTCGATCCCTTTGATCCTTGCTAGTAGTATCCATTACAGGGCTCGTGTTTCCTTTCCTACTTTCACTTTTCAAGCAGAACGGCTGAGCCTAGCTGAGTTTTGCAGCCATGCGTGCAAGGAAGGATCACTCTGGTCTCGATCCCTTTGATCCTTGGTAGTATCCATTACAGGGCTCGTGTCTGCTTTCACTTTGTACTCAAGCAGACACGAGCCCTGTAATGGATACTACCAAGGATCAAAGGGATCGAGACCAGAGTGATCCTTCCTTGCACGCATGGCTGCAAAACTCAGCTAGGCTCAGCCGTTCTGCTTGAAAAGTGAAAGTAGGAAAGGAAACACGAGCCCTGTAATGGATACTACTAGCAAGGATCAAAGGGATCGAGACGAGAGAGTGTTTCCTTTTCTTCGCGGGAAGCGGGAGGGGAAGACCTGGCCTCTGTAGAGATTTTTTTGAAACATGTAATTTAAAAATTCCATAGCCGTCAAATGCCTGGACCTATAATTCTGAAATTTCTGACACATATCTACCCCTAACCCATCTACAAAGTGAGCAATGTTCAGACTTCTAACTTTTAAAATAAAAAAGTTATAGGCGTTTCTTTCCTCATTGTTTCAAAAATACCTTGCCACCACATGCCTGGACCCAGCTGTCTGAAATTTTACACACATATCAAGCCAAGTGGTACCTGTAATGTGCCCATGTTTCCTGTTTGTATCTTCAAAAATAAAAAAGTGGGAGGCGTAACTGTATTTACCCCACCACTACCCATTTTTCTAAAATTAATTGCCACACAAGGCAAGCACCTACGTTTCCGAAATTTCACACACATAGGTCCCAAGGTACCGCCTACAATGTGGCAAAGTTTCATGTGTGTAACTTTAAAAATGACAAAGTTATAGGCATTCCTGGGTATTTATTAAAAAATTAATTGCCACACAAGGCAAGCACCTACGTTTCCGAAATTTCACAAACATGGGTCCCAAGGTACCTCCTACAATGTGGCAAAGTTTCATGTGTGTAACTTTAAAAATGACAAAGTTATAGGTGTTTCTTTCCTCATTGTTTCAAAAATTAATTGCCACACAAGGAAAGCTCCAATGTTTCTGAAATTTCACACACATATCAAGGCAAGTGGTACCTGTAATGTGCCCAAGTTTCCTGTTTGTATCTTCAAAAATAAAAAAATGGGAGGCGTAACTGTATTTACCCCACTACTACCCATTTTTCTAAAAATTAATTGCCACACAAGACAAGCACCTACGTTTCTGAAATTTCACACACATAGGTCCCAAGGTACCCCCTACAATGTGGCAAAGTTTCATGTGTGTAACTTTAAAAATGACAAAGTTATAGGCATTCCTGGGTATTTATTAAAAAATTAATTGCCACAAAATGCATGCACCAATCTTTCTGAAATTTCTCACAGATAACTACCCCTAACCAGTCTACAATGTGCCCAAGTTTCATCCTTCTATCTTTAAAAATGAAAAAGTTATAGGCGTTTTTGTAAAACAATACTTGGCTATGGGAAAAAGCATTCAAAATGGCGTCCGATCCGGATCGGACCTCATCGGATCGGATCGGATCGGATCGGAGGTTGTCCGGATCGGATCGGATTGGATCGGATTTTCCCGATTTTGGGTCGGATCGGATTCGGATCGTGGATCGGATCCGATCCGATGCACACCCCTAGTTTGAATCTTGTATCTGTTTGGGTGTGAGAAAATGGGGGTCTTCACTTGTGACAGGGAATGGGAGTGTCCCCTCCCACTTTGTGTTGTGGTCCCACCCACTGCTAGCATGTGCCCCAATGTGCTTAGGTGGTGCCAAAGCCACCTACGGAGGGAAAAGGTTACTCCATCCTCACCTTAGATAGAAACGCTTTGGGGGATTTTTTGCCCATTGCAAAGTAGTTCCAAAATTGGTCAGATTAAGGAAAATGTGTAATCAGTTTCATGAGGTTTGAAAAGAGTCTGCCCCATATTTTAAGCCTTTCAACAGAGACTTTCAACATGTCCCTGCCATGTGGCTGGTGGTTATGGGGTAAAAGGGCCTATTCAGTGGTGGCACCTTGACCTTCTATCCCCAGGAAACCTTGCCTGGCATCTGTTTCAGAACAAAGCAACATTTTTATTTTCCTAGGCTATTATGTCATCTGTAAATTGTACCGTATTTTCCGGCATATAAGACGACTGGGCGTATAAGACGACCCCCAACTTTTCCAGTTAAAATATAGAGTTTGGGCTATACTCGCCGTATAAGACTACCCCTCTTTCAACGCGCAGAGGGGAGGAGGGGGGCGCTTACCTTTGAGGGATGTCCGCTCCCGTCCGGCGCCGGCGGCTACTACCAGCAGGCTTCGCGGCCTGCTCCAGGGTGGCGCACCGGGTGATGACATCACCCGGTGCGCCACTCTAGAGCAGGCCGCAAAGCCCGCTGGCAGTAGCCGCCGGCGCCGGACGGGAGCGGACGTCCCTCAAAGGTAAGCAGGGGGCGCGCGGAGGGGAGGAGGGGGTGCGCAGAGGGGAGGAGGGGGGCGCTTACCTTTGAGGTGCGAGGGAGAACCAAGGCCTCGTCTCAATCCCTGACCTTTCCTGACGCAGCCCCCCTCCGTCCGTCCTATACACCCGGCATATAAGACGACCCCCGACTTTAGAGAAGATTTTCCAGGGTTAAAAAGTCATCTTATACGCCGGAAAATACGGTAGTTATTTAATTATTACATTCATATACCGCCCAATAGCCGAAGCTCTCTTGGTTATATTGCTTGGTTATTGTTTTCATTCTGGTGGCTGTTTTTATACTGCTCTTTTATATTGTGATTTTTTAATGTTCTTGTTTTAATGTTTTTGTTCTCATTTGTTTTAGTGAAATTTTAGCTCTTTGTAAGCCACTCTGGGAACCTGTGGAGAGGTGGGATGTATAGATCAAATAAACACACGAGTAAATAAAAACACAATACAAAACAGTGATTTAATTATGAAGGGCAATTAGATTTGCTTCATTTTTTTGTGGAATTAGTTTATTCTATTCATAAAATGATTGACATGTCAACTGAAATTATCTGTCACAAAATAAAACCACAGCTGTCCCTATTCTTTACAAAAATATTAAAAATGGCTAATTTAATACAATGTAGGAAGCAAGATGGTATGGTTTGCAGGAGAGAGAAGAGTTTTTATTCATCTGGGTGCTGTGTGAATATCTGAAAGAAGAAACAAAAATAATTGAAATGTAACAAATTACTTGAAAAAGCAATGTTTATGATGTTTGATTTTAGCTTGTTCCTTGGTATACAAATATGAATGGGTTGGATTCTCTGCTAAATACAAGATGAAGAACACAGTTAATCTAACAGTATTAATTGCTTGGGAGGATGTTACAAAGTTATTGATGTTTAGCTTTATGCAATTAGTGACTAATAAACCTCCTTAGGATAGGAACAACTGGGATATGGAAGAAATTCATTTGGTCAGGTTCCCCAGGTGAAAGTACCTGATTCTCACTTCCTAGTTCACACTTAAACAGAGTTGTCGCTTTGAAGTGCTCTGCAGTAATCTGTTCAACGTGGTCCAAGGGCTGCCTTTCATTTGTTTTTTTAAGAAATCAACAATTAATATCTGCTTGGAGAAATGCACACACTGAATAGGACTGCAAATGTAGCCAAAACTGAAACTCTGTTCCGGTGTTTGGTATCTATGGAGAATAAAATTATGAATTTTGACTCTGCCATCCAGTGTGAGCTTGGCATCAGTCTGATGGGTGCTGCTTCCACACATGCAGGGTTTCCTCCATCAGAACCCTGGTTAACTGAGGTTCCCATCCCTGTGTTGGAAACCTTATGTGTATAGAAGTAGCCCTCTCCAAACTGACACCAATCTATGCTGGCTAGCCCTGCATGTTCCCACTATCCCCTTTGCACATTTGGTACCCACAGATACTGAACACCTGAATGGGACTTAATGAGCAATGCTGTCCTATGCATTGAGTATTCATATGTAAGTCCCACTAGGCTCAATAAAACTTAGTCCCAGTTAAGCCCATTTAGGATTGCAGCCTAAGTGACAAGAAAAAAACAGTTCCTGTGGGAAGGGATGTATGAGACATACATTTCAGGTTGTTTTTGATCAGGATTTACTGACCTTTTGGATTGAACACTGGCTCGAACACAATCTGCAGTCGAAGTCCATATATTTCCCAGCTTGCAGTATGATTCGCAGATTTAAAAAACTGCATTCAGCAGCATGTATACATTTGAAAAATGTGCATGAAAAATGTGCACAAATAAACTTTAATCAATAGGAGAAGAATGCATAGATTTCAAAGATGTGCAGAATTGATGCATGCATTTGAAAAAATACACAGAGATGTTTGTGCGAAAAGAAAAGTCAAACCAAAACTCACATCTGATCAGCATTAGGGATGTATATCAAATCATTAAAATGTCTGATAATGATACAATATGCTCTTTATCATACATCCGATTAATGATAACAATATGATAAAAATCCTACGATAATTATCAGAGACGATAAAAATCCTACGATAATTATCGGATTTTTATTGTTTTATCGGAAGGCTCTTTCTCTTTTGCCACCACATGGAGGGATCTAGAAGGTGGGGTGTGCTTGCTGAGACTGACAGATTCAGTGACCAATCATGCAGCAAGGATTCTAGCAGAAGCCAATCACAATGTCGGAGGAGGGCTGAGCACCCCCACCCTTGGGTTTTCCATCTCTGTTGGGAGTAGGAGTTGAAGGAGAAAGGTGTATTTTGGTGGAGGTCTGTGTATTTTGGCAATTTAGAGTCTAGTTTTAGTATTATTCTTCTATCTATTTTCTTCTTGAATCTTTCTGTTCCCCTCTGTGTCTCATTCCTTGTGTGTTTGCTGTTTGTTGGTTTTATTGAAGGGTTAGGTTAGCGTGACTGTGCTGAAGGTTCCGTGTGAGTGTGTTGTTGTTCCCTTCCCTGTTTTACTGTTATAAAAAAACAAAAAAATACAATATATATATTCTCTCTCTCTCTCTCTCTCTCTCTCTGTGTGTGTGTGTGTGTTTGCAAAGGATTGTTATTAATATAAATAATTTTGATCCTTTGCAAGCACAATATGAAACACGGCTGTAAGGTGTGCCTTGGCCGAGGTGGCTCTGCCTCTTCATCAAGGAGAGATGCTGTTTCTGCTGGGAGCAGTTCTGGGGTGGCTGTCTCTCTCCCCCCATTAAAATCAAGTGCAAGTCTGCCTTTTTTGCGCTTAAGCAGGCAGAGGCACCAACAGTGCCTCCAGAAAGGTCTGCCTGCAGAGCCCTCTTTGAAGAGCCACTTCCAGAGGCCGGTGGCAGCAACACTGGCCTTAGACTAGGAGTACCACCATCTCCTGCTCCAGTGGTTGAGGCAGGGAGCCTGCTCAGGGATCTTTTCCCTGAGACTGTTGAGGTCAAGCAGCCGGTTGAGGTTCAGGAGGAGCAGCAAGCTCCCTTACCACTCTCCCAAACCTCTTTGAGGCCTTCTACCCCTGCTCCTGTGGTGGCACCCCAGGGTCCAGGCAGCACTGGAGACAAGCAGACAGGCTCACATCACAAGTGGAGCAGCATGGTGTGGGACCACTTTGAGGTGGCTGCAGATCCCCTCTTTGCTGTATGTTGGCATTGCAAGGCCCAATCCTGATCCAAAAATCGGATGTCCGATTTTCGGATCGGCTGCCATTTTCGCCATAGGCTTGCATTGGGGGAAAGAAAGCTTTCCCCCAATGAAAGTCTATGGGGAAAAATGGCGGTGGGGGTGAGTGGGGGCCTAGCTCCCCCCTCCTTGTCCCTCCCCCCACACGCTTCTTACCTGCCGGCGTCATCCACTGCCATCTGCTGGCGCCTGCAGGTGCCAGTGGACATCCCCGGCAGGTAAGCCCCCTCCTCCCCCTCGCGCTCCTTACTTGCCAGGGCCGTCCGCTTCCTTCACCTGCCGTAGATCTACTGAGAACTAGGCCACAAAACCTAGTTCTCAGTAGATCTAGGGCAGGTGAAGGAAGCGGACACCCTGGCAGGTAAGTGGGGGGGCCCTCCCTCCTTCCCCCTTGCGCTCCTTACTTCCTGGGGCCTTCCGCTTCCATCCATTGCTGCCGTGGATGGCAGCGGATGGAAGTGGATGGCCCCGGAAGGTAGCCCCCGCGCTCCATACCTGCCGGGACCATCCGCTGCAGATGGCCCCAGCAGGTAAGCCCCCTCCTCCCTCTCATGCTCCTTCCTTGCCGGGGCCATCCACTGCCTTCGGGCGCCAGCGGATGGCAGCGGATGGCCCCGGCTGGAAGGAGCACAGGGGGGGAGGAGGAGGTCCGATCCTCTGATCTTATCCAAATCGGACCAGTTCAGATGAGATCAGACAATCCAGAAGCCGGGATTGGAATTGGATAATTTTATCCGATTTCGGCCGGATCGGCTTCGGATCGTGGATCAGACCCGATCCGATGCACACCCCTACTTTTCAGATAGAGCTGAAATGAATTTGCTATCCAAAACAAATATGTTCCCCAAAAGACTCAGGAGCAATGTAGATAGTACTTTCAGTATCTAAATATCATTAGTGACTCTACAAGCTCACTAACAATGTTCTGCATATTACTTCTTATCAGATCCATGGCCTAGAATGAAATCTGGAACATACAGAGCTAGACATTTGCCACCATTCCATAAAGACCACATTATATAATACAATACTATATCACCATATCAGTCACATATCATTGGGTTAACGAGGTTTATTTACTTTAACATGCCAATATCTATAGTAAACCTAAACACTGTGTGAGATACTACTAATGCAGGAACTGCCTAGGAATAAACCCTGCCTTAAATTAGGCCAAGCCACACACAGTCTTCATAGGTAGTATAATAGCAACCTTTAACGCCCCATTGGCCACACCTTTTTAGGTGTCCAGGGAGTTCTTAAGACAAATTGTCCCCAAAAGGGTTATATCTCACTTCCCTTGGACCCAATGCACTCAGTCACAAGTCTCAGGTTTCCCCCATCACCTTAGAAGTGCCTTAGAGTGCTCGTCTGTGTTACTTTTCCCACACAGCCATGCCATTAGGATCATAATCAGAAGGGGGAATTGCATTTCCCTACCATCGCTTCGGCCTCCTGCTGCTGTCCCACAATAGCGACGAACAGCTTCCTCTTTCTTTACATGGGGAAGAAAGAGGAAGTAAACAATGATCATGTGCCCATTCAGGGATTTACTGAATCTAATTTTGCCATGGAAAGAAGACCAGAAGGAGTGGGCGAAGCATGGGAGGCAGACAGCATCGTCAAAAGTACCCACGCAAAACATCAGTTGTCAATAATGAGCATGTGATAAAACGCTTGTCTGATGTTGCTCTAAGACAGCATACTTTGTATAAAAGAATTACACACTCCCTAGGAAGTGTTTGCCATACTCCACCAGGTAGACAAAATAGGTGGAAACACCTGAGAGGATGAACTAGCCTTGACCCAATCCTGGTTGCCCTAACCTTGCATCCTCCCAAACCTTTGGGTAGAGGAACGGACTAGCGAGGGCCCCTATTCTCTTTATATATTCATTAAACAAAAAACTAAGGTTTACAAAAACAATGTTAAGGCTCTACAGATTCCAACCAAGCACCCAAAAGCAGGGAAATTGGGAGTTAAGACATACTGACTTGCAATGATGGGAGTTGTAGTCCAACACCTTTGGAGGGGACCAGGTTGGGGAAGGGCTGCTCTAAACAAAAAAAGAGAAGTAGGTGGCCCTAAATTGTTTGTGATGAGTTTTCCACAACCCCACAGTCACCTCTGCATATCATATTCTCCATCCTGTCCTTATGGTTTATCTGCTTTGGGAGAATGAGAATTTCACTTGCACTTTCTGCCTCCTTAGGGAGGATGTGGCGTTAAGGCTTGTGAGCCTTAACTCCCAATTTCCCTGCTTTTTGGTGCTTGGTTGGAATCTGTAGAGCCTTAACATTGTTTTTGTAAACCGTAGGTTTTTTGTTTAATGAATTTCATGGCTTTGTGTAACGGATGACTGGATATTATACACTTGACAACCAAGCCAGCATCAGCCAGGATGTTATACCATCTTGACATCCAATATAAAATCAAAGCTAGTGTTATGTGTTGAACTCACTTTTAACATTAATAAATCAACCAAAATGATTGCATCTCCCTCATTTTTAAAGATAAAGAGATGAAACCTGGCATCATGGTAGCTCTTAAGTAAGGATATAGCTATGCCAAGTATGAAGCAGTTCCGTTCATGACTTGATTTTTAGGAATTTTTTAAAGTTCAAACAGAAATCTCTTTGGGGTCCAGGACCTTGAGCAGTACAAGTTTTAAAAATGAAATTAAAGATAAAGAGATGAAACTTGGCACCATGGTAGCTCTGAAGTAGGGATTTAGCCATGCCAAGTTGGAAGCAGATCCGTTCATCCCTTGATTTTTAGAAATGTTTAAAACTTCAATTTAATTTTTTAAATTAACTAAAATGCTTACAATGCCATCATTTTGAAAGATAAAGGGATGAAACTTGAGAGCATGGTAGCTCTTAAGTAGGGATTGAGCCATGCCAAGTTGGAAGCAGATCTGTTTATGCTTTGGGTTTTAGGAATTTTAAAACTTCAAACCCAATACTCCTCTTTGGGGTCTAGGGCCTTGAGCAGTACATTAAAAAAAAGAAAGAAAGTAAAGATGAAGAGATGAAACTTGGCACCATGGTACCTCTTAAGTAAGGCTTTAGCCATGCCAAGTTGAAAGCAGATTGGTTCATGCCTTGAATTTTAGAAAAACATTTGAAGTCAAACTTTTTTTAAAAAAATATCCTAAAAATCAAGGCACGAACCGATCTGCTTCCAACTTGGCATGGCTCAATTCTAGGGTGACCACTAGGGTGTGGCCTGGTGGCTAAAGTGTTGGACTGGGAGATGAGAGATCTGGGTTCTACTCCACCCTTAGCCATGGAAACCCACTGGGTGACTTTGGGCCAGCTGCAGACTCTCAGCCCAACCCATCTCACAGGGTTGCTGTTGTGAGGATAAAATGGAGAGGAGGAGGATTATGTATGCCGCCTTGGGTTTCTTGGCGGAAAAAAAGGTGGGATATAAATGCAATAAAAAATAATAATAATAATAATAATAATAATAATAATAATAATAATAATAATAAAAATAATAATAATAATAAACTGTCAGGATTTCCCCAGATTTCTCCTGGTTTTTGTTCTATCCTTGGTGTTAGGGGGGATTTTATGCAATAGTCTATAATGACCTGGAATTACACACTTTCCCTTTTAAAGCCACCATTAGCGTGGCAGGGGGGAATGACATGCTTTCTGGCGGTGTGTCATTCTCTCCCACTGCTCCAATCAAGGCCATAAAAGGGAAAAACGTGTCATTCCCAGGCATTATAGAAATGGGCCTGATTGGAGCAGTGGGGTGGGGTGAGAATGACATGCTTTCCCCTCCTCCACTCCAATTGGGGACTTTAAGGTGGCCCCAGAAAGCCATTTTCCTGCCCCCCCCCCACTAGGTGTCCTCTTTTTTGGTTTCCCAAATATGGTCACCCTACTCAGTTCTTGCACAGGCTACATTTCTATCCCTAGATATTTACTCAAAAGTAAGACCCATTGAATTTCCTTGGTTCTTGAAAAGCAACACACTTGCTTTTAGATTTGCCAGTCTCAGCATTCGGTGTGTGCTATGAATGCCTGCTCTGTCTGTCCATATAGTTTCCTGCAAGGTCCAGCCAGGGGAAGCCAGTAAATTAAACCCAGGGGTGGAGGGTGGGATTCCCTCAAGTTCATCTGACAGCAGGTGCTATAGAACATGGACCTTCCAGGAGTGTTGAGGCTGGATTTCTGGCAGACCCAGCCAGGCAACTTTATGGCCTGTTAGTCCCTCCATTTGGTAGCTCGCAGAGCACCTGCCTCATAAGGCAAATGGCCACATGAGAACTGTTATTATGGCCTGCTACTTTGTTTGTCTTTAGTAGTCTGTGGTCCAGATCTCTTCAGAAGGCGGAATAGTGTTTTGTGGTTGGGGTCAGTCTAAATTATCTCCAGGGGTCCCTTACTCAGTGCCTCTGATAGCAAAGAGATTGAGGATTTTCCCCAACTCTGTTACTCTTGAAGTTACTAGGCCTGTTGACAATAGATTTTATAACATAAGCATGAAAACAGTGAATATTCCTTTTAACTTGTTAAACCAATGAAAACATGCCACACAAGAAGTCTTAAGATATGAATGGTTTATAAAGAAAAGTAAATGCAAAAGAACATCAGATGCAGAAGTGAAATCTGAAACATTACTAGTAGTAGTAGTAGTAGTATCCTGCCTTTTGCCCAATGCTGGGCCTCAGGGCAGCCTTACAAAACTAAAACATATACAGCTAAAACCTATAAATAGGAATATACTAGGCTGACTATATGAAAAGGAGGACAGGGCTCATGTAACTTTAACTGTTGTAGAGAAAAGGGGATTTCAGCCAGTGTCATTTGTATGCAATTAGTTCCTGGTGAAATTCCCTCTTCATCACACCAGTTAAAGTTGCAGGGGCCCTGCCTTCTTTTGTATATGGTCACTCTAGTATAGTGCCTGCAACTTTAACTGTTGTGATGAAGAGGGAATTTCACCAGGGACTAATTGCATACAAATGACACTGGCTGAAATTCCCTTTTCTCTACAACTGTTAAAGTTACAGGAGCCCTGTCCTCCTTTTCATATGGTCAGCCTAAATATACAAAAGTTAAAATATAATTAAATACTTTTCAATATTAAAGCATTTAAAACATTTTAAATGCATAACAATTTAAAAGTCAAAGGTATAGACAGAGGTCTAGATGATTTGCCAAAGGCCTGCTTGAACAAAAAAGGGTTTGTCTGCATCCAAAAACACATCAAGGAGGGAGCCAGTGTAGACTGCAAGGATTGGAAAGAAAATCCATGTGTGTACACTATGCAAAATAATCGACAGCTCAACTGTTTCTAAACCTTATTAGAAAAACAGGGTGACTAGGCCGAAACCAACATTGTAGGCCCAGAAGCACTTTGAAAGGTTTCAACCTTGTACTTAAAACTTAACACCGGCCCAAACTAATTAAATGAAGTGTTTGAAGCTTTCAACTGATAGCAGTATGGACCAAACTCTTAGAAAAGAGGGAAGGAGCACTGTGTGTGTATGGGGTGGGGGTGGGGATAGAAAGAAAGGCATAGCCACCTATTCCCAGGAGAGATCTGAAGATCAGGTTACCATGGATCCAGAGGAACCACACCCTGCTTCACCAGGGAGCAAAAGAGCAAACTGGACTTATGAAGATAGCCCCAAATACTCTCAGAGCCAAAGGAATGCATGTTCCAGAAGAGAAAAGAGAAACTCTTCTTCACTCAAAAGGTCTGTGCTAGAGGCAGCAGCCATTTCACTCACCCACCCCACATTCTAAGGCAGGAGGGAGGGGGGGAGCGATGCTACTGAGTGTGTGTCGCGCTATGAGGGAAGATGGCTGCCTCATTGACTTGAATGAGAGGTTAAAATAGTCCTTAAAAGTCAACCGAAGGGAATTTTTTAAAAATGAAAAGCTTTCCACCAACTACAGTCAAGGAGGAAGAAGACCCCACCACTGGATTAATGAATAAGGCTCTAGAAATTATGCAAATTGTGAGCACAGAAGTCGCAACCCGGAAGTAAATTTTACAAAAGCAGGGAGACAGGATTATATTCCTTTTCTACCTTAAACTGCTCTCCTTCCTTCAATCTTTCACCAAACTTCTTGAAATTTTCAGGTAATGTAAAACAAAAATTTCTTTGTGGCACCTGTAAATTTCAGAAAGGTTGATGAAACATTTTCGATTTTATGGCTGTTAGAATGACCCCCCCCCCAATTATCACTTTAACATGGCGGAATGTGTTTTTTACTGACGGCCCTTAACAATGGAGGCACGGTTGTGCCTCCATTAATAAGTATACATAAGTAGATGTGAGTCTAAACAATAATGTCTTAATCATCTACTACAACAGTAAGTCCTTGCCACTGCACATTTTATCGTGATATTCTGAAAAAGTAACCATGGATTTTTTTTAATGAGTCTGTAGCATGGTTTCCTACACTAGCTTGAACCTGTAAGCTCATTATTGTCTAGAAAATTCTTATTGTGATTTCCATTCTATAGTAAGTTGTCACGATACATAACAATATTTGAGGCAAACAAACCATTTCTTGTATTCCTCCCCATCTTGCAACTGCTATAGCCCTATGTAAATAAATAATAGCAACATTAATAATGTCAAATATTCATTAAAATACTGTCACAACAAACTTAACTGGAGTGGATTCTCTTTATGATTTTAAGCAGTCATAAAATATTCATCTGTTGGTGCTTTATATTGAAGTTAATTTGTCAGTAGTTATCCAAATAAAGTTTTTAAAATTACACAACATTTAAATACTTATGGTGTTGCTGAAATGTTACTGGAGCTAACTGATATCTACTCATAAATATATTTAGTAAGTTCCATCCAAAATCCATTCAATACTATTATTTTTCTGCGTTATTATTTTTGTGCTTTTCAGATTCCTTAAATGTTCATTAACATTTTTCCTGTTCATTTTATGACTTTTTTCAGCTATTTCACACAACCTGTCCTCAGTACATAATAAAATATGTCATGCTACAATATATTTATATACTTTTACACAGCCTTTAAGATAGTAAGTGTATGCTTAAATTTACCATCGACATATTTTTGTATGGGCCAATCTTATGCGCTTTTCTACCAGCAAAGATATCTACAATGGGAACGTTTATAATAGCACAATCGCATGTGTTGAGATATATATCTATATCTATATCTATATATGAAACAATTTAAGCATAAATGTAAGCAGGGTGGCTGTGTTGCATTGTGGGAAGACATAGCAGCCTTGCTGGATGCTGAATGCAGCTACTTCCACCCAATGAAGATTTCTGTTTTATTTAAAAGAACATAGGGACTGCCAATCGCTAAACCCTTCTCTTTCAGCCCCCAATCCACCCAACACCTTGTAAAAGGTTTACATTTCCACATGCCTTCCAGAGAATGCTGCTAAGGGATGCCCACACACTTTTGTGGCCTGTGGATGGGTCTATGAAAGTGGCAGGCATCCTTTGCTCAGTCTGATAATAGGGCAGGCAGCACGGGGCTTTATCTCACTGGCATCATCGCACACACATTTTGAACATACAGTGGGAACCTTGGTGATGGAAACTATGGTGGAAAAAGACTTTGCACAAGAAGGGAGGTCTTCAGAACATATCTAGGTAGGTATTTCTCTTGTAAGACCTCTTACAGCTAAACCCACCACAGCATTCCAAATTCCCCACAGGAACCACAGCTCAACTTGGAACAGATTTAAACCAATGTTCCATTGTTGATAGTACCTATTGTGCCTGGTTAGCAAGATTTGTATGTGTCTAAACATTTACATGTGATTGTATATCTTAGTACAATAAAGGTATTGTTTGGTCTCTGTATTGGTGATATAGATACCTCATAGTATGACTGCTACACATGTATCCAATGTTTCCCCTTGTACCCTTGCTATATCTGTAGAAGTGGTGGTGGCCACAGAATGACATTGATTGTAAAGAAATCTGTAAAATATTATGTACTATGTGAACATTGTCTATTGGCTAATCTGAATGGGCTGAACAATCCTTGTTCCCTCAACTACTAGTAGCATCATCTGACACACAGAGGATACAGAGTAAACAGGCACTGTTTGGGAAGGGGACCCCTTGTCCATGTATCCCCATGTGCAGGAGAGGACCCCCTTACACTGCTGAAGTTTAAAGGGAGCACAAACATCTCCCTGGTGTAGCAACAGGCACCCCATACTCAGCACTGCCACTGATGGCCAAGCACTCATTATCCTGTTTTCTTTCCAAAAGCATAGTTGGCCGTAGGGAGCTCAAGAAACACCCACTGAGCATATGGATTCACAACAGCTCCCTGCGGGGGAATGACAAGTATTGTAGCATTGACTACAATCATTCCTCCAATAGGTGGTGCCTTAAATGCAATCTGCAAGGGACAGTCAATGGGGAGGGGCTGAGGAAAAGGCACTGAATTGGCAATTCTCGCTCCCTCTCCTCCCCGCAATCACTCACTCATACCCTCCCCCCAAAGCATTTGGATCAAGGATTACTGGTTGAATCTCTTCACCACTGCTCATAATTCTCCTTGGGTCCCTGTTGCTTTGTGGGAATACCAAAACACCAAACACAGCTACTAAAATGCTTCTTTATTCCAGATTCATAGAAACTGAAACCAACTCACTTCCCTTATATGCACCCAGATGACAACTTCAGAAGAGGTCCTGCTGGCCATTCCGAAATGAATGTAATGTCACCTTGAAGAACCACGGCACACAGCCTTCTCTATAGTGGCACCCACCGTCTAGCAGGAGGCGGAAAAAGTAACATCTTTTAAATGCCTCCTGAAATCATACCTTTTCACACAGGCTTTCCTTGGACTTTAACTTAGCTGGTTTTTTTACTGCCTTTTTAACTTTTAACATTTTAAATTAATCTATACTTGTTGTATTTTATGGTTTTAATTCTGCACTGCCCAGAAAGCTTTGGCTGACGGGCAGTATAAAAATGTAATAAATAAATATATAAATAAATAATTGAACATGTGTGTTTTCAGGCACAAATAGCATTTAAAGATATAGTTTCTGAAAACTATGGATCAATTTGTTAATGTGTTACACCTGAGATCCCATAAAACACCAACACATATCCTTCCAGAATACTTTATCTTGTCCATGAGTATTCCATGTGAACATCTGGACAAGTTGATAAGTATAAAATAATTGGCATGAGCTTTCATGTGTTGGGGATTGAAATACACACACACACACACACACACACACATGTTTTATAAACCAGGAAGGGGAAAAATCAATTTACTTGTGGCAGCTGTTTAAAAGTGTGCTTGGTTCACAGTTTATATAATGAAACAATTTGTCAGACTTTGATGCATTTTATTCTTTTCCCATATGCTTTAGTGCTAGACTATATGCATCATTAGGTGGTCTGATGAATCTCACACATAATAAAAGTAGAAAATGTGTAAGGTGCATGTAATACTTATATTTGAAACCTCTAAAAATTTGAAACTGCATTTAATTACAGATCTGTTTAGGCTGAAATATACACACACACATATCATCGCTTGCTCCAGCACATTTCCATGTTGAACAAAAATGCTAAGCAGGAATCTGAATGTATATTACTTCATCTGATTGAAAAGCTAAATAGAACCATTTAAGTGGAATGTATACAAACGTAAAACAATAAGTACCTATCAGAGCAATCGTATGCATATCTATGCAAAAGTAAACACCACGCAGTTCAATGGAACTTACTCCCAGCCAGATAAGTGGCATATGGTTGCAGCCTTTGGGCATAACTTCTGAATCCAAATGCTCTGGTATTTCCAAAGCCCTACTGGGTCCCATAGCAGGGCAGAAGTGTGAAAGAAGCCATGTTTGCTGCTCTTCCTCCATTGTTTTTTAAACAATTTCCTTCCCATTGTGAACATTGGGAGAGAAACCCTTTAGATCATCTCCAGGGCTTGTCTATATGTTGTGAGTGGATGACTGGAAATAAAGAGATGAGACATGTAAGTATGGTATCAAATCAGGCCACATTTATTCAACTGGATCTGCAAAAGACTAACTGGGCGGGCAGCTAAACTCAGCCTGCACTAGCCAGGGTATTCATAGGGTGAAAACATTCCATTCCCATCGTGTGGCATCTGCCATATTGCCACCAACAGGACTGCCCCTTTTGGGGAGGGGAGGCCTTCCCATGTCACCCCCTCCCGGGCCGTCAAACCCAGGGTGAGTGAGGTGAGTTGGCCTCACACATAACCTTTATCCCCCCCCCCCAGCTGGGGCCATATAACCCTGAACAGGAGGCCCTCAGGGCTCACCTGTCACCGTTATGGTGCCTCAGAATGCACACTATCCCTGAATTCCCTGATCGTGCCCGGCCCCAATGATTTAAATAAAATTGTGACCAATCAATCTAACATTACATCCATTTTGAAATAGCCTAAGTCTCTCCCGCCCCACTTACAGTGTGAAGTAGGCAAAAAGACTCTTAGCCCAGCCAATCAGACTAGGAGTCAAAAATTCCTACTCAGCCCCTGAAAGGACAACCAGTAAACCCACACTGCATCCAGGGAGGAAGCTGCGAACCGAAGAGGCTGAAGAAGGAGCTGCCAACTTCAGAAGTGTTGCAGCCTCCTCCCTCAGCCAGTGGCGCCACCTTGCTTCCTCCAATGGGAGCAAGCCTGGTGTCTTGCACTTCCCACCACCATCGCAACCAGCCCCCCCCCCCCAGTGGCTAGGCAAGCCAGACGCAGAGTAGAGCACTTTCCCATTGGAGATTGGGAGGGCTTTGGATCCTTCAGCTCAAGTCTCCCCTGCTCTGCCCACACCATGCCCTTGATCCTCCTCCTTTTTTTCCTCTCCAACATCGGAGAAGTGAGGGGTGTGGATCCTTCCTTGAGAACAGGGAACTAGCCACACTAGCACCCTTGGAGGATATTTGCAGGGATGCTACTTGGCTCCTCCGGCATTACAAGATCGGAACAACTCACATACTGCTGGTTAAGCTATGATGTTTTGACCAAATTGTACCACATTGGTTTATATGCATCAAACTTTCTGGAGACATGCAGTACTAATCCCTAAACATTTCCTGATATGGCTCCAACCTCACATCCACTCTCACTTTGAAATAATTTTATTTTATTTTTTATTCTGTTTGCTTATGAATGAACATTGGCTTATAAATGAACATCAAGAGCACGTACCAAACAGTGATCCCAGGATCCTAGCAGAATTAGATGATGTATATAAAATGGAGCTGCCTCATTTTGGCTAATGGTAGGACTGGCCTTGTGTAACTATTTTATGGATAGGCATCAATTGGGAATCCTAGTTACTTAGTTGTCTCCCATTTAATAAAAGAATCCTGTCTGCTCATTGCTTTCAGTTTTCGCCTAACCAGGGAAATGTCCTGTTTGTGCCTGGAGATTCCTCGGGGTACAAATGGAGCCTTCCCTGATTCAGAATGGACAAGGCTCTGATATTTACCCCTGAACTGCTAAATAACAGCTATGTATGCAGGAACATGTGCAAACCATCATGTGTCTGGCAAATAAAATACATGAATTGCCACTTAGCATTTGCATAAGCCTAGTCAGTGTGGGTGTTAAGTCATATTACAGGATAATTTCATGGTTCTCTATACAGCTTTGGCAATTTCAGTAGCAGTGATGCATTGCTAGGGAGAGCAACAACATTTCTGATATTTTAATTAGAAGTCAACAACCCACTAATGAAATACATCAACAAGCAAGAGCATTAGAAATATGTTATCCATTGAATAAAGGCTGAGAACTTAAGAACATATAGCATATCTGTAGTGAACTAGACCATACAGTAATATCAGCTGGTGGCCAATGTGACTGACAGGATGGAAGGCAGATCAGCAGAGGGGTCAGTAGAAGCAGAATCAACAGTATCTAGATTTGCTACACAAAAGCAACAGAGCATCCATTGCTTTTCCTCCATGCAATCCCAAACCAAAATAAATTGAAAAATACAAACAAAAACCCAGAACTATTTTTCTGTAACCCTAGACCCTTCAACGAATACACACACACACACACACACACACACACACACACAGAGCCCCATAGCAAGCAGATACAGATCTGATAAAAATGCCCAGCCACTGCAATACTTTGGTCATAAAAAAACCACCACATCTTGTTCAGAAAAAAAGGGGTGAAGAAATGACCCATGGCCACCACATCTTGCTCAGAAAAAAAGAGTCATAACTATCATATCATAGGGAAAAAATGCAATGCTCCACAACAATAACAGCAGTAACAATCAGCTACACACACACACACACACACACACACACACAATATAAGAAAATAAGGAAGTCGGAGGCAAATTGGTTTCTTAGTCAAACTGTCCCTTCTGCCTTATTTCACAAAAGGGAGGTCCAACCATTTTATTTCTATATTGAATGTAGAAATAGTAGTATCAGTACGGATTGCACTTACACACACACACACACACACACACATACAATACCATTCTGGTTCCAGAGCTATCTATCTATCTATCTATCTATCTATCTATCTATCTATCTATATCTATCTATCTATCTATCTTTCAGAATTTGAGCAGTTTTGTTTAAAAGAGTGGGACATTGAAGAGACAGCAAATAAATATCAAGTTACATGGAAGCTAAAGCTATCAATAACTACTAGTTATGATGGCTATATGTTATTGCTAATATGAGATTTGGTTTACTTTTGTATACCACTTGCTGGGAACATAAGTAGGGAGGGGCTATTGCACACATGCCTTGCTTGTGGGGCTTTCCATTGCCATTTCGGTGGCCACTGTGGAACAGAAAGCTGGATCAAACAGCCCATTGAACTTATGTAGTACAGCTCTTTTTAATGTCCTTACAAAGCAGCAAAGTCATGTGCACTCAGGAACTTTGCACTAAAATGGCAACAGTTTCATTCATAAATTAAACAAGACAAAATAGTCAAGATCATAATGGAAAGAAAATTAAATTGCTCTTCGATACTGGATACTAGGGGAAGGGACATGATAACCTGTTCATGTTAAGTCTTCTTACCTCTCAAATTTTCAGTACCAAGGACAGCTGGCAGGGGGGAAATGTTCCCGAAACTCTGATAAATGCAGTTCTCTCTTGTCCAATCTAGTTTGTCATTGCAGTGGCTCTCAGGAACAACTATGCATTATGCCTCCCAATAATAAATATTAAGGCTACTATTAACTTTTCATTCTCTGGTCCCAGAAAGTAAATTGTTTGATTTTACCCCCTTTGCCCCTTCTCAGATTGTAGTAAGCTTAGCTTCTGTTTTCCCACCAAAATTGAAATGAAAAACCAGCTTTTTGTGTGTTTAGGATAACTATTTCCTCATTAAGTTGTTACTGTAACAAGAGATTCTGATACACAAGACAGAGAGAGAGAAGAGAGAGAATATATATATATATATACACACACACATTATTCTCTAATAGAAATGAAGAAAAAGAAGCTAAGAGCAGACTGATAACCAAGTGGGCTTAGAGGTCCTTGGGGTGATCTGCTGCTTGGTAATGCATTAGCTCCCTGTTTGCAGTCAAACAGAAACCAGAAGTGATTTAATATTCATTTAAAGCACAGGTGCAGTATCTGCTGCTTTGGCTTTAGCTTTATGTGGTTATAACCCTCTAATATTTGAACTGATAAAAGGAAATTGTTAAGGTTTAGCTCCAGGCATGTAACTCAGATTGAAAAATTGCTCTGCTTCAAAACATCACCTTCTTCTAGCAGCAGCACTTTAATAGGCACTAATGTTGAAGTTCCTGATAAAATGAAAGTAGCTCAATTAGCAATATACATGGCCAACATAAAATTTTGTTTCTCTAATTTCCTCTCCGACTCAACAGCTTCCCAAACAACATCTCCACTAATGTTGCTTGATGCTAATTTCTCCATTGATGCGGGGGCATGTGGCATGCTGTAAATGTCCAGTGCCTCTTCTTTTATAGCCAGATGGCCTCACTAGAGAAAGAGAATCTTCTTCCCAGACACACATCAGCAATGCATATTTGCAGACTTCTCAATTAATGCCCCCTGGGAACTTCCATCTGAAATGGACCTCAATTGAGCATAATTAGTTAATGTGTTTACTTCACTTCCAAAATACTTTCCAGGTATATTCCCACTCAAAACTGGCCAATCTATTTCCAGGAGCAGAGACAAAATTCTGTCCTTTCTCTCTGTTTAGATTAAGGATGTGGGATCCTGCCGGTTTCACTTTCTCCCACATTCATTTTTAATCATCATCATCATCATCATCATCATCATCATCATCTCAAGTTCTTTCTCTCCCTAATATGAACTGCATCAAATTTGGTAAATTCTTATCGAAAACAAACCGAAACAGTATCCTCACCCATCTGCACCAGCCAAATTCAATAGGCATCCCAGCATGGAGAGAACCATGACATACCTGCCTACCAAGTAGCTGCTAAAGATAAGGAGCCTGTCAGAGAAAAGGGATGGCAACCCTAATTAAGTACTACCGTGGTGGAATACACAAGGATTAGCGCTGTGCCAAACATTAAAATTCTTCAATTTTAGGCATTTTGCAAAACTGGAACTTCTGCCAAAAGAAGCTAGGGAGGTGAGAATTTCAAATACCTTTCTTCTTGGGGAGGAGCACAGGATTTCCCGTTACCTTTTTTAAGTGTATGCAGTGACTGAGGAGTCTTCTTTCTATTTTTCTTCTCTTTTTTTAACTTTAAAAACTTTGAGCAGCCCACATTGAGCAGAAGCTTCTCCAGCCCAGCAGCCCTTTCTGAACTTCCATGAGCCTAAGTGACCTCACCGTCTCCTATAGGCTGCAGAGGCCTATTTGCAGAGGCCTATTTGCAAAGCAAGAGAAATTGGACTTTTAGATCTTTAGAAAAACTCTGTTCCTCCTGGCAACAACAAAGAGCAAGCAAGACACAAGTTTTCTAAAGCTCCAAAAGCTCAATTTGTTCTTGTTAGCAGCAGCCTGGGAGTTTTTGCAAAAAAGTATCTGCAACAGAGAGTTCTTCCTGAATGCCTATAGGAAAGGTGAGATCACGTGGTCTCATAGGAGTTCAAGGAGTGCTGCCAGGCTGAAGCCTGTCTGTAAAAAGTCTCATGCCAGGGTCATTTTTCAAGTAAAAAACAAAACAAAACAAGAAAAAAATAGAAAGAAGATCCTTCAGCCACCTCCCAAACTTAAAAATGTATGTGGAAAATTACCTCCCTCCCTGCCAAGAAAGAGGCAGGAAAAGGAACGATTCTTTCATAGGGAGAGAATCCCCCCTCCCCCCCGAATATAAGGAATCAGGATTCAGCCCAGGACTAACAAGGATTTAAATCCGTTAGACAAACGGGATCATTATTTTACAAGAGGATAAAAGGACCAAAGTAGGCAGAAGATTAGGGCTCTAAATCATATGGTGATCCTACAGGAATACAGAAGGCTCCCCACCACACAAGCCCCCAGCATGTGGAAGGCAAGGAAGCTGGCTACAATGATGCAACACAGAGGGGCAGGGTTAAGAGATTGTGCCCCCCTCATTCTCCCCTTTCACACAACTGGCTTCACCCTATCACTGAACATGTGGTCTCTTTCTCTCTATCACTGAAGGGCAACTCTACTTAAAAAAAAAAAAGTCATTGGATAATTAGTGCCAAAAATTGCCTTTGGAAATGATTAAGAAATGTTTTTGCCTTTCTCAGGATATGAATGATGATTCAGGATGGGTCTCTCACTGGAAAGTGTACCTGTCTCCTATTATATACTGCATTAATGTTTAGTGCTCCAGCAATTCTTAATATCTACCTTTGATATTAAAAGATTTTTGGACTATAGGTTGTGTTTATGTTTAGCAACCAGCTATTGGGGAGGAGTTATGAGTTGTTGCATTTTGTTTTGGCTGCCTTCCATTTCCCTGTCATTATAAATTTATCTGAATAAGCATCCAATTCACCCCAGTAGTATACTGACCATCTACAAGATCTACTGCATACATCTGATAACACTTTTCTTATGAAAGCTCATGCCACCACCAAGGATAGAGAAATGATCTATCTCTATTTCTCTCTGTTTCTAATTTCCCCCAGGAGTGCACCGAGCATATCTTGAACTTTTGAGAATTTCCCCAATCTTAACTTGGTTCATCCCAAACTTCAAGATTTTTTTTTAAAAAAAACTTGCACAAAAATTCATCAACATTTTGTTCCTATTTCTCCTAATACATGCACATTTGCATAACATACACATTTTTGCAAGCAATTTTCCTAACGTAATGGTTTTTGAACATTATCTCCTATTTTTGTAAGCATTTTTGATAGGTGAACTCCACTGCAAAATTGCAAATTTTGAAGGACAACTGAGTTTTGGTTCCCATAGTGATTCAGAAGTGTGAAACTAGGTACATTTGCATTAAATTGCAAAGTGAATGATTTTCTGCCCAATCCCTTGGCCCATCACCAAACCATTCCAGTGATCTCTAATTCACCACTGTGCCTTTTGTTTTGTTTCTTGCTCTTTTTCATGGATGCAAGTGAAAGGAGCTCAAGCCTGTGGGTGTAGGCAACTTGTTTGGCTTGCAACCACCAAGAAAAGGAGAGAAGTGAAACAGGAGTTCACATCCTTCTCTACATTCTTCTCATATTCTCCATGAGATTGTGAAACTTTACACCATCCATTACATTGTCACATCCCATATCTCTCCAGCAGCTTCCCCTCTCATTACAGAGAACCCGTGTTCCACTTGTGTGCAAAATGTTTCAGACCAAAAACCACATCTTTCAAATGAAAAGAATAATGTCTTGCCTTATGAGGCTAAAGAACACAAAGTACTTGACTGCATGTTGAGGCCTTCTCCCTTTTTCCCTCCAACTGTGCAATGGGACGGTGTCTGTGACACTTTGGGCTTATGTGGAAGTGACATAAAGGCTGAGTGACTGGTAAAGGCCAAGCCAAGATGCCACAATAGAACAAAAAGTCTCCTACTTCCCATTTTCAGTTAAGGACACAAACCTATGCATGCATAGGCAGAAAAAAGTCCTACAGCCCTTGTAGGACTTTTATCTGTCTAAGCATACATCAGCCCTGCTCACAAAATGATGGTGATAAGTGATGCTTAATAATGTTCAAATACAGAGTCTGTATCTGAAGACTCACCAGAACACCTAATGGAAATAAATGAGACCCACACAATGAGACATACATTTGAAAACAGCTCATAACATAACAGCATATTTTTTTGCTGTTATTTGGAGACTTGATTCAAATTGTTTCTGGAAGATAAAAACAACAATAACCTCTTGTTTAGATTAGATGCAGTGTCACTAGATGGAATTTAATCACTTAGGTCACATAGGAAAAAAGCTTAGATAAAATGCTTAGATGAACACAAGAAGTTCTTTTTATCTAGAAATATTAATCTAGTGGCTTAATAGAATACCAATACATGTTCTGTTTGTAACTTTAAGAAGAACTGAGGAAACTGTTTTGCTGGGAAGCTACATTTCTCTTAGTGCGTTTGCATTCTTCAGCTCATTAGGATATTGCAGGAGTAGGCAACCTGATAGTCTCCAAATATCTTGTAATACAATTCTCATAAGCTCCAGTCAGCTTGGGGAATGGTCGAGGAGCATGGGAGTTGTAGTCCTGAACACCTGGAGGACACAAGTTACCTACACAATGTACACAAAATAATATATCCCATACAGTAATATTCTGTTATAGGTTTTTGCATAGGGATGAAGTATGTTTGAGTATATCTATTTCAGGATCCAGAGAGGGGGCAGCCACAGGGAGGTCACGTAACTCCTCCCTGCCAGAAGAAATTCACAGATCCAGCTGATAGTTCCCTGGGACTGTAGACTCTGGACTCATCCATTGGCCAGAGAACCAAGGGTCACCAGGAGGCTGTACCCCATGCCTCCCAGGAAGGACATTATGGCAAGGGAGAGACCAACTGGGTCCCATATATCAGCTAGAGAAGGAACCAGCACAGGGAGTTCACTTCACTCATCCCTGCCAGAAGGAACATACATAAGAACTTTGAAACTAAGACCTGGTGCCCGAGTTTTGCTCTTTTTTTCTTCCTCCCTCCCAATCCTTTGTTGTGCCTTTTAGTTATGAGCCTGACAGCAATGACTGTGTCACTGTTAATCTTTGTAAGCCAATCTGGGAGCCTTTTTTGGCTGAAGAATGGGGCAAAAAATACTGCAAATTAATTAATTAAATAATTAAATCTTTCTTTGAAAAAATAGAAATAGTCAAATTTGGCAAATATTATGAGATAGTCCTGCATAATCTACAAGGAGAAGTAAGACCAAGAATGTCTAGGATAATATCTACTCTGAGTGGAGATTTGTTGTCTTGCTTGTACACAAGCCATCATGTAAGGTGATTTCCCAATTGCCCAAGTTTTTGCACCCTAGCAACGATATTCTACAAGAAGATAAGCTTGACCTACAACTGCTCTGTAGAACTTTCATAACAGTTGATGAAGTAGTCTCTCAGAATGAAGGGCAATCTCAGGATCCAACTATGTGTTCCACAGAGCTTTGAGGTTCTGAAGTTCTGAACAGATGAGGCACAAGCAGGAAGTGGCTGCTGAACTCTTTTCTGCCCCACCCTCTGTACACTGCTATTTAAGCTGTGGGGGGAAAGATACAGGGGTTCCTATGACTTCAGGACTGGCCCTACCAGGAGGCAGAGTGAGGTGACTGCCTCAGGCAGCAAATTTGGGGCATCATGAAAGGCAGGCAAATTGTTAGATATTTAGATTATTATTGTCAGGGAGGGGGAGAAGTGTTTGTGGGGTTTTCAGCTTCAAATGCCAAAAGAATGAAGCTGGCTTTGGGTACTGACATGCTCCCTTTGCCTCCTCTCTGAGGACACATTTGTGACTTCAGAGAGGCAGCCAGGGTGGTTTTCTCCATGCTCGCTGTGAAGAGGAAGGGGCTGGGAGCTCGGAGGTCAGAGTGTTTTGTCTCCAACCTTGGATCCAGGAATCTGATCTATCCTATGGCCCTGAGTCACTATCTGGGGGCCTTAGAATTGCTCCCCCTGTCCTGGGTCTAAAATTACCTAGTTGAGTATTGACAACATTGTAGCCAAGTTCGAGCCACCCATGCACAAAAGAGAGATTCTAGCATACTGGAGTGGGCAGGACCCTCAGGCATTCTCAAGCAAGCCGATTTTAAACTTTAAGAGTGCCAAGGTTGGGGAGGAGGCTGAAAAAAAAAGACCCGAGGGCTACACATATGTGCTGCCTTCATGCTGATATAGAATCCTGGCAGCAGGAGGACAGAGCCCAGCCACAAAACCTCTGATCCAGCCACATAGCCTTTCCTATAGGCTGACCAGATAAAATCCAGGTCAGGGCTCATGTAACTTTAACAGTTGTAGAGAAAAGGGAATTTCAGCCAGTGTCATTTGTATGCAATTAGTTCCTAGTGAAATTCCCTCTTCATCACAACAGTTAAAGTTGCAGGCACTATACTAGAGTGACCATATTCAAAAGAAGGCAGGACCCCTGCAACTTTAACTGTTGTGATGAAGAGGGAATTTCACCAGGAACTAATTGCATACAAATGACACTGGCTGAAACTCCCTTTTCTTCTACAACTGTTAAAGTTACATGAGCCCTGACCTGGATTTTATCTGGCCACCCTACTTTCCTAGCCTTGCAAGCCCAAACAGTTACATTTCCTACTTCTTCTCTGAGCTCAGAAAACAAGCCATGGAAGCTCCCACAATGGCACCCAAACACAAAGGATCTTGCAGTGAAATAAAATGGCCCTCTGCCTTGCAAGACTGTCGTAGGTTGAGTACCTGATCCAAGTAGGGGTGTTGTGGGAGTCTGATAGGTGTGTGGAGTCCAGTGGAGTCCTTCCCCTCCCCCCACTTGGTCTCCAGTAGCCCAGTACATGAGCTGCTGAGTCACCTTTTTGCATAAATGGACCATTTACATCTGTAATCTTGTGTAAATGGCCACTTACAGCCACCATTTGTGTGAAAGCCCTTTACATAAAAGAATGACCCACCATTTTTATGCAAAATGACTGCTTGGGTGGCCACGCACTGCTTGCCAGGCACTCGTAGACCACGGGGCGAGTCGGAGCGAGCAGCTGACAGGAGTGCGCTGTGTGCCGTGTGAAGCGGCCTAGAATGAGTCCATCCATCCCTAGTTCAAGGGCACTCTCCCACTTTTATCCATGTTTTCAGGACAGGCAAAGAAAGGTTGCCCAGCTTCCGAGACCCTCACAAATAGGGATGTCCGGATTTTGTGAAATCTGTCCTGTGTGTTTTTTGTAGATCGTGCACTGTTGTTCATTCTGGCATCCATTCACAGATGGATTCAAATATTTCCCCCCGTTAAATGGGAAAATAAATATATAATTCCATGAGAAAGTTTGCAGCAATTTATATAATTAATATTAGTACGTAACATTTAGCATATTGTCCAGGCGTATATTTTCCAGCATGGCAAATGTCTCAGCAGAAATGTGTGTATTTTCCTGTGAATAAATTTGCAGGGTATGGGTGTGTGTGTGTGTCAGAATCCGGAAGGCTATGGACTCCACACAGCCTGTAGAGGGAGGCTGGTCTGCAGCAGATTCCACAGGTTGGATTCTTAGAAATCCGAACTCATTTTAGTCTATTTCAAATTTCTCCAGCATCCCTACACACAATGCAGGGAAACCACCCACCACCTTCCAGAAAGAAATAGAGAGAAGAGATGGACAAAAAGGTATATGAAGAATACAAAATAGGTATATGAAGAATACAAAAAGCCTGAAAGCCTAAACAGGTAGCAAGTCTCATCAATCACATTTTTTAAAAAATTATTGGATCCTTCTCTTTATTTGACAATTTCACTGGATTATTAAAGGTACTCAGCAACATTTTTTTTGCAAGTCCCTACTTGTAGAGGTCTAATAGCAAAGCTTATTGTCAATCCATTTCTGACATTTTTTTTTAAAAAACTGTCTGATCCTTTGAAATCCAATTCAATTAATTTCAAATGAAACATTACTTGCTAGGTCAGATTTTTTTTCAAGTGATTTCCATGGTGATTTCACACTGTCATGCTGTTGGAAAATTATTCCTTTGAAACAAGCAAAATAGAAGTATCCTGCTTCATGGTCTGAAGGAACATGAGATAGCCACTATGTGAAAACTAAGCAGTTACAGGCCTGATCATTGTTGTTGTTGTTGTTGTTGTTGTTGTTGTTGTTAGATCAGTGGGAAGAAGATGAACATCATGGCTAAAGAACTTGAGGGAATGGTATAGCTGTACTTCTATACAATTATTTAGAGCAGCGGTATCAAAAACAAAAATAGCTGTAATGATAGCTAATCTGCGATAGGAGAAGGTACCTTAAGAAGAAGATTATTATTTAGCATAGAACAATGTACGCCACTGTGAACTCCATGCTGAAGGGAAGCTGAAGTATGAATGTTATAAAAACTAGGCTGACCATATGAAAAGGAGGACAGGGCTCATATAACTTTAACAGTTGTAGAGAAAAGGGAATTTCAGCCAGTGTCATTTGTATGCAATTAGTTCCTGATGAAATTCTCTCTTCATCACAACAGTTAAAGTTGCAAGCACTATACTAGAGTGACCATATACAAAAGAAGGCAGGGCCCCTGCAACTTTAACTGGTGTGATGAAGAGAGAATTTCATCAGGAACTAATTGCATACAAATGACACTGGCTGAAATTCCCTTTTCTCTACAACTGTTAAAGTTATATGAGCCCTGTCCTCCTTTTCAGATGGTCAGCCTAATAAAAACTAAACTGGAAACTTGCTTTCTTGAAGTAGAAACACTGGGTAATGCAAGCTCTACTACAGACACAGTGCACACACATACACCCTTGCTACTAACCAAGTAGGAACTGTTCAGCACACTGTTGTAGATCTGGACCAGGGTTGGTGCCAGACTCCAGTGGAGCCTTAGCATAGTGCTGTCAGTGACCCCTCCCCCACCAGACAGCTCTCTACCACTGCCCCCCGCCATTGCTGAAGCCCTCAACAGCTGCCAAAGACCGTGCCC